>OFHU01004166.1:0-607066 GCA_900245905.1 Lacerta viridis
CAGCACTTAGACGGTGGAAAGATCATATGTATATTAAGATGGTTCTTTCAATTAAAGCACCCTAACCGAAAAACCCCAAAACGCTAAAATCCTGTAACAGTTAAGTAAGCATACCTCCTAGTGATTTCAATGGGATATTCCCACACTGGGTAGGACCACATCCTAAATTTATTAAGGGGAGAAGAGGAAATAGCAAAATAGTTCTTGTATTTTTGTATATGCAGATCATCCAATTGATACATACCAGCTGTAATATTATGTAAATAGAAAGTGTATTCATGCATGTAGCATTTTCATTTTAGAGGCACAATGTGAAAGAAAATGGACATAACCCAATGACAGTTAGCTGTATTTAAGACTGCAGCCCTGTAGACACACTTTGTTAGGTGCTCTACTATTGGGGGCTTACTTCTGAGTAGACATACAGAAGATTGAGCTGCAAGTCCCATTGACATCATATAACTTTGTCCACAGAACTCAATGAAAAGTCAACACAACTTGTTGGATCAGGGCCAGCATGTGACCTATTCTTGATGATGTGCCCAGTAATATTTGAAGTAATATTTGAAGCAACATTTCTGCCCAATTCTCACCCCACCCCACCCCCTACCCCTCAGAAAGCAACAAGGGTATGCCTTAACCCTCTACCTCCCTCCTCCCTCCGGTCTCAAGCAAAACTAGTTATTTCAACACAAATTGGTGCCTCCGCAATAGCTCAAAGGAGAAAACAAATTGCAAACATCTATTAGAAGCAGGAAACATCTAATGGAAAGCTTGTGAACATCTGATAGATGAAAGAGAAGGAACAAATCAGGAAAGCAAACAGAGGAATGTACAGCTAATTGAGAAGATTCTACGCAGCTCATGCTTAAACACAGCAGGGTATACCAGCGAGTCCAGGGGCGTATTAACCAGCAGTAATGCAAAACTGGAAGAACTGACAGTGGGTGATTTCTTATTCTTCTTTTTTAAATGAAAGCATCATTTCTAACTTAAACCATTGCAAGAAGTTTCTTCCTACAACTAAGATAAGAGTTTTGGTGGTTGCCGCAGGCACGCTGATCCAAGCCAGTCTCTATTATGCATCTATGCTCTGGCAGAATGATTTAAGTATGTGTGCCTAAATGCATTTAAAGCATTTAAATGACTTCCAGGCTTCGAAATAAATAAATAAATAAATAAACACCGCCCAGATACTGTAAAGATCACCAATGTGTGTGTGTGTGTGTGTGTTTTTTTTTAAGCACATACAGATTGAGATCTGGCAGCCTTCTCATAATTGAGAACTGCGTTCACACACCGGTTTCCCCAAAAGCGTTAACGTCTGGGATTTCACATGCACACATAATGTGCTAGTCAATGAATGCATCGAGCTGATCACGCCCTGATCAAAAAAAGGCTCCTATGTTGGTGAAGCATTTGGCCCCCGAGAAAGGGGAATGGCAACAAAACCAGCAAGGTTTGCATTACTGAGGTCCTGCTTGTATAGGGCCATAGCTCAGTGGTAGAGCATCTTCTTTGCAATGCAGACGGTCCAAGGCTGAACCCACAGCATCTCCAGGCAGGGCTGGGAATGTCTCCTGTCTAAAACCCTGGACAGCCACTGTCACTCTTTGGGTGGACAATACTGAGCTCGATGAACCAATGGCCTCACTTGGTCTAAGGCAGCTTTTTGGGGTCCTACATCCCTAACACGGAAACTCCATGGTGTCTCTTTTTCCCTTTTATCATTTGTGCACACTCTTAGGGTTGCAACCTGTCCTGCATAAGCCAGGATTGTCCCGCATTTCAATGTTAAATGCTACGTTCTGTTGATATAGTTTTGTCCAGTATTTCAGCTCTTCCCCCTATCGCTACCAAGTTAGGGGTCCTCTCCAAACGCAAGTGTTTGAAAGGGTATGTGAAAGGTCATGCATTTAATAGGGTTTGCCATATTAGGAAGACCCCAAAATTGTTGAGCATCTTTTTAGGAAGCCACCGAAAGCTGAGTTTTTGTTTTGTTTTTACAAAAAGGACCAAAACCAAAAAACAAAAAAAACACGGGATTTTTCAATTGACTGGGTAGCCAAGCGCAGACAGGTTTACAAATTCATGTGTCTGTGTGAGTGTGTGACAAATTCCAGAGGGGCCATGGTGTTAGGCTGCTTTGAAGTTACCTCATCACCAGATGATGAAGAAGAAATCGTCCTCCAACTGCCCCACATCACCCTGTCCCATATTTTGCCAGAACCAAGGTGGCAACCCTATTCAGAATTAACCCTTTTCTCTGCACTGGCACTTGGTATCCCAATTGGCACCAATCGAATCTTCTCTCCAGGGCCTACTAGCAGCTTTTGGGTGGGGAGCATTTATTTATTTATAGCAGAACCATAGCAGGGAGGAAAGCTCCCTCTCCCCATGTCAAAATCCTGAACCTGTTCAGTCGGCCCTCCCTGGTTGCTATTTACAGTTTTCAAAACGTACACAATGCCCACATTAAAGTGAAGTAACGTATATTCTAACCCCTAGTATAGTTTGGCCTTTGGGGTATAACTAGATGCTACCCAAAACACGACTCCCACTAAAAACAGGAGCTCCATCTCATGTCTTGTTCTCCCTCCTCTCCCCTGTGTCAGTTGTTTATGAGAATAATATGTTATACATTTCCCAGCCCGTACTCCATATCATAAGTTCCCATTTGCAGTGGAGATATGAGAATACACAAAGCGATGCCATCATGTTAGGCATTTCACCGCAGATGCACCCCCAAAGATGAAAATGTAAGCTTCAGAGCAAAGTAAGATGGTGGGTGTATCTCACTGGCACTTTGACTTACAGCCTGTCCATCAGCAGTGGTGATGCCAAAATTCAGAGCCTCTTGGTCTTCCGTTGTTTCGCCATTGTTATGGCGCCCCCTGCAGCACCATTGTGGGTGAACCAGTCACGCTCCCCTGAATCTGCCTCTGTCAGCAGCCTTGTAAGCAACATTAAAATTTTTAAAGGGGATGGAGAAGGGACAGGTCTGGAGCCCAATTCAAAAGATCAAGGGTTCCCCAAGCCGCCCACCATCGCTGGTGGTGCTGTGGTCTAAACCACAGAGCCTAGGGCTTGCTGATCAGAAGGTTGGCGGTTTGAATCCTTGCGGCGGGGTGAGCTCCTGTTGCTGTGTCCCAGCTCCTGCCAACCTAGTTACCTAGCAGTTCGAAAGCACGCCAGTAGATGCAAGTAGATAAACAGGTACCTGTGCAGTGGGAAGGTAAACGGCATTTCCGTGCACTCTGGCTTCCGTCACGGCGTTCCATTGCGCCAGAAGCAGTCTAGTCATGCTGGCCTCATGACCCAGAAAGCTGTCTGTGGACAAATGCCAGCTCCCTCAGCCTGAAAGCGAGATGAGTATCGCACCCCATAGTCGCCTTTGAATGGACTTAACTGTCCAGGGGTCCTTTACCTTTACCTTTATTTTTTACTCCCTAACATTGCTCCAGAAACGATGTATGAATCTCCCTAGACTTGGCCACCGCTCTTATAACATATTTCCTAGGCAATGATGCATGATTTGGGTATGTAAGCACAGACTGCAATCCTAAACAGGGTAATCATTAAAAGCTATGTTCCAAAGGACTTATGTCTTTCGAACAGGTTTTAGCCTTCACGCCAAATGTACGTATGGCCTTCCTAATTCAGGCACTCAAGTACTACCCATAATAGATTCCTGGGTAGATGGAAATAGAGTCAGATCCAATATGTGGTGCTAGGTTTTAAGTACATAACACCCCTGTTCTCTCCATCGTGCAGAGAAATGAAGCTGCTGTATAATGAGTTAGACCGTTGGTCCAGCCTTTTCCCATCCTGGTACCCTTCAGATTTTTTTGGGACTACAACTCCCATTAGCCTCAGCCATCCTAGCCAATAAGGAGAGGTGATGGGAGTTGCAGTACTAAGAGTGTGTTCTACTCATGCGCCTTGTTTCCTCTCTGAAGGCAAATCTATTTCCCATCAACCTCCCAGTTGAGGGAGGGAAGCCAGGGGTTTGAGCTTGCGGATGAGAGGCTGGATCACACCCTGTATGTCAGGATACATATATACATTCTAACCAAATCCCCCAAAAGCTCGCAATAAGTTAAGCAATGTTTTCAAGTAGCAGAAGGAAAGACCCTGACAGTGACAGTAAGCAGTTTAAACCACTAGCTGACACAACTATCTCCTAATGCAACCCTGCAAGCCAAAATAGGAGAGCAGTGAGTTAGAGCATAACCTTGGCTGATGTGACTGGAAAACCTTTCTACTATAGCCATGATTTATTCGTCAAAGTCTAACCTATGAACACAGATCATATACATGCAAAAGAACTGCAAGGTAATTTGAAACATGTGTTAGAAATGGAAGAGTCAGCCTCAAGTCTTGTGCCTGGCTATACATCTGGCTGAAATGGTTAATTCACTTACAGGGATAAGAAGAAAAATCAAATAATGATTATCTTCTGTACTTTTACACCAACCGCACAATTACTTTGGGAAACACACCATTGTTTTCAATGGGATGTACATCAAACCAAGACTTTAAAAATTGGGGTATTAATTATATTTCAATGTATCAAAATGCAAAGAATTTCAGAGCTTGTTTACATTGTATCCCTCTTTTGGCAATCATTTGCATGGGAAGCAAGAGAAGAAAATATTGTTTCTTATGCCTTCTCATTTCTACCATAATTCTAATCTTTACATCACACAGTAAAACATACAGCTTTTGATTATCCAATGGAAGATTCTTATATGAAACTGAAATACAAAGTTCAAAAGGGTGTTTTATTGTGCAAAATAGACAGTCATTGTACAGTAGGATTAACCGTTTATTGTATGCATTTATTGTGTGTTCAGAAACACAGTGATCTTCTCTTGAAAAATCATGGGTTTGTTTATTTAAAAAAAAATGCCCCTGTGTTTGAACCACAGAATATTGCTCCCAAGTAATTCAAACTGTTGAATTACAAATTTACAGTCTTTTGTTTTATACTGAGTTATCCTGCACAGTGATTGTTTATACTCCCAATGCATCTTATATGCCACTTCATTTCTTTTATAAAGGCATTTTTTATTTGCTTATATTTCTTAAGAAACAAGAGAAAAAGAATATATTTGTTCCATTCGCAGAATAACAATAAAAGGCAAAAATCTGATACCAGGAAGGAATTATCCACTTATTGTGTTTAACTTTCAATAAAAGACAGTACTGTGTGTGCTGTCACCTTCCATATTTTTTTTTTAAATGTTATTTCCTTCACTGCCAAATCCTCCTTTCCTGCTCCAGAAATAGTGTCCCTGATTTTTTTTTTAAAAAAGAAACAAAAACGGGGGGGGGGGGAATCCTCCCATAAGGAATACTATTCCCAAAAGCAAGGGATGCATGTTTAAGACATGCCCAGATGACAGGCCTTGAGAGATGCAGGAGCTGCGCATCCTTGTGTGTTGTAAAAACCACCCATCTCTGTTTCCATGCGTTCACTAGCATATAAATGTCAGCCATTTTGAAGCACATACATATCATGTGCAGACTGGAACTCTATGTCCACCATGACAGCCACAATGATTCCCCCCCCCCTTTTTTCTCTCTCGTCTCTTCTTATTTGCTACCGTGTTCTCGGCTAAAGCTTGGGGAGGGCAGGGGAGGGTGGTGGTGGGGAATAAAACCGAGGCAACATTTAAAGGTGATTTATCTTTGAAATCTGAAGAGAAACCATCTCATTTCACCAAGAAGATGGGGGGTGGGGTGGGGTGGGTGAGTGAGTGTGAGGGTTGTTCTTTATGCATCTCTTTAGAAAGCGTCTCTGCATTCAGAAGTTGGGGGGGGGGGTTGAGGCTGTTGTCACACAAAGGACTCGTGTTGAGCTGAATCTTTGATTGAGGGACAAGTGCCTACATTAGGCCCCCTCAGAAGGCTTGCATTCTGCACATGCGATTTGCACACACACACACACACACACACACACAAAATTGAGCGACTCTTTTGTGAATATGGACCCCAACCGAATCAAAAGACAACCTATTTTTTTTCTTTAAGAGAAAGAAAGAAATGCATTTTTTTTCTAGAAACCTTTCTTTTCCCCACCTTCCCCCTCAGTCTTTCCTCCATACAATCTGAAACGAGGTAAACTATACAATATGGGTCCCAAAAAAACCCTCCACCAAAAATCTAATGAATGGAAATCCTTAGAAAGAGAGAACACTTTGGATACCCCCCCTTTTAAAAACACTTCTCTCCCCCAGCACCTGAAATTTGGTGGTATAGCTTACACAAATGTGTATGTAAGCCTTCTGCTTTCTCCCCCCCCTTAATTGGATTTATCCTTGTCAGCTTTCGAGATGGGCTGCCACATTAGATAAAAGGAGCCCCGAGTTCCTGTTGTAACCATGGCCACTCTTAAATTTCAATTGTTGGCGAATTTCTCGCAGTATAAAAGGCAGCAGATAAGAAGGCATGCTGGCCAAGATACGCAAACATAATAGGCCAAGCCACCTTTAACCAATATGACCACATCTGCCTCATCTCAGCGCCCAATCTGAGTGTGCAGCTATTGTGCGGCAGAGATGTTTTATTTTATTTTTAATGCCGAAGACCTAAATCTCAATAGGGCCGCAGGTTTCTGAGTTTTAAAAAATAAAACAAAGAAAGCAAGTTGTGCCCAGATGATCCGCCACTGCAGTTTATGCAGGTTTACTTGGAAGTAAATGTCATTGCATTGAACGGGGCTCAATCCCAGGTATGCATGCGTAGGATTTTAATGGGTTAAAAAAAACCAACAACGTTGCAGATGGAGGCGCCTCTGACCAGCTCTGAACACAGAATTCTTTATGCGCCTGCCCAAACTGAAAAGGTTATTTTTGCTGTCTTCAAAAGATGACTCTTGAGCTGATGGCTGAGCAAAGGGAGTTTGCTGTCCTGAAAGAAGCAGGAAAGGGGGGGGGTGAAGGAGTTGCTAGGAGATAAGTCCAAGATTTCTGAAAAGCATAGCTTGGAGTTATCTCTAATTGACAGCTGCTTACCCTAAGGGTCTAATTCTAACCTTGAGACCCAAACTATAATGAGAGGGCAGCTTTCCCTCACCCCTGTTTTCTGGCTAGGGCAAGGAGATTACTGCAGGCCTGCTTCTCTCTCAGGTATTTTTTCGCCCCTTCATCAGTAACACTTGTCCCAGATGCACTTCCTCGCCTTGCTGCTTCCTGCCACTCCACTTTCTCAGGGTCCCTGGAGATGACGGTGAGGAAGGAGAATTCCTCAAGGTCTCCTTCACCGTCCATGCAAATAAGGGCTGAGGTCTTTCCCCCCCTGCTGTGACAAAGACAGAATTGTGTGCCCCACAAAATGACAGCACATTGATCCAGAAAAATCAGAGAGTAACGATAGCTGAAAGAACTGAAACCCTACCTTTTGCGTATCTGAAAGATGGCAACTTTCTCACATTAAAAGCCAGACAGGTGAAAGCAAAGCTATTAAACAGGCAGGAGGACAAAAAATAAAATAAAATGAAGCCTTTGAACCTGTTGCCATAACTCTTTTAGCCAAATGGAGATCATTCTCAGTTTCTGTTGCTGTTGAGCAGACTGGGCAGAAATTTTCTTGAAAACTGTAATTGCCACAGCAGCAACTTTTGATCCAATACCTGTTGGGGTGCCTACTGAGGTATCTAGGGACTTGGGAGAAATCCCTATGTTTAGCACAGTTGTCATTTGCTCTGTTAATTTATTCAATGGAATTTACTGATCAGTGGGAGTGCAATTTCTCCCCCTTATAATATATGCCGTATTCTTTGCTCCATAAGACGCACCCTGAACATAAGACACACCTAGTTTTTAGAGGAGGAAAGGGGGAAAGCCCTGTTTTTTTGAGGATCAGCTCAAAGTGGTGCAGCTTTTTTGCAAAGGGAAAAGCCCTGTTTTTTTGAGGATCAGCTCAAAGTGGTGCAGCTTTTTTTGCAAAGGGAAAAGCCCTGTTTTTTTGAGGATCAGCTTTTTTTGCAAAGGGAAAAGCCCTGTTTTTTTGAGGATCAGCTGAAAGTGGTGCAGCTTCTTTTTCAAAGAGGAAAAGCCCCATTTTTATGGGGTTCAACTCACAGTTCTGCAGCTTCTAGTCCTACAGCCATTTCTACAGTTTCCAGACAGATAATCTAATCAGCCAGTCACATGTCGCTGGGGAAACAAACAGCCTCCCTCTGCATTCAACAATGGAGGCCTGGGCAAGGGGGCGGGGCTGGAAAGGGAGCCTTATCTCTCTCCCGATCACTTGCTGAACAGCTGTTCAGCGGCTTCCTTTCAACACCCCCTTCTCTCTTTGTAAAAAAAAAGAGCACGATCTGCTTTTGGCCCCTAGGCAATTCAGCTCCAGGGACCATGCATTCGCTCCATAAGACGCACAGACATTTCCCCTTACTTTTTAGGAGGAAAAAAGTGTGTCTTATGGAGCGAAAAATATGGTATTTTGATGATGATGATGATGATGATCATCATCATCATTTATTACTTATACCCCAGCCATCTGGCCAGGCCTCCCCAGCCACTCTGGGCGGTTCCCAACAGAATATTAAAAACACAATAAAATACCAAACATTAAAAACTTCCCTCAACAGGGCTGCCTTCAGATGTCTTCTGAAAGTCAGATAGTTGTTTATTTCCTTGATGGGAGGGCATTCCACAGGGCAGGTGCCACTACCGAGAAGGCCCTCTGCCTGGTTCCCTGTAACCTCACTTCTCGCAGGGAGGGAACCACCAGAAGGCCCTCAGAGTTGGACCTCAGTGTCCTGGCTGAACAATCGGGGTGGAGACGCTCCTTCAGGTATATAATCCAAAGGAAGTTAAGGGGATTTAAGATCCAATGGAAGAGATCCCAGCCTCCCAGCCTTCAGGTTGCTGCAAAGAGGTGTAGGAATGTCAGGTGGTACCCGGTGCGGAAAATTTCTTGTCACCCCCCCCATTGATTCCCCCCCCCTGCAAAAATGGTTTTACGTTATTTCATATTTTCTTACAAAGGAATAATAACAAGTAATAATAATAATAAAACTTTTATTTATATCCCGCCCTCCCCGGCCGAAGTCGGGCTAGGGTGGCTACATCAGATACATAACATTGGTATAAAATCAAACAATAATTAAATTACCTCCTAAAAACATCTCAAAATCAAATTAAAGTCTAATTAGATGGCTTTCCACAGGGTTAGGGTTGGGAACAGTAAGTGCTCCACTGAACTGAAATTTCAGCCTTCACGACATAGGAAAACAGCCAAGTAAACAGCTATTTTGGTGGAGGAGGGTCAAGATATTAACCGATATGCATGAAATTTCATATATAGCTATATAATCCCTAGTATAGTAAGATAAGACCTTTGGAGCAGGCATTTTAAAAAAAGTTTTTTATGAACCGCCCTAGTAGGGCAGTAATTGTTCCTTGATAATTTGTCACCCCTCCATTATGGAACATGGGGCGGTCCGCCCCCTACAGCCCCCTGGCTGCAAGATACCCGGACATCTTTCATCAAGACAGCGCTTTTATTGTAGGGAAATGCAACGAGTCACTGAACTACGCTGTCCTGCTACTTGTGCCACTAATTTGTATCTGTTACCCACCCTTACTAACAGGCCCTTTTGAAGATGCTCTCAAGAACCAAACCACTGGGCCCATTTTGAACAAGGCTACCTCAGTTGAATGTACCAGCCCGCTTCTCTCCAGAGCAGGAAGTGTGGCAGCAGAACTGAGCACAGAACCCTGGTATCAAGGGGACATGAACAGGAAAGAAGCCGAACAGCTCTTAAAGAAATGCGGAGACTTCCTGGTTAGGAAAAGCACCTCGAATCCAGGCTCGTACGTGCTGACTGGGTTACACAATGGACAAGCCAAGCACCTTCTCTTGGTGGATCCCGAAGGAACTGTAAGGATTTGACCCCAATTATGGGCAATAGATTGGGGCTGGGCGATATTTGGTTTTCAAATATTTGGTGATATATCCCCAGCTAAAAATCACGATATACCGGTGTATCACAGTGTATGAAATAAGGATGGAGCTCTGCAGAGGCATTGGCAGGCTTCACAGTTTCCCCCACATTGTGATGTTTGCATAGCGCACACACACACACACACATGCACATCACACCACAATTCGTAATATATTGGCAGGTCAAAAATTATGAAACCAATTTCATGATATGGTCTGAAACTGGTTTCGGGCGATATATTGCTCAGTCCTAACACCCATCACGGCTTGTGCTATAGGTAAAGGTAAAGGGACCACTGACCATTAGGTCCAGTCACGGACGGCTCTGGGGTTGCGGTGCTCATCTCGCTTTATTGGCCGAGGGAGCCGGCGTACAGCTTCCGGGTCATGTGGCCAGCATGACTAAGCCGCTTCTGGCGAACCAGAGCAGCGCACGGAAACACCGTTTACCTTCCCGCCAGAGCGGTACCTATTTATCTACTTGCACTTTGACGTGCTTTCGAACTGCTAGGTTGGCAGGAGCAGGGACTGAGCAACGGGAGCTCACCTATCATGGGGATTCGCAACTGCTGACCTTCTGATCGACAAGCCCAAGAGGCTCAGTAGTTTAACCCACAGCGCCACCCGCATCCTCTTGATGTCTATTAGGTAAAGGTAAAGGGACCCCTGACCATCAGGTCCAGTCGTGTCTGACTCTGGGGTTGCGGCGCTCATCTCGCTCTATAGGCCAAGGGAGCCGGCGTTTGTCCGCAGACAGCTTCCGGGTCATGTGGCCAGCATGACAAAGCCGCTTCTGGCGAACCAGAGCAGCGCACGGAAACGCGTTTACCTTCCCGCTGGAGCGGTCCCTATTTATCTACTTGCACTTTGACATCTTTCGAACTGCTAGGTGGGCAGGAGCTGGGACCGAGCAACGGGAGCTCACCCCGTGGCAGGGATTCGAACCACCGACCTTCTGATCGGCAAGCCCTAGGCTCTGTGGTTTAACCCACAGCGCCACCTGGGTCCCTTTGTGCTATATTGCCAGGTAAAAAAGCCCTATGAAACAGATATCACAATATGGGCTTCAAACTGGTTTTGGAATATATATATATTCCAGTCCTAGAATACACTAGTGGCCAAAATTCTGAAAACCATTTGGAAAAAGTGTATTTCCGAGGTTTGATGGCTCATAACAACACTTTTTTGGAGTAATACCATAAAATTATATATCAATGGAAAGATAATATAATGAAGAATGCAATGCAATAACTTTTGTGAAGGATTATTTATTACAACAGCAGTCCTAAAGAAGAAACGTTAAACACATAGAAAAAAATGAGATATACAAAAATTCACACCATGTCAATTCATTCTTAGCTAGGTAAATTTTAGCTTCAATTATGGCCTTACAATGCCTTCCCATGGAGTGAACCAAGTTTTTTTCAGTTCTGCAGCTGTAATAATGTGAAAGCAAGATTGAATTATTGCCTATATTACATTCTTCATTAAAGGTGTCCACAATTTTGGCCACTAGTGTATTCTAGGGCTGGACAATATATCAATATATCATCCGAAACCAGTGTGAAGCCCATATTGTGATATCGGTTTTATAGTTTTTTTACTTGGCGATATAGCGCGAATCATGATGTGTGTTAGGACTGAGCAATATACCATCCAAAACCAGTTTCAAGTCCATATCATGATATTGGTTTCATAATTTTTAGTGTAGATCTCTTTCTTCAAACCCCGTTAGTATAGCAAACACATGACTTCCCTTAACACAGTTTTGCACCAAAATGTGATAGGATGTTCAGGGCAAGGTGTGCAGAAATCCAGTAGTGGTTGGTAGAGTGCTTTACCTGACTCCCCAACAGGGCCTGCACGTCCATTAAGGCGAACTAGGCAATTGCCTAGGGCGCCAAAATGGAGGGGGCGCTGGCCAGGCTTGGGCAGGGGGGGGACGGGCTAGCAGCAGCTTATCCGCTGTAGCGGAGAGGTGCTGCTTGCCCCCTACACCACCACCCCGGCTCCTGCTAAAGCAGGCTTTGGCGGGGGCGGGCGGCAGGACATGCAAGCAGCAGCTTCTCCGTACAGCGGAGAAACTGCTGCTTGCCTCTCCACCACCCCCCGGCTCCTGCTAAAGCAGGCTTTGGCGGGGGGGAGGGCGGCGGGACGGGTGAGCAGCAGCTTCTCTGCTACAGCGGAGAAACTGCTGCTTGCCTCTCCACCACCCCCACCTCCCGCTAAAGCAGGCTTGGGGGGCACGCCAGAAGGTGGTCTTGCCTAGGGCGCAAGAAGCCCTAGCACCGGTCCTGCTCCCCAACCTTGAGGTCGCCACCAGTTACAGCGACGGAGAGCGGTGAGGTGACGGGGAGGTTGGTGTGGTGCAAGTGCAGTGGCAGAGCCAATCGGATTCTCCCGCCACTGCTCTCGCACCACGCACCTTGCTCAGCTCCCTCTCCGTAACTGGCAGCAACCCCATCTTTGGGAAGCCCGATTCTGCCCTACCAGCTGCTTCTGATACAACCAACAAAGCCTTACACAGTGGTACCTCGGTTTTCAAATGTAATCTATTCCGGAAGACCATTTGAGTTCCGAAACGTTCAAAAACTGAAAACTCAAAACGGAAGCCTCAAAATGGAAATCTCAATACGGAACCCGCGTGGCATGTTCGACTTCCGAGGTGTTTTCGAAAACCAAAGCATTTACTTCCGGGTTTACAGTGTTCAAGTTCTGAAACGTTCATCAACAGAGATGTTCGAAAACCAAGGTGCCGCTGTATTATAATAATGTAATGTGCTCTCCAATCTCCAGGTGGTAAGAGCTCTGAGAGGTTGTCAGAGCATACTTTGGGTTTCTTTGAAATGAAGGTCACAGGAGTTGTCTTTGTAGTAAGCGGTGGTTTTTTGTTTTGCTTTTACACTTATACACAGGTATACGTTGGGAGGGCTCACAGCATCAACACTCCGACAAGTCCCGTTTCCCGTTCATTAGGTTACTGGGGGTGATGGGGCAAGCCAAGCTTCGGATCAGCACAGAGAGTAAGCCAAGCCTGTGTCTCTCCCCAGGCCTATCCAAGAAGAGACTGGAGTCAGCTCTGTTGTTCTTTTTCACCCGTAGACGCCATCGCCTCCAGCCAGTGGAGCAGGGCAGAGTCCTGTTCCCATTTGCCCACTTCCTGGACGCGTCTCCAGCTTAGGGGCAACAAGTTATATGTGCTCTGCAAAGAGACAACAGACCTGGCTGGAGCCATTAACACAACAAAAAGTTCAATTTGACCACTTTACAGATATAAGACCAGAAGCTTGGAGTGGACTCAAGACAACATTCAGACTAGCTGTCAAGTTTCGGATTTGAAAATAAGGGATCAGCAGTCTCACCTATCCCGGGGACAGTCACATGTAGTGGTGGGCGGAGCCAGAAGCAAAAGTGGGCGGAGCAGCAATGTAAACTCCAAGCGGGCTCGGAGCGGAGCAAAGAGGAGGGCAGCCATGTGCTCCGCGCATGGAGCCCCATCGTCTTCTTGTCTGATCCCATCAAAACAGGACAGGAAGCAGCAGCTGCTCAAAGGCAGCCAGGCTCCGCCCGCCAGCTAACCCTATTGGCCGGCTGAGGGGCTCGGCGGCAACGGATAGGGGCTGATGCAGGGGGAGGAATACACCCCCCTGTAAGCACGGGAAATAAGGGAAATAAAAAATAAGGGAGAGCAGCGGGAAACTGCTTGAAATAAGGGAGAATCCCGGGGAAATAAGGGAGAAAACGGGATACTTGACAGCACTGCCACTGCCCCCTGTAATCCTCTAACAATGATTTCTTGCAAGTCTTTAAGGTGCCTCAAGATTATTTGCTGTGTTTTGTTGTTGCTGCTGCTGCTACAACAACAGGCTAACACAGCAACTTTTTGCGTGGAGAACCAATTTCCTTTGGAGGGTTGAACGCCGGATGCATATAGTCTCTTAGTATCACCTGTTCATCTATGAATGACATGACAGAGGTGTGAGGAGAGCTCCTTCTGCAGTTCCTCAACACCTGGGATCCCAGCCTGCAATTTCCATCGGAGCCCAGCAACATTTAATCTCTTTCTGTCAAAGTTCAGATACTCCCCCATCAGCGTTTTCCCTAGTCACATCGTCTGGAAGGCGTATGTAACAGTTTAACAGGAGAGCCGCTGCAGTGCAGCCAACGCTTTAATAAGATGCAAGAAACATTTTGCTAGCCCTAGATCTTGTGGCTGGCTCACAGCCTCCCCTCGAGTATTATGTAAAGAACTAGGAGAAGCAATGAACGCAACTCACATTGTTAACGCTAGAGGTCAGTCGGAGATCATTTTTGTAACTATTTCCAACAGAGCAGAATTCGCCTGAGGTTGCTGAGGTGTTTGTGGCAAGCCAAACGCTTCATGGGATCAAGAAAGGATATTTCATTTCAAAAGTGTGCTTTTGCCTGTGCCTCGCGGGTCAAAAAGGTGACGAGTCTTGCCAATTTAGTGTTGAGAAGGATGCAAAAATCTCTGACGTTCTCAAAACACACCCCTGCGCTGATGTTGGAAATTCCACTTTGCTATCCCCATTGCTTGTTTACTCATTTATTTATAAGTGATTTGGGCTAATTTCAAAAGCCCTCTGTAAGTGATTAGAGCAGACCTCTGGCAAGAGACACCTGCCTGTTCTGTGGGTAGGGAGAAAACTAAATAGGGGGTGAGAGAAAGAGAATGCATACACTCCCAACAAATTCCCCAATAGAGTATCATTTGCCTAATAATAACAAC
This sequence comes from Lacerta viridis, assembly GCA_900245905.1. NCBI lineage: Eukaryota > Metazoa > Chordata > Lepidosauria > Squamata > Lacertidae > Lacerta > Lacerta viridis. Next base: position 14,708 of record OFHU01004166.1, read on the forward strand.
AACAACAACAACAACAACAACAACAATAATAATAATAATAATAATAATAATAGATGGTCAATTAATTTTAATCAGATTAAGCTCATTGAAGTTAATGAACATGACTAAGATTGGTCCACTAATTTCAGTAGGTCTGTTCTGACTAAAACTTAGTGGCACACTACCCAATGATTTATAAAAATGCAGACTGTTCTGCTTACATAGCATATTATATCAGCTGATCCACTGTAGTGAAGTGGAGAGAGTATTGGGCTTAGACCAAGGAACCTCCTGCCAGGCCTTGTGTCTCACTGGGTTTGTGTGTGTATTGGACTGAGGATAACGGATAAAATTCATTTGGGTAGTTTGGTCCTTAGCTTAAAGGTCAACATGATTATCAATAATAGTTAATTGTATTAAAAACAAAATAAAAATTTCTTTCCAGTAGCACCTTAGAGACCAACTAAGTTTGTTCTTGGTATGAGCTTTCGTGTGCATGCACACTTCTTCAGATACACTGAAACAGAAGTCACCAGATCCTTAAATATAGTGAGGGAGTGGGGAGGGGTATTACTCAGAAGGGTGGTGGGAATGGGTGATCAGCTGATAGGTGTGGAAAACCTGTTGACGACTCTTAACGGCTGCAATTAGTCTTGCAGGGAAAGGCAAGGGGTGAGATTAATTGTATTTCTATCCCACCCTTCAGGGCAGCAAACAACAAAGGAACAACAACAGTACAGTACAATACAATACAATACAATACAATACAATACAATACAATACAATACAATACAATAAAAGGGCAATTGTTTTTTTTACAAACCCACATTATTTAGAATTGCCAATTCTGTGGAACATTAAAAAAAAATCTTTATTGAAAGTTCAAAAAGTACATAACTATATGTGCACCAGACATGGTGAGATGCAAACAAAAAAGAAAAAGAGAAACAGAACCCGTGCAGAAGGGAAAACAAAGGGGAGAGGGGGGAAACCCAAAACTTTATATTTTACAAGGTTGTTATTGTACTTCCACAGATCGTAACCTATTACGGAATTTGTAAGAATGGATTCCAATATCATTGAATTTGTCCATGGCAAGCCTGCGTTTATATGCAAGTTGTTCCTATGTTGCGAGTTTGTATAAGTCTTCAATCCAATCGTAGAAGGGAGACGCATTTTTATTTTTCCAATTCATCAGGATCAGTCTTTTTGCCGTGGTCAGGGCACGGAGAGTCCACTCGTATTGTCCTTTTGTAAGGTTCCATGTGTTGGGTATATAATTCAAGAGGATATTTTGCTCTGTAATGTAAGGTTATTCTGTACAGTTCTGTTGGTGGTTTCAGTTACCTTCTGCCAAAAATCTTTCAATATAGGACAATGAAAAGAAATATGTTTTAGAGAAGCATTATCCCTATTGCATCTCCAACAGTTAGATACCTTAGACAGCTCCTTTTTAAACAAACGTAATGGGGTCCAATATATTCTAAATATTATTATTTTTTATTGTATGAGCCTCAATTTAAGATCCAGAGACACCCTTGTTATAGAGTTAAAACAGTTTCCCACCGTGTGGTCGAAGTGGAGATCTCTATTTCTTTATTCCAATCCTCCCTCAGTACCTGTATATCAAATTGGTTTTCTAATAACAAAGATTTCTATATGTTGATGGCCAGGTTTTGTGTTGTGCCATTTCTGTGGAACATATACAAACTTTCTCCTTGCATCCTTGATTTTTCAGGTTCGTACAAAGGACCGCATATTTGACAGCATCAGCCACCTCATCAACCACCACCTGGAGAACAATTTGCCGATTGTTTCTTCCGGGAGTGAACTTTGTCTCCATCAGCCGGCAGAGAAAAAACAGTGACTACACCCCTGCCCTCACACCTCATGGCAAAATATGTAGCTGTGTCGCTCACAAGCCACAGTCAGAAAGGAACTGCAAACCTTTGTCTGTAGAAAAAGAATTATCACCAGTTTATGTTTTCTGTAGGTTAAAGAAATGCCATTCTGTGTGGTGCCAAGACAAAGAACATTCTTGTGGCTTTTCAGAGTCGGTAAAGAATGGCAAAAATAGCAGTTGGATGGGTTTTCTTCAAAACATGTAAGCAAAGTGTTCCTGATTCCTTAATATGAATATTGACCGTGTACATACACACACATTCTATAGAAATACGGTAGATATTTATATTTTTGAAGTCAGTCTGCTGAAGATAATGGGCCAAAAAAGAAAAAAAAAGCATTTTTAACTGAAGATACAAAAAATGAGTGATTGTCTAGTTTAAACAATACTTACATCCGGGTCTTGTTTCCCTGAGAAAATTGATACTGGAAATCTGAAGGGTAGTTTTATGATAAAATAAGCACAATAACAGAGAGAAAACAGACAAGATCCAATGATTAAATAGCGAGTGATGTAACACGAATCAATGAGCTAGTATTTCAACAGGAAAAGTTAGCTTGAAGCAACTTTTGAAAACATAATTCATTGTCTTTCAAGTACAAAAGCATTTTTTTCCTCTTTCTGATGTCCCACTTAAATTCTTATATAAATGCTATTCCAAATTGTTTGTAACTTGTTTTGGCTTTGACTTGGTGTGATCTCTCTGTGTATGAGGTATATGCATTGATTTTTCTAATAATATACCTTAAGATACAACTTTGATTTATTAAAAACAGTGTTCGGTATTAAGATTCTTCTACATGTAACTTGCTCTTGTAGCAGAGAATATAATACTAAGAGGATGCCAGGAACATTTACATGTGTGTGATTTTTAAACTTACTGGCCACAGTCCCACAGTCTGATCAGAGGTAACAGCCGGTTGCCCCCAAATGTGTCCCCATCTGAATCAAACATTGAGAAGAAGTGCAACTGCCTGCTGATTTGCTGCACACTCCAGACAGACAAAAAATTAATAAGTGCCTTATCATTTAACTCATAAATGCTGAGATTCATTTGCACAAGTTTTTTGGGAGGGGGAAGGTAGGGGTAGTCTCCAGATAGGACAATAGAAGACATGCCCATGGAAGATAGGATCTATCAATGGCTATAAGTTATGTTAATTCAATGAAATATCCATGTACAGAGGCACCATCTACAGCAGAGCGGCAGGTGTTGGGATACACAATAGTGAATGAACATCCCTGTCCCGTCCTGCTTGTAGTCTTGTAAGCATTTGTTACGACAGAAAGGTGACAACTATGGGGTTGCGGCACTCATCTCTCTTTTCAGGCTGAGGGAGCCGGTGTTTGTCCGCAGACAGCTTTCTGGGTCATGCGGCCAGCATGACTAAACCAATTCTGGCGCAATGGAACACTGTGACAGAAACAAGAGCGCATGGAAACGCCATTTACCTTCCCGCCGGAGCGGTACCTATTTATCTACTTGCGTTGTGCTTTCAAACTGCTAGGTTGGCAGGAGCTGGGACAGAGCAACAGGAGCTCACTTTGTCATGGGGATTCGAACCGCCAACCTTCCAATTGGCAAGCCCAAGAGGCTCAGTGGTTTAGACCACAGCTCCACCCATGTCCTGAATAAACAAGCACACAATCACTGATAGGTCCACCCGCCATTGTGAGGCTCAAAGCAATGAAGATGATGCCTCCCCAGCTGTTGCCATTGGCTGTGGGTTTCTTGTGATGTCACAAAAGCACTTGGCAACTGAGTGGATATAAAGGCAGGCCAAGGGGAAAGCCCTTTTCTGTTTCCAGCAGGACACACCTGGCAATGGATGTGACATTCAGCACTGCCCAGGTTTCTTCCACTTGGAGGAGGCAAACTGGTGAATGGAAGGAGGCAATCCTCTGGCAGTGGGATGCTAGGGAGCAATAATAAGGCAAGTTTGCTTGCTTGAAGGCTGCTGGTATCCATGATTGGAAGCTGGCGGACCTCTTATGATGGACCTAACAGTAGCTTCTGGCACAATGGGACACCACGACGGAAACCAGAGCACACGGAAATGCCATTCACACGGAATACCTTTACCTGCCACAGCACTACCTACCTATTATCTACTTGCACTGGTGTGCTTTCAAACTGCTAGGTTGACAGGAGCTGGGACAGAGCCACTGGCTTAGGAAGGGTGGGGCGTAGGGGATGTGGTGTCCCAGGCAGCGGGATCCCAATAGGGATTCCATCTCGCAGCGTTCCCCGCATCTCGCAGAACACCCACCCCACCCTCAGAACGCGCGCCAGCCCTGCCCCCTGCCTGCCCTTCCTGCTGCCTGCCGGTCCTGCCCCCGGTGCCAGAGCATGAAGCTCCGCCGCGCTGGACAGGGCAATGGGAGCTCACCCCGTCGCAGGGATTCGAACTGCCAACCTTCCAACCGGCAAGCCAAGAGGCTCAAGTGGTTTAGAGACCACAGTGCCATTTAGAGACCGCGTCGTGCCACTGTGTGTAAAGTGTGTAGCAGTGACCACGTTCCCGTTCACACCACGTTCCCTACCCTGGTCACTGTGGTGGTGACAGTCAGTGCAAGGTACTATCTTCTCCCATCATTGTTCAGTGGTTGCATACAGGAAAGGGCTGTAGCTAAGTAACAGAGCATTGGACCAGATGACCCCACATGGTACCTTCCAACTCTGCAATTCTGTGATCTATTATCTGTTTTGCACGCACAGTGGTACCTCTGGTTACGTACTTAGTTCGTTCCGGAGGTCCGTTCTTAACCTGAAGCACCACTTGAACTAATGGGGCCTCCCATTGCTGCTGCACGCCAGAGCACAATTTCTGTTCTTATCCTGAAGCAAAGTTCTGGGTTAGTGGAGTATGTAACCTGAAGTGTATGTAACCCGAGGTACCACTGCATAAGGTTCCAGGTTCAGTCCCTGGCATCTCCAGAAAGGGCTGGGTATTGTCCCTAATCTGAAACTCTGGAGAGACACTGGAAGTCAGTGTAGACAATACTGAGGAAGATGGGCGAATGGTCTGACTCAACCAGAGGCAGCTTCCCACGTTCCTTTGTGCTCCTTTGCTCTTGTTGTTAAATAACAGTTTTAATGCTTAAATGCAAAGTAAAATAATAATAATGATGGGGAAATCTTGAAAAAAGAAAAAGTGTATTATTACTTCCTAGTCACAATGGAGCTCAAAGCTTCCAGGGTCTTTGGACTGTCTTATGTTTTCTGAAGTTTAGCTGCAATAGAAATTAGAAGATAAGAATATGAAAGCATGGTATGAATGGAAAATATCCCAAAAGAAACAGAGGAACATACTTTAGCAGTGTGGCTCCAGTTTCCCTTTCTCATCTACCTTGGAATTATATTCTCTGCCTTGCTCTCATCTGCATGCTGTGTTGTTAAATCCTGAGAATTCATAAATGCTTATTGTATCGTACAGTAATTTCTAACAAGCAAAATTCCATATACAGTATTCATAAGGGAATTTAAAGAGAGGGAAATGTTTCGTGGGTGTAATTCCATACATAGTGGTGTTTTCCATACATAGGGAGGTTTCAATTCTCACATTTTGCTTTAACTCAAGTGGCAAAACTCACAGATTTTGGTGGGAGCAGATTCCATTCCAAGAATATACACATAAACAGAGAGCTCAGGTTCATTGCTGCCGTCCAGTCGAGATCAATGGCCCTGAAGTGAGGGTCAAAATAGCTATTGCCAATGAATATGTAAATAGTTACTGTCAGTCACACAATATTTTGCTGGAATCAAATATCCTCATAAAAAGGAAAGTAAAATGCAGATGAGGTTTGGCGCAACAAATCCAAGATGCGTAATATATGCATTAAACTATAATTGCTTCCCCTAAATGGTGATAAAATAGGGATCAAGTGGTTCTCAAAAGTCTTCCAAACAATGTTGAACTTTTGCTTTCCTTTCCATTGCTTTCTCAGCAGGATTTTCAAAAGGACTGGGTGAGGTATATTATTCATTAAATTTTATATTGGTAAGTGAATATTGGGACGCGGGTGGTGCTGTGGTCTAAACCACTGAGCCTCTTGGGCTTGCCGATCAGAAGGTCAGCGGTTCGAATCCCCGTGACGGGGTGAGCTCCCGTTGCTCGGTCCCAGCTCCTGCCACCACCTAGCAGTTCGAAAGCACACCAGTGCAAGTAGATAAATAGGTACTATGTCTAGAGCCACCCTGATACTCAAAGACTACTACAGCAAGAGTGGTGACCCATGGGGGTGACCTCCAGCTGTGGTTGGACTCAAACGCCCATCAGCATGACTTGTGGCCTGGGATTATGGAAGTTGCACTTCAACCATATCTGGAAGGCACCATATTGCTTATCTTTCATTGTAGATAGTATCAAAGACTACATTATGAGAACATGTGATGTTGTCACTTTGGGGCATTTTTTTACCACTTGCCAGATTAAATCAGAACCACTGCATTGCCCATGTAGAAGACACATGAACCAATCCTATTGATCACATTTACAGAGAAATACAGGTCAGCATCTAGCCATTTGGTAGAACGAAGATGATATCAGGTGGTAGTGTCCTGCAATAGTAAAACTGGCAAAGAGCTGTAGCTTTGCATGCAGCAGGTCCCAGGTTCAATCCCCAATATTTCCAGGTAGGTATATAGACCAATCTATTGGGACTGCGGTCAATCATGCAATGGTTAGTATGATCCCATACCAAGTGTTGTTTTTTTTACTAGTACAACGAAGCAGCAGAAATAGTTGTTCATTATAGGAGAATCCCAAGCAAGCTAAGAAAAATAGCCAGGCAATCACTCCTAAATTTAAAGTGGTGTGCCACACAATAAGAGAATAGAGCACAACAAAACTTTGGTTGCTTATTTCGTCAAGACATACCTCTGTACTATTTTGCATTTTCCTATTGTACCTGATATACGCCTTTAATCACTAAGTTATCATTCACTGGTTTGTGATTCTGTTATTCCGCATGCTTCAACGAGGGACCTCTTCTTTTACTTTATTATTGTGCCATACAATACAACACAATACATTTAACATATAAAAACTTTAGGAAACTCTTCAGTGCACCTGGGGATATATCCGTGACTCGATTTGTATTTACAGGTTAAGCATCCTTGTCCATTGTTAACCAGGATTATCAAAAAGACAACGTCTCTTCGCTGCTTTCAGCAATTTTTATTATTTGATATGTTACTTTATACTGTTTGGCATTCACAGTTTCAGCATTCTCTTTTGTATTTTGCACAGAGATCGAAAAGTTAATATACATGTTTACAAGGCTTTATACTTGAAATAACAAATATTCATACCAACTAGGAGAGTTTCTGCTATGGGCATTACATTATCAGAGGGACAAAAGGATTTGGTGGCATTCTGTGCAAGTCATTCCCATCTATTATTTCCACTTAAATGTGCTTAGGATTTTGCCCTTAGGCACAGGTTTTCAATGAAACTGCTGCAGGAAATGTTTAAAACAGGAATAGCCAATGTGGTGCCTTTCACAAGTTCGTCTTTGGTTTCCCAATGTAATAACAAATTATACACTTTAGATAAAAGATTTTCTTTGTTTTGTATAAGTTCTTTTCCAAATTGTGAGCTGTGGTTCGAAAAACCATTTTTCCTATCTATTTTAAACATTTCATGTAACTGATTATATTGTAGCCAGTCTGTAACATGGCTTCTTATACTTTCCACTGATTTCATTTTAAGTTCCCCCTCTGTAAAATGCAGCAATTCCCTGTATTAGTTGACCATTGCAGGGGCGTCGCTAGGGGGGTGCGGTGGGGGCGGTACGCCCCCGGGCGACAGGGGCGAGAAGCGGCGGGTGGGGGCGGCAAGAGGCAGCCCCTCCCACCATTCCCACGCGCTGCCGCTCCCTCCGTCACCCTGGGAGCGGCAGCGCATCGGATCGCCGCTTCTACAGCCTCCTTTTGAGCCGGAGAGCTTAAAAGCGAGCTCTTCGGCTTAAAAGAAGGCTGCAGAAGCGGCGCCGGCACCCCCGGAACCGCCCTGGGGGCGGAGCGTCATGACGTCACAATGTGATGTCACGACGTCCCGCCCCCGGGGCGTTTCCTTTGCCGCCCCGGGTACCGCGGAGCCTTACTCCGCCACTGGACCATTGTCTATCCATATTAACTTTCTTGGTTGTAATAGCCTCAATAGGAGATAGCCATAGATGTGTTTTCCTTTCCAGCAGATTTTTATATTTCTCCCAAAATACAGATTCTTCCTTAGAATATGGTTCATAAAACTTTTATGGACTTTCGCCTTCCCATACCAAAGACATGCATGCCAGCTGAATTTTAAATCATGGCCTTCTAAGTCCAGGATGTCTGCATTATCCAGTGCAATCCATTCTTTTAACCAGCGCCAGCAGGCTGCCTCATAATACATTTGCAAATCTGGCAGGGCAAAGCCTCCTCTTTCTTTTATTTATGTCTATCATAATTTTATGTTTAATTCTTGGCTTTGCCAATGTGGTGCATTTCACACGCTTTGTACTACAACTATGATATCTGTCCACGGGTCATGCTGGCTGGGACTGATGTGAGCTGTATCCTAAAATTTTAGGGTGGTGCCCCATTGAATAACCCTGGTCGAAAAAGCATGCCCTCCCCCTTTTAAATGCCTCTTGTAAACAGAATTTTCACAGCTTGTCATTCTTAAGTTAGAAAAAAACCCCTCAAATAAAGATAGCAGGATGTTTTACAAATCATGCCTCTATGATAATTTTATAATCTAGAATAAAATCCCATTCAGTAGGCATATAAAAATTGACTGTCCCCTATCTGCAGTTCCCAGCCCCTGGCTGAACTGCTGTGATGTCAAAAGAGGTTTATGAATTTTTCAGACGCTGAGGGGGGATGGTTCAGTTGAAAATTAGTCCTGTTGCTGTGAAAGAAACAAGCTGGCTGAAAATCTCAGAGTACCTGGGACCACGTATGACGTTCTCATGGACCACTTTTGACTGTTTCTTCTGCTAACTTTATTTCCTGTGGTACATGCATTCCCCAATTTCTTCCATTAGTCCACGTTAAGTGCATGGTGAATCCCATTCTCTGCTTGCTTTCTTCCAACATAAGCCATCAGGGGGGGAAATATATTGGTGGGCAGGGAGTCCAGATGACAGAATACTAATTCTAGAGCTAGATGAAGAAAAAACATCCACCATTCATGCAATTGACTCAAGTCTGAGCTAGGGATAAACTGCAATTTGTGATTTTTGTAAAGCTCTGTTGGGATAGTTTTCTGTAAATGTGTAGTTTTGTATGAAATAACATTGAGAAGACCTTGCCACTTCCATTAGATCTTTCTCATCTTCTGTGTTTTAGCTTTCCATAACACAGACTGGGCCTTCAATTTTTTTTTTAAAAAAATATCTTTTAAAAAAACAAAAAATATATATGCATTGAATACACATCTATATACATGCTATGCATAAAATGCCAAGACACATATTTCAGTTGGGCACTAAACTACATTAAATAAAGAAAAGATTCAAGGAGAATGAACCAATATTACATTTTTCTTAAAGTCCTAGAACAAAACCAAAATGGCTTCTCATCCCAGCCTTCACATTTAGCTAATCTCGCAGGATGTTTGCATTGATAATTGCAAGACAGAATACTGGGTTCGTGTAGCATCCAACTTCTCTCCTTCAAAATTTTGTTGGTGAAGTTTAAAAAACCAAAAAAAACAACAACCCTAAAACAAAACACCACTATTGGAACATACCTGCCCACAGTACTTGTAAGATCTGGTATATTACACAGGAAATCATGGTGACAACATCAGATAATGTAAACTTTTGCCACACAACTGGCATAAATAAAGAGATAATTAGGCTGGTAGCTCAACCCTAAATATTTGTTCTGGGGTATCCATCTGTCTGTTCATGTCAGTGTGAGTTCCTTGCCTTCAGAATATGGTAGTTTATGCCTTGTGGCACAGCGATCAGTCCTAAGCATTTATATCTTGGGATGCTACGTCAAATAATACTTGTAGTGTGAATCCATTAACATAACAACAAGACGCAAAAGCTGGGAAATAATGCAGCACAGAAGAGGTAAACAATCTCTCTCATAACTTTAAATGTCAGCATAAAAGGGATACACATTCCTGCAGAGGGTGTGCAGTGCTTGGTGAATGTTAACGTTTCCTGTGAATCGACTGATATACACACACACATTTATACATACACATAATAGGCTAGGATTGGCTGCCATCTGCCCATGTGATTCTCTCCTCCTTCCCCAGCACTACTGGCTGAGCAACGGTGATATCACAGAATATCTATAAATACTGTTAATAGTAACTCCTGGGGAGGAGGTCAGTTGTATAATGTTGCCAAACCATCCCACTTGGGTGGAGAAAGTGAAAGATGGGTTTGGGTGGGAACGAAGTCTCCCACAGATCCCAGGCATTGTGTTCTGTATAGAGGTCAAGAAGGTAGGATGCTTGAAGGAAGGGACTGGGGCAGCAGCCAGGCCCAAAAGGCACGGAACAGATGGCAATAAAAAACTTACACAGCACCTCCAGATTTTTTAGACTTGCATATCATTGGTGTGTGTGTGTGTGTGCAGACTGGGTTTCATTTATTGGTTTTAAATAACCCACCATGGTTTCTGCATTGATTCCCTAATGCGTATAAGTTTTGTATCATGTCAAATGTGCCATTTTTCTTGATACTGACAGGATTTGGGGAGGTAGTGAAGTGCCTTGCTGAGTCCATCCCTCACAGAACTAAAACCCAGTCCAAAACTGCCTGGGCTTAAAAAAAGAAGGCACTTGACATTATGCCGTTGGCGAGTGTTTCTCCCTGTGATTGCATGAAACCCCACCAAAAGGCTTCCATTCGGCTCTTTTAAAAAGCCAGTTAAAGAATCCTTGGCCTGCAGAGTTGACGGACTTCATTTGCAGCAATTCCCATTATGAAATGATGATTCATTCTTTTCCGCTAAACCTGGCGAGCCGTTAGTCTGTGGGTGCTCGTCCTTCAGTTTCTGTGCGTTGCTGCTGCTGGACTTGCTTCGACTCTGATCTGGGGTGGGCTGGATAGGCAGCGACGTGGTGGCGCTGGTCTTCACCAAGCAGCCGCAGACGAGGCGGAAGAAAGCACGGCGCATTTCTTTGCTTGCCAGAGTGTAGATGACGGGGTTCATGGCTGAATTGAGGACCGCCAAGGCAATGAACCCGTGCACTTCGTACAAAATGGGGCATTCTTTCACTTTGCAGGCCACGTCGACCAGCAACAAGATAAACAGCGGCAACCAGCAAGCGATGAAAACCCCGACCACAATCACAACTGTCCGGAGCAAGGCCATGGACCTCTCCGAGTTGTTGTGGTTGGTGACGTTGCGGCTGCTGGACTTCACCAAGATGTAGATCCGGGCGTAGAGGAGCACAATGGCCACCAAGATTGCTATAAAGATGGTGATGCAAAAGGCCACATACCTTTTGGAATAGAGCGGCAAAATGGTGGAACAGTCAGCTAAGTCCGCAACACAATTCCAGCCAAGGATTGGCAAGGCGCCCAGGGAAACGGAGATAAGCCAGCACGTTCCAATGAGCAAAAAGACCCTGTACTTCTTATTGGCATCGTATGGCCTCATTTTGATCATTGTCAAATGCCTCTCGATGGCGATTGCCAATAAGCTGAATGTGGAAGCCCCCAGGGCCACAAACATGCTGCCTTCTCGAATGAACCAAATCTGGGCAGACAAGGTCAGGGTCTTGTTTCCCGACATCAAGATGTTTACTTTGTAAACTATCCCAGCCAGCAGATCACAGAGGGCCAGGTTGCCAATGAAAAAATACATGCGGTTGTGAAACTTGTTGTTTTTCCAGATGGCGATCAGCACCATCAAGTTCTCCAGGATGATGAAGCTGCAGACGATTAGAAGGATAATGGTCGTCAGGCTTTTTTCTTTCCCTCGGAAGAGCTTCCCCGTGAAGTTGTAATGGCGGCGTATCACAGGGTCCATCCCTTCAAATTCTTGAACAGAAGGTTGTGTGCTCACCATCTCCATGGCTCAACTGTGGACTGATCCGCTTTTCAAATCAGGGAAGTTTCGATCCAATTAATTCCCACAAGGGGGAGCCCGCATCACACCACTTAAAAGACGTCTTCGAAAAGGTCAGCTTCTGTACTGGTCGCATGTCAGCAGCCTGCCGTGCTGCCACCAAAACCTTTAAAACAGCAACAAACGACAACATATTAAATTACCTGACTTCATATTAAAAACAGCAAGATCATATTTTCTGATAAAATGCAATAGAGAACAGATATGTGGGCTATTGCAGATGTTTAGCTAATGAGACCGGCAGGGCAGATCTAGAAGCTCCCAGATGCATGGGGCTACCTTCTTCTGCCAGGTTTTTTCTCTGTCTCCACCCTCCAAATTTGATAACAAGTAAGACCACTGAGTGGCTCCCCCAACTTCACCATATTTTCAAACCATCGTCATCAGCAAATCATGTGCAACAGGGAAGGAGAGAGACACACAATATGATGATCTGGACAAATGTCTCTCTTTATGGAAGAGAATGGGCTCCTGTTTTGGTGGCAGCCCCACAGCTTTTGCCCCCAGCTTCATCGCAAGCAACAACGAAGTCTTACGTTAAATAGGCCAATAACTTCACTTTCCAAATCTCTTCAAAATGCATTTCAACAAAATGAGGGAGGGTGCCTATTTATTTATGCCAAGGCGGCAGGTTAGCAAACGATAAAATGTCAACAGCGCAAAAGGAAACAGTGCAAGAAAAGTCATGGAAGCCATCTCATTAGTGCAAGGACTTCTGCTTGTACAGTGGGACTTCCTCTCCTCTCCCCCTGCCCCCCCAATCTGTTCTGGAGTTTCCCCTAACCTTCAGAACAGATCAGGGAGCGGGGATGTGATAGGAAGGTCCCTCAGACACAGAGAAGTAGAGGGAGTCTTGTTGCACCGGCAGAAGACTTTGGACTAATGGGACAACTTGGTTGGATACAATCCTGCATCAATAAAACAACAACAGGGTGGGCTATTTTCCAAAATGCACAATTGGATTCAAACTCAATATTCTTTCGTAAAACCTAAGCTAATGAATATAACGCGCAATGATTTCCTCTGCCTTTCTCAAAAGCCCTGTCCTTTCTCTCTAGAGGAAAAAAAATGGGAGCAAAGTGGTTAAATTACAAGTGAAAAGATCTGTATTCAATAATATGTGATAAAACCTAAAGGAAACCTTCTTTTGACACAGTTTATAATCACTTGGTGTGTCTGTGGTATAGTAATAGTAATATAATAATAATAATAATAATAATAATAATAATAATAATAATAATAATTTGTTTTTAGTTTTATACCCATCCCATCCGGGTGGGTTTCCCCAACCACTCTGGGTGGCTCCCAACAGATTAAAAACCATATAAATTCAAACCAGCATTGCCTATAAATATCTTCATAAATTATTTCTCAAATCCGTCCATTCAGTCCGTTCCCTGAAACCAAACGTGGCCTCTGGGCCATGAAGGGTATGTAAGGAATGCTTGTCTATTCCAATTCGGAAGTTGCATTCGGAATGGGAGCAGGGAAAGAGTTAGTGGTGTGCATTGCATCTGTTCATCCTCCCCGCCTCCTGCGCCGAATTTGGTATTTTGTCTGGGGTAAGGTATGCCTCGGAAATGTTTTGCTCATCCTTGGTATGGCTGCAACCTTGAAGTTGGCTTCCGAGATGGGAGTACGGCACTCCTTCCTCTTCCATGAAGTTTCTGGCCATAGTAACAGTGCCAGAGGCATGTCTTATTTCAACTGCAGCTGCCCCCACAGCAGAGCACTGTCCTTCCCTTACAGGGGGTGCGGGTGGGGAAGAAAGCCACTTACTTATATAGAAGTTAAATCTGTCCCCTTGTGGCCAACTTATCAAGAACCAAACTTCTCATTCTTCCGAACTCTGTTTATCACATTAAGGTGCCCTTTAAAATTTTCCTGGAACCCAGAAGGAAGGCATATTTCCCATGGCATTCCTGTAATGTTTAAAGACTGGCAACCAGACAGGCAGGGCAAATCACAGGCATTTTTGTCCATGGAATTAGCATCCGTTCTCATGGCTTCAATTCGGTGGGTACCGATCTCACACTGACCAGCTGTGCATGTTTAGTTAACTTGCAAGCCTTTAAACCAGAGTAGGGAACCTGTGGCCTTCCATATGTTACTGGGCTACAGCTCCCATAATTCCTTTTTTTAAAAAATAATTTTTATTACATTTTTAACTAAAAACATACAAAAAAGAAAAAACATAACTACAATAAAAAACACATACACAAAAACACAACATTTTACATTTCTAAAAAAAAAAAATAATTATGATCCTTCCTCACATCATCGTGGGACTTCCTCCTGTCTCCTCCTCCTGCGTCCCTTGTGTATACCTTTTATGTAACTTCCAAAATTTCCTATAAATCTATTCTACTTTTTAACATTAAATTCATTGCTATCTCATACCTCTTAACTTTTGTTATATCATTGCCTAATTACTCACACTTATATCTTATCTTAATCCTTATCATCTTATAATTTAATCATCTATCTTCTACTCTACAACCTATCTTATCCTCAGGTTATATCTAACTTTCAATCATACAATGATCTTTTAAATATAGTTTAAAATTCTTCCATTCTTTCTCCACCGCGTCGTCTCTCTGGTCCCGGAGTTTCCCGGTCATTTCTGCAAGCTCCATATAGTCCATTATTTTCATCTGCCATTCTTCTATTGTTAGTAATTCTTCTGTCTTCCAATTCTTGGCAACAGCTCCCATAATTCCTGACCATTGGCCATGCTGGCAGGGGCTGGTGGGAGTTGGAATCCGGCAACAAGGGAATCGTATGTGATCATAGATAAAACCTTTTCACCACAGAAAAGGAAAGAATCAACATCCATTGGGAACACACCACAGAAATATTAGATGTAGAGGATCCTTTTTTAATGTCACAGTAATATAACGCGGGTGGCGCTGTGGGTTAAACCACAGAGCCTAGGGCTTGTCGATCAGAAGGTCGGCGGTTCGAATCCCCACAATGGGGTGAGCTCCATTGCTTGGTCTTGGTCCCTGCTCCTGCCAACCTAGCAGTTCAAAAGCACCCAAAGTGCAAGTAGATAAATAGGTACCGCTCCGACGGGAAGGTAAACGGTGTTTCCGTGCGCTGCTCTGGTTCACCAGAAGCGGCTTAGTCATGCTGGCCACATGACCCGGAAGCTGTACGCCAGGCTCCCTCGGCCAATAAAGCGAGATGAGCACCGCAACCCCAGAGTCATCCGCGACTAGACCTAATGGTCAGGGGTCCATTTACCTTTAATATAAGAATTGCTACATATACCACCAACAATAATGCTTCTGTCAGATGGTCTATTATTTTGTTGAGCAGAATTTTTGCCACCTTGTTGTTCTGTCAAAAAAAAAAATGATGCAGGGGCTCAAGAAAGAATAAGCAATGGAGATTTAGCGTGATGTAGTGAACAGAGGGTTGGGGTCAGATGAGGGAGATCTCTAAAGCTCACTGGATGACTGTGAGGCTGTTTCTCTCAGCCTAACCTACTTATGTATGGCTACAGGTTGAATCTTGAGATCTGTGAACATCTCTCATATACATAATTTCTCCAATCTTCATTTTATCTCCACAGCCACCCTATGGAGTCATTTTCCTTATTTGGCCAAAGTGGGTGAAATTTTAAGGCACAGGTGCTCCTCCGGAGACTGACAAATAGGCCCAAGGGCTTTTTGTGGAAGAAGGAAAATCCGGGGTGGGGGGGAGCAAGGGATTGTCTCTTGAGCCATACCCACAATCTACATTTGAAGCACTCCTATACCATTTTAACGATCATGGCTTCCCCCCAAGAATCCTCGAAATTCTAACTAACTCGTGGATTCTCAACTTAACAAATTCCAGTTCCCAGAGCACTTTGGGAGAAGTCATGTTTGTTTAAAGTTATATCATAGTGTTTTAAAATTTATGGTGTGTATGTAACCTTGCTCTTCCTTATCTTAAAATAATGAAGGCGTAGACAGGTGGATGCCAACAAGAAGAAGGTTTGGTGGCACATAATCTTGCTTGTATGTTTAAAAAAAAAAAATGCAGCCTTTCTTTCTGGTTTTCATGCCTGTCCTCTGACAAAGGCTTCCAATAAGCCTTACGAGAGGATGCTGGGCACAGTATTGCCTGTGGAGTTCTGAAGAACTCTGGATTTTTTTGTTTTCTTAAAGTGGGATTTTTTTTAAAAAAAAAAAAAATCTTAAATGAAGCTTTTAATGTTTAACAGAAGCCTCCACCGCAGTACTTTAATAAACAAACAAATAAATCAGGCAATATTTTGGAGAACTCATTGCCCTATAGAAACACATAGATGTAGGGGAATATAGAGCTGTAGGGTACAAAATCCAGTGACACAAGGCATTGCAGCACCCTTGTCCAACTTAGGGAGGGGGTTATTAACATCGCACTTTGACTCAGAATGAGGGAAAGATCCCCGAATCACCTTGATCCACCCCGTTATTTGCCCCCCCCCACAGCTGATGCAAACCAAGAGCTCTTAGAAGGAAAAGTGAGATTAAAAAATGAAATCAATAATAGTTACTCATGTACAAAATATTAACTGTGCAGTCCCATGGCAGAATGACCATTCGCCAGAGTCATGCTAAATTATACAGTCCCATTGATAAGCTGGTTCTTTGTCAGTTGAACACAACAGGAGCAAATCTCACACCTCTCCGATGCTATAATACTCCACATAGCAACACAGAAACTTAAACAAATAAAAGACACGCGGAACGTTATTTCAGCTTTCCTCTTTTTGTGTGTGGGTGGCCGTAAACAGAAGTCAGATCCATAAATGACAATCTTCAGACCAGAGAAAAGCAAGCACATCTAAAGTGAAAAAGCAAACATCGTATATATTTTATGTCAGAGTTCTTCGGTGGTGAGTTATTGTGTATAATCTGTCAAGTTCCCATCAGTGGCATTAATGTCTAGGACAGGACTTGGCTTTGGCTATAAATTTATACTCTGTGTGTGTCCGCTATGCATAGCTTTTTGACTGCAAATGCAATCTGGAGAACTGTAGCTCACAAAATGCCATTTCTTAGAAAACGCATGCATCTTTTAAGCAGACCGCTGTTTGTCTTGGCTTCTATGAAATGTGATTTTGTCATTCTTTTCAGAATATAACTCTCACATATGTTATCAGCTGATTTCAATTGTGGTTTTAGCCAAAGTAACGTAAGTCATAAGTGTTGTGTATTGATTCAATGGTTTTTATATCTGTATTACTATTGTCTGTATTCGCATTAGGGTAAAGTAACTGCCTTTCTGTTCCAGAAGGAACAGCTACTATTGGTTCATTTAAGCTGCTGTATTTGGATCCTCAGTCTTATTGGTTCCCACCAAAAGGCAGCTTTGTGATTGCTTGAGATTGTTCCCTCCAAAATGTATCCTTTCTAGCCAGTCTTCTGTCCCTATAAATGTAGCTTCCCTCTCCTCAGTCTCCAGTCTTGTTTGCCTGAATAAAGAGTGTTACATGAAGAAGCTGTCTCCTGCCTGCTATGTCAGAAAGCTGAAATCACTTACTGAAATCACTAACCCAACTCTACAACAATAAGTGCTTCCTTTCATTTTCTTCAGGCTTCTTTCTAATCACTGGCCAGTTCCCAAGGTGTGCCTGGCTGCTGGGACCAGCCCTGAGAAAGAGCCGCAAATCCAGTCCCCAAAGTCAAGTTAGTTGCGTGTCGAGGTCCTCAAGCCACCCCCCAAGAATTTGACACAGAGACATTAATTTTGTTTGGGTTTTTGGCAATAATTTAGGCCACAACTTTATTTAAAATACAAATTCGGTGAGTGGTTGCGTAGGCATTGGTTCAGACTATGTCCGACCGGACAGCGCTGACCTCCAGTCAGCGTCGTTGGGAGAATGCAGCTGGGGAGAGTTAAGGAGGCTGGGGACGGAACCTCCCCCTCCCCAGCGGTCCCGGGGGCTCTGCCCATGGCCCTAGCCCCCGACCGGGGGTTCGGACAAGCAAAAGAGCCGCCGGATTCCTTTAACGGAATTCCCGTACCAACATAAACATGATTGCGGAGGTGAGACCTCACCGTCCGAGCAATCCAAACATAACCAATGCCTAACCGCCAACCTTACAAGTTGTGACTAGTTGCTACTGCAGTAGGCGAAAACCAAATGGCAACAGCCAATCAGCCAGATGGAAAAATTCCTACTGGGCCCCTGCCCCAAAAGCAGACGACCCCATGACAGGCAGTTGCAAGGTCAAAGCAGAGGCCTATGAAAACAGGGGGGGGGGTGGGTGATCCGAAGCTCGAAGCCAAGAGAGGGATCACCCTGCGTGCAGAGGATTATAAAGGACGCTGGCCTGTCCATCACAAATTGTTACATCTAACTTTGCCCAGTAACTCCGCCTGACCCAATCCTAACTAAGGCCAGCGTCCAGCCACTCCCACAGGACAATTTAGTGTCTTGCCAGGCCCCGACCGCAACACGTGCGCTTACACAAGGTAGAACCCGATATATTATCCAAGGCTTCTATAGCACCCGAGACAGAAAAATCACTGTCCCTTGCAGTAAAAACAACAACAGGGGAATAAATTATGTAGCTAACAATTAGTTGCCCTTTCATGACACTAAGTCATGGCTTCCTGCAAAGAATTATGCAAATTATAGTTTTCAAAAAGGTGCTTAGATTTGTTTAAAGACCCCTGTTCCCCTTAGAGATCTACAATTCTCAGAGTGGCTTAGCAATAAATCTCTCTTCCCGGGGAACTCTGGTAGTTATAGTTCTGTGAGGGGAACAGGGGTCTCCTCTAACAACTTACAGTACCATTTACAAACTACAGATCCCAGGATTCTTTGGGAGAAAGCCACGACTGTTTAAAGTGATAAAAGAGTACCGGTACTTAAAATGTAAGCTATTTTGGAGGTGTGGGGTGTTTTGTTTTTGTTTTTTTGTTTTCTTTTACAATCAAGTGGTGCATATATTTTATGAAAATAAAAACAAACAAACAAAGCAGATGTGTCCTCAGAATCAGCTCCTAGAGGTGATGGCTTCATTTTACCTAATGGTCGGTCTCACTCTGATGGTTGCAGTGACCTGGACGTCCAAAGATCTTTTCAGAACAAAGCATGACAGTTGTATCTTATATTCATAAAGCTCTCTCAGTGGGTTAATCTAGAATGGTTCTGAGGTCCACAACTGTTTAGCCAGACCTCCTTAGAAGTCCATCAAAGTGCAGGCAATCCTTTATCTTACAGCCTGAAGTCATTCTTATTTCTCGAATTGCCTTCTAGCTCTTGTTATGTCGGGAGATAAATCTAAAACCCCAGGAACTGATACCAACAACCATACCTTTCAAGGTATCTGATTTATAGGAGCCCGGGGATTTTTACCGTGGCACATAAGATAACAGACTGGTGATAAAAAATGGCATTGAAAAAGAAAAACTTGAGCTTATGTTGAAAAGAAATGTCCCAGGAACGAGCCCCTTAGCAAGAGGAAGGAAGGGAATTGGTGGTGAAGAAAGCTGACCCATAGGTAAGATAAAAAGATAAAATGGCTACCGATGTTTGGAAGACTTTAATTCCCCACATAATTTCAAAAGCATAATGGCTGTGATCCAGTTAAGCCAGGCATCCCCAAACTTCGGCCCTCCAGGTGTTTTGAACTACAATTCCCATCATCCCTGTCCACTGGTCCTGTTAGCTAGGGATCGTGGGAGTTGTAGGCCCAAACATCTGGAGGGCCGCAGTTTGGGGATGCCTGAGTTAGGCCGAAACACAACATCATTCAATGTCTTAAGTATTTCCAGTGAAGCTAGAAACATCACCAGCACACAGCACCATCTGTGGTACTCCAGAACTGAATTTTGGGCTGTCACAGTAGAGTATGCTTATTTGTTAGCTGTCGGACACCTGCTGGTGAGTCTAGATAGAACTGTGTGGTAAACCAAAATAATGAACAGACAGAGTTTGTGGTGAGGAAGTGGTTCGCTGCTGTTGCCAGGGCAACTCCTCTAGCAGACAGGAATCCACTGCAGTACCCATAAAAGTAATGCATTTCCACTGAAGACTCAGGCCCGCTCCAGACATCCAGCTCATTGAGCATTCATTCTGATTTGTTGCACGAAGCTTACATGGATGCTAGATTATGCCCAGTTCCTGTGGAGCAACTGTTCTGATCTGTTTGCGGAACGGTTTTATGACAACGAACATCCATCCTGCATTCACTGTGTTTTGCTTGCATGTCTTCCTGCTTACTTACTTGTTCGCCCTACACTTTTCAATGCATTTCTCCATCACTTTCCAAACCTCAAAAAGTCTGGGGCTTTTTTTGTGGGGGTGGGGTGGGGGGAGGATTGTTGCGCTCGGGCGACAGAGCCCTTTAATCCACTTTAAATACACAAACCGAAAGTTCCAGTATGCACTTGAATCCCTGCCACAAAATCCAGACAGTCTGAAGGCACCCAGAGGCACACTGGGTAGGTAGTCAGAAAGCAAGCTGGCCAGTTCTCTGTTGATAGCAAAGGCGCAAACACTGTAGTCATCCACTTTGCCTCTCAGTTTCTTGGAGAATACTGTGCTCCAATAGAGGTTTATTCCTCTCATATGGAGAATCCCTATTCTGTTTTTGCATTTCACAGAGAATTGATCAGCTCTCTGAGTTAGAAATTTAGTACAGTGGTACCTTGGTTCTCAAATGCCTTGGTACTCAAACAACTTGGAACCCAAACACTTCAAACACGGAAGTAAGTGTTCCGGTTTGCAAACCTTTTCCCCGAAGCCGAACGTGCTCCGTTTTGAGTATTACGCTTCCAATTTGAGTGTTGCACTGGCGTCTGCCTGTTTTTGCTATTTATTTTGCATTTTTGTTTTTTGCGGCTCTTTTTTGTGTGTGACTGTGTGGAACCCAGTTCAGCTACTGATGATGAAGAAGAAGAGTTTGGATTTGATATCCCGCTTTTCACTACCCGAAGGAGTCTCAAAGCGGCTAACATTCTCCTTTCCCTTCCTCCCCCACAACAAACACTCTGTGAGGTGAGTGGGGCTGAGAGACTTCAGAGAAGTGTGACTAGCCCAAGGTCACCCAGCAGCTGCATGTGGAGGAGTGGAGACGCGAACCCGGTTCCCCAGATTACGAGTCTACCGCTCTTAACCACTACACCACACTGGCTCTCATTGATTGATTGATTGATTTGTTTGTGTGACTGCAGTACACTGTTTATTGCTTTCATTTTATGGATCAATGGTCTCGTTAGATAGTAAAATTCATGTTAAATTGCTGTTTTAGGGGTTGTTTTTAAAAGTCTGGAACGGATTAATCCATTTTGCATTACTTTCTATGGGAAAGTGCGCCTTGGTTTTGGAACTCTTTGGTTTTGGAATGGACTTCTGGAACGGATTAAGTTTGAGAACCAAGGTATCACTGTACAGGCAATGACCGATTTGCGGAGAAGTTACATTCCTGACCTCCACACATGTTGGTGGAGCACGCATAAGCCCATTCTGCCCTGTTATGCCCCACCTCTGTTCTGCCCCATTCTGCCCCCTGTTCCAACCGCTTTTCCAGCCACTTCCAGGTTGCTGTGACATGTGCAGTTGCAGTCACACATCAATTGGATGTGCGTAAATGGGTCATTGCCTGTATTGAAAGAGGAAAAAAAGCCAGAGATGCATTCTATGCTAGGGAGTATAAATATGTAGGAATAGACTCCCCCCCACACACACCTTGCTGGTACCAAATATGAACTAGAACTACTCCCCAACCCAACTGAACAGAAAACATATGATGGGGCAACCACCTGTATTTTTTTATATATGTCAACCCTGCTCACATTAGTGTGTCTGCTGCAGTGTGTAGGTGTGTCCTGTTAACGCTTTCCATGCTCCTCCTGGGGCTGGAAGGGGGTTAGTTTAACCTCTGGTTTGCTGGTAAAACTGAATTACTGTGTTGCAGAATTATGCATGTGTCAGGGACTGGGCAGAGGAGGAATGGGGAAGACCACCTCCCCAGTCTGACCCTTCTAGAGAAGAAGGAGACAGTTCAGAATTACAACAGGGGTTTGAAGGAGATCACAGCTCAGAGACAGATGAGAGGGAAAGCTGGGAAATAATGGGGGGCAGAGGAGGAGGAGGAGGAGGAGAGGAGGAGGAGGAGGAGGAGACAGCTGGCGGACTCAGTGTCTTTAGAAAGCATTCCAGACCCCCCCTCTCCCAGAACATGGCGAGCATTGAAAGTAGGAGAGCAAAGAGCTCAAATTATCCCTAACAAAAAGGACTCTTTTTGGGGGGGCGGGAGGTACTTTTAAACATTTCCACCCAATTCATTATATATCATTTCCCAGTACTCTTTACACCACATATGAAAGAACGTTCCCTCAATTTTATTGCATCTCCAAGAACCCAACATTACTTTTCAGAGGTTCTTCAGAAAGCCATAAAATTACAGAAGGTTTGAGAGTTAAACCACACCAATCAATTCCTGTACTGGGATAATACTAGGATGAATGGGTGGGCAGTTGGGAACATGGAAACGTGGCTTGATACATTCAGGTTTCCCATCACAGCTGGGTTTTGTGACTGTGAATGGGCCTTGTGTGCACTGGTAATTTGAATCAATACTGAGTGATTAGCAAGACTTGGTGAACCACTATACTTTGCAGTTTTTTAGGGACCAGCCAAAGGGAACCCCTACCATAATGAAATTGGGGGAGGGAGATGGTTGAGTGCAGTGCTCCCTTTCCTCTACAACTATCATGCGATCTGCGGGGAAATTTTAAATGCAGGAGTCTGCATAACAAACAGAAGGGCCCACCATGCCTGTAGCCCAAGTACTTTGGGGTGGTGCTTGGCACATTTGTGGATATTGGCAACAGAGAGCTCAGATCCTTTCATCTAGCGCTAGTTCCTGAACCATAGCTAAAATAAGATAGAACACTAATTTGAAAGGACACCCCTTATTTAAGGAGACTGTCTCATACTCTAAAACACCACAATCCCTTAACATGTAATGGGCAGCCTTTATTTCCATACTTTACACTCCCAGAGACCATAATGGGTGTTCTCAATTTGAGATGCCACAGTTCCACCATGAGCTCTTACTTTGGAAATCTTGGATAGTCTGCACCTCTAGAAATTGGTTTATTCTTCTCCTCTGGTCCAGATTCTTCAAACCCAACTGTCTCTTGTTATCAGGGCCATTTCTTATTCTCATTTTGTTAACACACGGAAGTAATAGTGAATGGACCTTTTCCTGGTTGATTTACATACCTCCCCACAGGGAACAACCACAAGTCCCCTATTTTGCACATTAACCTGGAAGTGCAAAAGAGAGTCAGGCTTTGGGGCACTTCCTGTAACGTGCACAATGGTCTTCTGGATTGTAGAGATGGAAGGTACCCAATGGGTCACCTAGTCCTATGATGCAGGAATCACAGCTAATCAGTTTAAATCAGAGCTTTTCCAAACTTTTCATGTCGGTGACACACTTCTTAGACATGCATAATTTTGTGACACAGTAATTCAGTTTTACTAGCAAACCAGAGGTTAAACTAACCCTTTTCCAGCCCCGGGAGGAGCACGGGGAGCGTTTGCACAACACACCTACACACTGCAGCTGACACACGAATGTGTCGCGACACACAGTTTGTAAAGTTCTGCCTTAAATGATCCCACAATGTAAATGATCGATGAGAGCCTGTTCATCTCATGTTCTCTCTTCCTTGCTGCTATGCTTCCCCCAAAGCCAACCCCATGATCAGTTCACCCACATCATGTCTAATCCCCAAGCCACATGGTGAGGGCACTGATCTCTGCCAACCCATACCTCAGGATGGAGACCAGGGTTGTGTAGTACACACATGCATGTTGAGCCAGCAACATGTACAAAGACAATCAAGAATAGCTAGGGGTGGCCACAGACACCAAGTGGCACTCATACACCCTTTAGAAGTGAATAATAATCATAGAATCATAGAGTTGAAAGGGACCACACGGTTCATCTAGTCAACCCCCCCTTCAATCCAGGAATCTTTTGCCCAACATGGGGCTCAAATCCACAACCCTGAGATTTAGAGTCTCATTCTCTACCAAACTGGGTGCTACTTTTGCTTCTTGTTCGGCATTCACAAAAGCTCTGGGCAAGCCTCGTCGGGCAAGAACTTTGCAGGACGTCAGTTCTTCCCCCACCCTTTTTAACAGCGCGATTCTTCAGCATCCCAATAAATTTGGAGATCCATCAGTCACCATCCCCATTGCTTTCAGTGGCGATGTCTTCCTTCCAAGACAAACAGCTTTGCAGCCAAAGAGACACATGCGCGCGCACATGCAACTCAACTTTTACAACTTTTACAAGTGAAGTGTAGTCAAATGAATTTTTACAACTTTTACAAGTGAAGTCAAATGAACAAACTGGGCAGAAGCAGCAGAAAGCGAGTGGGGAGAATTTTAGATGAGCCCCCTGCTTTCTCTCACTTTGTAGTTTATTATTATAACTATCACCAACGCACCACCACCACCAGTTAAGTCTCCCAGCAGTTGACGATGGTGGTGGGAATCCAGAGGCATCCCCCCTTCCCCGGGAAGCGTTGCAAACTTTTACAGACTCCTGAGGCAAATGGTAATAAAACCACGCTGCGGGAAAAGGGTGGTCAGTCCTTGCCACATCGCAGGAGGGCAATACTGAGCTGACCATTCCCCCCTCCAGACCCCTAGGACTCATGACCCCCCCAAAAAAATCCCGATCCCCAACCGGTTCGCACTAATTCGGATTACAGACCACTGCCGTGTAAACAGCACCCCAAACTTCGCGGAGCCTCCCGGCGTTCCATCCCGCGCGCCTTCGCTCACCTCGCTCCGACGCGGCTCCCTGCCCGGCGCGCCTCATCCTGGGACGTTCGGAGCGCCTTATATACGGGAGTCCGGCGCTCTTTCCGGCCGATCGCCCCCTTCCCGGCTGTTGGCCAGAGCGTGGATCCAGTTGATCCCGCGGGCGCTGCGCTGTTGGAAAGCCCGCCGGTCCCGTGCAAGCGCGGCCAACTTCCCCGGCAGCCCGCGAGGAGATGCTGAAACTGCTGCTGCTGCTGCCGCCCGCCGGTCCGCCCCCTCCTGGGGCTCCTCCCTCGCGAGGTCGCCCCCGCTCCATGTCCTGTTTCACACACCCCATCCCGGCCCTTTCTGCTCCCTGCTGCGCTCCGTCTACATTCCTTCTCCGGCCAGCCTCCCCTCCTCCATCGCGCCTCCCAGGATCGCATCTCGCCCACCCCCTGCTCGCCTGTCTCACCCCCGTCGCTCTCGCTCGACTCTCTGGTTTCCCATCCGTGGCAATTCCAGAAGGCTGTCGGACCCCAGGCGCATGGACTGGGAAGGGAGCCGCCTTGCAAGTCAGCGGGGCTGGGTGCAAAAAGGGAAAGTTTCTACCTGCGAGGCTCTCCCATCTCAGGCAGAAATCCCATGCAGGAATTTTTCACCCAAAGTGGGGCTTGAACCCACAACATTGGGATTAAGAGTCTCATGCTCCACTGACTGAGCAATCCTGGCTGGTTAATTCGCTTGTCCAAGTCCCTTTTGGGGTCAGAGCTGGCAAGCACTAACCAGGAGAGAGGATTCTAGGAAGACCATAAAAGAGCCCTCTGGATCAAGCCAATAGCCCATCTAGTTAAACAACCAGGATCAACTCCCGCCTGGAAACCTATGCCCCCACTGTGGAAGGAGGTGTGGATCCAGAATTGGCCTCCACAGTCATGGACTCACTGTCAAGATTGTGTTTATGGAAGCCAATCTTACCTGGCTGTGAGTGATCTCCAAAGAAGAAGAAGATTCAGAAGCATTGGCAGATCTTAGCCATTGTGGTTAGTAGCTTTCGATAGCCCTTTCCTCCATCAATTTGTCAAATTCATAGTTTGTGGAAGATAGTGGATAGTTGGCACAAAGAAGATGTGAACAGGTAAAATGGCCAAGGCAAGACGCATGGTGGGGCAAAGAATCCTGGGGTTCATCCACACTTTCCCTTGAGCTGCATTTTGATCATATTGTGTACCAGTGAGTTCCCCCAGCCCCAAGGGCTTTCCATTTTGCTCTCTGGCTGTGCCTAGCCAAAATCCAATCTTGCGCCCTTGAACTCAAGTGCAGCAAAGCAAAATCTCTCTTTGGATTTTCCATGCATCTGATAGGATCTGATTCAACAGGTAATATCAGGTTTTTGCAAGGCATGGTCTCAGAGAAACTCTTGGACAGTGGGTTGGGGGAAAGGGGGTACACAGCACGATCAAAATATGGGTCAAACAAATGTGTAGATGAGCCCTTAATTTCACAGATATGCTCCTGGGGTCTGAACTACCCAGGAATGAGACCAGGAACAGGTCATAGGGGCTAGCTTGATAAAGGCATGGACCATTAGGAACAACAACAACAACAACAACTTATTATTTATACCCCACCCATCTGGCTGGCTCCTATCATCATCATCATCATCATCATCACCACCACCATCAAGTGATAAAACATCAAACATTAAAAACTTCCCTAAACAGGGCTGCCTTCAGATATCTTCTAAAAGTCAGATAGTTGTTTATTTCCTTGACATCTGATGGGAGGGCATTCCACAGGGTGGGTGCCACTACCGAGAAGGCCCTCTGCCTGGTTCCCTGTAACCTCACTTCTCGCAGTGAGGGAACTGCCAGAAGGCCCTTGAGCTGGACCTCCGTGTCTGGGCTGAACGATGGGGGTGGAGACACTCCTTCAGGTATACTGGGCCAAGGCCATTTAGGGATTTAAAGGTGAGCACCAACACTTTGAATTGTGCTCGGAAATGTACTGGGAGCCAGTGGCGGAGTAAGGCTCCGCGGTACCCGGGGCGGCAAAGGAAACGCCCCGGGGGCGGGACGTCGTGACATCACATTGTGACGTCATGACGCTCCGCCCCCAGGGCGGTTCCGGGGGTGCCGGCGCCGCTTCTGCAGCCTTCTTTTAAGCCGAAGAGCTCGCTTTTAAGCTCTCCGGCTCAAAAGGAGGCTGTAGAAGCGGCGATCCGATGCGCTGCCGCTCCCAGGGTGACGGAGGGAGCGGCAGCGCGTGGGAATGGTGGGAGGGGCTGCCTCTTGCCGCCCCCACCCGCCGCTTCTCGCCCCTGTCGCCCGGGGGCGTACCGCCCCCACCGCACCCCCCTAGCGACGCCCCTGCTGGGAGCTAATGTAGGCCTTTCAGGACTGGTGTTATATGGTCCAAGTGGCTACTCCCAGTCACCAGTCTGGCAGCTGCATTCTGGGTTAGTTGTAGTTTCCAGGTCACCTTCAAAGGGAGCCCCATGTAGAGTACATTGCAGTAGTCCAAGCGGGAGATAACCAGAGCATGTACCACTCTGGCGAGACAGTCTGCGGGCAGGTAGGGTCTCAGCCTGCGTACCAGATGGAGCTGGTAGACAGCTGCCCTGGACACAGAATTAACCTGCGCGTCCATGGACAGCTGTGAGTCCAAAATGGCTCCCAGGCTGTGCACCTGGTCCTTCAGGGGCACAGAAAAGGAACTGAAAATAAAACTGCTGGTATCATAACATCGCTATGAAATTCTGTGGTGCCACCACATTTGGAATACCGTGTACAGATCTGCTCGCCCCTCCCCGAAAAGGATATTGAAGAGCTGGGAAAGGTTCGCAAGGGGAACAATCAAAAAGATCAAGGTTTGGAGCAACTCCTCTATGAGGAAAGGTAGCCACAATCAGAGGCTTTTTAGTTTAGAGGAAAGGAGAGTAAAAGGAGACCAGATAGGGATGTGTAAAATTATGCATGGTGGAATTGCTTCTTCACACAGCAGATAGTGTGACATGATGGAATCTGCTCCCACAGGAGACAGTGATGTCCACCAACTTGGCTGGTTTTAAAAGAAGATTGACAAATTCAGGGAGAAGGTTGCAAGTAGCCTTCTTGAGTACAAGTTTCTGGGACGGTACAACCCGGGAAAGTGCTATTGTGCTCCTGTTCTGCTTTTGGCCTTCCCATGGGCATTTGGCTGACCATGGTGAGATAATGACGCTGGACATTTGGCCTGATGCAGCAGGAACCTTCTGATGCTCATAAACTTCATTGAACTCGAGAAAAGTACTAGGATTGCGTTGCACTTCTGTCTAATGTAAAAGCAACATTGGCTTAGTATGTCACAGAAACATCTCTCCCACCACCTGATACCTGCTTCCTTTTTAAACTGAAAGTGCCAGAAATTGAACCTGGAACTTCCCCTTCCAACTTCTCCAGTGTGGTGTAGTGGTTAAGAGCGGTATACTCATAATCTGGTGAACCGGGTTCGCGTCTCCGCTCCTCCACATGCAGCTGCTGGGTGACCTTGGGCTAGTCACACTTCTTTGAAGTCTCTCAGCCCCACTCACCTCACAGAGTGTTTGTTGTGGGGGAGGAAGGGAAAGGAGAATGTTAGCCGCTTTGAGACTCCTTCGGGTAGTGAAAAGCGGGATATCAAATCCAAACTCTTCTTCTTCTTATTCCACATCCTCATTTTGTAGAGCTCAATCTAGGCTTCCTCAACCTTGGCCCTCCAGATGTTTTGAGACTACAATTCCCATCATCCCTGACCACTGGTCCTGCTAGCTAGGGATCATGGGAGTTGTAGGCCAAAAACATCTGGAGGGCCGAGGTTGAGGAAGCCTGGTCCAACCCAACCCCCTGCAATGCAGGAATATGCATTGATCCTGCAACCTCGGCATTATCAGCACCATGCTTCCTCCTCCTCTTCCGTTCCTCCCACCTCTTGCCTTTTGGGTCCCTGTAAACCTTTGCCTCAAATCGGTCCAGCTGCTGCTGTTAAAACTCTGTGAATCTGGTTTGACTCAGCCAGCATTGATCATCTGTATATTGTTTTAAGCTGGTGGTTAAAAAGCACGGACCAGATCTCCCCTGACCATCACCTATGCTGAATGGGGCTAATGGAAGCTGGAGTTCAGCCGCATCTGAAGGGCCGAGGTTTAGTCATCCCTGAACTAAAGGAACCCATTTAAATGTTTTTGGTTTTTTAAAAATCAGAAATAGCTACAATAAGGTGTTTTTTTTAAACACACACACACACACACGCACACACACACACACACCCCAGAACAAAAAGTTTGCCCAATTCTTGGCACTTCTCTGCTGCCTCCATTGAGTTTAGCATCACTCCTTGCATTTACTGAAATATCTCAAGGGGCCAATAGGGGCAGCACAAACACCATGTGCTATTTTAGCCTCTTGTTGTTGTTGAAACAGTAGCCTCAGAGGAAAGCCAATGCACTGCTAGTCTCTGACTTTTACTCCACAGTAGACCCTTGCCAGAGGCCAAGCTGACCATGTTAGGGACGCTGAATTCTGGGAAGGCTGCACAGATTTCGGGCACACTGACAGCACGGCTGAAAAGATGCACAGTGAGACCAGTTCCAGCAGAATGCATCACTGCGTCAGCGGCTGCAAAGTGTGTGAATTTGTCTAAAGGGCTCCTTTGGGGGGGAGTGTTACTGCGTGGACACGCTGAGCCATTGTACGGCACAAATGATGTTTAAGCCCATTAATCACGCCCTTTCATTTTCCTGCTAAGTCACCACTTTGGGATCTCCAATCTCAAATATAATGCTCCTTTTCCCATCACCTTTCAAAAAGGAATTTTGTTCTGGTTGTCTCCTCGTCTCCACAGGAAGTAATAGAAGAGGGGGAAAACTGCAAGACGTAATGGTATTTATGAGTACATAATGTACACACGTAATGTAAAGAAGCATAGAGGCGAGCAGAATCACAGCAGGAAACTCTGGTCCTGACCATCTTCACTATGGTTGCGACACAAGTTCAACCTGCATGCATAGAGAGGGGACTGCGCTATTTATTTATTTAGTTGAACAATTTATATACTGCTTAACTACAGTATTCTGTAAGCGGCTTACAAGATACAGCGCCAAAATGTAAAAACCAGTTAAATCTCTAAAATTGCTTCAGTTTGATTGCATTGGACTTGACTAGATAGTCAAGCAGCAAATTCCCACAGTATTGCAAGGTCCCTTCCTTTTGCAAGGAATATGTCCTTCCACATATATTTGCCATTTTGTAATGTCCTCCCCAGAAGCCCACCCAAGCAGCAGATTAATGGGAAGTTGCAGAAGAGCTCCAGTAAGTCACCTTTTAAAAAGCTTGATTTTCCTTTAGGAATTTTCGGAATACTGCATGGCTCCATCTGGTAGCACGGTGTTGTATTAAGTAACCCGGCTAATTGTAGGCTCCCAGAGTAATTCTTTAGTTCAGATAAAAGCCTCGGGGGGGGGGGCACAAAAACCCACCTCAAAAGAGAGAAGCGTTTCAAGCTCCCAAATTATTCTCCATTCTCTTTTCTTCCTCTTTCTCCACCAGGCTACATAACATGATTGCAACCCCAGTCCTTGAAAAAAGCAGGGTTCAGAGCCTTGTGCAAATAAATCTACGGTTGTGTACAGGTTTTTTTCCCCCCCAGCTGGAACTCACCGGAAATCAGTTCTGGCACCTCTCAGCCATTGCTATTATAAGAGAACAAAGGAGAAGTTCATGATGAGCTGTGGCACCTCTTTTTCTGGAAAAATAGCACTGGTTGTACACCAGATTTAGCTGAATTCTTGAAATATACTCGGAGTCAAGCGTGAATTTCATGCTCTTTATTTAGCTCATAGTAGTGAGGAATGCAGTTCCCCCTCAAAACGTTTGCTTTATATACACTATTTACACAATGGGCCCCACGTGATTGGCTAATTCCGGGATACTCCTGTATGCCAATCGGAGTGCGGATTCACTTCCACCTGGAGCTGGATTGGGTGGCTCCTGCGGACCAATCAGACTGCTGCAATCTCAATCCTATTGTTCTGGGACCAGTCAGACTGCTGCAATCTCAATCCTATTGTTCTAGGACCAATCAGACTGCTGCATTTTGGATCCTATTCAACTCAGTACATAACAATTCTGAACAGACTTGAGCTGATTCAACTGGAATCAGGCTTCAGCCGAGTTGGATTAAGACAGCCCAGGGTCACCTGTGGGTGCGGTGGGGTGGCGGCGGGGGAGAAGGAGAAGCAGTTTACAAAGGGACTTTCACACACTGTGCTTTGGCTGCGCACACCTGTTCCCAGCAGGAAATCCCAGATCAGGCCCCAAATCAGATCAGGGAAGGGGAAATCCTAAATACAACACATACACAAATCCTCTTCAGCCTTGGTTTCGTATGCTCACTATTTGTTCTGATCATACCACCACATCCATTGACTACTTACATTTTGAACTGCTTTGGTGCGTATCAAAGGGTAGAGCCTGACAGAAATCTAAGGTCATAGGTATGAATCCAGTGGGGAAATGTTACAGTTCCCTTGTGACATTTCCGTGTATTTGGTGCCTGTGTTTTATTTAAAAGCCTCCTGAAAGCTCTTCGGGACCATTTTGATGGGAAGGGAGATACAAAAGCCAATCGATCAGTGAGTGAGTACAAAATGTTACATTGGAAGCGGACGTTTGTTGGAAATGGGACTTGTTTAGGAAGTCAAAAGCTGTATAGTCAAAGAATAGAGGAAATAAAACCAAATGACAAGTATCTGGATGGGATAGGAGAATGCCATGCAGACAACAGGAGTAAGAATAGAGAATTGGCACTGGAATCTAGAGAGCTGTGATACTGTTGGAGCATTGCCTGTCCTAAATGAAGTGGTTTGTGGTGTGCATTTTCCAGCTCCTTGAATTAAGCTACCATTGTGGGTTCCAGAAAGCAGCACACACGGAGGTTTCTCCAAGGCCCAATTTGCTAGTGCTTAACTTTGCCTTTTATCTTAAGACAGTTGTCTGCCTAGTTGGGTTATGATAGTTTGGTTAAAGAATAAAAGGATGCCTACATCCAGGTTGGGACACGGGTGGCGCTGTGGGTTAAACCACAGAGTCTAGGGCTTGCTGATCAGAAGGTCGGTGGTTCGAATCCCTGTGACGGGGTGAGCTCCCATTGCTTGGTCCCAGCTCCTGCCCACCTAGCAGTTCGAAAGCACGTCAAAGTGCAAGTAGATAAATAGGTACCGCTCCAGTGGGAAGGTAAACGGCGTTTCCGTGCGCTGCTCTGGTTCGCCAGAAGCGGCTTTGTCATGCTGGCCACATGACCCGGAAGCTGTACGCCGGCTCCCTCGGCCATTAATGCGAGCTGAGCGCTGCAACCCCAGAGTTGGAAACGACTGGACCTAATGGTCAGGGGTCTCTTTACCTTTACCTAGATCCAGGTTTGGGGCAAGTACTCTTGAGAACCCCAGCAGAGATTTTTAAATCAGAAAACATGCAGCAAAGTAAAGCCTGGGAATATAGACTGCTAGACCTTTAAAATATCGCCTTCTGTGTTTCTTCCAAAGTTACCCACTTCTGTTAGCCTAGAAAGAGACCACACATTTAGTTAGTTTTAAATGGCTTACTCAACAAACTCTTCAGCCGTCAGATTCACGTGCTTTTTCTATACAGCAGCAAGAAAAGACAGGCAGGTAACCTAGTTTCAAAAATTGCAAATGTTTCCGGAACGTGTGCAGAGGAAGGCAACCAAATGATCAAGGGTCTGGAAACTAAGCCTTAGAAGGAACACTTGAAGGAGCTGTGTGTGTTTAGCCTGGAAAAGAGGAGACTGAGAGGAGATATGATAGCCATCTTCATGAAGCCATCTTCAAATATCTTAAAGGTAAAGGTACCCCTGACCATTAGGTCCAGTTGCAGAAAACTCTGGGGTTGCGGCTCTCATCTCGCTCTATAGGTCGAGGGAGTCGGCGTTTGTCCGCAGATAGCTTCTGGGTCATGTGGCTAGCATGACTAAGCTGTTTCTGGCAAACCAGAACAGCGCACAGAAATGCCATTTACCTTCCCACCGGAGTGGTACCGTTTTATCTACTTGCACTTTGACATGCTATCGAACTGCTAGGTTGGTAGGAGCTAGGACTGAACAACGGGAACTCACCCCGTCATGGGGATTCGAACCGCCAACCTTCTGATCGGCAAGCCCTAGGCCCTGTGGTTTAAGGGCCGTCAAAGGGAAGAGGGGGCCTGCTTGTTTTCTCCTGATCTGGAGGGTAGGACTTGAACCAATGGCTTCCAGTTACAAGAAAGGAGATTCCGACTAAGCTGTTAGAAAAACTTTCTGACAGTAAGAGCTGATTGGGGCACCCATCATCTCACGTTTGTAGTGTTGTGCCCATAGCATTACCATGCTCCAACCCACTTCCAACAATTTTTTTGGTAGGATATTGACTGTGGAAAGGCATTCTGCCTCTATTTCAGTGATCCTTGACAGTGTCTTACCAATTCTACCATTCCTGGTTATGGAACATTTATCTGATTCTTATTAGTTTGTGACTCCATGCACATATTATATGTCTTCTGTTTATGAATTTTTCATACAGTATAGTGTTATAAAAATATTGTCAGTATATTATTAGCCGACATATTGTTTGTGGTTGTTCAGAGTAATAGCTGTTCGGCAGCAGAATAGACTCCCACGAGAACTGATGGACTCTCCTTCCTTGAAGGTTTTTATGCAGATGTTGGATGGCGTCATGGATGCTTTAGCTGAGATTCCTGCATTGCAGGGGGTTGGACTAGGTGACCCTTGGGTCCATTCCAACTCTAAGATTCTAAATTATTTGTATAGAAATACAAATATGGCTTGATAAAGCCATGCAGTCCTGACTTGGAGCAACCAGCCCAGACGTCCTTTCTGGTAGGGTTCACATGGTGGGAGGAAAAGGAGTACAAAGAGTTTAGTAACCCTTCCTCCCAAGGTGTGACCTAGCTAAGCCTAGCAGGACAGCTTACTCTATGGTCTTAACCCCTGCATGAATGAATTAGAATTAAGCATGCTGAGGTTTTTTTATGTCAGTGGATTGTGGACCTTGGAATTTATAAGAAACGTTTCTCTGTATCAGAGCAGCCAGGCCAATGGGAGTTACTTTAACTTGCAAATTGAGTACAACATCTGCACTAATACATTATCTTCAATAATGTATTGCATGTGCTCCCATAGAGTTTCAGCATTCTACCCCTTCATTTCCATAGCACCACCACCACCACCACCACCACAATAATAATAATAATAATAACAATAATTTTATTATTCATATGCCGCCCATCTGACTGGGTTGCCCCAGTCATTCTGGGCAGCTCCCAACAAAATATTAAAAGCACTGATGCCTCCCCATCAGTGAGGAGGCTCCACTTTTAGGAGAGGTGTCAGAAGTCCAGGTTCCCCGCTTGATAACACAGTAAGCGTAGGTAATTAAAAAGGAGGATTTATTGCAAAAACAAACAGATAGCTCCAGACGGCTCTAACAAAGCCTCCAGCATCATTACTCAAGATGACCCTTCTGAAGACTCCTTCCAGCGATGACAGAAGATATCGAACTTATAACCTTTACATCTCTTGTTTTGCTTCCTACCCAACAGCCCTCCCATTCACCGACTCTTCAGACTTAGTGGATCAGCCCCCACCTCTTCCTTTTCTGAGAGGCTGTCTCTGAGACTGTTCGTGCCTTTTTGTGCTTCCTGTGAGCTTTGGCTGCATTCTAGCCTGCTCTCAGCCACTGCCTTATCAGCCAGTCCATCAAGGTCAGGAAGAGCCAAAGTCTGCAGCTGCCGGCTCTCCCCTGCCTGATTAAGATCTAAGCCTCTCGGTTCCTGGCTGCTTTCTGCAGTTGGCTGCAAACCTTCCCTTGGAGCTGGCTCATTCCTGACAGGAGACAACTGAGAGCAAGCCTAGTGCTGAGCTGACCCCAACTGTGCCTCCATTTCCAGGGTCATGGAGATGCCAGAGTCTGCCTCACAGGGCCATCCCACTCAAAGAAGGGCATATCTGCTTGCTCAGTCTTGGGACACCAGCTGCTTGCCATGCAAGAAGCTGTTTCTGCCCCACTCTTCAAAAGGAAGCTGCAGGGACATGCCACTTGTTGGGTCAACCTCTTAGCTCATGCTTAGCCATGCATTTAACTTCTAATGTATTTGCTGATTCCTTCAACCCGCAGCTTGCCTGATGTACTGATCTGATCTAATAATGCAAGCCTTTAGCAGAACTGGATTAAATTAAGGGCTGTAATTCAGTATAGTGCTAAGGTGAACGTTCCGCCAGCACAAGAATTTATTTCTTGCACAATGTAATGTTCTGCCTCTCTCCTCTCCCTTTGTACCCCCTATATCTGTTTTGGGGGTTCACCAGACCCTTCGGGGCAGATTTGGGGGGGCACCCATGGTGGGAGGAGAGGGTGGGAAAATCCTCTTGTTCCACCACTAATCCTTGTGGCAGTGAAAAAATTTAGTTGCATGCCATCTTAAGTCCCTATATGTATTTTGGTGCGATTACAAACCTTTGATTCAAAGTTTGCTTCTAGTAGCTCCACCAAGAAGTAACTGTTTCTCTTCTTCAAGGAAACATACCTTTTGTCCTAATTTAACTATAAGGGAGATGCAGAGGTGTAAATAGAAACTGTTATTTGTGGCGCTGCATATATTTGCGTGCATTTATTTTTGATTCAGATTTGTCAAGGCCAATGGCTAGTACAATAAAGTTATTTGGTTTGGTTTGGTCCTAATTAGAATCTGGAAGCAATTCACTGAAACCAAACAAAAATCCCCCCCCCCCGAAGAAACTGCAACCCATCTTTATTTAGGGAAAGGATGGCAACAACCCTCAGGGAAAATGCTATTTATCACATAGTCAATCACTGCAAAAAATGTAATATGCTCACAAGACCTTAGCCGGAGAGTCTTAAATTCCTTTATGAGCAATATAAATAAAGTAAGCTTATTTCATGAACGTTTAGTCAAACTTTTGAACCTGCCATATCAGTTAGAGCCCTACAACAACATGAGGGTTATGTGGTGTGTCTTAAAATAGAAAATGTTTCCACCAGTTTCTTTGCAGCATTCAAATGTATTTTAAAAAATAAAAAATAAAAATAAAAATTGCTAGCCCCGAAGAAAAGGAAATGATGTTGTGTCTTAAGAGCTGCTGTTTAATGTGGCTTCATTCCAGGTATATCCATTTAGCAGCTGTTTGGAGATAAATGAGCCTGAGAAGAATTTTAGATGAATGTTGCTCTGCAGGAACTCACCATAATCGCTTCACATTTCCCTTGGAAACAAAATCAGGCAAATGGACTTCACCTAATCAATCTCATGTGTTCAGGGACTTTAATGCATTTTTAAATGGGGGGAAAAAACCCTTCTCTGATCCAGTTCTCCATCTTTCAAACAATGTGGAACTTGAGCATGTGAAATGATTCTGGGAATGCACGTGTGGAGAATTTTAAGTACAGTTTGTTTGCTTTCCCAGATGAGTTCTTTTCTACCTGGTTCACGGTACCCTCTGTGGGATTGATCAGAGGTGAAGCCTGCAGGTTACTGCAGCAGACAGCTGTAATCATTTCTTCTTCCTTGCGATCAGATGTGACAGTGTGCAGAAATTGAGAGATATTGAATACCCAAACCCTTGGAATTTGAGGAGAGCATTTTGTCTGCATTCATTGCTGAATGTAGTGTACAGCCGTACCTTGGAAGTAGAACGGGTTTTTGAAAACGTTCAAAAACCAAAGCACATCTTCTGATTGGCTGGAGGAAGCTCCTGCAGCCAATTGGAAGCCATGGAAGCCCCATTGGACTTCCAAAACTAGTTTGCAAACCGGAACAGTCACTTCCGGGTTTACGGCATTTGGGAGACAAAACGTTCTAGAACCAGGCTGTTCGAAAACCAAAGTACGACTGTACTGGAAAATCATGGACATAGAATCAGAAAGATTAGTTCGATTCTGCTTGCCGCTATCACTCTGTTGTTGGATCAAGTCTTTAGGACCTGGGTTCCTAGAAAACTGGGTTCTGAGATGACATACCCTTTGGGAAAAACTCAGGTTCCCCCTCCCCCTATAAAGCAGTTTCCCCTAACCTGGTGCCCTTCAGATGTGCTGGATCACAACAGCTAGTGTGGTGTAGTGGTTAGGAGTGGTAGACTCGTAATCTGAGGAACCGAGTTCGCGTCTCCGCTCCTCCACATGCAGCTGCTGG
Source organism: Lacerta viridis (assembly GCA_900245905.1). NCBI lineage: Eukaryota > Metazoa > Chordata > Lepidosauria > Squamata > Lacertidae > Lacerta > Lacerta viridis. The sequence continues at coordinate 51,667 of OFHU01004166.1, forward strand.
GTGACCTTGGGCTAGTCATACTTCTCTGAAGTCTCTCAGCCCCTCTCACCTCACAGAGTGTTTGTTGTGGGGGAGGAAGGGAAAGGAGAATAGTCTGGTCAATATACAAAATGACCTGGGCAAAATTTCAACATAAACGCTATTAATGGCATTTTTATGAGAATTGGGTGTAGAATAACATATAAAAAATTAGACAAAATTAAATGACAGGAACACTGTGAAATCGTGATTCACATTACAGTCATACCTTGGTTTTTGAACAGCTTAGTTCCCGGACATTTTGGCTCCCGAACGCCGCAACCCCAGAAGTGACTGTTCCGGTTTGCAAACTATTTTTGGAAGCCGAACGTCTGACAGGGCTTCCAATTGGCTGCAGGAGTTTCCTGCAGCCAATCGGAAGCCGCGCTTTGGTTTCCAAACGTTTTGGAAGTTGAACGGACTTCCGGAACGGATTTCATTCGACTTTCAAGGTACGACTGTATTAATACTATTGCTGGAAGTTTGTCCTGGCCTTTGGATAGAAAAATAAACATGAACAAAAAAACCTAAAGTTCACTTCGGGATAGGCAGAAAGGAGGAGGGGAAATGGAAGTCTTGTTGCGCCCACAGAACTCCAGAAAACGGAAAGCTGGATGCAACCCCTAGTCTAAACGTCTGGGAAAGACAGGCTCAGCTGCTACACAGAATCATTTCGAGTGAGAGAGACAGCTCTACCCTTTAGTCTGCTTTTTTGTTTGGACTGAACAATAGAAAGGACACAGAATGTTCTATATCTACAGATATATATTTTTTGCTCTCCCCCACACCTACCCGAAAAGCTATTAAATATCTATTGTGTCCCAAGATCATTATACTGTAATTTTTTTAAAAAAAATTTAAACCACCCATGGGCACTTCCTGAGAGCATGTCCATTGCTATTTAAAGGTTTATTGAAATTACGTGCTAAAAATACTTTATTCACAGCATGAAAACTTTGCTTTCATTAGCTCTCAGAGTGGATAGTATTGCTTCAAACAAGTATAAAAATCTAGGTGTTTTTCCTATGGTATAATGCATTTACAGTCATGTAAGTCACTTGGAGAACTTTGGATGACAAGCAGATGATGCTTAATAAATAGAAATAAACAGAAATAATAACATCTCCCTATTTTCTATGAATTGCTTTGAGCACAATATATTTTTGGGAAATACTGTGTGTGTGTGTGTGTGTGTAGATAAACCATTAAGCAAAATAAGCATATTTGGGAAGGGGGACATATAAAACCAAAATAAACATTATTTATACAAATGTAGAAAAATAAACATCATTTCCCATCTTATTTTATGTTTCGTTTCATTTCAGAAAAAAACAACATTTTATTTATTATTGTTTATTGTTGTTGTTTATATTTTGAATTAGATATATATGGGCCCCCCAAAATCTTAGGGCCTCTAAAGGTCTTAATCCAACTCTGTGTACACACACACACACACACACACAGCGCCTCTTCTTTGAACAAATGTTGCCATCCTGCTTTCCCCAGTTCAGCTGCTACCAAAAGATAGGTTAATTCTGCCATTCTGCAATTATGCAATGGATGCTGGAAACAGCTTCTCAGTCTTCCCTGAGAGGGTAGGTTTGAGTGCCTGGCCTGGGAAACATGACATTGCCCTTGGCTCTTTGTGACACAGGCATGTCCCATGAGATAGTCTTGTTCTTGAAAACAAGGAAGTGAGACAACTTCTGCTGCCCACACAGCAGATACAAACTATTTCCTGCTTGAGGCTGTTGGAAATGGGAAATGTCCATACCTATGAGAGAAACACCATTTCAGAGAATAGGATATTCATAGAGTCTAGGATAATCCGTTTCTATCTTGCAGTAGTACAAAGGGAATTCAAAGGTATCATCAAGGGGGATTCAAAGGTATCATTCAGTCTCAGCGTGTACTTCTGGCTCATAGAAACTTTGGGCCAAATTTGTATATACATTGGATGTTGAATATATAGTTGTATGCATGCAAAACCACAGGCTTGGTTGGGATCCATAGGCATCATATAAGGTAAAAGGTAAAGGGACCCCTGACCATTAGGTCCAGTCGTGTCCGACTCTGGGGTTGCGGCGCTCATCTCGCGTTACTGGCCGAGGGAGCCGGCGTACAGCTTCCGGGTCATGTGGCCAGCATGACAAAGCCGCTTCTGGCGAACCAGAGCAGCGCACAGAAACGCCGTTTACCTTCCCGCCGGAGCGGTACCTATTTATCTACTTGCACTTTGATGTGCTTTCGAACTGCTAGGTGGGCAGGAGCAGGGACCGAGCAACAGGAGCTCACTCCGTCGCGGGGATTCGAACTGCCGACCTTCTAATCACCAAGCCCTAGGCTCTGTGGTTTAACCCACAGTGCCACCCGTGTCCAAACTAACCCCCAAATCCTATATCAGCTCTTAAAATTTGAAGGCATTTTTGAGATTTAATAGGGTTGCCATATGACCGGAATTTCCCAGACATACACAGAATACTGCAGCCGGAAGCAATGGCTGGGCAGAAACCGCTAAAAATGACTGGGAAAATCCGGACGCATGTCAACCCATGTTGGCAGTGTTGCTTTTGGCAATTTCCCAGAAAAATAAACAGGCAAAAAAGCTCAACAACTTTGCCAAAGAAAATTGGCTTATCTATTCCAGTTTCTTCCTGGGTGGCAGTTTATATGATCAGGTGCTAGAATCCCAGCCAGGACTTTTCCCAGCTTTCATTGGCTATATCAGATAGGAAAGATGGAAGTGGGTTTTGGCTAGCTGCAGATATGGGAAATCTAGCTCTTTGACACAGCTTTATGAAAACAAGCAAGACACAGAAGAAGAATCAACCCCTGGTGGCAAATGTTACTCATTGCACCTTCCGTGTAATGACTTTACGAAACAAGCTTATTTTTGCATGCATGATGTAACCCAGGGGCAGAGGAAGGGGGAGCCGCCGGGGAAATGGGGGGAGCTGCGCCTTCTGCAGAGGAGGCTGTTGGTTTCCCCAGCGACATGTGACTGGCTGATTAGATTATCTGTTTGGAAACTGTAGAAAGGACTTCAAGCTGTTCCTTTTGCAAATGGGGCTTTTCTTCTTCCAAAAGAAGATGCACAACTTTGAACTTATCCTCAAAGGGGGGGCATTCCCCCTTTCCCCCTCAAAAAACTAGGTGCGTCTTATGGGGCGAAAAATATGGTGCATTCAACAGGGGAGAACCACCATGGTGTTTTGCTTTCTAACAATTCCTTGTATCTGGACCAGACTTCATAAAGTAGCTTCTTTATTACATGATTATTATTTTTTTTAAAAAACCTCTGTGTACCTTGACTTTGTCGTGCCACAGGTACGCGTGTCACCCGAATCTGTTTCCCGATCCCTCTAAGTCTAAGAGTTTAGTATTTTCTCATTTCATTCGTTTCATTTATTTATTTTTATATATATTTTCAGGCACAGCAACCTCATTGGAGAGTTTGATGCCTGGCAAATTTCAGACACTTAGTTGTTGGGGGTTTCGTGTGTGTGTGTGCAAGGAGTTTTTAAAACCTGAGAAAGTTTGTTTTAATAAATAAATAAATAAAACCTCTTTTATTTATTGGCAGACATAGCCGTCCCTTTTGAGGGAATGAATCCTGCCAAATTTCAGACAAATGGGTACAGGGGGATTTGTGCAAGAATTTTTTAAAAAATTGGATCCAACCCATTGATTTTTTTTTAAAAAAATAAAGCAGGTTTTAAAATAGCTTTAAATAGAAAGCAAAACAAGAAACCATTTTACAAAGAGGGTTTCTGACACGACGAAGGCCAATACATCTGGTTCTATGGGTTTCTCTGAAACTTACACCCTCATGGAAGTTTATATTAAGAGATGTATTCTCAAACTCCCCACCCCTTCCGCAGGGCCTGTAAGACAGAGTTATTCCGCCTGGCCTTTAATCTAGCCTGATCCCCTATTCCTTTTCCCCTTCCCTTTTTTTCTGAAGAAACCCTTCTGGGTCCCTACATTAAAATTCCTCCCTGGTCTCCCTACTGGCCTAGCATGACTAACCTGGCCAGTTAGCCCTGGGATCCCATTGATGTTTGTTTTTATGCTGTTTTTTAAGTTGTTTTAATCATTGTCTTACATTTGTTGTTAGCCGCCCTGAGCCCAGTTTTTGGATCAGGAAGGGCGGGATAGAAATAAAATAATTATTAATAATAATAATAATAATAATAATAATAATAATAATATTGCATTGGCAGAACTTCATTCTTTTGTTTACTCTCAGTTCCAAGATGGACAACGACAAGTTCAGTATTCAGATAAGCGTTTATGTTTGTTTTTTTAACTTGCAAGGGCCATTAGTAGCTGTACTTTCAAATGCAGATCATCTCAGAAATGACATACGAACCACTGTGCTTAAAATTAAGCAGGATGCAAAGGGGCGGGGGGAAGCACAAGTCAACATGATTCAGTGTAGCTCTAGAAGCTGTAAATCATACTGCAGTTCAAACGACATAGGTTATACATCAAAATGCCCAGATGATTTGTCACAGCATGCTGTCAAGTAACGTTACAGCTTTATGGTTTAAAAACATTTGTATCCCAATCCCAGAAGAGATAGTTCGACCCCATGTGACCTTGGACAAATCCATTCCAGGTTTTTTTCTTCACTGCTAAAAGAGATTGTCATCATCTTGGAAACACTTTTCAGCTGAATGCATGCATGGTAGTCAAACATTTCTAAATATATAGCTGCCAGTCTTAACACACTTCGGATCTTCAAATGCTATGGCTTGGGGACATTCCTTGTTAAGAGCCCTGCTAGATCAGGTCAAGGGCCCATCTGGTTTAGCTTCCTGTACTCATATTGTCCAACCTACGAGCCTATGGGAAGCCCACTAGTATTACCTGTGTGTGATAGTTGTGGGAATGTTCAGGGTTGCAGGAGAGGATATATTGTTTATTAATATCCTTCCCAACTTGTGCCAGCAGGTTCCTTTACTTAGCAGAGAACATTCCCCTTTACACAGAAGAAAACTAGTTGCAAACTCGTGTGAGTTTCTTAAGACAATACGTAAATTCAATCTGGCTTGTCCAGATTGAAATGTGTTCTAATATTTTCCTGGTAAGACCCCTTGAATCCCTCCTAAAAGAATAAAGACACCACAGTCTTATTCATAAGCAATAAAAAGAAAGTTTACTCACGATCAGGCAGAGCACAGTGTGATCCCTGAAGGCAGGCTTAAGGCTTAAAGTTACAAGCATATACAAACAGGTTTACCCCATATGTGGGTTGACCTAATGACTGCAGTTAGCAGTCCGGGAAGTTTGCAGGACGAAAGGAAGATGGAAAAGAGAGAGAGAGAGAGATTGGCAGCATGTCTTGGCCTTTTACCAGGTCTGGAAAAGTCACACCCACCCACTAGTTACATGCAAGGAAGGATGCTCCAGGCCTGGAGGAACAGAAAGTTTCGCCTGGCTGGACCAAACATTCCCTTGCATGTCCACTCTAGCAAAACAAGGCATGTTGTATTTGACTGCTCCCAGTGGATTACATCTCACAATAGTACAGTAGTACCCCGGGTTACGTACTCGATCCATTCCGGGTTGCGGTACATAACGTGTGCGTGCGTATCATAAACACACGAACCCACCCCAAACCCGGAAGAAGCGCAATTTGAGTGCTTCTGCGCATCCACGAAGTGTGTAGAATGCTTCTGCGCATCCAGGGGTCGCGCATGCTCTGGAAACACTTCCGGATTGCGGGCGTTCGCAACTCGAACGTCCGCAACACGGGGTGTGTGTAACCCGGGGTATCACTGTACTCTCCCCAGTATAGCAGTGTAGCAGAAGTGGCCACCCAGATGTTATTGGACTCAGTGGCATAGCATGGGTTTCCAGTTCCCAGGGCTGCGTGGAGGTGGTGTTGGGAGGGAGGGAAATAGATTATACATGCACATTCAACTGTCTAATGGCATCTGCATCACCCAGGAGATCACAGCTGCACAGGAATGTTGCTCGCTCAAAAATGGAAAGAAGCAGAAGTCCCAGCAAAGGAAGAATGGATACAAAAACTTGTGCAATATGCAGAAATGGTGAAACTTACCGGAAGAATAAGAAATCAAGATAACAAACTTTTTATAAAAGAATGGAAATGGTTTATTGAATATTTACAGATAAATTGTAAACAGATAAGAACATTGGCAGGATTATTGTAATAACCTGCAGTTTCATAAGAGTATATATTTAAAGTAGATGAATAAATGAGCAAATTAAGTTAATTTGGATATGCAGAAGATATTAAAAATAAATTTAAGGAACCGCAGAAAGAAGGGAAAGTCATGTTTTTAAATGTTAAAATGATAGTAAAATTAGTGAAATGTATAAACCTGAAAGGTATAAATAATAATTATTTTTTTTAAAGAGATCACAGCCGCAGAGATAAGAAAAAGAGTTGTTCTGTTGTCTGGAGAGGTTACTTCCTGGTTTGCGTGGAGAAGCTGTTTTCAACAGAGCCCAGTGACGGACACATGCCGCTTTACTGAGACAGCACAGGTGTTGAACTTTTGTGCCCCTAACAATTTTGCATCCTAAGCAACCGTCCCTTTGCGCCACGCCACGCCACGCCACGCCACGCCACGCCACGCCACGCCACGCCACTGTCTGGGCTCCATCTCCAGGCCCAGCTAACAACATCTGGTGGGCCACAGGCTCTCCACCCCTTCCCTAAGAACTTGAAGTTAGAAGCTGTTTTAGAGAGAAAAGAGAAATAAGAGGGCTTCCAGAGGACTTGGTCCAAAATGGATGATGGCTTGTTGCTACAGACCTGGGGGTGACAAGAGGGGTTGAGAGATGCCTGCAGAATTAAGCAAGGACTGATGCTAAAAAGACATACAGTGGCAAACAGGTGTTGCGTATGTGTATGATGTGTTTTTGTATGGTGTCTCTCTGATTTTCTCCTAAAAGCTCATGCTCTCCCAATGAGCCCCATATGTTTGAACTAGTGAACCACAACGCAAAGGTTTCCCAGGGATGTATCACAACAAGCATTAGAAACACCTTATCTATTAAACAAATGAAACATTTGTCTCTGACAATTTCACTGCAGGCGGCAGTCTGGAAAACCAATGCCTGATATTTTGGAAGCATACAAAGTCAGGTGTTGTTGTTTTTTTTAAATTATTATTATTAATTTGAGATTTCGTATTAAGACACATAGGTTCAGCTTGATTTACATGACATTTGGGTATCTGTTACACTTACAGTGTATTTTAAAATCAGTTTGTTTTAACATGCTTTTTTAAGGTAACTCGACTTTTGGGATTGGGTAGGTTATTAACTAAATAAATAGTCAGGGACGCAAACCTGTGTAACTCACTTGCAAACAAGTCCCACTGAGTAAAGATGGTTACCTCCTATGTAAATATGCACAAGATCAGACTGTTAATTACTTCCTTAATACATCCTAATAAGAAGCTTATTAGTGTCTGACCCCAATAAAATTAGCAGGTCCCTTAAGGCTTTGCTTTGGATTTTTAATGCGCTTGGATACTTTTTGTCTGATTCTTCTAGTTGCTTTATTAGTGACTTTGAAGATAAACTAATTCAAAGTTGGGCTGAACTGCTACAGTTTTGATTCCTATGTGCTAAATTCCTGGTTTAAGTAATTTCAGTGGAATGAAACAATCCAAACGAGGGTGTCCTAAAAATGCTGTTGGCAGATATAGGTAACTTCGAAATGGTAAACAAAAGGCAACGGTTTGGCCTTCACATGGTGTCTAGACAGAAGCAATTAACACTAATTGGTGGCTGCATCTGCTGCTTGCCATGCCGGCACTCAAACGGCCGGCCGTTGGGATTGAATGTTCCTCTGTCTTTAGATTTCTTCATTGTACGGGTCTCTTTTCATCTGAAAGCATTGGTAAGCAACGCTTTCTTCAAGACATCTGCTTAGTAACTCTGTTGGTAGTTAAAACATCTTGGCCATGAGCTAACTCTCCCCACTCTGGCTGTTATGTATTGGTTTAATATGCATACATGAGTTTCACTGCTAGTTCTGTAACTACCTTTCCCGCTCCAGGGTGATTCAAACGGGTGCGGTGACAGTTGTTATTGGTTAACTTGTTGGCACAATTTGGATCCTTACTCTGATTGGGTCCCGCCAGGGGTGTTGCTAGGGGGGCGGGGGGGCGGTATGCCCCTTGTGACAGGGGAGGGTGGGGGTGACAAGCGGCGGCCCCTCCCGCCACTCCCCACGCACCGCCGGTCACCCCGGGAGCAGCAGCGCTGCACGGACGGGGTGCTCCCTCGGCCGTGCGCTGTTGCTCCCGGGGCGACGGAGCGAGTGGCGGCGCGTGGGGGTGACAAGCGGCAGCCCCTCCCGCCATTCCCACGCACTGCCACTCCCTCTGTCACCCCAGGAGCAACAGCGCATGACCGAGCGAGCACCCCGTCCGTGCAGTGCTGCTGCTCCCGGGCTGACTGGCGGTGCGTGGGGAGTGGCGGGAGGGGCTGCCGCTTGTCACCCCCACGCCCTGCCGCTCCCTCCATCACCTTTGCCACCCAAGGTACCACGGAGCCTTCCTCCGCCACTGGGTCCCGCCAAAATCTAAATGTATCCTTTCCCCAACTTCTGTTCCTGAGAGTATAAAAGGAGCTCGCCCTTTTCCTCCAGTCAATCAAGTGCCTACTGCAATAAAGGAGATTGTTCTTGTTAGACTTGACTCCTAGAATATCCTTGCTAGCATGCTGAATCACTACCCAGAGCTGATTACACGAAGGGCTGAAATCATTTGGACACTGCACCCACGACTTAACACTGGCCTTGTCTTTGACTCCTGTGCTGTATTTAACAGCAAATCTAGAAATTTGGGAGACCAGACCCTCCAAGTGTCCCTATTTTTCAGGGACAGTTCCAGATTTACAGGAGCTGTCCTGGTTTCTGTTTTGATCCCGGAAAGTCCTGCTTTCCCTTAGGACATCTCTGTTTTCATTGGAGGGTATGGAGTTATGTGACCCCCCGAACCAAAGGCATAAGTAATTATGCAACCTTTAGAAGACATCTGGGAAGGTTCTTGTGTTTATTTTTTATGTTTTTATATATGTTGGAAGCTGCCCAAAGCAGCTGGGACAACCCAATCAGATGGGTGGTGTATGAATAATAAAATTGTTGTTATGGAATGTTGTTATGGAATTGGAGATGTGTTGGAGGGTATGGGAGACCTTAAGGAGTAATCTGTGATACAGTACAGAGAAGATGCAGTTGGGAAATAAAAGGAGAAGTCTCAGCATACAGGAGTGGCTCTTTGGAGCCTAGCCAATATGGTGGACATGTTGCCATAAAGTAGCCTCTTTCACCTCTACTGGATTCACTCCCCACCCTCTGTTAAGCCCTGCAGTATCTTTGTGTACTGGAAGAAGCAAAGATCACCAGTCTCGAAGGAATGATTCTTCAACATCAGCTTCGTTGGACTGGTCATGTTGTGCGGATGCCCAATTATCATCTTCCAAAGCAACTACTCAACTCAGAACTTAAAAATGGAAAGCATAATGCTGGTGGTCAACAAAAGAGGTTTAAAGACTCTGTCAAGGCAAATCTTAAAAAATGCATACCTGTATATACTGACAACTGGGAAACACTGGCCTGCGAGACGCTCCAGTTGGAGAACAGCCTTTACCAAAGGTGTCATGGGCTTTGAAGACACTCAAACTCAGGATGCAAGGGAGAAACGTGCTAAGAGGAAGGCATGCTTGGCAAACCCTCACCGTGATCAACTCCCGCCCGGAAACCTATGTCCCCACTGTGGAAGGACGTGTGGATCCAGAATTGGCCTCCACAGTCACTTACGGACTCATTGTTAAGACCGTGCTCATGGAAGACAATCTTACTCGGCTACAAGTAATCGCCAAAAAAGAAGTATGCACTGAAAACAACATTTACTTACTACATCTCTGCAAATTTCTAATTTTTTTTAAGAAGAATTTATTGACATTTTCAAAACAAGACTTAAACCCACACCCACACCTACAAATATAAAACATATATAAAATATTGCCATGATTCTTCTTCTTATTCATATACATAAAGAAAATTTCTATTTCTGAATCTTGACAGTTGACTTCCCCTGCCTTTTCACCTTCGGTTTTATATCCATAATCTACTTTAATAACAACATCACTCTAAAAATTCAATTCCTTTAAAAAAAAAACAATCATCTTAATCTATAACAACTCATAATAAACACTCATCTTATTCTATAATAGTTAATATTAAATCCTTAAATCTTAACTGATTATTCTTATAACAAATCAATACTAATTTCTTCTATCCCATATACTGCTGCTAATAACATAAATCCCAAATATCCCTTTTCTTAAACAGAATAAAACTTACAATCTTCACCCTTCGGTTTCAGAATACCATAACAGACCATTAAAGTTTTACACTTAATAATTCACCCTACTCCCCCTCTGTCCATTGTCCATTTCCATCTATCACCGGAACCAATCTTCCAATTTTCCTCATTTCTTATCCATCCACAGATCCAGGCACAGTTCTCAGCCAGCCTTGCATCGAGCATCAAGGTGCACATCTCATCTTCTTTCGGCTTCTCCGCTTCAATGTTCCATTCTTCTTCTTTTTGTAGAAATCTTAATTCTTTGTCCCTTGCTCCCGAGCTCACACCTCGGGGGCTGGATATAACAATTCTTGCCATCCCGGGGCTGCCACCCCCATAGGACGTGTATTTTTCCCGGAGTCGCCCTGCCGTTTCTCTCCATCCTTCCAACATCCCTTTCAGCTCTTTGCCAAGGTTTTCTTCCATAATATCAAAAACTTGGAAAGCCTCCTCTGTGGGAAGTAAACTTTTTTTCATGTCCCCACTCAAGACCTTCAACTTCCGATCAAACAGTTCCAGCATCAAGATAGTAAGCCTTTGTTCATCCGTTAGTCCAGAGTTCAAAACAAGTTCAAAAACAAAGTCCAGCATATTGAGGGAGGGGATGGGTATCAAATTACAGTTTCCGTTTCTATGTTCTCCCTGTACCAGTAATTTTCCACTTCATCTCCAACTTTTCGCAGCCATTTTCCCTGAAACCAGGGCGCAGAAACCAAAACTTTAAAAGGGGATATTTTCCACAACTTACTCCCCAAGGGAAGAACTAAAGAGTCTCACTTATCAAAGTTCGAATACTTTGTAGCCATCGCTGTAACAGCAGCCTCTTAAACTGGTTATTTTCTTTCTCCCGAAGGGAGGGAGGCAGGCTTCCTTTTCAAACGTCTCCCGGATCGTTAAAAAAGCACAAAAAGTAGTCCAATCATATACTCACGACCACCGGGTTTCTTTAGCTTCAAACATCGCTGGTAGAACTTTGACGCTCGTCGCGGGGGTGACCGCCGCATTTACGTCCCGGTTGGGGCATGTCCCCTATAGCCCGGCTCCGTTGTCCCTTCACCCCCACTCCCCCTTTACAGGGGGAGCGAGGGAAGGGTTCAGAGCCCTAATGGGCACAGCCGGGGAGCCCGGGGTGCGGGACGCTCTTCCCGCACCCCACCGGAGCCCCGCTTTGCGGTAGCGGGGCTCCAACCGCCGGGACGGACTGGGTCGCCTCGCAGCCGAGGCAACCCACGACCGCTCCGCGATGGCGTCGCCGCCGGAAGTCCCCTCTGCAAATTTCTAATGCTGGGTTAAAATGTTATTTAAATTTAGATTCTGGTATATGGATTAAAATAGTCACCTACTTAATATTACCCCATTTCTCTGAGCAGTGAGAGTTCCCATCAGGACAGTGAGGTAATCTTAGATCTTGTGGAGCATACAAGATCTCATGCGATTTTGGTGAGATCACACCCAAATCAGGCAACATTTTGCCCGAAATTGGCACCAATGCCAGTATCGCTTCTCTGTCACAGACACAAAACTACAAAGCAAGAACCCAGGGGTGAGCACAGAGGGAAGGGAAGGGAATTTGGATATGTGAAGTCGTTGGTGAAGAATTTTCTCTGAGGAATAGGTCAGCAGGATGAAGCTTTTAATGAGTTAATGTCTTGCAGGATGACTTCTATCCAAACAATCAGAATGACCGCATGTTTGGTTTCAATGCTTTGGTCTCCAGTGCCAATACGCCTGAAGGAAATGTACTTGCTAAAAACAGCTGTGGTCATTTGGTTAACTTCAAAGTTCATGGAGTTTAGAAAATAAGAACACCCCCCTCCCCCAGTAAAGATAAACAGGCCTTTAGATTCCAATCACTTGTGCTTACTGGTGATTTATAGTTGATTGTAGAGTGGTCCAAGTGTTCTACTTTATAGGAGATAGTCCTCTAATCTGAGTGGCTGTCAAAGGATATTTCCCCTTTCTGAAAGTATCCTCTGTTGGAAGGGCTGTCCAGTACATCTCTGATTTAAAGATAGTGAATTTTAAGAAGGAAGGATGGAGACTTTGAAGTTGCACATCAACAGTGCTGGGGCGGCAGACTGAACACATATCACCTGGTCACAGTTTTTCCTACTATTGTGAGTTGGATAGTATTTCTATTTAAGTTATAGCAAAAATTTCTAGATTTGCAGCTTTGCATATGAATTAGCACATGCACATTGTATGTTAAAACAAACAAACAAAAAAATTCCTTTCAGTAGCACCTTAGAGACCAACTACCGTAAGTTTGCTTTCGTGTGCATGCACACTTCTTCAGATACCACGCAGAAGTGTGCATATACACGAAAGCTCATACCAAGAACAAACTTAGTTGGTCTCTAAGGTGCTACTGGAAGGATTTTTATTTTTATTTTTTATTTTGTTTTGACTATGGCAGACCAACACGGCTAACTACCTGTAACTGGGACATTTTATGTTCTGAACCACTCTGAGATGAAGGGCCATATGCAAATTTAAATAATAATTTTATGCAAATAAATTCTCTCTTTTGTTCTCTTTTTGGGTGATGGGCAAGTGAGCACCTTAGTTTATTGTGACCCTTACTGTTTGAGGCTTCTTCCTGACTGGTAGAAGTTCAATAACAAATGAATGGCAGAAGATGGAGCCTTGGTTTACAATTGTTTCTGCTGGGATGCTTAAAATAGATGGTGCAGATGGAGCTTTTCTGTTTTGAGCATAATTCAAAGTATTGGGCTTTATCTTTAAAGCTTTAAAGGGCCTTGCATCCCAGTTCTGAAACATTTTTTTCTATTTAAAGGCTGCCAGAATCTAAATCAGAGCATTTTCTGAAGTTTATGTAAGCTTTTTTCTGTTTGGGAAAAGGCTATTTTAACAATACTGTTATGAGTTTGTGGGTGTTAAAATCTCATCAAGCCGTCTGATCCCTGGATCCAGCAAGGGTCAAAATCTAATCAAGCCACGTTAGCTTCCCTTTGAGGCGATTGCCTGGGTGATGGGCCATTAGGAGAACAAAAGTAAGAGGGAAAATGGGTGGGGGCCCTCCTTCAATTCTTAGTTAGAAGGGCAAAAGCCTGAGTTTAGAGATGAGTTTTATCATGATGTGACCTAGAAGCAAAGCAGCAAGCAGACACACACACACACACACACACAGAGAGAGAGAGAGAGAGAGAGAGAGACATGCTAGATCTAGATCTCTGTTTGAATCCAAGGCTGCAGCTATTGGAGAAACAATACCCTTTTGGGGTGTTGATGCAGTGAGCCCCTTCATCGTAGACTCAGTTTGTCTATATGTGTAAATAACCCATATATCGCAAAGACACAACAGTCTCTGCTGTCCCTCATTTCGAAGAAACTGAACCCTGGGTAAGCTCCTGGTACCCTTGGGATTTTGTACCGCTCAGAGATTGGGGTGACATTGAACACTATGTTTCCAAAAACGGGTCGCATTTTTGCTCATACAAGGCTACTTTCTAAGAATTACTGCTGCAACTATCTAAATTAATTATTTCCGTGGCCTTTGGTTGAACTGCTGAGAATCTTAGTTCTCCTTGACAATTGCCAGCACAGAGTGGGAGAAGATTTCTCATGGGTCTGGTCCCAATCTGCTCCAGAGCTACCTATAAAAGAAACTACATCAGTCAGCTGAATGTTGCAGCTGCTTTCTACATATGTAGCATTACTGTGTGAATTATTTCAGCTGCGTGAAAGAAGGTAAAACCTTGATGATAAAAATGATGATTGGGAAGGGACTCAAAACCACAAGCTTTAAGACACGCATCACTCCAAGGAATCACCCATGACATGTAGCCATTCAACTTTTTATTTGAAACCTCCCATCCAGGGCTAGCCCAACACATTTTGCTACCTGCAGTAGAATGGCAAATGGTGTCCAGTAGTAGCTGGTGCCTATTGGGTTGGTAGGGTTGAAGACAAGGAGGCCAACAGTAGATAAAACCAGAACCAATGACACACAGAACCCACAAACAGAGCCGTCTTTCCTATTGGCTGGTGGGTGTGCAGCTTCCTTCCCAAGCCTCCGCGGGAGGAGAGTGATTCCTGCAGAGGCTTAGGAAAAGGTTGACAACTCTGGGAAATTGGGGGGGCGGGCGCCGGAGGGATCTTTGCACCATGGCGCCAGATATGCTTAAGACAGCCCTGCCCACAAATTCCAGTTTTGTCCCCATTCTCCCTAATGGAATAGCCTCCACTGATTGGTGTTTCCAGCTTGGCAGGGGGTTGGACTGGATGGCCCTTGTGGTCTCTTACAACTCTATGATTCTATGATTGTGTCCCCCAACCACAGCTGAGGAACATAGTCCCTAAGTCAGCTCAAATTATTTGGGAATCTGGGGCAGGAAATCCCACCCAGTGGCAATAAATTAAATAACAGTTTTCCATTCTTTCGCAACACTCAAAATCAGCTGTTTTGAGGCAGCCACCCTACACTGCCTAATAATGGGGCTGGACCTGCCCCTACCTGGGGCATAGCCAGGGGCCAGCTGCCCCCCCTAAATCAAGTAAATAAATAAAAATACTTAACTAAAAGTAGAAACAATCAGAATATTTGGAATCAAAATGCTTGCTGAGGTCACTTAGATCAGTGTTTTTCAACCTTTTTTGGGCAAAGGCACACTTGTTTCATGAAAAAAATCACGAGGCACACCACCATTAGAAAATGTTAAAAAAATTAACTCTGTGCCTATATTGACTATATATAAAGTAATTCTCTTGAATAGGAATCAAATAAACACAAAGAAAGTATTTTATAATTACTTTATTATGAAATAGTAAGTAAACAGAAATATGAAAAATTATAAAATACTTTATTCAGTGCGCAACCTGGGTCTGTTTGGCTGTTTTTTAAAAATCTTTCGAATTTTTCAATTTTTCCCACGGCACACCAGGCAACATCTCGCGGCACACTAGTGTGCCACGGAACAGTGGTTGAAAAACACTGACTTAGATCATGGGTAGGCAAACTAAGGCCCGGGGGCTGGATCTGGCCCAATCGCCTTCTAAATCCGGCCCGCAGACGGTCCAGGAATCAGCGTGTTTTTACATGAGTAGAATGTGTCCTTTTATTTAAAATGCATCTCTGGGTTATTTGTGGGGCATAGGAATTCGTTCATCCCCCCCCATATAGTCTGGCCCCCCACAAGGTCTGAGGGACAGTGGACTTACCCCCTGCTGAAAAAGTTTGCTGACCCCTGAAGTCTTAGATGATGCTGTGGTGCATTCTAGCAAAGATTTGGAGAGATATTTTCTGAGCACCTGGGGTCAAAAGAAAATAATTTTAAACAACTGTTGTTGAGACATTTCATTCCAAATCTGTGAGACAGAAACAGGCAGAGGATGATGACAGGTGGGTATCCTGCCCCCCATAACACAAATCCTGGCTACGCCCACGGCCCCTACCTATGCCTTCTGAAAAATTGTTATGTTTGCTTATAATCAATGAAAGATTTGAGGACAGAGTAACCAATCACCAGTGTATACTCTTGTATACATTGCAGCTTTACTACTGTATACATTGCAGATGATGGCATGGTTTTGTTTTTAAGGGTGTGGATCTTGCTAAGTGAGTGAGAGGGAGGTATGAGAAACGTTCTATGCTTTTAAAGCAATGAGGCTGTTTTTCTCAATGCGATACTTTTTTATTATTCAGTTTACAAGACCCTCCTCAAGAACTGGGGGAGTCTTTAATGCTATAATTCCATAAAAGAACAATAACCAATTTTACAGCCTATAAAATGCTGCTGACACATCCACTGTTGGCAGTCGCTGGCAATTTCCCCTGTGTGTCACCCGCTTGCCTGGAGGCAGAAAGGAATTACGGGACAAGAGAGAAGGCTGCATTAATTTCCTAATAGGACTCTACTTAGTGGTCCGTAAAATATTCATGCACTGAGAATTGATCTTTGATTTATGTTAGCTCAGGCAGTACCCAAAGTACGAATTGCGCTCCTCTGAAATCTCTGTTTTCTTTCTTTTCCCCAAGAAAGGATAAGAGAAACTATTTCAATTGCAGCTCACCTTGATTCTTGCTTTTATCATTCTCTCAGGAGTGATCGCCATCCATTACAAAATTTAAGTCGTTGTCAAATTCTCACATATCTTAGAGCCCCATGACTTATCAAGAGCATAGCCTCTTGAATAAGCATACTATGCATCGGATTTGAGGCAACAGGTCACACACAGAGGGGTTCTCAGGGGTTGCCCAGCCACAGCTGTGAAACTATCCCCCGAGACTTGCTAAAATCTGAATATATGGGCCCCTCTAGACAATAATACTAATACTAATACTAATACTAATAATAACAATAATAATAATAATAATACCTTTATTGCCAATGTACAACCTGTGTACAATTAAATTAACCGAACCTCCCTGCCCCCACAAACACTCAATCTCATTGCACTCTGTGTGTGTTTGCTGAATTGCAACTAATTACCAAACTTAAAACCATGGAGAGACCTGGTCTGAACAAAGACATTGGATTCTTATCTCATTATACATGACAAAGCTATCTTTAGCCATCTCACCCCTTGCCTTTTCCTGTAAGACCAATTGCGACTGTTAACGACTGCAATTGGTCTTACAGGAAAAGGCAAGGGGTGAGATGGCTAAAGATAGCTTTGTCATGTATAATGAGATAAGAATCCAACAGGTTTTCCACACCCATCAGCCAATCACCCATTCCCACCACCCTTCTGAGTAATACCCCTCCCCACTCTCTCACTATATATAAGGGTCTGGTGACTTCTGTTTCAGTGTATCTGAAGAAGTGTGCATGCACATGAAAGCTCATACCAAGAACAAACTTAGTTGGTCTCTAAGGTGCTACTGGAAGGAATTTTTATTATTATTATTTTTTGACTGTGGCAGACCAACACGGCTGCCTACCTGTGTCTCAACAAGTGAAACTGATCTGTAGAAAATGGAGCTTGAAAAAAGAGACATTGCACATACTTTTGTAAACCAAGAATGCATATTGGCAAATAGAACTTAGGATTAATGAACATCTATCTAGAATACAGTGGTACCTCAGGTTACAGACGCTTCAGGTTACATACTCCACTAACCCAGAAATAACGCTTCAGGTTAAGAACTTTGCTTCAGGATAAGAACAGAAATTGTGCTCTGGCGGTGCAGCGGCAGTGGGAGGTCCCATTAGCTAAAGTGGTGCTTCAGGTTAAGAACAGTTTCAGGTTAAGAACGGACCTTCAGAATGAATTAGGTTCTTAACCCAAGACACCACTGTACGTAACAAACTTGTGGAAGCACCGCTGGTAGAACATTACATGCAATACAAACACACAAAAGATGACTTCTTGTTTTTTGTTATTTGGAAGCTATCCTCAGATCGTTTTCATCGCAAGAATACTGACAAACAATTGCTACAACCCTTCTGAGTAATACCCCTCCCCACCCTCTCACTATATATAAGGGTCTGGTGACTTCTGTTTCAGTGTATCTGAAGAAGTGTGCATGCACATGAAAGCTCATACCAAGAACAAACTTAGTTGGTCTCTAAGGTGCTACAGGAAGGAATTATATTTATTTATTTATTTATTTATTTTGTTCTTGCTACAACGTGAGACTAAATTCATTCACCTTTTTGATACTATTTCCCCCCGAGGTCTTCATAACAATCAAGACTTTACTTCCTTTCTGTAACCTGCTATATTCCTCACTGTGTCTTTAAGATAGATTTTGTATCACTGCCTCTTTAAATGTTTATTAGAACACACCTAATTTCCTTCTTACATATTACAAACACATTGTTAGTCATCTAACTTTAATCTACCAGTACACGTTGACTCTAAGACTATCTGGTAAGAATACATTTTCATTGTTATATTTTCCTATATATGTTAAAAAAATTATTTTAGATGGCGATGCATATATGTTTGTATGATAATTCAATATGCTGAGAGGGTCTCTAATGAATGTATGTCTAACTTATTCCAGCTGAAGAAGAATTTTCGAAACAAGGCCCTGTCCTGGTGTATATACTTTATCTGACGTATAAACTCAAATAAATCCATCTACAGAAGAGACTATTTGAAACATTTGAAACATTTGAACCACTATCCAGTCTTATTTTACTTTTGTGGCCTGAGATCTTGCCTTTCTACTATTTTCGTGTCAGCTTCAATCAAGAACTCCAACTTCTTTAGTTATTTATCATGAGCAATGTACTTGAGGCATCATAAGTAAGGTTAGGGAGGAAATGAGAGGTTGGATTAAATAGTGACCCTTAGTGAAGGAAGGGTGGAAGATTGACCCTGTGGAGAAGGAGGCAAAAGTTCAGTCAGGTAGAACATTTACTATTTAGGCTAGTTTAGTAGGAAGGATTAATTGCTTTTCTGTCTGTCCCTGTTTCATTCTCAACACTCCAATACAGTGGCGGAGTAAGGCTCCGCGGTACCCGGGGCGGCAAAGGAAACGCCCCGGGGGCGGGGCGCCGTGACATCACATTGTGACGTCATGACGCTCCGCCCCCAGGGCGGTTCCGGGGGTGCCGGCGCCGCTTCTGCAGCCCTCTTTTAAGCCGAAGAGCTCGCTTTTAAGCTCTCCGGCTCAAAAGGAGGCTGTGGAAGCGGCGATCCGATGACAGAGTGCGCCTGCGCGTGCAGGCGCACTCCGTCGTCGGGCCGTGCGCTGCCGCTCCCAGGGTGACGGAGGGAGCGGCAGCGCGTGGGAATGGTGGGAGGGGCTGCCTCTTGTCGCCCCACCCGCCGCTTCTCGCCCCTGTCGCCCGGGGGCGTACCGCCCCCACCGCACCCCCCTAGCGACGCCCCTGCTCCAATATGCTACAATGGGTTTATTTTATAAAGTACCGGTACCTTTAGCCATTGGTCCCTCAGCTGGGCCACCCATGTCCCTTTAGGCCACTAGAGAACAGTAAAGGTAAATGACCCCGAGACAGTTAAGTCCAGTCAAAGCTGACTATTGGGTTGCGGCGCTCATCTCGCTTTTAGGCCAAGGGAGCCGGCATTTGTCCACAGACAGCTTTCTGGGTCATATGGACAGCATGACTAAACCACTTCTGGCGCAATGGGACACCATGATGGAAACCAGAGTGCATGGAAACGCCATTTACCTTCCCGCCGCAGCAGTACCTATTTATCTACTTGCACTGGCATGCTTTCGAACTGCTAGGTTGGCAGGAGCTGGGACAGAGCAATGGGAGCTCACCATGTTGCGGGGATTTGAACCGCCAACCTTCTGATTGGCAAGCTCAAGAGGAATTTAGACCACAGCGCCGCCCGCACCCCAAATAAACAAGCACATAATCACTGATAGGTCCACCCGCCATTGTGAGGCTCAAAGCAATGAAGATGATGCCTCCCCAGCTGTTGCCATTGGCTGTGGGTTTCTTGTGATGTCACAAAAGCACTTGGCAACTGAGTGGATATAAAGGCAGGCCAAGGGGAAAGCCCTTTTCTGTTTCCAGCAGGACACACCTGGCAATGGATGTGACATTCAGCACTGCCCAGGTTTCTTCCACTTGGAGGAGGCAAAGTGGTGAATGGAAGGAGGCAATCCTCTGGCAGTGGGATGCTAGGGAGCGATAATAAGGCAAGTTTGCTTGCTTGAAGGCTGCTGGTATCTGTGGTTGGAAGCTGGAGGAAATCTCATGATGGACCTAACAGAAGCTGGCAGATGTTGGTGAAAACATTATCTGGAGAGCTCATCTCAGACTGTGGCATATGAAGGGTGAAGGTAAAACACCCCTGGGCAGTTAAGTCCAGGGAAAGGCGACTATGGGGTTGCGGCACTCATCTCGTTTTCAGGCCGAGGGAGCCGCTGCTTGGCCACAGACAGCTTTCCGGGACATGTGACCAGAATGATTAAACTGCTTCTGGTGCAACGGGACACTGTGATGAATGCCTGAGCGTCATTATTGTCTACTGATTGGCAACATCTCCAGCAGAGTTCTTTCTAGGTGGAGATGTTGGAGATTGAATTTGGGGCTTTCTGTATCTGCTCTGTGTGTAACCTTTGATCCTATCTCTTACCACTGAGTTAATAAAATGGAATAATATCAATTCAAAAATGAACCAAGTTTTTAAACCTGAACTGTTTCATTCCTTTTGTGCGTGTACCCACGTTTTGGAGTGTAACTCTTGAAACCACCATGTACCTGTAATCATAAAACAATATTCCCATCAAAACCCAGTTCTTTGGAAGGAATTCGGTGGGATTTCTTTAATTCTGAGATGAGGCAAGTCTTGTCTCTCATTTGAGTAGCAGGAGAGTTAGTTTATTTGTTGTTGACAAAACTGTGTCTAGGGAAGTAACAGGATTAATAGCCTGGCTGTAAATCTAACTGGCTGTATTTAGTTCAAAATTTACATATCAGTGGGAGGTGAATTTGCAACCAAAGCATTAGATCACTGTGAGAAACAGCTCTTTGACTAGCCACCCCAGTGAGTTCCTTGGCTCATACATAATGGGTAATAGAAATACTGAAATGTCAGAGGAATTAAATTAAGACATCCAAACTGGTAGGAGTAAAGAGCAGAAGAGAGCAGTTCTACATCATTCATACACCATTCATGGGAAATGCATTATTTTCTGTTGCAAATAGGGAACGCAGGAGTTCTGTAAACTTCACTGTAATTAAATTATTGCTTCACAATAATTGCTGTTTACCTGGCAAACAAATGTAACCTGAGGAGAGATAACACACCTCAACCACTAATCTCTTCTTGGTGTTGATGTGATCATTTGTCGTCTTGACAGCAGGGGCAGAAATATTTTGTCCTCCTGATGTTATTGGGCTATTACTCCCATCTGCCCCAAACAGCATGGACTGTGGTCAGCAATGATGGGAGTTGTCATCCAGTAACATCTGGAGAACCTAATGACCCACACTGGAATACTTGGTTGACTTATTCCCAGAGAAGCAAGTGACTCATTGAAAGCTAGCCACCTTCTGGTCACCCAGCTGCTATGGAAGCCCCCACAAAATTTTATTTTGGGCAGTTCATGAGCAATGGCACAGGATTCATAGGTTTTCATTCTGTGAGGAAAACATGGTATATAATAATACTCTGACAAACTTGGGGTGAACCTTGCAAAAAAATTGGCATGGTGGATGGCAACACAAGAAAGTTCTCTTGTGATCAAACACTATTATTAAATACTCCAAAAGTGATAATAGATAAATTATGGTTTTCATTAAATTGAAAGAGTTTATATGGTTCATGGACGCACCCAGTCTCTTAATAGCCCACTCAAGGAATGCCAGTCTGATAACACATTTCAGGATGGAACTTAAATCATGTGGTACCATGGCATCATATACCTCACTTGAATGGCCAGTTTCATTGACACTAACTCCTCTTTTTTTGTGGCTCAACCCACTTCAGTAATGGCTGCCTCCTGTCCTGTCCTGTCCTGTCCTGTCCTGGTGGCATTGCAGGGTAGATTCTGGCAGTGCCCCTTCTGGTCTCAATGTGCCTTGTCTATGACAGGGGCGAGGAACCCATGGCTCTCCAGATGTTGGATTCCAAGCTTCCATCAGCATCCCTGATGCTGTCAGGGATGATTGGAGTGGTAAAACAGCAACATCTGGAGGAGCCACAGGTTCCCCACATTGTTGGCTCTCAGAAGACACATTCAACATTGTGCTATTACAAGTTTAGGTATAATGATCCCCTCTCCCCATGAATACTATTCATGAGGGTTCTCTTAACCCTCCCATCAATTCTGATGATGGGTTTCCTGCTGTAAATATTGGCAGGGGCGTGCGGGTTTGACAATCAAAAAGTCTACCCCCATATGGCAAGGACTAGCTAAATGTTTTGCGATGTCTTGGTTAAGATCTCTAAATTCAGAGGAGAGGAGGCTTTCTGGTTAACTTATGGAGACCAATGAGAATGACACTGGAGGGCCAGAACTCACTTCTCCCCTAAGCCTCCTCCCATGTGTGAGCACTGGAAGAGAACATCTTTAATTTCTCAGTTTTGCAATTCCCCTTCCTGTAGACACCCTGTCCCCTTGTCCCACTTCCAACGATGCTTCCTGGTTCGCTTAGCATCTGTTTATGTTTCTTTCCTGTCATCTTTATTGGGAAGCATAATTCTCTCTGATGCATATATGGTGAAGCACTCAGAGGAACATCTACTGCTGCCAAGGCAGTTCAAAGCCCTCTGAAGACAAAAAGGAACAACTTGTGCTATCCGCATCCATAATGCCTTCTCAGTGTCTTACGTCTTCATATCATGCAGGACTGGTGTGCCGATTCCAGATGCAGTTGTTCGGTGTGTATTTCTCAAGGACTGCATCAGGCAAAGCAAAATAAATTGATTCAGTTACCCAAATGCCACAGGTTTTCATCTGAATCTTGGAATAGATGGTTTGATTTGTATAAGCATAAATTATGAGGGGCCATCTGTTACATAAATTATCCATAAAACTATTTTAATGATGGGATTACAATTTGTTACAGTCCATGGGAAATCAATGTAGGCATTATCACCCCATCTACAAATCTCACCATGAACACTTCTCTTGTTCTCTTGTAATGGCAATGGCACCCACCTGAGAGGTGCTGGAACTGAGCTCTGCTGAGTTCCAGCTATTTAAAAAAAACCCTGACTATTAAAGTGGTATGAAATCAATATATCTGTAAAGTGTGAATGAGGCCTTATATAGAAGTAACCTTAAACAACTGAAATTCTGATGTTTCTCCACCAGATGAAAATGAGATTTTAGAGAATTAATTTCATATAGTGTTGGTCATTTCTTCTGTGTTTTATGGTTGTATAATTTTGTGGTGCTTTAATGATTTACATTTTTTTCTTAATTGAAGATTTTCTTGATTTACAAAAGTGTGTGCAATGTCTCTCTCGTATTTTTTCCATGTAACATTTTTACAAATCGGTTTTGGTTATTGAGACATTAGGAAGAGAAGGGGGAAAGAGGTGGGTGGGTTGGGGAGATGGGTGAGTTGGGGTGACGATGTTTCTATTTTCCTTTATATATGTAGGGTTTGGTGTCAGCATTGATTGTGTGGGTTCTCTGTTGTTTGCTTGTGTTTCTTTGGCGGTGAGAGAGGTCGGGATTGGCATACAGTGTGATTGTTCATTTGTGATGGGCTGTGATGATCTTTGGTTTCCTGTATGAGTGGGGTTGGTGGGTGTTTTGGATCAGGTTAATATGGAAAGAAGCAGAAGTCCCAGCAAAGGAAGAATGGATACAAAAACTTGTGGAATATGCAGAAATGGTGAAAACTTACCGGAAGAATAAGAAATCAAGATAACTTTAAAAAAAAAAGAATGGAAATGGTTTATTGAATATTTACAGATAAATTAAACAGATAAGAGCATTGGCAGGATTATTGTAATAACCTGCCGTTTGATAAGAGTATATATTTAAAGATGAATAAATGAGCAAATTAAGTTAATTTGGATATGCAGAAGATATTAAAAACAAATTTAAGGAACCACAGAAAGAGGGGGAAGGAAGTCAAGTTTTGAAATGTCAAAATGATTGTAAAATTAGTGAAATGTATAAAATTGGTGAAATGTATAAACTTGAAAAGCATAAATAAATAAAATAAAAAAGGAAAAAATAAAGTGCTTAATAAAAATAATAATTTATTATTTATACCCTGCCCATCTGGCTGTGTTGCCCCAGTCACTCTGGATGGCTTCCAACTCATATAAAAACATAATAAAACATCAAATATTAAAAACTCCCTGATACAGAGCTACCTTCAGAAGTTTTCTAAAAGTTGTATAGTTTTTTTAATATCTCTTTGACATATGATGGAAGGGCATTCCACAGGGACGGTGCCACCACAGAGAAGGCCCCCTGCCTGATTCCCTGTAACCTCACTTCTTACAATGAGGAAACTGCCAGAAGGCCCTCAGTGCTGGATCTCTGTGTCCAGGCTAAATGGCGAGGGTGGAGACGCTCCTTGAGTTGCACAGGGCCATGCGGGGGGGGGGGGGTTGAAGAGCATGGAGGGACTGAGTGATAGAGGAAAAGGAAACAGGTTTGGTAGGGAAGCCAGTCCAAGAATGGGAATAAACAAAGTAGGTCAAAATAGGCAGTGGTCAAAAAACAGAAAGCTGAAAGAAGCAATGACTGATGGGGTGACAGAGTTCAGGAAAGGATACGAGAAGTAAGTAGGCAAAAGGATAGATCAGCCCTAGATATAGGAGGAGCTGTCTGTTAGTGTCAGGAAGGAAGTGGGTGCACTGGGGATATTTAGAGCACTCTGGACTATGGGTCAGGGAGCAAAAGATTGCTAGATACACATTCTAGAATCTGAATGAGAATTTTGCCTGGTGAAGCTTCTGCTGTTAACCCGGAGGGACCGGGTAATCCTTTGGGGACAGTGAGGACCAGACGCTGCAGAGCCGAACGTCCCATATTAACTTAAGCTAAGCAGTCCATTCTGCAGCTACAGACATCTGGTTGCTGTTACCATTGTTATGCCTGTTTGTGGTATATAATCCTTAGAAAAGGCTCCTCGGTCTTAGGGGGTAGTTGTCTGGTAATCAATAGAGCCATTCCATTCGGAGAGCTAGCGCCAGACGTATATTCATTAACCAATTTCGTAGAAGTTGGAACAGTCTATGGGAATGCAGCCCTCGTCAATGGAAGACTCTGCACTTCCCCCAAAATTGCCAATGGAAACGGCCGGCCAAAGACCTCCCAAAAGAATTGGAGAATTTGTGTGTGTTACTTAACAGTGATTGAAAAATTGTAGACTTTTCATTGCTGGCAAACAAGAAATGCTCTGCAGATGTTTTCCCTATCCCAGTGTATAAAGTGTGTTGTGGCATTTTTATTTTTTAGTGTAATTATTATTATGGAGAGTTTGCATCTGAGTGCACAGAGTTCTTTGTAAGGCATCCCTGTGAAGCAGCGGGGGCTTCACAGGAAATGCGCATCAGTTGGAAATGTCCCGTTCAGCTTCTGGGAGAGAATTTGCCTCACGTCTGACTCATCGGCTGGTGACCACAGTGAACAACGCCCATGGTTTGCTGGCATCGTGGGAAATGCTGAGCTGCCTTTTCGGCAGAAACAATCGACCTAATTCTCACACCAAAACCCAGTTCACTTGCGGTTTTTGTCGGCAGTCCTGTCATTTCCGACATGGCCAGACTTCATGTCATTAATGCAATGTAGGGCAAGGATTGCTGCATAGCAAGATGCCATAGTGAACAGCTTTCGATGCCAGCCGTTGGCACTGATTTATTTTTTTTAAATCCCCTTTACATTATATTGGCTACCAAGGCCACCTACCGTAAGTCTCAAGCGACAGCAAAGGATCCAGGAGTACCCTAAGCTACATACCTGCTCTTTCAGAGGATGTGTAACCCCGTCAAAAGCAGACAACCTCACATCCATCCAGTTTAGGGAACCACCCACTAACAGTCTTATCAGGATTGAGCTACAGTTTGTTGGCTCTCATCCAGTCCATTTGGATTGTGTCCATAAGTTAAAAACAGATTTCCATGCATAGATTAGCCTTACCAGGTGCACAGAGAAGTCTCCTTTATAGATGGAGGAAAAAGTCAATGCGTCACAGTGCAATCTTAACCCTGTCTACTCAGAAGTAACTCCTACTGAATTCAGTGGGGCTTACACCCAGGTAAGTGTGGCTAGGATTGGGGCTTTACTCAGTTGCAACCCTGTATGGCTCATGGTACCCCAAGCACTGAGTAGAACCTTATAATTGCCAAATGGTTCCAGTGCTGTTTTCTGGTGTGCCTGCTGTTTTCTGGTTTACAGTGAGACAGTTTAATATTTCTCTGGCTGTTCTGTTCTGTACTGCTCTGCTCTGCTCTCTAAGAAACTGCCAGTTTAAAAATAACTTAGAATTGAATAATGAATCGCTAAGGGTGACATGATCTTTGTTGCCGAAAAACATGAATGGAGCAATTGAAGAGATCTGGTCTCGTTCCCTTCTCTGCCTGCACCGGTCAGTAAGACAGCACTATAATTCTCAGTTTAAGTACAGAGCATGAATTCAGTAGTGTGTAATTTAGTGACAGGAAAGTGGCCAAGCATATATTGCAATCTGGTGTACATTGTCTTTAAAGCTGCTTACAAATCATACACTTCTAAATAGTTAGGTGCTGTTTGCGAGCGGTTCAAGTGGTCTGGATTGAAACAACATGTGTACATCTGCACTCTGCCAATCGTTTTTTCTCTACTGCCATGTGGGGATGCACAAAAATATTTTTTGCTGAACGTATCAAACGATTAAGGAAGAAGCCCAAGCCATCTGTAAAGGCTTGATTTGATGCCACAGAGCCAATCAGACATTATGCAATTCATGCAATTAGCAATTGAGCGGATGTTCTGCCTGGTGCCTTCATTATGCACTTTAGGTTCCAGGCAAAAATGTTCCTCTTTAACCAGGCCTTTGGTTGACCTGACTGACATCCTATACCCTTTTAAAATGTGGTTCTTTTTTGGGGGGGGGTGTTATTGGGTTATTGTTTTCATTTTGATTTTATATATTGTGATCTGTTAAGTCGTGGGTGGACACAGCAGACGACACAGTGATTTCCAAACAGCTCTTGTTTATTCTCAGGCTGGAACAGGACTGAGCTGAAGGGCTCAGCAGCCTGCTTATATAGAACTCAGCTACAAAGCAACAGTAACAACTTTCTGCAGTTACCCAATCCCTGAACGTCAGTTTACAATCCTTCATTTGCATATGCGGACCTGAGTGAAAACTGCAGCAGAATGAACTATATACACACACCCCTAGTGGCCTAGGGTGAGAACTTCAATACATAACATGATCTTTTCTGTGAACCGCCCTGAGACTGCCGAGTGTAGAGCGGTATGTAAATTCAATAAATAACAATAAAATAATAATACAGCAGGATTGAGGCACAGGTGAAAGCAGGTTCCATGCAGGAATCTGCTTTATACCAAGTAAGATGATCGGTCCATTTACATCAGTGTGGCTTGACTGGCAGCTACTCTCCAAATAAATAATAATAATAATAAACTTTATTACGGTCATAGACCAGCAAAAGAGAAAATAAAACGATAGTACATAATATAAATATTTCTTAAATATCGTCTTTTAACAATACTATTTCAGATCCCATGTTAGATTAAAATTAAGCTAAAATTTAATGGGAGATAATTCCATTTAAGTATTATCTGCTATGGCTTGGTGGACGGCTTTATCGCTGTTGTCAGTTGATGTCATGACGCGTCTCAGTCTTGCCGCATGATAGCAAAATTTAGCTACAGTCATAGTTCGCTCTGGGTTGGTGTCCTCAATTAAGTATCTGGTCAGCATTTCAATTGAACGGCCTGGTAGCTACTCTCCAATGTTTCAGGCTTTCCCAAGTATCAGGCAGCTTCCTGCGTTCCTATGTTTAAAGAGAAGAGAACATCATATTAGGTATTTGTGTTCTTCTTCCTCCTCCCAGACTGGCTGATGGAAAGGATGGAAGCAGGAGGGATGGAGGCTGGTCGATGTGGTCATATTTCTCAGCACTCCCCTAAAGCAGCTGGTGGGAACTGCAGAGGCACTAAAGGACAGAGCAGCCCAGCAGACTTTGTTCTCACGGATTCTCTTAAGTGTAGAAATTGCACATTTTACATCCAGTTATAATTCAAAGCAATCTGCCCAGGATTTGCTGTCATAGGTGACCAGTGTTTGAGTCTTCTCTAGCAAAACGCTCAGATGGTTTGGAAACATTCATATTTTTCTCCAGCGGACCCTTTGCTGACAACACACATAAATTCATTGTTAACATATTCTAAACAAAGAAGCAAAGCCTAGCATGGCAAGTTTCTTTCAATTAACTCTTGGAAATGTCCAGATTTACTGTGCGAGCTGAGCTGCTCTCATAGGAAATCGTTGAACTCCCCCCCCTCTCTTTTATGAGCACATCTGCTTAGCATCTGAGTTTCTGCATAAGATGAAATTGAATAAAGCTCAGCGCTAAACCATGTCAGACTATATAGCTGGGGCCCCACAGCAAAGGGCATTCTGAAATGCTTCGTCTGTTTTTCACCAGAACAAATGAGAATGCCAGAGAAAACAATTTCCACGCTACATTTGACATACATTCAGAAAACCAAAGGACATGATAGGAAAACTAGTTTTTGCAAGGAATTCCGTAGCAGAAGGGTAACTATTTATTTATTTATTCATTCATTCAATGAAGATCAAATTTCACTGTGGCTTATCTTTGAGACTGGGGCTTATTGCTGAAGGTTAACAAAGCAATGCCACAAAGCCACGAGTAGAAGGCTGCTCCATTTTTGCCCTGCTAAACGCCAATTTGCGCAAGGAAATTAGCACTGGAAGAATGGGGATATGTGTTAAATGATTGGCTCTGAGTTTACGTTTCACCAGGCACGCTACTTGCACTTCGGGCCACATTTAATATGACACCACAAAGCTGCCAAGATGGTTGAGTGTTGGAGCAGAAAACAGAGGTTGAGGATTTGTGAGCTGGGTATATGCTGAAGTAATCATATGGATACTTGAGTATATGTATTTTTTATTTTTTATGTGAACTCTGCATAGGTCTTCTTAACCTGCATGACTAAAAGGCCAGCTTGAATGAATTCCAAGTCATTCTGCGCCAGGCAAAATACTATTTAAACATTGCCGACACTGACTAAGTACAGTTTGCAAAGCAAAGTGTGCCAGATTTCCGTGGAGCCTATTTACTTGACTGCATCTTTTTCGCAACTCTGATACTGCTTTACTTAGGTTTATCGCATAGCAAGTTATTCACAATTCAGAATGATGAAGGAGTACAATTTTGTTTCTGAACGTAGATAAATAAGCAACTTGCATTACTTAAGCCACCAAAAATAAACATCAGGACTTAAGATTAGTACTCTGGGCCCATCGACTCGCAGTGTTCTCACAGTGGCCAACCGGATGCCTATGGGAAGCCTGCAAGCAGGACTTGAGTACAACAGAGCGCTCCACTCTTGCAATATCCAGCAACAGGTATCCGAACACAAATAACCTCTGAGTGTGAAATTATGTAAAAATTAAAGTCTCCTATTATGTACTGAGGTGAATAGGATCCAAAATGCAGCAGTCTGATTGGTCCTAGAACAATAAATAGGATTCAGAATGCAGCAGTCTGATTGGTCCTAGAACAATAGGATCCAGAATGCAGCAGTCTGCAGGAGCCACCCAATCCAGCTCCAGGTGGAAGTGAATCCGCAACCTGATTGGCATACAGGAGTATCCCGGAATTAGCCAATCACATGGGGCCCATTGTGTAAATAATGTATATAAAGCAGACATTTTGGGGGAACTTTCCATTCCTCGCTACTATGAGCTGAATAAAGAGCATGAAATCCACACTTGACTCCGAGTATATTTCATCTCCATAATCATATCACACACACACATATATATTTAATTCTAAGATAGGTTAATCAGCCACTATTGGACAAAAAATGAATGAATGAAATATTCCCACATTGTGCATCAGGGTGGAGATTGCTTGTTTTGTATTTTACATAATGAAAGTCACCTTGTAAAATAAACTAGAGCAAGGCCGAACTTAGAAAATAACAGTTTTCAGAATGTTTGGAGAATTCGACACTTCCTCAGTCTTTCTCTCTTTTACAAACACACACACACACACACACACACACACGGTGTGAATAGGGTAGGGAATTTCAAGCACAAAGTAGATTCAGTTTTAATATCTTCCTATATACATAGGAGGTACTGCTCCGGCGGGAAGGTAAACAGTGTTTCCGTGCACTGCTCTGGTTCGCCAGAAGCGGCTTAGTCATGCTGGCCACATGACCCGGAAGCTGTACACCGGCTCCCTCGGCCAGTAAAGTGAGATGAGTGCCGCAACCCCAAAGTCGTCTGTGACTGGACCTAACGGTCAGGGGTCCCTTTACCTTTACCTATATACATAAAAATGAAAGGTGTTGTCATGCTCTGCAGGGACTTGTGGGACCTGTACCAGTGGCATTCATTAGAGGCATTGGCATGTATCTGGAGGTCATTTCAAGCCTGTACATCATATTAGGTACTTGACTTTTAATATATTCTATAGCATCAGGCACGATGCCCTTGTCATGTGCTGGCTTTCCCCAACCAGTGATCACCAGATGTTGTTGGACTCCCAACTCGCGTTTGTCCCAGCCAGCATGGCCAATGATAACAAATGATGGAAACTGTACTCCAACATCTGGAAGATATCAGGTACGTAGAATCATAGAATTGTAGAGTTGGAAGGGACCCTGAGGATCATCTGGTCCAACCACCTGCAGGAATATGGAGCTGTCCCATATGGAGAGCGAACCTGCAACCTTGGCATTATCAGCACCACAGTCCAACCAACTGAGCTATCCTTTGGATGTGGCTGCGTTTGTGTGCCTCTGCATGAGAGGGCAGCTCAAGGGGGCCAAAAGACTTGCAGTTCGATGTCCATCTCCATTCATTGCTTAGCCATGTTCTTAATACTAGCTTTTTTAAAATAAGACATCAGTGGATACAGAACATTTTGATGTTCCCATGGTCCTCTGTGACAATCTGTTCTAGGAGCAGCGCATATTCTGCCACAGCAGTTTGCTCGTTTTTTATTTTCCCGCTTGCCGAACTTTCATCCAAGCAAGCTTTGATTTTATCTTTGAGGTTGTGGTGACACAAAGAAATCCATTCTTGTTTTTTTTTCTGTTGTGGTTTTATAATGTCACCAGATCCTTCTCATTAAAGGTTAAACTTAAGATTATTATTTTTCCATGTGTGAGGAGCATAGGGAATTAGCCAGCCAAGGGGGAAATCCAAAACCTGCCATACAACCTGCTTGACAATGCAAGATAATTCTGGAGATTGGGAAAGAAGACCCTAGTGGGTTGGGAGGGTAGGAAGTCTGGCTGCAATTTACTTCTAGTCCTTTGAGGAACATGGGTGAAGATATGAGATATTGCCTTATATTCTAGTCTGTTCCCACAGTGGCCAAGCAGATGCCCATGGGAAGCCCGTGAGCAGGTCACAAACACAGCATTCTCCTGCTTTTCACACCAAGCAAACTGCTTCCCCCACCCTCCAAATGTCATTCACACATAGAGGAAGTGATTGGAGGGAAGCAGTGTGTTCAAGCAGAGGTGCCTTATAATACAAAATAAGACAGTTGCCTCTAGGTCAGCGGCTTGAATCCACACGATGGGGTGAGCTCCCATTGCTCTGTCCCAGCTCCTGCCAACCTAGCAGTTTGAAAGCACACCAGTGCAAGTAGATAAATAGGTACCACTGTGGCGGGAAGGTAAACGGCATTTCGGTGCACTCTGGTCTCCATCATGGTGTCCCGTTGTGCCAGAAGCTACTGTTAGGTCCATCATGAGACGTCCACCAGCTTCTAATCACAGATACCAGCAGCCTTCCAGCAAGCAAACTTGCCTTGTTATCACTCCCTAGCATCCCACTGCCAGAGGATTGCCTCCTTCCATTCACCACTTTGCCTCCTCCAAGTGGAAGAAACCTGGGCAGTGCTGAATGTCACATCCATTGCCAGGTGTGTCCTGCTGGAAATAGAAAAGGGCTTTCCCCTTGGCCTGCCTGTATATCCACTCAGTTGCCAAGTGCTTTTGTGACATCACAAGAAACCCATAGCCAATGGCAGCAGCTGGAGAGGCATCATCTTCATTGCTTTGAGCCTCACAGCAGTGGGTGGACCTATCAGTAATTGTGTGCTTGTTTATTCAGGACACGGGTGGAGCTCTGGTCTAAACCACTGAGCCTCTTGGGCTTGCCGATCAGAAGGTGAGCAGTTCAAATCTCCACAACGAGGTGAGCTCCCACTGCTTTGTCCCAGCTCCTGCCAACCTAGCAGTTTGAAAACACACCACTACAAGTAGATAAATAGGAACCGCTGTGGCGGGAAGGTGAACAGTGTTTCCGTGTGCTCTGGTTTCCGTCACAGTGTCCTGTTGCACCAAAAGCAGTTCAGTCATGCTGGCCACATGACCCAGAAAGCTGTCTGTGGACAGAGGCGTAGCAAGCCCAGGTGGTACCCAGTGCAGAATTATTTTTGTCACACACCCCCCCACGCCACCGGCAAGCTGCGCGAGCAAGCAGCGAAGTGAGGGGGTGACACTCTGGGTGGCTCTCCCCCCCCGTCAGCTTCGCAAACCTGCTCACCGCTCTTCCTCTCCCCCCCCCTGCTGCTGAAGCCGCCGCCAGCGCGCTCCACTTTTTGGAGCGGATCACGCTGGCGGCAGCTTCGGCAGCGGCGCCGGGGGAGGAGAGGCGCCCAGAGTGTCACCCCCTCCAGGGTGGCACTGGGGGCAGCAAGCACCCATCACCTCCACCTTGCTACGCCACTGTCTGTGGACAAACGCCAGCTCCCTTGGCCTGAGAGCGAGATGAGCGCCGCAACCCCATAGTCACCTTTGACTGGACTTAACCGTCTAGGGATCCTTTACCTTTTTTTACCTTACATGTCTCCAAGTTGTTGCTAGGCATGTGCTTTGAGGTATCTTAGGGAAAGTACTCTCTGACAGCACCATCTGAGAGAAGGCTCACAGGGACATTAGCCTTTTTAATGTTTTTAAGAAGACAACTCAATAATAAACCGAATATTTGAACAGTCAAGAAGAAGTGCCAGTTGAAATGTAATATTGAAAACCTCTTTTGTAGGAGATGAAAATAATCAGAGAGAACAATAGAAGTGTTCACCTTCTGCAAACGAGCAACATAGTATAGCAGTTAGAGGCTGTGAACAGGACTGGGGTGGCCCAGGTTCCAATCATAGGAGCTAACTCCTAGGGGCCAATGTCCCTTTGCTCCCCCATAAAATATTTGAGGGGGCCGGGCTCCCCCAAAGTTGATAGGTATTGCCATTCAAATGATGTGTGTGTACCGTGTCATGTGCTCGATTATGCGATTGTTTTATTCAAGTTGGCATCCCTGGTTCCATTCCTAACTCAGCCATAAAGGTGACCGAGTGCCCTAGGTCTATTCAATAGGTAGGATTTTACTCATGAGTCCCATTGGTGGAATTCCTGAGCAAGGACTTTCAGTTTCACAATGGGTCTCTTCTTCCACCACATCCCCAGGCCCCTCAAAACTGGCTCTGGGGAGGTTGGGAGAACCCCTGGAACGGCTCACAGGGGGAGGAGAAGGAGGAATCATTCCATCTGGCAAGCCAAAATGCTTACCCTGCTAGAATAAAACACCTTATCACAACTCTGAATTTCCGCTCTATCTCCTTTTAATCTGGCACAGGATAACACTGGATGAAGCTAGATAATTTGACCTCCTTGGAGGAGAGGCAATATATAAATGCAATAGGAGCATCTCTACCCCCATCGTTCAGCCTGGACACTGAGGTCCTACTCCGAGGGCCTTCTGGCGGTTCCCTCACTGCGAGAAGTGAGGTTACAGGAACCAGGCAGAGGGCCTTCTCGGTAGTGGTGCCTGCCCTGTGGAACGCCCTCCCATCAGATGTCAAGGAAATAAACAACTATCTGACTTTTAGAAGACATCTGAAGGCAGCCCTGTTTAGGGAAGTTTTTAATGTTTGATGTTTTATCGTGTTTTTAATGTTCTGTTGGGAGCCGCCCAGAGTGGCTGGGGAGCCCCAGCCCCAGACAGATGGGCGGGGTATAAATAATAAACTTCTTCTTCTTCTTCTTCTTCTTCTTCTTCTTCTTCTTCTTCTTCTTCTTCTTAACATACAATGAATAAATATGAGACCAAATTCTGCACATAATTCACAAGGAAGGCAATGGAATAGTCTTGCTGTTCTCTCTCCACTCCCTCTCAGCTGTTTATACTATAGCACGTTTAAAGCACCTGACCTTCCCCCAAAGAATCATGGGAACTGTGGTTTACCGCTCACAGAGCTGCATTTCTCAGCACTTGGGATGCTTGGTGGAAAGTCAGGTGCTTTAAATATGTTTTTAATGTATGGCGTGTCTCAGCTTTTTTGTCTCTACGTGTGTATACAAATGCAATTGCTCTAGATTGCCCTGCAGTCCCGAAACCTGGGGTGGGCAGAACTGGCCGTGCGCCCTTCCTTTCCTGGCCGTCAGCAAAAAAGAAAACTCCAGAGGCCTGTCCTCTCTCCATTTGCTGGCAACCAAGCTCTCTGAAAAAGCAGCTTGTTCCTTGGCTGAACCGCTATAGCTAAGATGTTTAACCTAAGGGGCCACTTGTCACGGCCAGATGCTTGTTGTTTCCCCATCTCCATCTTGGCACCCCAGCAAGGTTGCAAGATTACAACAGACATAGGGGTGGGGAGTGAGAGAGAGGGAGAGATCTGAGGAGGGAGAGGAATGCGAAAGCTGAGAGGGTTCTTTTTCCTAACCACTGCTTTGCTTGAAATCATCTCATTCAAGCACAGCCAGGAATGGAGCTTGCCAAACCTGGTTTGGTAGGAACAAAAACTTGATCACTGAAGTGCTGCCAGAAAACAGGAGAAGGCAGTTGCAAGTTGCCTTCACGTGATTGTAGACCAAGTCCAGATTGACCTTATTCACTCAACAGCTATCTTGCTTTGCCTTCTTCTACTCCTAAATTTCTTGTCTTTCTGAACCCCTTTACTACAATTCCCTGAAGTGACACAGTGACCCTCTTTCCTAAGAGCAAAATCCCTCAACTTTGACTTTGCTTTGGGAGAAAATACACAACATTTTACTCATTATTTGCCCTTGTAAAGGTCAGCAATCTGTCTCTTTTCCTTGAGACTTCTGTCTCTGTTCTGCCTTCCGCGTCCCTTTTCTCCGAGGGTCTACAAATGCTGGCTAGGCTTGGAGAATGCCAAACACTGACTCATCAGGCTGATGTCTTCCAGAAACTGCTGCCGAAGTCTCCTGGCTGTTTAAATTTCAAAGTAGTATAAAACTGCTATAAAGGAAATTGAGAGCATCAACCAACTGCTCACACTGGGTGTTAAATGAGATGTGATGGAAATTTGTATAAACAGTAAGCCCTTTCACATTTCTTCAGAGAAAACACTGAAGATACATCCAGAAATGCCTGGGCTATTTAATTTACGGTAGTATTTTTAAAAATCCCATCCTTGCTCTTAGAAACTTGGAGCACGAGGTTTCTAGGTGGTTTCCACTCCAGGTACAGGTCAGGTCCAGATTGACTCAGGGCTTTCAGACCTTTGTGGATCAAGATAATTTTATCACTGATCTCAAAGGACCCAAAGATCATCAAGTCCTTCAGCATATCAGAATCCCAACAGCAGGTATGGGGAACTGTGGGCTCACCAGAGGTTGCTGAACAACAACTCCCCTCATCCTTGGCCATTGGCCATGTTGCTGTGGCTGATAAGAGCAGGAGTCCAGTAACATCTCAGGTTCCATGTGTGGGATGTAATCCACTGGTACAGTCAAATGCAACATTCCTTATTTCCCTAGAGTGGGCACAGGCAAGGGGGACACCTAGTCCGTGTAACTTCCTGTTCCGCTGACTGCAGCATCCTCCCCCTGCAGGTGACATGGGAGATGGGCATGGCTCTGGCTGACTCCATAAATGAGCCCAATCATACAGCCATTTTCTTAGTCTGTTTTGTCTTTCACTTTCTTGTTGTTCTTTTGCTGCCATGCTGCTTCCCTGCAGCCATTTTGTTATATTGATGTAATTTTGCTGTCTGTTGGCTCTCAGCCAGCAGCGCACGAGCTCAGTCTTCCTATGAGACGAACTCACACTGTTTCTTTATGTAACTACCAAGTAAAGCCTGCCTTTCAGGGATCATATTGTGAACTGAAATGTGAGGAAACTTTTTGTTACTTTACTCAGAAAGACTCTTGTGTCTTTATTCTTTTAGGTGGGATAAAAGGGGACACCAGGAAATAATCTTAACTAAGAGATTCAAACGAATCTGCAAACTAGCTTCAAGCTATATTGAGGGGAATTTGCTCTATGACGACACTTACTAGTGTGAGTTGAAGAAGGGTAATACTTTTTCAATGTGTCCTTTCCTACTATCCTTAACATTCCCACACTACATCCCTGCATTAAACCAAGACTTCTTACGTATGGAGCATATTGCTCCAGAATACTTGATCAAGGTGGCAATCCATTCTAAATACACTTACCTGGGAGTAAGGCCCATTGAATTTAATAGGACCTCTGAGCAAGTGTGGTTGGGATTGTACTGCAATGAAGCTCTGAACTGCAAGAGAAGCCACCTTGCAGCTCAGGATCAAATACTACTCATGGATAGTATCCTGGCTCCCCAAAACATTCGTCCTGTATGAAGCAAAATCCATCCTTGCGTCTTTAGTTATGGAAAGTCCCAATGACCCAGAGAAAGCTTGCAGAACCGCCGCCTCCCCTCAGATTATTGTTGGACTTCAAAAGCATTCCCTAAGCCCCAAAGTCATAATTCATAAATTTATCCGAGTGTTTTAAAACAAACGGAATAGTTTCCTCTAAATATCAGTTTGTTTATATACTGCACATAACCGCCTCTTCTTTCAGGAAACCAAGGGCTAAACCAAATGTCACAGACCAGGATTTCAGTGAATATGGAGGAGGATGGTTAACCCTTTCCTCGCACCAGTTTCCAGATGGAAATTGCCCCTCCCCAGCTGCTATTTCCTTCCAAAGATGTTGTTTACTGCTAACAGCACCTACGAGGGCAAAAAACAGCTAGAGGTGGATATTCTGCTGGATGCTGTTGTACAAAGCACCCTGGTGCACCCATTTCTAATTTTTAAAATCTGAATTGGAACCACAGCCATGGTTGCTTTTTCTTGAAAAAGAACAAAACCCCTGGACCAATTTGCCTGTAATTTGTCAGACTTTATTAGTATGCCTGCAAATGTCACCCACTTCTAACCAAAGGGGGGAGGGGAAGTAATAGCATTTAAAAAAGAAGAAGTCAATAGTAAATGTGGGTGGGGGTGGGAATGAAGCAGATTCCAATGCATCTCAACCAATCTTGTGGTGAGTGTGCATCCTTCCTATAAGCTCCATACAGAGACCCTATACTAGGGTTACCAGACATCCCCATTTCCTGGGGAGAGTCCCCAGAATGTTCGTGGATTTCATCTAATGTCCCCAGGAAACACAGCAGTGCTGGTCTCAGCAGCCTGGAGCAGTTGGCTCTGGCTGGCTTCAGGAGCTGCTCGGAAGTCCCCATATGATGGTGGTGCAGGGGCTCTAAGATGCAGCTTCCGGGCTGCCTCCACCTTCCCTGACCCCAGCAACTAAGCTGTGAAGGGAGGCTTCATGCTGCCTATCGGAGCAGCCTCCCAACTCCTACTTGCGTGCAAGCAGGAGTGGGGCAGGGATCTCTCAGCTGTGAAGGGAGGCTTCACGCTGCCTATCAGAGCTTGCGTGCAAGCAGGAGGGGGCAGGGATCTCTCAGTTAGGCAACAGGAAGCCTCCCTTCCCAGCTGAGGGATCCCTTCCCCTCCTGCTTGCATGCAAGTAGAAATGGGATTGGGGTTGC
This sequence comes from Lacerta viridis, assembly GCA_900245905.1. Taxonomy (NCBI): domain Eukaryota; kingdom Metazoa; phylum Chordata; class Lepidosauria; order Squamata; family Lacertidae; genus Lacerta; species Lacerta viridis. The sequence goes on from OFHU01004166.1 coordinate 89,457, forward strand.
TCCGATGGGAAGGGAGGCATTGCTCTGCCTGAGAGATCCCTGCCCCCTCCTGCTTGCACGCAAGTAGGAGTTGGGATGGGGCTGCTCCGAAAGGCAGTGTGAAGCCTCACTTTCCAGCTGAGGGATCCCTGCCTCTTCCTGCTTACACGCAAGTAGGAATGGGATTGGGGCTGCTCTGATGGGAAGGGGGGCATCGTGCTGCCCGAGCCTCGCCACCGCTCTCGGCCCTCCTTCTCTGCCTGAGAGCCAGTGTGGTGTAGTGGTTAAGAGCAGCAGACTCGTAATCTGGTGAACCGGGTTCGTATCTCCACTCCTCCACATGCAGCTGCTGGGTGACCTTGGGCTAGTCACACTTCTTTGAAGTCTCTCAGCCCCACTCACCTCACAGAGTGTTTGTTGTGGGGAGGAAGGGAAAGGAGAATGTTAGCCGCTTTGAGACTCCTTCGGGTAGTGATAAAGCAGGATATCAAATCCAAACTCCTCCTCCTCCTCCTCCTCCTCCTCCTCCTCCTCCTCCTCCTCTTCTTCCATGCCTGACCCACCGCACCGCTTCCCCACCACCACCACCACCGAAGAACCAACAACTCAGGGCCTGCCTAGGCTCATGGAGAAAAGAAATAGGAACCTCGGAGGAAGGGGAAATGTGGCCGTTGAGGTCAAGATGGCAGCGGCCCCTCAGCCACCGCCATTGCTGCAGCATCAACACCATGAACGTGTAGTATTTATTTATTTATTTATTTATTTAAAGTGTCCCCGAATTCATTGAAAAAAATCTGGTAACCTTATTGTATACAACTCTACACAATACTTTCCCGGCACATCCGTGAGACATAACTGATTCTATGAGGCATAAACTCTTTTGTATGACATGAAATCCTGTTGACTTTCAGTTCACACATAACATTTTCCACATAGGATTCCCACAGGAATCATTCAAAATGCACTCCCATGGAAGAAAGTGTTACCCAAGAACTGGTGCAGAGTAAACTTTGTGTACTCATTTCCTGTTGTGGTCAGATCCCTTCTGGGCAAATGATTTGTCAGCTTGTGTTTAGATACACATGTTATTTTTACTTCTTCTGTTTTGTCATGTCAGCCTTGAAATGAGCAAAAGTCTGCCGTGGTATTTATTAAGTTTAAGACTAATGCACACAAACAAGCAGTTACCTAGCAATTGTTTTAAATTGCTCCACATGGCAAATATGTGTGCAAGGTCTCACCCCCAAAATCCAGCGATATTCTTGACACATCTTATACTTCCATCAAGAAACTGCACTGATTGTATTCTGCTTCTGCTAGATTCGCCCTGAGCACTTAGAAGACGTCAAAACTCCATGATACCACAGTCTTTTAAAGGTGAGCTTACAGAAGTTAGAGGCTAGTTAGTTGATATCCCTTATAATTATTAGAATCATAGAATCATAGAGTTGGAAGAGACCACAAGGGCCATCCAGTCCAACCCCCTGCCAAGCAGGAAACACCATCAAAGCATTCCTGACAGATTGCTGTCAAGCCTCCGCTTAAAGACCTCCAAAGAAGGAGACTCCACCACACTCCTTGGCAGCAAATTCCACTGTCGAACAGCTCTTACTGTCAGGAAGTTCTTCCTAATGTTTAGGTGGAATCTTCTTTCTTGTAGTTTGAATCCATTGCCCCGTGTCCGCTTCTCTGGAGCAGCAGAAAACAACCTTTCTCCCTCCTCTATATGACATCCTTTTATATATTTGAACATGGCTATCATATCACCCCTTAACCTTCTCTTCTCCAGGCTAAACATACCCAGCTCCCTAAGCCGTTCCTCATAAGGCATCGTTTCCAGGCCTTTGACCATTTTGGTTGCCCTCCTCTGGACACGTTCCAGCTTGTCAGTATCCTTCTTGAACTGTGGTGCCCAGAACTGGACACAGTATTCCAGGTGAGGTCTGACCAGAGCGGAATACAGTGGTACTATTACTTCCCTTGACCTAGATGCTATACTCCTATTGGTCCATTGACTTTAAGAAGATGGTGTATTTGGCGGGGTCTGGGCTATGTAAGATGCAGGTGGTGCTGTGGTCTAAACCACCGAGCCTCTTGGACTTGCCAATCAGAAGGTTGGTGGTTCAAATCCCTGCGATGGGGTGAGCTCCTGTTGCTCTGTCCCAGCTCCTGCCAGCCTAGCAGTTCCAAAGCACGCCAGTCCACGTACCTGTAGATAAATAGGTACCGCTACGGCAGGAAGGTAAACAGCATTTCTATGCGCTCTGGTTTCTGTCATGGTCTTCCATTGTGCCAGAAATGGCACAATGGTTTAGTCATGCTGGCTATATGACCCAGAAAGCTGTCTGCGGACAAATGCTGGCACCCTCGGCCTGAAAGTGAGGTGAGCACCGCAACCCCATTGTCGCCTGTGACTGGACTTAACCATCCAGGGTTCCTTTACCTTTACCTATGTAAGATGACAAGGACTTGTAACATCAAAAATTGCAATACAATGCTATTAACTATAAATGGGAACCATAACTATGCTTCATTTTAATCTGCTTTCCTTTACTTAGGCTCATAATAAATTAATGTTTCTCTAAAGTAAACAGAGTTTCAGCACTTCATTTCCCTTGTAAGCCAAGCTCACTCAGGATTTGCAAGATGTACAGCTGTTGAATAACAGAGTTCAACTTACAGTTGAGGCAAACAAATAGGAGGAATTAACCCCCAAATGCCCCGCTCTTAACACACACAAAATTCATCTGCTTCCCACTTAGCAACAACTACTTTATAAGGCCATGACTATCCATTGCTTTGACCATTTTCAGATGTCCGCTTCCCTCGTTTCTCCATGTCCTTTCAACTGGTTACATTTTGCAGAAATAATCGCTGGCTCGGATGAATCAGCAGAGGCAGTGGAAGATGTTAAGCTTTGTTTATGAAAATGGTATCACTTTGCTTACATCCCAGCGATGAACTCTTTTGCTCCTATTGAGATAATAATGGGGCACAATCCAGTAAGAGACGAGTTAAATCCCTTGAAAGCAATGGATTGTGCTGCTGACGCCATACAGTTTTGCCGGGGTGCTCTCTCTGGGCCAAAAGCAAGTCAGCTGGGAACTACGGGAATCACGTCTCCTGTTTATTGAGGATTCGTTCTGATTTGTTTGCGGGCAGGTCATATTTCATACCATAAAATTCATATACGGCTTGATTGTAGAAAAAAAGTGGTTTGCAGAGAAGGTAGATAAATGACTAAATCATGATTTCCTAATTGTTATTCCACGCTTTCCAGTGCATTTCACCATTACTGTCCTTACTGGGAAAGTGTTATTTTTCAAAGTGTTTTTTTTGCTCATGAGAGTCAAGTCCGCCTTAAGCACACAACCAGTATGTGATTGAGTCCTACATACAAAATAGAGACAGCCTGTGTCCTATTTCCGGAGGCAGATTGTCCAGATCTTTCTGTTTTGAGAAGACCACTCTGGTAAACCTCTTAACCCTATGCAGCTGGGAGTACATTGGTACAAAAGTGATTCCATATGTTTCAGGGAGTATTTAATGTGCTCTGAGAGAATACCAAGAACATAGGGACCGAAGAACCGAAGAAGAACCTGTTGGATCAAGCCAGTGGCACATCTAGTCTAGCATCCTGTTTTCACACTGGGCAACCAGATGTCTGTGGCAAGCTTGCAAGCAACATCACTTTTCCCTCCGTCAGTTTCTAGGACCCTTGTCCGACTATTTGTGCTCCTAGCTGAATGCTCTCTCTCTCTTCTGGCAGGCAACAGCTCTCCAGGATCTCAGACAGAGCGGCCTTTCTCATCAGCTGCTACCTGACTTTTTTACCTAAAGATAACAAGAGTTAAACCTGGGATTCTCTGCATGCACATGCTCTCTCACTGAGGTATGGTTCCTCTCCCTGGGGTATTGTGCCATGAGAAATAAACGAATTTGAAAACCTACAGCTCCTGTGGGCCAAAGCACAGAGAAGGGCTCCCCTCTGCATCTGTCTATTTCATTGCCTGTTTTAAACATTTATTTTAACCCCACCTTTCTTATATAATTCAAGGCAGCGAAGAAGAAGAAGAAGAAGAAGAAGAAGAAGAAGAAGAAGAAGAAGAAGAAGAAGAAGAAAGCAGAAAAGGGAAAGCAGAGAAATAAGCTAGCAATAAAACAATTAAAAACAGTAGGAATAAAAAAGAAAACAAACAAACAACAACAACAACATGTATAATTATGACAGGCAAGCAATAACAAAATGGCCACTAATGGCCAATGTCTTCCCCAACTGGAAAGTCTTAATACTGTTGTAGGCCAACAAAGGAGCAAAACTGTTCTTCCTCGGTACAGCATTCCAAAGTCTAGGCACAACAATTGAAGATGATGGTCCTGAATTGCATGGGGGGGGGGCTCCATTAAGTAGAAAATGTTCCCTGTTGAGCACTGGGAAGGAGCTGTGTGATGCTATGGGAAGGCTAAAGGCATGCCATAGAACTTTTGGGTTGCTCATTCATGGCTGTAATAGCTGAAGAGGGCTCACACAGCAACCATATTAAGTTCAAGCAGTTAAGCACTTGCCAAACACAGAGAGCACAGCCGCAATGGTAAATTAATCACATTTGGTAGGTGAAATTCATGCCATCTTAAAAGTTCTCCTAGAAAGCATCTTCCAAAGCAATGTCTTGTTCCAGCTGAACTATCCCGAATACGATATACATCGTTTTACCTTCAAGGACACAATAAAGTCTTCCAAAAAAAGAGGGGAAGATCCATTTCAAGTACGAGCGTCTTTCAAAGAACAAGAAACATTTCTTGGAGTTGTTCCAGTTCTGTATTATGTTTGGCATGCTGAGAAAAGAAAACGTTTTAGCACACAGGAAATCAAAGCTACATCAACTATGCATGCCATGTCCTGTTGCAAGTAAATCCTGACCCTCAGCAAATGGCCTGCCTCATTCTGCAAAGGAAACATCAACAATGGCAATCACTGCTTGACATGGAATTAGTGCAGATTGGAATATTCACAGCAATCTGAATATTCAGCGGTGCTTTTTGTAAAAAAATAATAATTAAAAAATCCTACCCCACTTTTTTTCTTTATCAAAATAAAGCCTAAAATGACCCACAACATAAAATCAACAAATACAGAATATACAATTGCTTATATATAAAAAAATACAACACAGCAAAATCACATTAGAATAAAAATTGCATTCCTCTATCAGCAGCCTATAGCAGCAACTTACAGTACAATAGTAGCAATTAATAAAAGATTTGTATGATGTGATCTGAATAAGAAAGGATCTAAACCACCTTAAGTTTTAGCATCTAGTCAGATATGGCATATACTTGCAAACTGCAGGAAGGGAGTGACACACAGTTTGTGCCATTATCGAGTTGGCCCTGCTTCTAGCAATACCCATTGAGTCTCATTTCACAATGGTAGCTACAGCTGGGTTTCAGGAGCATTTTCAGAAGAAGGTGGTCCTTAAGGTACCATGTTCCCAAGCCATTGAGTGTTTTAAAGGTGAAAAACAGCACCTTAAATTGTGCCTTAAAACAAACATGCTGCTTTGCTGGAACCTTTGCAGCATACTTGTGACTGAAGCCAATATTTCATTTTGGCAAAATTGAATGTGAAGGCTCCCTGTAAGCTTTGGTTGAATTTGTGCTTCTGGAACACCTGGTTTCAGCCTCATTAGAGAACCAGCTAGCAGCAGTAGTCTTTAACATGCATGGAACAGGATACTGATGGGTCAGAGAGCATGGTCAGAGTCTGGGTGCCACAAGAGTTCAACAGGTAGAGATATCACTGATCCTAGCCCCCTCCCAACTGCCCCACACTCAGGAGGAGCTATTTACAATTCCAGGGGAAATGTGCTTGCTGAGATGTCTAGTACTCATGACTAACCTGAGTTTTGGGGAAGAAACGTTCCAGAAACAATGGGTTTCTTTTAAAAGGGAAAAAAATGATAAAGTTTTTTCCTTAGCAAAGAATTATGGCAAGAAAAACATACCTTGTTATTAATGTCCTCCTTTAAACAACTGGTTTCTGGTCTCTGAAAGAGCTTCGGATCTTTTTTAAGCTATGTGACGCAGAAAACATAGCTGAGAATAACTTTCTCCGTCAGGCCTGCTTTGGGATTTAGAGAAAACTGCTAGACAGTTCTCCTGCTACGCAGGTTGTGGTTGGGATGATAAGTGTGCTCCCCACAATATAACCCATAATATGGAGGTGAGCACATCATTACCAATGTCCTTTCACATCACCCAGAAAAATTTCTAGTAATTGACCACATAGTTCCCCACCCCATAACATTTTATTAGTTTTCCGACAATAACAAAAATAAAACAATAAACAATTAAAAAAATCAAAACAAAACCATTTGACTTCCCCTTATTCCCTCCCTACGTTCTATTGCATATCAACGTACTACATGTCCATTGTAGAATTTTAACCATTTGAATTATTTATTGTCCATTCATAATAAAATTACAAGTAATCTTAAAACCCTGCTAATGTATTAACCTGTGTAAGAAGAAGAAGAAGAAGAAGAAGAAGAGTTTGGATTTGATATCCTGCTTTATCACTACCCGAAGGAGTCTCAAAGCGGCTAACATTCTCCTTTCCCTTCCTCCCCCACAACAAACACTCTGTGAGGTGAGTGGGGCTGAGAGACTTCAAAGAAGTGTGACTAGCCCAAGGTCACCCAGCAGCTGCATGTGGAAGGAGCGGGGACGCGAACCCGGTTCACCAGATTACGAGTCTACCACTCTTAACCATACACCACACTGCTTCTGTATATATGCAATAGGCCTCCCATTCTTCCTTAAATTTGTTGTCATCTCTTTCTCTTAACTTCATTGTCACTTTTGCCATTTCGGCATATTCCATTAATTTAACTTGCCAATCTTCTTTAGCCGGGACACTTTCTTCTTTCCAATGTTGTGCTAATAATATTCGTGCAGCCGTAGTTGTGTACATAAACAAATTCTTTCGTGATCTTGGTAAGTCCACTCCTGTTATACCTAGTAGGAAAGCTTCTGGCTTTTTTTTTTTAAACAAAGATTATTTTAAACATCTTCATTTCATTATAAATCATTTCCCAATATTTCTTAACAATTTTATAGCCCCAGCACATATGAAAAAATGTCCCTTCTATTGCTTTACATTTCCAACACTTACTTTCTTTAGTTTTGTACATTTTTGCTAATTTAGCAGTTAGATACCATCTACACATCATTTGTATATAACTTTCTTTAATCACCACACAGGCTGTAAACCATGTAGTTTTGGCCCATGAGTGTTGGGTTCTATCTGCACAGGAAAAAAATTCTGCCTGTTAATTATGATAGCTATATCTTAAAGCTAGATTCGGAGGCAGCATGCTGTTGGCCTCATGCCTTTTGTGAGCTCCCTGTAGATGTGGTGGGTCACTGCAGAAAAAAAGGGTTCTGCATTAGATAAGCCTTTGGTCTGATCCAGTGGGAGGGCTCTCTTTATATTTTTATAATACGTGTGATGGAATGCATTGGGGGTCATCTGAATTGACCATAAGTATTGAGGCAAGGAAGGCTTAATTTGCCTCATATTGTTCATGAAACAGAAAAGTGGTCAGTAGCTTACATCTCAGTAGCAGGGGCCATCTTCAGGCAGCAACAAAGTAAAAACATCCTCGGCATTGCTAAACAGAATGTCAAAGGTTGGAATTCCACATGCCTGGTTCCCTGTAATCCCAGAGATCCTTGCCCTCTGATTGATGTTTCACAGAGGTTATCGGTTTCAACGCCAAGGTATTCCACTTAAAGTAAAGAAGCCAGATGTTACAGAAGCCCCCCACAGACATTCCTGATTCAGATTGCCTGAAGTTTGTTGTGTGAATATGTAAAACTAAACGTGGGAGATTAATAGTCGGTTCTACAGGAACTGGATTGGATTGCCTTCTCTTGGAAAACTTTGCAAACTCACTGACATAAATGCACATCTTCTGAGCATATTCAATCAGGAGATGCTCTTTCTTTGAAATGGGGAACACATTCCTTGCATAAAGAAGATCCAAAGTTCCATTTTTGGCATGAGTGTAGCCAGGATTTTTGTTGGGGGGGGGCAGGCCTTTTGTTTTTTTTGGGGGGGGGCAGAACCTCAGTTTGTAGAAGCTTCTTAAAAAGGTCCGTATAGTTAAAGCTATGATGTTCCCAGTAGTGATGTATGGAAGTGAGAGCTGGACCATAAAGAAGGCTGATCCCTGGAAAAGACCCTGATGTTGGGAAAGATGGAGGGCACAAGGAGAAGGGGACGACAGAGGACGAGATGGTTGGACAGTGTTCTCGAAGCTACTAACATGAGTTTGACCAAACTGCGGGAGGCAGTGGAAGACAGGAGTGCCTGGCGTGCTCTGGTCCATGGGGTCACGAAGAGTCAGACACGACTAGACGACTAAACAACAACAAACGGAAGCATGGGCTGGGATTTGAATCTGCTCTACCTATAAGTAAGTCTGCGACTTAAAAAGAGCACAGAAGTGACTCTGCACTTCCGTATGTCTTCCCCTAGGGATCTTCCAGACCAACTGTTTAATGAGCATATATGGTTTGCAAAAACAAAAACAAAAAACTTGCATGAAGGTTATATGACATTGCCAGCTAGTGGTTGTTAAAGGTAAAGGTAAAGGGGCCCCTGACCATCAGGTCCAGTCGTGGTCCGACTCTGGGGTTGCGGCGCTCATCTCGCTCTATAGGCCGAGGGAGCCGGCGTTTGTCCGCAGACAGCTTCTGGGTCATGTGGCCAGCATGACAAAGCCGCTTCTGGCGAACCAGAGCAGCACACAGAAACGCCGTTTACCTTCCCGCTGGAGCGGTACCTATTTATCTACTTGCACTTTGACGTGCTTTCGAACTGCTAGGTGGGCAGGAGCTGGGACCGAGCAACGGGAGCTCACCCCGTGGCAGGGATTTGAACCGCCAACCTTCTGATCAGCAAGCCCTAGACTCTGTGGTTTAACCCACAGTGCCACCTGGGTCCCAAGGTTGTTATCCCATACTTATTCCAGAGCAAATTGACATCATGTTTCTAACTGGCCCTATTCGTGGTTAGAAAAGTGATGGGGTAATTGCATTAAGAAGTGCGAAATAACAGCCAAATTTTGTGCAAATAAACAACCCTTTGACATGAGAAACAGCCTGTCTGCAAATGCCCTTTGATGCCTGCTTGGTCCTGGCTTCTGAGCCTCTGTTAATTTCACTCTTTATTTCTGGGCCAGAGATCCACACAAAGCACCCTAGAACTGAAGTCAAAGCCATACAATAAAACAGCATTATTAAGAGGGTACCAGCGGCCGCAGTTTACCTTAACCAAATGCAGATTGGAGGGGGGATGGGTCTTCTAAAGGAAAGACGAGAAAGGCTTGTCTGAGGACTCTGGAGAAGCACCGTCACTCAGAGTAGATAAATGAACAAAGTGGGTGATGTGGGAGAGAGAGCATCTTCCTGCGAATTTTCACGCTGTAAAGACATGGAATTTGAATCAGTGATAAGAAACATGAAGCAGCTGTCTACGCATCTCCATAACAAACACATAGTAGGTTTCCCCCCGTACGTTTCCTTATAGAGTACTGAAACAGCAGTCCCTGTAGCCCAATATGGCCTACTCTGATTGGCAGTGGCTTTCCAGATTCTCAGGCTGGAATCTTTACCATCAGTTGGTGCCTGATCCTTTTAAGCGGAGAGGCCAGAGATGGAAGCAGTAAATTGTGTGCTTGCTCACTGAGCTCATTGTTTCAGTGCCCACCAGCAAATAATGGCTGATGTCATTAAATGGGCAGGCAAGCTGGAAATCTCTTTTCTCATGCCTATTAGGGGAGATGTATATATGTACACACACATTTAAAATAGCCCTAGGAATGTTTCGCTGAATATTTATTGCCAATTATTTCCAAAACAGAGTCAAGGTCATGTCTCGTTGCACCTCGTAAACTGGGCACATTCTAGCAAGACTCCTTAAGAACATCTGGTTTCTCCACAAACTTTGTCAGTGCAGTTCTGGATAGTGACATTTATTTATTTTATTTTCAACCCATACACGTTGGTATTTGCTCTTTCTGTGAACTTCTTGCCACGATGAATGGATATGCTAAAATATTTAAAGCCAAACTAGATGTGTGGGCAGCTGCTACGAATACCCCACCCACTAAACAGTTACAGTGGTACCTCGGGTTACAAACACCTCTGGTTACAAACACTTCGGGTTACAGACTCTGCTGACCTGGAAGTAGTACCTTGGGTTAAGAACTTTACCTCAGGATGAGAACAGAAATCGTGCGGCAGCGGCATGGCCGCAATGGGAGGCCCTATTAGCTAAACGGTTTCAGGTTAAGAATGGACCTCTGGAAAGAATTAACTTTGTAACCAGAGGTAGCCTACCACTGTACAAAGGTTTGCGGAACCTGATTCTCACTATGAAAGCATTGTGGTGGCTATTGCCCCACATAGCTGGGTGTTATGGACTGACTGAATACAGAGGAATGGTGGGAGGCAGTAGCTGGGGAATTCCCAAAGGAAGAAGTCTCAGAGTCAGGGGTGTGGTGATGGGAAAACACTACCTGGTCAGAGGGAGAAGAGGGAGAAAATTGGAAAGAGGAGGTGCCAGAAGCTGAAGGCATTGCAGGGTTTAATGATCAGGGCGAGTCTGTGGCACGGAGGAGTCCAGAATCAGAAGCAGAGGCAGAAGCAGGAGAGGAAGGACGTCAAGAGACAGAGATGAGCCAGGCTGGTGAAGAAGCCAGGGTGTCTCCCCCTCCTACTGCAACAAGCTCCCATCCCCGCTGGTCTCCCAGGACCAGAAGAGGCATGAAGAGAGGGGAGCAGAGACAGGCATGTCACAGTAGTCTCAGATTACTTGGGAATGAGATTTAGGCAGCTGTGAGAAGGTGGGAACATTCATCCTTCACAACTGCCTCACAGAGGCAAGACCTGCCGAGAAGATTTGCTGGCGCTCCTGAGCTGACCATGTTTCCTCTAATAAAGTGTTAACTTCACTTACTCCAGTGATTTATTCCTTACACCTGACACTGGGAGTTCCCTATAAGGTAGAAAAGAGTTAATACCTCCTTCCTACCCCTTCCCCCATCCTTTGAGCATTGGACCAGCCTACAACTCGGGGAGTGGAGTTGAGGGAATGATACTCTTAGTGCTGCTATGAAACATTGTAGATGGTTTGAGTAGGAATAGGTGAATTTAAACTCAAGTGAAGGTAGCTGTGTCCTCCAGAAGTTGTGGACTGCAACTCCCATCATCCCTAGCTAGTGGGTGAAGGCTGCCTTAGAATATATCTCTGGGCAGTTTGAGCTCATGCTTCTCTTAGATTATATTCTTCATGATGAACTTGAAGGTAATGCCCTAGACTGAATATAATATTGTATTTATTTAAAGGGAAAGAAAAAAAGGGGGAAAAGAAATTCCATTAAATTTCTCCTTCCCATATGAGGCTGACATAACAGGTTTCTTCAGGCATGGTGATGGGCTGTAGAAACATTAAATAAGCGGCAATCTCATTCTAGGCAATTAATACATCAAAAAGGTTGGTTTAGGACAAGATTTTGTGATTTTGCCTCTCGAGAATCAGGAGTCATTGTGGGAAGCATTTAACTGTAGAGGAAAGTGTCAGAGCACTGACTTGTTTATGTTTATGGGGCGCATTTTTAAGGCATAAAGGTATATGACCTTTGCCCTTCACTCCAGGCCTTCCCAACATAATTCATCTTTATCAATAACAGATGTTTCGTCATTTTGACCATCCACTATAGAAACAGCTGACATGCTTCAGTGGGTAAGATACTGGTGTTTTCATGTTGTTGCATGGAGTCCCCTTTGCGTGAGGAACAAATACCTGGTGAGACACTTGATCCGTTCTCCTTTTCTGGTTATTTTACCTACGAGTACAGCTCTGCTTATTCCAAAAGGAGGCCAACCAAGATCCAGGATGGAGTCTCAGACACACATCTGTTTGCATTTCAGTACGGCAGCAGTCAACAGGGACATTGCTCAGATGCGAAGTAAGAAAACACATCATGAATTCCTCTGAATCCTTTGGGGAATTCCTTTTCTTTTGTTGAACTGAAAGCAGACATGTGGTTCCTTGGAATTCTGAGGACAGCTGTTTTGAGTGAGTGCTCTGGTAGGGAGTAATTTTAGTAATACGACTCCCATCAGGCCAGGTTCAATTCCTTCCTCCACCCCCTCCACCCCTTGTGCAATTTCCCCCTTGTGCAAGTTCTGTCTCATTTTAAAGCCCATGCTTTGGTTCTCACACAGATGGGAACTGAATTCATCATAGGGATCTTAAATCCATGAGCTAGATTTAGGATGAATCATGCTGTTCCCAGAGTTTTCACTGATTCCCACCAATGCCCAATGAAATCATAGCTTCAGCCGCCATAAAGATCTGGATGGCAGGATATATTATTTTACTGACGCTTCCATACCCTCCAACATTTCTCCGATGAAAACAGGGACGTCCCAATAACATAATGATAATTTTACTATCTATAGCCCACCCCTCTGACTGGGTTGCACAACAAAACATTAAACTTTTTTTTTTTTTTTACCCTTCCCTATACAGGATTGCCTTCAGATGGCTCAGGGGTCGGATAACTCCATAGCCTCCAACATTTCTCCAATTAAAATAGGGACATCCTAGGGGGAAGTGGGACATTCCGGGATCAAATCAGAAACCCAGACGGCTTCTGTAAATCAGGGATGTCCCTGGAAAATAAGGACACTTGGAGGGTCTGAGCTTCTCCCCTCTCCCCCAAACTACTCTGAATTTACTTAAATGATCAACACATGGAAAAAGGGCAGGATCAGGGCAGGATCGAATCCAGGTCTGAGTGGCTCCAGGCATTTGTGCCTAAGAACTGGGAGGTGAGGGAGAGGAGAAATAGGTGTTTTTTTCATTAAAATCCTAATTCACACTTATTGAGCCAACATGCAAATTAAAACACAGTGATCCTTTGAAATTGACACTTCTCCGAATTCTGCAATGCAGTTCTCCAATTAAACAACATGGACGAAACTGCATATATTAGGGGGGAAAGTGTACGTAAAAATGCATAAGTTAGTGAACATGACATAAAAATACATTATATTACGGAAAATTGCATGTGGTTATGTTTATGTTTACCTCAGAAGCCGATGGGATGATGGTACATGCTAACTTTATCACCCTTTGATTCAGGTCCCCATTACCAAGTTGGCTATTCAGACTTTGTGAAATCTACAGCATTGTCATGAGGTCTTGACCTTAAGTGATGCAAGTGGAGCTGTGGTCTAAACCAATGAACCTCTTGGGCTTGCTGATTGGAAGGTCGGCGGTTCAAATCCCCGCGACGGGGTGAGCTCCCATTGCTCTGTCCCAGCTCCTGCCAACCTAGCAGTTCTGAAAGCACGCCAGTGCAAGTAGATAAATAGGTACCGCTGCAGTGGGAAGGTAAATGGCATTTCCGTGCGCTCTGGTTTCCGTCATGGTGTCCCATTGCACCAGAAGCGGTTTAGTCCTGCTGGCCACATGACCTGGAAAGCTGTCTGTGGACAAATGCCGGCTCCCTCAGCCTGAAAGCGAGATGATCGCCGCAACTCCATAGTCACCTTTGACAGGACTTAACCGTCCAGGGATCCTTGACCTTGATCTCAACCAATCCTACACTTCTGTTCATGACTTGGATATAACTTCCATCATTGTCAATGACATCATGACAGCTGGATCAGATTTTTTTAATTGCAGTTTTTATTTTTCACTTTTTACAGCACATCACAGCATTGTACAAACATAAAATCAAATTTCCCACCCTAAGCAAGAAGATGGTGTTTAGGCAAAGCCTCAGAAATGATATCCAAATAAAATAATAAGTTTCTGAATCAGACAAAACTGTGCAAAGAAGACAAAAGGTTTTACACTGTAAGGGGAGTTGTCATTTTTCCTTTTTATCCATGTACCTCATAAAGCAATACCGATCAGTTGCGAAAGAGTCCTCATGCCTCAAACCTATATTTTATTAGTCAAATTTTACGTAAGTGTTGTTTGCCATACTTTATAGCACCAATTTGACACCCTCCAAGTTCTTCCAATATCTTGTTATTAAGAGTCTGCCCCCGAGTAAAAGATAACTTATTATGGGTTTGAACCCTACGTTAGTGTTATGTCCTGTAAAAAAAAAAACTGAACAGCGCCAGCTGGGGACATTCAGAGGAGTATTGTCTGGTAATCACTTTTATTTCAACAAATCCTTCCTTCCCAGAACTGAGCCACTTTCCGACATGTCCACCACATATGTTGATTCAAGCCTCGCATTCCACAGCCTCTCTAGAAGTTTGATGTACAGGAGGAGATAATATGGACTAAATCTGGATCAGATTTTGTACCTGACACCCAAATATATGTTCATATCACTAATTGATATAGCTAAAAAAACAACAACCCAACAATGCTCACATCAGTGGATTTGTGCTCTCTCTCTCTCTCTCTGGAAATTTTGTATATATGCTGGAAATTTTGTATATATGCTGGAAATTTTGTATATATGCTGGAAATTTTGTATATTCTCTTCTTGTGTTGAAAGGCTCTCTGAAAGCTGGGGTTTCTAATGACAAAAGAGATGTTATCAAAGCAGGAGCCAGGGGCATTGTTAGGAGGGTGCCCAGGAGGTATGAGCCCCAGATCTCCTGACCCCCCATTTATTTAAACTGAATTTCTATTTATTTGCTTATAGGTACACTGCAGAGTTAATGATACCCCACTGACTCACCATCTGAGTTTCCCAGAGGCATGTATCATCTGTCTGTCTGTCTGTCTGTCTGTCTGTCTGTCTGTCTGTCTGTCTATCTATCTATCTAATCTATCTATCTATCTATCTATCTATCTATCTATCTATCTATCTATCTATCATCTATCTATTTGTGTCATGAGTGTGTGCCCCAAATTCTTTAAGTCCCTAGCAGTCCCTTTTTCTGCCTGTATGTTCAGTGTATACAACGAGAGAGGTTTCCCTCAAGGCTCAGCTGTTGCTGCATCCTGAAGGATGGCAAGAAACAGGCAGTCCAGCTCAGAGAAATTAAACTTTCCCTGCAAAGAAATTATACTCCAGCATAAAACCAGGACTCCCTATTCTAGAAGAGCTGGGCATACACCAAATGCAATTGGTCCCAACATTACCATGCATATAATTACTGTTGTGGCAATATGTGCAATGGGCCAACATATTTTATGGCTTGTTTTCTTCAAATATACGCGGGGAATACCATAATCATAACCCTGCCTGTTGCAAAAGCGCATATTGCCTGTGACACATGGGCATGGTTTGGGATAAGGTGGCCTTGCCAAAGCTGAAATGTTTGTTTTTGTTTTTCTGAGAAGCTTAGCTAGCTGAGAGCCTGGTTCTATGCCCATTTAAGTCCATTGGAACATGGGAAAGCCAGCTGTGCTGGAAGATGAGGCAAGCTGAGTCTCTTTCCCACTGCTGGGTAGAAGCGAAAGCCGCAAAAATCCAAGCCTGGGGGTGAGGATGCATTGGAGAGAGAGGGCTAGAGAGGGAGCCAAAATGGCAGGACATCTGATGGCAGAGTTGAGCTCTACTTGGATTCTTGGCAGGGTGTGGTAGAGTTTCACCTGTAAATGACCTGCTTGGCTGGTTTGTTGCCTTCTTTTGCTGCTGTAGTTCATTAGCCCAGTTCCTGCACCATATACCTGTAGAAGGAATAAGATAAGAGGTGCCCTGTCAGATCAGACCAACAGCCTATCTAGTCTAGCACCCTCTTTCTCTAGTACCCAACCAGATACCTTTGGGAAGCCCAGATGTAGGACAGGAAGGCAATAGCTCACTTCCACTGTTATTCCCCACTGACAAGTGGTGTACCATGGATTGTTGGTGCCTGGGATGCATGCACACGGGCCGGGGGGGGGGGATGGGGTGTGGAGGTGCCAGGATGCTGTCAGCTGCTTGCGGCTGGTTGTCTAGGAAGTATGAAGACAAGGAAAAACTTCTTACTGTCCTTTTTTATTTCAATACTAGCTATAGAAGCCAGCCTCTTGGATAATGACATTATCCAGAGTGAATCTCCAACCCCTGTTCTCTCCCACTTCCTCATTTGTCACTTCTATGGGTGCTGCTATGTGCCCTCTGTCTTTGAGGTCTTTGCTCTCCTACTTTTAAGGCTCACCAGTGTGGTGTAGTGGTTAAGAGTGGTAGTCTCGTACTCTGGTGAACCAGGTTCGCGTCTCCGCTCCTCCACATGCAGCTGCTGGATGACCTTGGGCTAGTCACACTTCTTTGAAGTCTCTCAGCCCCACTCACCTCACAGAGTGTTTGTTGTGGGGGAGGAAGGGAAAGGAGAATGTTAGCTGCTTTGAGACTCCTTCAGGTAGTGATAAAGCAGGATATCAAATCCAAACGCTTCTTCTTCTTCTTCCTCTTCTCACCGGGTTCCGGGAGATGAAGGGTTTGGGACATAGCTGTCAACTTTTCCCTTTTCTTGCGAGGAATTCTATTCAGAATAAGGGAATTTCCCTTTAAAAAAGGGGAAAGTTGACAGCTATGGTCTGGGATGTTTTCTAAAGACACCATGTCAGCCAGCTGCCGCTCTGGTTCTCCCTCCTCTTCTCCCATTATTTCCCAACTTTTCGCCTCATCTGCCTCTGAGCTGTGACCTCCCTTAAATCTTTGTTGTAAATCTAAACTGTCTTCCTCCTCCTCCTTTCTGGAAGGATCAGGATGTGGAGGCAGTCTCTACCATTCATCCTCTGCCCAGTCCCTGACAGGAGGCTGGCCATGCCAGCCCAAGCCCTCACTGCCGACTGAGCCACAGCAGTCTGAGCCCGCGGCGAGTGGGGCAAAGTGAGGGGAGGGAGAAAGCAGCTCAAAGCTGCCCCACGAGGAATCCTTTTCTTAAAGCAGGAGGTGGCTGCCAGAGCCTCTCGCCTCTCGCCTCTCCTCAGTGGGTGGCAGCAGTGGCACCCTCCCTCTTGGACGGCCCAGGGATGGGGTACATGCGAGGAGAAGGTGGTGCCACCATCACCCCAGCCCTGAAGGCCTAGTCCGGGCGTGGCTTGGTGAGTGAGGGAGCCTGTCATGGGGGTGCCAGTTTGTGCCCCCCTTTTCATAAATCTGCACCCAGGGCCACACACACCCTGGCCCTCCCCATGCTATGCCCCTTCAACTGACTGGCATTCAGAGGCATCATCTGTCTGGTCCTGGAAGTAGGATTAAGCCTGTGTGACTTGGTACCTCCATTGATTTGTCTCGTCCAGTTTTGAAGCTAAGGCTGCATTCACACAGCAATTTGTTCCATTTCCCTCACATTTCCCTGTTAACGTCGCATTGCACTTGAGCTTTCCCACAACATTAAAGAAGAAGAAGAAGAGTTTGGATTTGATATCCCGCTTTTCACTACCCGAAGGAGTCTCAAAGCGGCTAACATTCTCCTTTCCCTTCCTCCCCCACAACAAACACTCTGTGAGGTGAGTGGGGCTGAGAGACTTCAGAGAAGTGTGACTAGCCCAAGGTCACCCAGCAGCTGCATGTGGAGGAGTGGAGACGCGAACCCGGTTCCCCAGATTAACAAGTCTACCGCTCTTAACCACTACACCACACTGGCTCTTTCAGAAATGTGGTGGGATATATGGCCCTCATTTCTGTGTTATTTGCTTCCAGTAAAAAAACAAACAAACAAAACCTATTTGCAAACACAGAAATGAATGCTGAGATTGCCTTCCATATTTCTGGAAGAGGCTTCTATGTTGTGTGAAAGCTCAACTATTAACAGTGAAAGCTCAAATTAACAGCTAAGGAAATGGAATAAACTGCCATGTGAATCTAGCCTACATTAATGGGCATCACCACATCTCGTGGAAGTGAATTTCAAAGTTGTAATATGTGCTGCACCTGTGTAAAGGAAGGTTTCCTTTTCTCTGACCCGAATCTCCCACACTTCAGCTTCATGAGATCACCCATTCCAGTATTATCAGAGATGGAGAAATATATTCAGTACATCCAAGTGGATGGCCATTGCTACATCCTATGACAATGAATTCAATAGTTCAACACTGCCTCTCATTACAGCAGTGTTGAGAAATTATTGGTAGATTGCACCCTTTAGCTAAATATCCACATTTTTATAACCTATGCATTGGGAGGGGATTACTATATTTAATAAGCCTGTGCCTTTATCCCAGGAAAGATCCTGACTTAGTTTATCCCAGATGGAATGAGGTAATCTTGCCTTTAGGCTACAAGCTTGTTAATGAAAAGCAGATGGGGTGGATGGAAATTTAACCACAGAAAGAAATTGCCTTTAAATAAAACAAATTTTTAGGAAGAGGGAACCCATTTGTATGTTCAGGCAAGCTACTTAGCAAGGTTATAGAGAGAGGCGAACAGGGGAAAAAAACTTAGGCCTATTTTGATCGGCCTGAGAAAAATCTAGAACCATGCTGGGACTTGCGTTGATACCCTGACAGAAAATGATACAGCTCTGAACTGACCCGGTGCCAGGGGTTGTGGTTCATGATGTGCCAGCTAAGCAGTTCTGCAAATTCTCAGTTCATCCATTACTGGTCTGCTATGAATCAGCTTGTTGCAACTTTCTCATTTGGTTTCATCCAGAGGGTAGGAAGCTCTCTCTTCCTGGATGCCTTTCACATAGTAGCTCCCAAAATCCAGGAGGCAGGAGATAGCTGAGCTCTTAATGAAACCCACAAGCCTCATCTCTGACTCCTCCACAGTTATAACAGAAACATGTTGTTCCCCAGCCTTCTAAAAATTTTAGCTATGGACAACCATCACCAAAGGAAATGGGAACAGATCCCCTATGCCGCCCACCTGTAATTCAAGCGCTGACTGAACATGTGCGGATCACAATTTGCAGCAGGAGTAAACAGAGCTGTGGTATATATTAAAAAGGTAAAGGACCCCTGGATGGTTAAGTCCAGCCAAAGGTGACTATGGGGTTGTGGCGCTCATCTTGCTTCAGGCCAAGGAAGCCAGTGTTTGTCCGCAGACAGCTTTCTGGGAAATGTGGCCAGCAAGACTAAACCGCTTCTGGCACAACAGGACACTGTGACGGAAACCAGAGCGCACGGAAAGGCTGTTTGCCTTCCCACCACAGTGGTACCTATTTATCTTATTCCCCTGGTATGCTTTCGAATCCAAGCTTCGAACCAGCTTTGAGCAGAAGCTGGGAAAGAGCAACGGGAGCTCAGCCCGTTGTGGGGATCCGAACTGCCAACCTTCTGATTGGCAAGCCCAAGAGGCTCAGTGGTTTAGACCACAGTGCTACCCGCATCCCTAATAAACAAGCACACAATTACTGATAGGTGTACCCAACATTGTGAGTCTCAAAGCAATGAAGACAATGCTTGCCCAGCTGTTGCCATTGGCTGTGGGTTTCTTGTGATGTCACAAAAGCACTTGGCAGCTGATTGGATATAAAGGCAGGCCAAGGGGAAAGCCCTTTTCTGTTTCCAGCAGGACACACCTGGCAATGGATGTGACATTCAGCACTGCCCAGGTTTCTTCCACTTGGAGGAGGCAAAGTGGTGAATGGAAGGAGGCAATCCTCTGGCGGTGGGATGCTAAGGAGCGATAATAAGGCAAGTTTGCTAGCTTGAAGGCTGCTGATATCCATAGCTAGAAGCTGGTGGACGTCTCATGATGGACCTAACAGTAGCTTCTGGCACAACGGGACACCGTGACGGAGGCCAGAGCGCATGGAAACGCCATTTACTTTCCTGTCACAGCAGTACCTATTTATCTACTTGCACTATTTATCTACTTGCACTGGTGTGCTTTCAAACTGTTAGGTTGGCAGAAGCTGGGACAGAGCAATGGGAACTCACCCCGTTGCGCGGATTTGAACTGCCAACCTTCCGATCAGCAAGCCCAAGAGACTCAGGGGTTGACACCACAGCGCCACCCGCTCCCCTACAAAGCTGTAGACCAGAATGCCGTCCCCAGCCAGACACAGAAAGACATGGTGGAAAGATCCAAGCAGTAGGACTGAGGGTCTTCCCCTAGATTAAGGTAGGAAGCCCATGGCCACCACCAGAGTCCTCTTAAACAGTAGCTATGGGGCTATGACAGCAAGTAGGGGTGGCGGTTCTCCCTTGGTACACCTAGAACTCAAGCATTGTCTTCCTCTCGGTGACTTCTTGCCACTTATGCCATGTGCAGACCAACAGCAGGAACAGAAGAACTCTGGATGGGGTGAATTTTTTACACTCCACTGTAAGCATGGGCTTTTCCCGCTTAACAACAACAACAACAACAACAACAACAACAACAACAACATTCTTATACTCCACCCATCTGACTGTGTTACTCCAGCCACTCTGGACGGCTTCACAGTTTTATCCTAAAACATCTTCTCTTCAGTTTGCTCCATGGATTGCAATCCAAGGGTAAAAAATTTGCAAGATTCTCTGAGCTGCGGCTAAAATTGGTTAGACAAGATGTTGGAAATCTCCAGCGATGGTATAATCCTTAAGGAATTTAAAGTGCTTCAGCCAACACCCTTTTGCACTCTTGCCCAGCAAGGAAGAAGTAAGGGTTGAAGAGTGTTCTTGCGCTCCTCCATTATTTACTTTTCTTATTTTTTGCTTAATGTAGATTTGGAAATGGCCGTTAATCTTCTCGTTGCAAGTTTTTGTATAGTAGCCGACTAGAAAGGGCTCCTTGTTTACTTAAATGGTTTAATTAAAAGAAAATTGAACACCAATACTTTATCTTAACAGATATGTTGCAGAAAGGGTGAAAGGTTGAACAAATTTCTAGAATGATGGAGTCTATCTCGAATGTGCTGGAATGAGAAATCCCAGAACAATATCCAACTATATATTTATTTCAATTGGTTGATCTTTTCATTGTCTGTTTTTTAAAAATATTTTTCATTAAGGATTTTCTTGTTTTGCAAAGGTAAATGCGATGTCTCTCTCGTATTTTTCCATGTAACATTTTTGCACATCAGTTTCGTTTGTTGAGACATTAGGAAGAAAAGGGGGGGGAGAGAGGTGAGTGGGGGTGGCGGCAATGTTTCTACTTTACTTAATATATGTAGGGTTTGGTGTCAGCGTCGTTTGTTTTGATCCAGGAACCAAGAGACTGCTGTGTAGGCAACAGGGTTTCCACACCTGTGTGCCTGTGGAGCCTTGGCCTTGCTGCTGGTCTGCCCCCATCCCAGTCTTGTCCAGATAAAAAGCAGTAATGCCATTGTTGGGACAGATATTCACAACACCAGCTCCCGCCTCCCGGACTCACAAAGTTTTCTCCCTGGTTTGGGAGCATGCTGTGGAACTGGATAGGCTCTGGGTCCTTTGGATTCATGACCTCCCCCTTCAATGCCCTCAATCTTCCCCCAGCATTCCCTCTTTTCAGCCCAACTGACGTCAAAGTAGGGCAGGGACTTTGGAGGTTTCTCAGAAGCAGGGAAATGCCATTAAATGTTGAAACACATTCTCCGGTAGAGAGATCTGAGGCATCCTGTTGCCCCTCGGTTATTCTCCCAGGGTACATAACATGAGTAATTAGACCATAATTGGACCAGTAGTGATATACTATCCATTCGTGTCAGTTTCTTGCTAGAACATAGCCCTGCATTTTATAAATTAAGAATTACTAGCGCATGGGATGGAAGGTTCATCGCAGGCTACGAAGGACTTGCTCACAAATTTATTGACAGCTGCATGAATTATTATAGCTAGGAAGTGGAAGGGGCAAGCAGAATATAAAATGGAAGAATGGTACAAAGAGGTGTGGGATATAGCCAGTGCTGTCAAGTATCCCGTTTTCCCCGGGATTCTCCCTTATTTCAAGCAGTTTCCCGCTGCTCTCCCTTATTTTTTATTTCCCTTAAATTTCCCGTTTTTAATGGAAGCAGCTCCTCCCCTGCTGGCCAGGGACTGGGTGGGAAGACCTCGCCTACTTGGAGAGAAAAGCCTCAGCCCTCAAAGCAAGTGGGAGCCGTTTCCCGTGCTTACAGGGGGGTGTATTCCTCCCCCTGCATCAGCCCCTATCCGTTGCCGCCGAGCCCCTCAGCCGGCCAATAGGGTTAGCTGGTGGGCGGAGCCTGGCTGCCTTTGAGCAGCTGCTGCTTCCTGTCCTGTTTTGATGGGATCAGACAAGAAGACGATGGGGCTCCATTGCGCGGAGCACATGGCTGCCCTCCTCTTTGCTCCGCTCCGAGCCCGAGCCCGCTTGGAGTTTACATTGCTGCTCCGCCCACTTTTGCTTCTGGCTCCGCCCACCACTGACATGTGACTGTCCCCGGGATAGGTGAGACTGCTGATCCCTTATTTTCAAATAAGGATATAGCTACTAATGATAAATTAACACGTGCCATTAAGGTAAGACAGGGAATATGCAGGAGAAATGATTTTGAGGAGATATGGAAGGTGTTTGTAGAATTTGTACTGTTAAAACAGAAAGGGGTCAAACCATCGCAAGAGGTGTTGAAATTTTGGGAGGTTGGATAGTTACAATGGAATGGTCTCGGTGGTGGGGTGCACATTTTTATTCTTATTTATTTATGACTATTACTTTGTCAAAATAAAATTATTTAGAAAATAATAATAATAATAAATGCCTTTGAAGCAAAAGAAAGAAAGAAAGAAATTACTGGTGCCAAAACAAAGCACCTTTGATAATGTACTTTTTTATGGCTATATTTGTACTCTCTCATTACAAGTGTATAGAATTGGAAACCGGTTAGGGGTATCAACAAAATCAAGCAGGTACAGTAATTGTAATTGTTTCTTAATTTCATTTTTTTAAAATTCTTTTTTGTTTGTTTGGAACATTTATTGTACAATTATGGTAAATAGTGTACATTGTATATTGTATAGTTGATAACCGAACTACAATAAAAATAAAAATAAAAGATAATCTACTTTATAGCTGAAAAGAAGTGTTAGGAAGGAGAGGTTTCTTAGCAGACACACGGTTGTCAAGAGGGAGAGGGAACAGGAGGTGCTTTTAATCATTTCCTCACCCACAATGCTCCCACTGCAACTCTTAGCTTGTCTGGTCCCCTGTTCAAACTTACATGTCTGGAACCCCCAAGCGGGAAACCTCCTGAGGAGAGTTGCAGCAATAGAGTGGTGAGCAAGGAAAGGGTTAAGCACCCCCCCCTTGGTCACCTCTCAGCTTAAAACAGGGGTGCCCAAACTTTTTTCAAAGAGAGCCAGATTTGATGAAGTGAACATACACGTGGGCCGATCAGAGGTGTTGTTGAGCTTTTTTTTAGGATTGAAGTTGTTGACCTTTTTTTAGAACCCAGAGAAGAAACTGCTTGCGGGGGGAGATTAAACTGATCAGAGGGCCTGATTAGGCCCCCAAAACAGACTCTGGACATGCCTGGCTTAAAATCTCTCCTTCCCAATGCTGCGTTTCAGTAGGGAAGATGGTGCCCATTCCCATATGACCTGTGTACCTGCTCCGTCTACTGTTCAGGTGCTGTAGTCGGGCAACTTCAAGGTCTCTGCTCTCCCTTCTTGTGGTTCTTTAGCTTGAAACAGAACTTGGATTGAGCAGCCTTTCAATACCATTGTCCTCTGTAAAATAGGACACATGATCATCCTATTTTGAGAGCACCTGAAGAATTCTTAAATCCATTGTGGGAACTTAGTACATCACATTCCCCTACCCCACCCCCCAAATGATATTGGCTATTTTTTTTCTTGCAAAGTATGGGTTTCTTACTAGGCAGTTTGAAAGAACAGTAAAAAAAGGGTAATTGCCATCAAAGCTGGAAGTTTGTCAAATGGAAATGTCGTAAACACACACACACACACAGGACAGACTGCAGCAGCCTGGCCTTTAAAAGTGCTCCTGTTGCTTGATGGAGTAAGACAAAGAATTGTCCTCCTTCTTTTTGCACAAAGAAAGGTTCCACTGTGTTTCCCTTTCCCATTAAAGGTTTTTCACACCACAGGGCAGGCAGGGCGATACTGGTGAAATAAGGGTTCTTTGTGCTCCTCTTCACTTTTATGAATTTGATCCTCCGCCTGCAAAAGTCTAGAAGAGTTTCCCTGCTGGTTTTCACTAGACTCTGATTTCTATTTCTTAAAAATGCCTCCACAGAGTGGATTTTATTGTGATCAGTGTATACGGGCGTTGTTCCCCTTTATAAGGTGGTATACAAGAGCAGATCAATATATCTAAAGCAGGGCAAAATTCATTCTTGGAAAGCTGCAGGTTTGCGAATTTGGATTGTTTCCATCGCTATTTTTGAAGCTAAATAAATAGGGTTGGGGCTGGAGTACAAGTGGGAGTGATATTGTGCTAACACTTCATTAGCAGAGATGCTGTCTCTCTCCGGTTCCTTTTATCTGAGGAATAATCTCACAATAATCTGCTGTCAAAGGAAAGGAAATTTCCACAGCCCACTACAGAGAATCTTGAAGAAGAAGAAGAAGAAGAAGAAGAAGAAGAAGAAGAAGAAGAAGAAGAAGAAGAAGAAGAAGAAGAGTTGCATTATTATTATTTTACGCTGATTTAATTTGTATTATTTTAAAAAAGAGAAACAATGGGTTGGTATCTATGGAAGGGACATCCTTGATTTTCCAGAGACACCCCCAATTTAGAGAAGCCATCCCGGTTTCTGATTTGATCCCAGAATGTCCCCCTTTTCCTTAGGATGTCCCTCTTTTCATTGGAGAAATGTTGGAGGGTATGGAGTTATCCAACCCCCAAGCCATCTGAAGGCAATCAGGTATCCAAAAAGTGTTTTTTTGAATGTTTTATTACATTTTTATAAATGTTGGAAGCTGCCCAGTGTGGCTGGGGCAACCCAGTAAGATGCATGGGGTACAAATAGTAAAACTGTCATTATAGAATGGGACATCCCTACTTTCATCGGAGAGACGTTGGAGGGTTTGATAACCGCTTAAGTGCTTTTAGCGAT
This sequence comes from Lacerta viridis, assembly GCA_900245905.1. Classification (NCBI taxonomy): domain Eukaryota; kingdom Metazoa; phylum Chordata; class Lepidosauria; order Squamata; family Lacertidae; genus Lacerta; species Lacerta viridis. The sequence continues at coordinate 114,366 of OFHU01004166.1, forward strand.
ATCTGTATTTGTTTTAAATTTTGTGAGCTGCCTTTACTCCCATTTCTGGGGGAAAGGCAGGATAAAAATAAAATAAAATAAAATATTAATACCAATGAAACACTATTAGAAAAAAGGCAACAATTAAACTCGTGTGTGCATTTACAATGACCTGGCTTGTGTGTCATGTTCAAACATGGTCACATTAATGTTCGCCAACCACAGCTAACCAGCCTTGGCTACCAGTTCTGGTTTGTTTAAAGAAAATGAAGTCATAAACCCAGAGGTGTAGGAAGCCGCTCGGGCACCTGGAGCAGCAAACATGACGTGCACCTGGGGGCAGGGTGTTGCTATGTAGCACATATGCACAGCGTTACTATGTACGATGCATGCGTCGTACGTAGCGGCACTGCACATGTGCACTATGTAGCGGGCTGCCGGTGGCGGCGCTCCAGCGCTGTACGGGCAGTGCTGGGATCCTCTGCTCGAGGCTGCGGCCAAGAATGGAGGATCCTCCACCCCCACCGATCCCTCCTTGGCACGCCCCTGCTAAACCCAGTTTTGAGTGACCTGCCAAGCCCAGGTTTACAGTTTGTTGCTCTTGGCCCAGCCAGAAGCTGGAGAGAGGCAAAGCAAGAACCTTTGAGTAATATGTACCAGTAGGGAGTGTTGAATTTTTCATCTTTAAAAATCCTGATTTGAGGGGTGTTAAAAAGTTGTGGTATGATTAGGTAATTTGAAATATATTTTGGTTACTTGTAAATATTTAGGTCTTGCTTGGTAAATATCTTGCTTGGTAAATATCTATGTGAAAAGTTCCTACTTTTTAATTTTTTAAAATTTTTCTGTCATTTAAACGTATATGTTATTCCCAAATTTTCATGAAAACAGATGTTGATAAGTGCCTAAAATTGATTACAAGATATTGTAGTTCTGTTATATATGTATTGTAGTTATCTGTATTATTAATATTAATATTATTAATTATTAATATGTAGTTATCTGTATTATTAATATTGGGTATGTTTAGCCTGGAGAAGAGAAGGTTAAGGGGTGATATGATAGCCATGTTCAAATATATAAAAGGATGTCATATAGAGGAGGGAGAAAGGTTGTTTTCTGCTGCTCCAGAGAAGCGGACACGGGCAATGGATTCAAACTACAAGAAAGAAGATTCCACCTAAACATTAGGAAGAACTTCCTGACAGTAAGAGCTGTTTGACAGTGGAATTTGCTGCCAAGGAGTGTGGTGGAGTCTCCTTCTTTGGAGGTCTTTAAGCAGAGGCTTGACAGCCATCTGTCAGGAATGCTTTGATGGTGTTTCCTGCTTGGCAGGGGGTTGGACTGGATGGCCCTTGTGGTCTCTTCCAACTCTATGATTCTATGATTATACAATGGTATGTGATTTCTTTTTTGCTTTCTACAACCAGTGATAACTGCTTCACTATGACTACAAAGAAGAGAACAAGGCAGGGAGCATTCACACATGTGAGCAACCTTATTGGAAGTGGAAGAGACATGTTGCCTTCGGAATTACCAACTTTGCGAGACATGTTAAGATATGGACTGTTGCTGAGAGAACAAAGTAGTGAGGATATGAGAAACTATCCAGCTGCCAGTGTTGCAAAAGACATATATCCTAAAGTACTTGAAAAATGGGAACGAGCAAACTGTTCTTTTGTTTTCCCTGTTGTGAATTCAAGAGTTACAGTATTAGCAAAGATTGAAGAAAGTTGAGAGCAAGCAAAAAACATATCTCTTGGAAGGGGCAAAACTTGCTTCAAAACTTGACAAGCTCTTTGACATTCTCAACTGCAAATGTGAAATCATTATGTGCTCTGAATTTGGCTGTGCTACACATTGCACAAAAGAAGCTCATATTAATTGTACATGCTCTAAAGACAAGAAGATCCCAGTGAAAGAACTTGCTTTCATTAAAGGCCAGAGAAACAAGATTGGTTCTATTGGACCACACCAAATTGGTTTGCCAGATTTTCCAGAACATAACAGACTGATAAAGAAGCAAAAGCGAGGAGAAGTTGAGAGAACAAGACTTGCTGATGCTGAATATAAAAAGGAATGCTTGCAGACTTCTTCACTTCCATCACATGAAGAAAGTTCCTCCAGGGTTGGAAATGAGGAAAAAGAATCTGATACAGAAGATGGAAGTGAATCAAATTATGATTTAGCAGCTCCTTCAACTTCTAATGGAGAGAAACAGTACAATACATTAGATATACCTAATGTTACTATGCAGAGCATCAGATACGGTGTTGGTCTTCGTGCCACAGCTGCAATTACCACCGCTGCATTTATTGATACTGGCTTGATCACTGAAGAAAATACGAAACTTGTTGTTGACCACAATAAAGTAAAGAGAGCGCAGGAGAAATTGATGTCATCATTAGACAATGAATTTGAAGAAATTTGTAAGAAGGGTCAAATTGATTGCGTATTTTTCGATGGTCGTGAAGATTCAACTAAAGTTATGCTGAAGGCTGAAAATTTAGAGCAGCAGTTTCCCAGTACTATGAAAGAACAACATTATTCAGTTTGTAGTGAGCCAGGTGGGAGATACCTTTATCACTTTACACCAGAGAAAAGCTCAAAGAATGAAAAACCAGCTGAAATAATTGCTGACAATTTACTGAATTTCATGAAAGAGAAAGGTATTGATAAAAAAATACAAGCAATTGGAGGTGATTCAACAAATATTAATACTGGCTGGGAAGGTGGCATCATGCACTGGGTAGAAGTCAAACTAGGTTGCAAACTTAACTGGCTAGTTTGTGCTCTTCACACCAACGAGTTACCTCTTCGCCATTTAATCACAGCCCTTGATGGGAAGACTTTGTCAAACAACAAGTGGACAGGTGACATTGGTAAAATGTTAGATGCAGCTACAGAGCTTGATATTAATCCTAAATTTCCAAAAATTTCAATTGGAGTACCTGTTATTGAACTCAGTGACAGTATTGTGAAGGATCTGTCAACCGATCAAGCGTATGGATATAGAATTACACAGGCCATAAGAGCAGGTAAACTTCCCAATAATCTGGCACTTCTTGAAATTGGACCAGTGAGCCATTCAAGGTGGCTTACAACAGCAAACAGACTTTGTCGCTTGTGGGTTTCCAAACATGGCCTAAAAGGCAAAAACCTCAAGAATTTAAGGCTGATTGTAGAATACATCGTTGGTGTGTACTATCCGTGTTGGTTCAATATCAAAGTAAAACATTTGTGGATAGAAGGCCCACATCATTTGTTGTTTCAATTGCAACAGCTTAGACTGCAAAACAAGGCTGTAGTAAATGCTGTTTTGCCGACTGTTAAGCATTCAGCGTGGTATGCATTTAGTGAAATGTTAATTCAGACACTGCTGTGCTCAAATAATAAGGAAGAAAGGAGAGCTGGAATTCAAAAGATCATCAATTTGAGAGGTGGCAATGATGATATATTTGGAGACCTTTCAGTACGTCCAAGGAAGATACCTTCTATAAACACCTCTGCTTCAAACTTATTGGAGTTGATAGACTGGTTTGATGGAGTTTATGAACCTCCATTAACATGCAAAATGACCTTGACAGAAATAAAGGAATTTATTGACAAGCCTATGCAAGTTCCTCAGTGGCCTTGTCATGGTCAAGGGATTGAAAGATGTGTGAAACAAGTCACAGAGGCTGCAGAGAGGCCAAGAAGCAGGTCGTCGGCTTTTGTCAAGAAATGAATCAAAACAGGACTTGATGAAACTTGTTATTAATTCCAATTAATGTTATTCTTTTTTTTTTTTACTATAATAGGACGTTATAAGATAAAGTGATGATATGTTGTTACAGCTGGAAATAAAATTTCTTTATATTTTCGCTTGTATAAAATGATTAAAAACTTTAACTTCGCTTCAAAATGCGAGTTTTTGGCTTTTTTTAGTGTATTTCAAACAAATCTCAATTTACCAAGCTAATCATCAACCAATCATAAAAATAATTGCAGATTTGGATTCCTCATGTGCAATAACATATTTTTAGACCCCCTCATTGAGCAAATTCGCAAAAAAAAAAAATCGTCCTTAAATGACACGCCCTAATGTACCAGCACACTGCTTGTTCAAGCATTAACTATGGTTTACGGTGACATGCAAACCATTATAGATGCTAATAGGCAGGAATATCTCAATTAACTTTGAAAGACTTTACGCTGGAGCGTAAAGCTGGATCCTCCAAGGTTTCTCGTCATGGGAAGATAAATCATGGCACCAATTTCTGGCTTTCTAATAAATCCTGTGATGGTCCAAGCTCATCTTGGCTGACCCCTTTGCGACTGGACTTTGGAGATATGACATTTGAGACCAAGTAGCCTGCTGTTGTATTAGCAGTAAAAAAATCTCAGAGGAGTAGACTTGGGGTTTTGTTTTTGTTTTTTTTGTTTTTTAAATGTTTTAAAAGAGATCAAATTAAAACATGAGAATTTCTGATGGTCTTTCAGGATGGTGGCCAGGCAAGAATGCTCCAGGGAAAGAAATGAATTAATATTGGCAATGGTAATAATTCACACAAGGACTTCCTTCTAAATTGAGGCTTCCAAAAACAATTCCAAAAGAGGCAGCTCCGGAAAGAAAGGAGAGGAAAGAATAGAAATGGAAATAAACCTCCTAGCCCAGTGGTGTCCAGACTTTTTTCAAGGAGAGCCAGATTTGATGAAGTGAAGGGCCATGAGGGCTGACCAAAGGGCCAACCAAAGTTGTTAACCTTTTTTTTTTAGGGTTGGAGTAGTTGTCGAGGTTTTTTTTTTTTTTAGGATTTTACCCCAGGAAATAAACTGCCACAGGGGCCGGATTAGGCCCCCAATATGGACTTTGGACATGCCTGTCCTAGCCTGAAGACGTGGATGATGCCTTCCAAGTAGTAGGCACTCTGGGTGGAGAAGATGGAGAAATGTTACTGGGTGACAGAAAAAAGGTGAAACCGCTCAACACCTTCCTTGCCACTGTCTTTATCCGAAAGGAAAGCACTGTCCAGTCTGGTGATAACAGAATAACAGTCTGGTGCTAACAGAAGCTGGTGGACTCTTCTTCCTCAGGGATTTTAAAGCATGAGTTGTGTGGTTATCTGTCATGGATGATTTTGTTAAGATTCTTGCATTGTGCTGGTTTGCACTAGATGACCCTAAGGTCATCCCTATTATTCTTTTTTTAAAAATAAATTTTATTTGATTTTACAAGTGAAGAATTATAACAATACCAATGACATATTCATATTTAGAAATTTCTCTGAATCTCTGGACTTCCTACTCTCCCTTCAACATTTTCAACTGCATATTATTTCATCATCCATATGAGAGCCAGTGTGGTGTAGTGGTCAAGAGCGGTAGTCTCGTACTCTGGTGAACCGGGTTCGCTTCCCCGCTCCTCCACATGCAGCTGCTGGGTGACCTTGGGCTAGTCCACACTTCTTTGAAGTCTCTCAGCTTCACTCACCTCACAGAGAGTTTGTTGTGGGGGAGGAAGGGAAAGGAAAGTAGCCACTTTTAGGTAGTGATAAAGCAGGATATCAAATCCAAATTATTACTATCATCATCATCATCATTATATTTCTCCATGTTGTCCATAGTATTTGTTACATTACAAGTGTTATTAGAATCCTGCTAATGTTTTCAGCTGCTTACAGTGGTCTCCTAAATAAATTACAAATTTCCCCCATTCATTCTTGAAGTTTTTGTCTTCTTTTCGTCTTCCAAGAAGCCAACTCTATGATTCTACGATCTGATTTGATTGAAAAGCATTGGGTCTGAGTTGATATTCATTCTTTTTGCTGTGTTGTATTTCTGCGATGGCCCAGGAAGCCACCACATAATGCTGACGCTGTCCAGCAATGACAACGTATTTGCAAACCAAGCCTTACGTGCAGGAAAGTTGCACTAGATTGTGCCCTATCCAGAGAGACAGGTTTGGATCTTGTAGCTCAGTGCACAAGTTTGGAAGCCCTGTCAATCTGCGATGCTATGATGGGAGCAATAAAGATAAAACACATGTCACAAAAGGTCCTTCACAAGCTATCACATGGGCCATAAATACCAGTGAGCCTGACCAGTGTGAGTTAGGGTTTGGGGGGCAGAGCTCTTGTTTATTTAACTGCTTTGGTTGGCGGAAAGAACAATAGTTTTGAGGTAGGAAAGAAGTTGTCTCTTGGCTGAATAAATAAAGCAATTTCTCACCCAGAACGTACTCCAGTGGCAGCTGTTTGGCATACAGAGAATTGATCCTTTGTCTATTCACGATGAAAATTGTGAAATGGCGATTTTTGAACAGTTTCCTGCCCTCCCCCTTTTTGTTCTCTGGCAAATAGAAAAATAGAATATATGTCAGATGTGATGCTCTGAAGTGGCAAACGAAGTCAAGGCTCAACGCAGCTCTTTCATATCCATTGAGGAGGACACAATGAGTGAAGCAAGTAATTTGCCCCAGAGGCCGCATTCCTGTTATCAAAGGCGGCTGAATGAAACAGCATGCGGTCCAACCTCAGGAATCCTGAAGCAGCATTGCCTTAATTCATTTGGAAAACAATTGTTCCTTCGTACAATGCAGGGGAAGAAATGTTTAGAGAGGCCCTGTTGGGCACCATGGTATAAGGGCCATGCGATATTTAGAAAAACATACAGAAGGGGAGCGGCGGAGAAAAGGTTCCTTGTTGGAAGATGGAATCACTTGTAATTATTTGGGAGAGGGGAGGAGGGTTTGGGTAAGGATGGGCAGAAAAAACCTACAGTTAATGCAAACCAATGTTTTTTTTCCGGGGGGGGGGATGCAGGGGTACCCATACCCCTACACTTGTTGTGAATTTAAGTTGGGCCTCATTGAGGGGCAGTATTTCATTATGAGTAGGAAAATGAGAGTACGGTACCCCTAAACGTTTGTGGTGTGGTTTTTTTAAGCACTGATGCAAACTATCTCAGATGTCAGACACTTTGCGGATTTGTTGATGGAAGGAAAATGACTTCTGGAAATACCTTTTATGGAATAACTTTGTACTTCCTGAAGTTTCTGGCAACCAAGGAGTGGTGATTGTGTTTTGCTGCATAAATCCTGAGACTAGCTATCTGCTCTTACTCTGCCTAATCTTTACATTTTACGCCAATTTGAAAGTTTGACGACTAGATTAACTCAGTCGTGCAAAGCTGGCTTCAGTTTTCGTGGGAGCTTATGAGCAAAAAGTTTTTCAAAGCGTTGTCCCTCAGCCTCATGTTGCCTCTGTAGCATGCAAGTGAGGGAGCAAGGGGCCTTCCAGAATGTTCCCAGTGCCTAGGACTTGTCGATCAGAAGGTCGGCGGTTCAAATCCCCGCGATGGAGTGAGCTCCTGTTACTCAGTCCCAGCTCCTGCCAACCTAGCAGTTTGAAAGCACATCAAAGTGTAAGTAGATAAATAGGTAGGCCTACCACTCCAGCAGAAAGGTAAACGGCATTTCCGTGTGCTGCTCTCGTTCGCCAGAAGCAGCTTAGTCATGTTGGCCACATGACCCGGAAAAACTGTCTGCAGACAAATGCCAGCTCCTTCGGCCAGTAAAGTGAGATGAGCGCCGTAACCCCAGAGTCGTTTGCTACTGGACTTAACGGTCATGGGTCCCTTTACCTTTACCTTTTTACCATTGCACAACTGAGGCAAGCCAGGATAACAGGAGGCACCTCTGAGGGCAAAGTGTCCTACTTTCAAGCAGAGTTGAGCCCAATACCTCACATTTCAAATATTTAAGTGTATCTGGCAAATCCCAGTTACCGTATTTTTCGCTCCATAAGACACACTTTTTTCCTCCTAAAAAGTAAGGGGAAATATCTGTGTGTCTTATGGAGCGAATGGTGGTCCCTGGAGCTGAATTGCCCAGGGGCCAAAAGAGGATCATGCTTTTTATTTTACAAAGAGAAAAGGGGTGTTGAAAGGACCCCGCTCAGCAGCTGATCAGCAAGAGATCGGGAGAGAGATAAGAGTCCCGGCTCCCTTTCAGCCCCGCCCTCTTGCCCAGGCCTCCATTGTTGAATGTGCTGCAGAGGGAGGTTGTTTGTTTCCCCAGCGACATGTGACTGGCTGATTAGATTATCTGTCTGGAAACTGTAGAAAAGGCTCCCTTTCCTTTAGAAGCTGCAGAAATGTGAGTTGAACCCCATAAAAATGGGGCTTTTCCTCTTTGCTTTTCCCCCTTTGCAAAAAAAGCTGCAAAACTTTTAGCTGATCCTCAAAAAAACAGGGCTTTTAGAGGAGGAAAACCAGAAAAAAAATATTTTTTATCTTGTTTCCTCCTCTAAAAACGAGGGACACCCTATGGTCCAGTGCGCCCTATGGAGCGAAAAATATGGTACACAACAAAACAGACATGGACACTTTGGCATTGCACCAAGGATTCTTGCTGCAGGCTTGTAAGTGTGAACTACATTTAGCAGTGTTTGGAAATAAGTGCTGGACCCTCCATAACAACTACCCTGCGAATTTGGTTAGGATAGTGACATTAAGCTACATGGCTGAGTTGGGATTTGAACCTAGGTCTCTCTAGTCCCATGGTTCCCAATGTGGGGATCACACCCCAAAGGGGGGCAATTTGATTTTTAAGGGGGGCAATTCAAGAATGAGTTCTTAACTGAATTTTTTGTATTTCTTTTGTTCTAGGGGCCTCATATACGGGTTACAGACGCTTCAGGTTACAGACTCCGCCAACCCAGAAATAGTACATCGGGTTAAGAACTTTGCTTCAGGATGAGAACAGAAATCGTGCGGTGGCAGCGGGAGGCCCCATTAGCTAAAGTGGTACCTCAGGTTAAGAACAGTTTCAGGTTAAAAACGGACCTCCAGAACGAATTAAGTTCTTAACCCGAGGTACCACTGTATTGTGACATACACATTTTTAAAATTAAAATCAGAATATACATGTTGGTCAGCTGGTGACAATGGAGAGGTTATCTAAACAGAAAAGGTAGTCTAAACAGAAAATAAACTGGGCGCATTCAGGGGGAGTAGTTGTGGAATTTCCCCCTGGATGCAACTGCTCCGTAGCTGCTCAGTTGGAGCGGTCGCCATATTTTGGAGATGTGTTTTGGGCCTCTACCTGCTCTGAGCACTGGTGATTGGCGGGAATTCAGATACCTTGGGAAATTTGTGATTTATCAACAAGGGAATGTATGACACTTTCTTGTGACTCCCATGCTTTAGGCTTCCTCAATTTGAATAGGAGTTCACTTCTTGAATAATAAGTATTCTGGTGGGGGGGGGCACCAGGATTTTAGAGATGCTTAGGTGGGGCATGGCCAAAAAAAGGTTGGGAACCACTGCTCTAGTCTGAAGTCCAACCAATTCCAGCACGCTACCCACTGCACCACACTGCTTAAATATACATAACAGAGATGAGGGGGCCTGTCCACCACCATATGAAGACTTAATAGCCTGGCAAATGTCCAATGTACGCTGAAATCTTTGGGGAGGGGGAAATCTTTGGGTTCATTTCCACACTTCCAGAATTATTTTTTTGATAAAACACCAATCCCAGAGGTCAGGACCCCTCATTTGAGAGCCTGACCTTAGCTGAATTTGTATGTTTTGAGCCCATTTGCTGCCAGCTTACAACCTTGACACTACTGTGTCTATTTCCAAGTCCGTCTTTAAAGCACCCAATAGTATTGTTTTCAAAAAGAAGTTGTGAAATTTATACAGGCTCAAAGGAGCATCGACATGAGATTATGAGAGAGCACAATTTCAGGCCAAGGAAACTGAAATATGCAGACGCCAGAGTACGCGGCTTCGTTGCCCTTTATTTATGAAGACTCGTTTCTGAGCTGTCCTTTTTACTGCGACACTAAATTGTGTATAAATATTGTCATCCTTTTGGACGTGCAAGTAAATTACTCCAGTCGGTTTACACAAATCCAGGACTTTGGTTTTGTTACGCACTCATTAAAATGTCACCATGGCGGTTTCAGGGCCCCCTGCTGATGAGCAGAATGTTTGAAATGTCAGCCTGAATAATGGCTTCTTGGTGCTGGACTCGGCGTCTTGGCATCCAGCGAAGCAGAAGGGTTTGATCCGTCTAACACGGTCAAGCGATAATAAGTTGAACAAGTTCATGTTTTCCACTTTAGTGGAACCTTAATCTGTCCCTTCGTTCACCTGAATCAGAGACTCTAACGGACGCCGCCATGGTGGTGAGGTGATGTACATGAAACGAGAGGGCAAGACCAAGCACGTTTCGCTGGACTGCAATAGTCCAGCTTGGGACTCGAAAGTGCCAGAGAACTCCGGTCATAACCCAAAATGCAGTGCATCGAATCTCTGCCATATTCAGCATTTCCACGTGTCTGTAAGGCCTTGCCAAAGAAAGCTTTCATTTATCCAGAGTTCCAGGTTATGAGGAGGGCTCACATGCCTCTGGCAGGCCTCCCTATTTCCCCAGTGCATGAACGATGTGGGTCTGGGACCTAGCTAGCATGGTCTCACTCTCCCCTTCATATGGCTGCAACTCTGTGGTTTTCAACACTTGAATATGGCTCCCCCACTCTTCGTCTGAATGAGGGAGTGCTGGATTTACGTACAAGCTAAACAAGCTATAGCTTAGGGCCCCACTCTCTTGCCCCCCCCCCAAATATACTTCTTCTTAATTGTATTTCACTATTAATATACTTCTTCTTAATTGTGGGTGGCGCTGTGGTCTAAACCACTAAGACTAGGGCTTGCTGATCAGAAGGTCGGCGGTTCAAATCCCTGCGACGGAGTGAGCTCCCGTTGCTCAGTCCCTGCTCCTGGCAACCTAGCAGTTCGAAAGCACCTCAGAGTGTAAGTAGATAAGTAGGTACCACTCCGGCAGGAAGGTAAATAGCGTTTCCGTGCGCTGCTCTGGTTCGCCAGAAGAGGCTTAGTTATGCTGGCCGCATGACCCGGAAGCTGTCTGCGGACAATTGCCGGCTCCCTTGACCTATAGAGCAAGATGAGCACTGCAACCCCAGAGTTGTCCGCGGCTGGACCTAACAGTCAGGGGTCCCTTTACCTTTAATTGTATTTCAGTTCAACAATTACTTTGATAAAATACATATTTTGTTATGTGCAAATGGCTTTAGATACCTATTAGGTCCATAAATTACCATATAGCATATATTCAACACAAAAAACAGCAACAATTTGTTGTTGACAAAGGACAGCTGGACATATAAAGGACCCCATTGCCTTCAGTAGCTTAGGGCCTCATCAAACCTAAATCCGGCCCTGGAATGAGGAGATGCAGGACTTACCATCAAAAGAGATTGTTTGATAACCCTTAAGTAGGGATGGGCAAATTTGTAAATTTCACTTTTCTCCCAGTTTCTCATTTTTGGAGTCTTTAGTTCTTCACATTTCCATATCAGTTTAAAATTTAAAAAAATTCAGAACAATTCACCAGCATTTTAACGTGATTTTCTCCTAATATATACATTTTCGAAAAACAATTTCCCATAATCCAATTTTTGTATTATTTCTGATAATATATGCACTTTTATGTACACTTTGCCCTAATATATACACCTTAGCTGAAGAACTACATTGCAAAATTTGGAGAAGTGTGAATTTCAAAGGGTGGCTGTGCTTTTGTTTGTTTATTGTTTCGGACAGTACAGATTAGTTAGGTTTGCCTTTCAGTGCAAACAGAATCAAATTTCTTGTCCACCCCTAGACTGTGAAGAGGAACGTACACAATGGACAAGATAAAAGAACATATTTTGTTGGCACTGCAGATCTTCTCTAGAAGACCATTTGTCAGTTCCGCATGGTGATATTGAGACTTAATGGACTTCCATCATATTGTTCAAAGTGCTTTCTTGGCACAAACTCTGTTTTAGCTTCTTTTCCTTCGTCGTTGCTAGCATCCTTCCTTCCATCCTTCCTTCATCAAGTTGCCAGATTCCTCTTCTGAGAGCTTGGCTTTTTAAGGTTGCGCTGCCATGATTTGTGACAGTCTCGCAATGGCTGGGATTGGGGGAATGACATATCATTAATCTACCAAAAGCTGTTCTATGATGCAGAACAATCCTTCAACAACAAGATTTGCATCATTTCCCCACAAAGCCCAATGTTCCCCTTAGCTGTCCTTTGCCTTCCATAGCTCCCAATTTAAATCAATTAATTTTCATTGATTTCATCCATTGTGCCTTGCTTAGAACCTTCAGGGATTAAGCCTCTTAGTTCTGCTTCATGAATTTGTGTGGTTTTTTTTAATTATGTTTTTTCGGTTTATACATTTCACTCATTTCACAATCATTTTAACATTTCAAAACTTGACTTTCATCCCCCTCTTTCTGCGGTTCCTTAAATTTATTTTTAATATCTTCTGCATATCCAAATTAACTTAATTTGCTCATTTATTCATCTACTTTGTATATACTCTTATAAAACTGGAGGTTATTGCGGGGATACGGTGCTGGAGCTTCCCGTGTATGGGTCTAGGCCACCCACACACGGGATACCAGTTGCTGGGGAAATGCGGCCAGCGTTCCACGTGCGTATTGGCACGGGCGCCGGCCAAGCCTCATAACCTGAAGTTGCGTGAGTAAGTCGGAAATGAAGACGCCTCGGAAATGATAATGCCTCGAAAATAAATGGATGCCTCGGAAATAAATGAATGCCTCGGAAATAAATGAATGCCTCGAAAATAAATGAATGCCTCGAACTAACTTGAAGTTACTTGTGACCTCCTGTACCGTTACCAGCGTAGAAGCAATTAAACTAAGGCACTAAGGTGAAACCCCTGACGTTTTTCGAAATTAAATAAAAACCTTTTCCCCAATAAAGACAAACACCGTTATATCTTTTATGGCTTTGGCTGACCCGCATAGGCTCTTTGCACTTTGCTGTTCCTAGCCCTATGCTTGTTGTTGTTGTTGTTCAGTCGTTCAGTCGTGTCCGACTCTTCGTGACCCCATGGACCAGAGCACGCCAGGCACGCCTATCCTTCACTGCCTCTCGCAGTTTGGCCAAACTCATGTTAGTAGCTTCGAGAACACTGTCCAACCATCTCATCCTCTGTCGTCCCCTTCTCCTTGTGCCCTCCATCTTTCCCAACATCAGGGTCTTTTCTAGGGAGTCTTCTCTTCTCATGAGGTGGCCAAAGTACTGGAGCCTCAACTTCAGGATCTGTCCTTCCAGTGAGCACTCAGGGCTGATTTCTTAGAATGGATAGGTTTGATCTTCTTGCAGTCCATGGGACTCTCAAGAGTCTCCTCCAGCACCATAATTCAAAAGCATCAATTCTTCGGCGATCAGCCTTCTTTATGGTCCAGCTCTCACTTCCGTACATTACTACTGGGAAAACCATAGCTTTAACTATACGGACCTTTGTCGGCAAGGTGATGTCTTTGCTTTTTAAGATGCTGTCTAGGTTTGTCATTGCTTTTCTCCCAAGAAGCAGGCGTCTTCTAATTTCGTGACTGCTGTCACCATCTGCAGTGATCATGGAACCCAAGAAAGTGAAATCTCTCACTGCCTCCATTTCTTCCCCTTCTATTTGCCAGGAGGTGATGGGACCAGTGGCCATGATCTTAGTTTTTTTGATGTTGAGCTTCAGACCATATTTTGCGCTCTCCTCTTTCACCCTCATTAAAAGGTTCTTTAATTCCTCCTCACTTTCTGCCATCAAGGTTGTATCATCAGCATATCTGAGGTTGTTGATATTTTTTCCGGCAATCTTAATTCCGGTTGGGATTCATCCAGTCCAGCCTTTCGCATGATGAATTCTGCATATAAGTTAAATAAGCAGGGAGACAATATACAGCCTTGTCGTACTCCTTTCCCAATTTTGAACCAATCAGTTGTTCCATATCCAGTTCTAACTGTAGCTTCTTGTCCCACATAGAGATTTCTCAGGAGACAAATGAGGTGATCCGGCACTCCCATTTCTTTAAGAACTTGCCATAGTTTGCTGTGGTCGACACAGTCAAATGCTTTTGCATAGTCAATGAAGCAGAAGTAGATGTTTTTCTGGAACTCTCTAGCTTTCTCCATAATCCAGCGCATGTTTGCAATTTGGTCTCTGGTTCCTCTGCCCCTTCGAAATCCAGCTTGCACTTCTGGGAGTTCTCGGTCCACATACTGCTTAAGCCTGCCTTGTAGAATTTTAAGCATAACCTTGCTAGCGTGTGAGATGAGTGCAATTGTGCGGTAGTTGGAGCATTCTTTGGCACTGCCCTTCTTTGGGATTGGGATGTAGACTGATCTTCTCCAATCCTCTGGCCACTGCTGAGTTTTCCAAACTTGCTGGCATATTGAGCAATATGCCAGCAATATGCCAGCCCTATGCTAAGGTTCCCTAAACTTTCAGTCCCTGCGCTGCCAAATCTTCCGCGATACTAAACTAAATAAAACTAAACCGAAATAGTCTTCCGCAGTCTAGCCCTATGTTAAATCTAGAAACCTAACTAAACCTTCACCGAAAGATCTTCCGCAAGCTATACCTTAACTAAAATAAAACCCATCCAACCCATCCAGCCTGCTCCCATGAAACCCTTAAACTAAACTTAGACTGTGTTAACTAACCCAAAAACTGACCAACTGAAGTGAACTAAAAGAAATGACTGCCTAAGCGGGGAGCCTCAGCCTTTTATTAAGAACCAAGATGACATCACGATAGATATATCAACCAATAAAACCACTGTTGCTGCCCTCCAAAAAGGCGGGAAGCAGAATAAACGTCCATTAATAACTTTGAAAAACCTCTGGAACTACAATTTTAGGCGGAGTGATCTCAGAGGCAAAGTGCCTCTTGAGACTCACTTTTACTTTCACTTTTGCGAGGAAGTACACATAAAATAGTACCTGAATACATATAAAATTAACCAAATAACCGCGGATTCCAAGAATCCACGAAGTGTATTCCGACAGGTTATTACAACGATCCTGCCAATGTTCTTATCTGTTTACAATTTATCTGCAAATATTCAATAAACCATTTCCATTTTTTTTAAAATAAAAAGTTTGTTATCTTGATTTCTTATTCTGCTTCATGAATCCAAAGCAAGGAGAGTTTCGGGCTGGAACATCCCGTGGCCATCCTTGGGAGGTACTTCTTAGATGACTGGATCACATCCTCAACGATTTTGCACTATATTACAGACTCCACAGAGGGTGTTTGACCACTTCCCGCAAGACTCCTCCATTGCCGCCCCCAGTAATGAGCACTTTCTGTGGGTTTGGGTGACTGCACAAGGGAAGAAGGTTAGCAATCATTTCCTGGTATGAAAACTCAACCCTTTCTGTGCACTGGGTGATGCCATCAAGGACCAAGACATTCCTGAAGACACTCCTGAAGACCATGATCTTCTGGACGGGTGACAGCTATTGGTGCAGGACCTCCTGGGCTTGCAGTGAAAGGATCTGCCCAGACCAGAGGCTGCACGTCTCGGAGAACAAGTCCTCCAGGATGATGGCTTCTGGGGCTGTTGTCTCTTCTGCCTCCCTTACAGCTGCTCCCCTTCCTTCTCCTCCTCCTGCTTCCAGGCCAAGCTCCATGGCCGGCCAAACTGGGCAAGGTTTAGAAGCTGCTCCTCCGCTCTGCCTTGCCTCCATGCTGCAGATGCAGGCCACCTGTGCTGGAGATGAAGCAGCAGAGGCGTAGGAACGTCAGGTGGTACCCGGTGTGGAAAATTTCTTGTCACCCCCCCACCCATTGATCCCCCCTGCAAAAATGGTTTTTACGTTATTTCATATTTTTTTTACAAAGGAATAATGACAAGTAATAATAATAAAAAAACTTTTATTTATATCCCGCCCTCCCCGGCCGAAGTCGGGCTCAGGGTGGCTAACATCAGATACATAACATTGGTATAAAATCAAACAATAATTAAATTACCTCCTAAAAACATCTCAAAATCAAATTAAAGTCTAATTAGATGGCTTTCCACAGGGTTAGGGTTGGGAACAGTAAGTGTTCTCTGAACTGAAATTTCAGCCTTCACGACATAGGAAAACAGCCAAGTAAACAGCTATTTTGGTGGAGGAGGGTCAAGATATTAACCGATATGCATGAAATTTCATATATAGCTATATAATCCCTAGTATAGTAAGATAAGACCTTTGGAGCAGGCATTTAAAAAATAAAGTTTTTTATGAACCGCCCTAGTAGGGCAGTAATTGTTCCTTGATCATTTGTCACCCCCCATTATGTAACCTGGGGCAGTCCGCCCCTTACACACACACCCTTGCTATGCCCCTGTGAAGCAGTACAAAAATATCTGAAATAATAAATAAATAAATAAATGCCAGAAAGGCCTTCCGGGATGCCATGCAAAATGGGAAGAGATTATCCTCTTTTCCCAAGACCGGGAGCCAAGTTCAATGATGCTGGCTCCACCCAGCAGTGCCTTACAGTGCTTGGGGAAGGGATTTTTGCAGGCATCCCGAAACTCGGCCCTCCAGACGTTTTGGGGACTACAACTCCCATCATCCCTAGCTAACAGGAACAGTGGTCAGGGATGATGGGAATTGTAGTCCCAAAACATCTGGAGGGCCGGAGTTTGGGGATGCCTGAGTTATTGCATTGGGGCAGGGCAGGTCTCGCCTTGTGACACGGCTGCATTTTTGACATGTCAGGACTGGGACTCCATCTCCATCACTGTTATCTCAAGACTAGGGGGCCGAATCAAGACAGCTTTGCTTTCTGAACTAAGCAGCTGATCCTATCCGAAAAAAATCTTCAGCACCTGAACAAATAGCATTTTTGATCATGTAAACTGAACTTTTGGGAAATATCCTCTTTCTAGTGTCAGATTCTTTTGTGAAGAAGGGGAGGGGGGAGAGAATGCATTAGTTCTTGATTGAATTTTCACCCTTTATAACAATTATTCCGAAGGAGTGACAAGCATTTCTTTCCCCCCAAAACCCTCCTTACATCATTCTTTTGATAGCCCACAGAAATTTCCGTAGGTGTTTTCCTTTGTGAAATATAAGCCTTTATTGGATGGCTGAGACCATTTTTGGTCTCATACTAACAACGTCTCCAGCTGAGGGCAGGAAATCCAAATTGCTTCTCAAATTAAACCACAGGAAAACCCCTGACCTTTACTTATCTCAAGAAAAGTTAATAGCAAACAGATGCATTTGCCTGTGCAAAGCTACTTGAGATTGCATATTGACCCAAAATTCGCTCATCTCTTCACCCGCTGGGTTCAAAATACATAATTCAATTCAAGATCATTCCTTAGTATTAGCTTTTGAGTAATCCAATAATTTCTTACTTCTAACCAATGCCCATCTGCTACCATTTACTTTGAATTAACCCCGTTTGCTAATAGGGTGTTACAGATTTTGGGCATCAAGCAGCCTCATTATCTAGTGATTTCGGAATCAAGAGACTATAGAGCAGCGACAGAGTGGCTGATTTGCATGTAGAAGGTCCCTGACTCAATCCACAGCATCTCCATGTAGGGCTGGGAGACACCCCATCTGAAATCCTGGAGAGCTGCTGCCAGTCAGTGAAGAAAGTACTGAGCTAGATGGATCATTTCCATCTAGCTCAGTACTGTCTACACTAGATGGATTGTGGGAAATGATATACAATGAATTGAAAAGGATGTTCAAAATATTATGAATGACTATGAATTTAAGTGAAAGAAATATTTAAAAAGTTAGAAAAGTTACTAAAGTAAATTGGAAGTGAAAGCAGAAGAGAGAACGGGGGAAGTCCCCCTAATTAGATTTGAAATAAGATTATAAATTAATAGATGGAGTGTTGGTGTTCCTGGGTGTGAGGTATGTATTTGTTTTTCTTTTTATTTTGTTAATGTAGTTTGTAGGTGTTGTTTTTTCTTTGATTATTTGTCGTTGTTTTTTTCTTCTGTAGTATTTGTTATTTGTTATTTTTCTGGTTGTATCTGTTGTATTTTGATGTGGAAAACCAATAAATTTCTGTTTAAAAAAAAGAAAAGAAAAGGATGTTCAAAATAACTTTCGTAAAAACAACAACCCAGAAGCTTTTCTTTTGGGAATTATAGGGACAGTACTACCTAAATTGTATAGAAACTTATTCATGTATGCTACTACAGCAGCAAGAATGTTACTTGCCCAAAAGTGGAAAGAAGCAGAAGTCCCAGTAAAGGAAGAATGGATACAAAAACTTATGGAATATGCAGAAATGGCGAAACTTACCGGAAGAATAAGAAATCAAGATAACAAACTTTTTTTAATAAAAGAATGAAATGGTTTATTGAATATTTACAGACAAATTGCAAACAGATAAAAACATTGGCAGGATTATTGTAATAACCTGCAGTTTCATAAGAGTACCTATATTTAAAGTAGATAATTAAATGAGCAAATTAAATGAATTTGGATATGCAGAAGATATTAAAAAATAAATTTAAGGAACCGCAGAAAGAGGGGGAAGGAAGTCAAACTTTGAAATGTTAAATTGATTGTAAAACTAATGAAATGTATAAACTTGAAAACTTGCTGTGTCAGTGGCTGTTTCTGATTGGGTGTAACAGCAGTCGTTTTTTAACCCTTTCTGTGCTTTTTTTGGCGCTTTGGCAGACGATTGATGTTGGTGCTGCGTGTTAGTTCCAGCCAAGGTATTATTCGTCATTTATTTCTGTTCTCCCCCCCCAAAAAAGCTCAGCAGCTTTGGGGCGTCCCCCCCAAAAGCTCCAAAACTTTGGTCAGCACCTCCCCCCCAAAAAAGCTCAGCAGCTTTGGGGCCCCCCCAAAAAAGCAAAGCAACTTTTGCACCCCCCCCCAAAAAAGCTCCAAAACTTTGGTCAGCAGCTACCCCAAAAAAGCTCAACAAATCTGGGCACTTTTGTGATAAATAAGTGGGTTTTGGTTCGCAGTTTGGGCACTCAGTCTCTAAAAGGTTTGCCACCACTGCTATATGGTAATTTATGGACCTAATAGGTATCTAAAGCCATTTGCACATGCAGAATGTAGGCACCCCATATCTAGAAATGAGCAAACCAGTGATATTTTAGGGAGCAGGCTAGCAGGCGGGGCCCATTACTTACATCATAGGAGCCTACACAACACAAAACACTGTTGCTGTATGTAGGTTTTATTTTATTTGTTTTTTATCTTATATTTTGGAAATGTACATCCAGTTTTTTCCCTTTAATTTTTTTTGGGGGGGGGGGTCCCAAGAGAGTGGGGCCCTAAGCTATAGCTTTTTTAGCTTATACGTAAATCCGGCACTGCTTAGAATGCTTTGGCAAAGGGTGGATGTTTGGCCACAGCCCAGTAGCAAAGGAAGGGGAAGGCAGGGCACTCTGGCTGCCATGGGGGGTGGGCTATAGGGTGGCAGGGGAGCTGCAGGGCACTGGAGGGCATTGGAGCAACTGACCGCCCCTCAAAACGCCAGCTAAGTTTTGCCGACGTCTCCCAAAAAAGCTCGGCATCTTTGCCTGATCCCTTCAGAAAAGTTCCGCTGCCACAGCCTTTGCTCTTTTGACTTCTTGTCTTGCAGGACTGGGTCCAGAAATGTCTGCCTGTTTGCTCGAAGGGTCAGCAGCAGCTCCCCTTTTCTGGGCAGAGGCTGGTGTCAGAGTGAGTCGCACATGGGTGCCTTATTTCCATGGCTCCTGATTTGCGCTTTCTCAGCAGCTTCGTTTATTTCTTTAGGACAGACACTTTCTGGCTTTCAACTGCAGAAGCTGGGGATGGGGGAGAACCCGGCACCACACTGTTGCAAAGTTTGGACCGTTTCCCAGAATGTCGTCGTAAGCCGTATTAGCCTGCAATATGTTCTCAATCACACACACACACACACACACAACCTCTTGTGATTTAAACCTAATTTGGTCCTTGCACATTTCCCACATACTGGCACACATTTCAGGAAAGATGACAGATTGTGTACACTTACATACCTATGCAACATGCAATGCAATTGGGAGCTGGCCAGGATGCCATATTTTAACACTAACAAGTCTGTATATTACACAGTGATGACAAGTGGGGCACTCGAAGGCATTGCAATGCATCGGTGAGCTGTAAAAATAGAATCCCCCGCAATGTCTGGTTTTGCTGGCAGAAGCCTTTATCATCTCGTGCTGGAAATCATTCCACCCACAGGATCTGTGCCCTTGACTGCTCAAGGTTCACTGCAGTCAACTACATTTTTGGAAAGAAAACTTTGGTTTGCGTTTGAGCACTGGCTATTAGTTGATTGTGGTGGAATAAATAAAACAGATTCTCATGGTTTTAGTTACAGGTGGGTAGCCGTGTTGGTCTGCCATAGTCGAAACAAAATAGAAAATTCTTTCCAGTAGCACCTTAGAGACCAACTGAGTTTGTTCTTGGTATGAGCTTTCGTGTGCATGCACACTTCTTCAGATACACTGAAACAGAAGTCACCAGATCCTTAAATATAGTGAGGGAGTGGGGAGGGGTATTACTCAGAAGGGTGGTGGGAATGGGTGATCAGCTGATAGGTGTGGAAAACCTGTTGACGACTCTTAACGGCTGCAATTAGTCTTGCAGGGAAAGGCAAGGGGTGAGATGGCTAAAGATAGCTTTGTTATGTATAATGAGATAAGAATCCAATGTCTTTGTTCAGACCAGGTTTCTCCATGGTTTTAAGTTTGGTTTCGTCCAATGTGCAGAGACGGTCCAAAGAATTCAAACTGGCTGGACTGCATTTCCTTTGAGCTGCTACGACACCAACCTCTTCCTTGCCATCTTGCAACACGTGCACCTGTCTCTGTGGTGCTGCCTTGCCGTTCTTCCAGTGACTATGATGATGGCAAAAAATAATACCGTCCTATTTCTCATCTTCAGAATTCCTTACAGCAAAACGTCTGAAGCTTTGGTACTGGTAAGACTGCAGAGATAGGACTCTGCTTTTTCCCAAGTGTGGGGTTTTGTGGGTTCCAAACAGCAGAGGAGCTACATTACAGCAGTGGGGGAGCTTCATGCTCCGGCACCGGGGGGCGGAGAGCAGGTGGGGGCATGGCTGGCGCGTATCCCAGGGGTATGGTGCACGTCCTGGGGGTGTGGCACGCTGCCCGCAGGGGCATGGCGTGCATCCCAGGGGCATGGCATACCGCCTGCGTGGGCGTGGCACCCTACACAGGCAGGGGGGCAGCCGCGATGGCACCCCACGAGGACCGCGCTGCCAGGGGCGGTGCGCTCCCCCCGCACCCCTCTTCCTCCGCCAGTGCATTACAGGATACATTGGCTTTATGTGAGCTTAACTTTCATGCTGTGCTATACAGAATGCACCTTTAGGGTTGTTGCTTTTTACATGGAACAGTCTGGTTTCCCTTCTGATAATTTACTGGTGTGGTTTAGACTCAGGGTGCATTGACATGTGGGGAATATCGTGTTAGTTTTCCCGAACGATAGTGCTAATGCTTCAGTCCTGTTTCCAAAGCTCTGTCCCCACTGCAATACCTGTTGTGTTATTTTGCAACTGACATGCTAGTCCTTGCGCCTGTTCCTGACATCCATGTCTCACCCAAAGCTGGAGGTGTAATTGTGCAGTTTTGCATGGCGCAATTGCAAAGTTATGTGCACAAGCAGGAAACAAAGAGAGAGGACTGGATTTCATTCTGGGTTGAGGGGCAGAAGTAAAGCCGTACAATATCACTTGACCACTTGCCCCCCAAACCGGCTAGTAAGGTGCCCATGGGAAGCCACAATTCTGGAGATACTGTATTTTTTGCTCCATAAGACACACTTTTTTCCTCCTAAAAAGTAAGGGGAAATGTCTGTGCGTCTTATGGAGCGAATGCATGGTCCCTGGAGCCAAATTGCCCAGGGGCTAAAGGCAGATCCTGCTTTTTCTGTTTTAGAAAGAGCTAAAGGCTAACAAGAGGGAAAGAGAGTGTTGAAAGGAACCCGCTCAACAGCTGATTGCAAGAGATCGGGGAGGGAGATAAGGGAGCTAGCTCCCTTCCGGCCCCTTGCACAGTAGTTCCTTTGCGAGGGCTGAGGATCCTGGGAAATTGAGTTTTTCAGCCATTTGGGGCTTTCTGTTACTTTTCCTCTCGCTTTCTATTACTTGCTGGTGCTTACTGGTTTGCTTTCTTCTTGCTTCCTATTACCTACTGGTGCTTACTGGTTTGTACTGGTGCTTACTGGTTTGTACTGGTTCGCTTTCCTCTTGCTTCCTATTACTTGCTGGTGCGTACTGGTTTGTACTGGTGCTTACTGGTCTGTACTGTTTGTACTGGTGCTTACTGGTTTGTACTGGTTTGCTTTCTCTTGCTTCCTATTACCTGCTGGTGCTTACTGGTCTGTACTGGTTTGTACTGGTGCTTACTGGTTTGTAAGTTTGCTGTTCGTGTAAGTTAGTAGGTTTGAGTAAGTTCCTATTAGTAAGTTTGCGTAAGTTAGTAAGTTTGCGTAAGTTAGTATGTTTGTAAGTTGGTGCGTAAGTTAGTAAGTTGGTAAGTTAGTAAGTACTAAGTTTGCGTAAGTTGTAAGTTTGCGTAAGTTAGTAAGTTTGCGTAAGTTTGCGTAAGTTAGTAAGTTTGCGTAAGTTAGTAAGTTTGAGTAAGTTAGTAAGTTTGCGTAAGTTAGTAAGTTTGCGTAAGTTTGTAAATTTGCGTAAGTTAGTAAGTTTGCGTAAGTTAGTAAGTTTGTGTAAGTTAGTATGTTTGCGTAAGTTAGTAAGTTTGCGTAAGTTAGTAAGTTTGCGTAAGTTAGTATGTTTGCGTAAGTTAGTATGTTTGCGTAAGTTAGTAAGTTTGCGTAAGTTAGTAGTTTGCGTAAGTTAGTATGTTTGCGTAAGTTAGTATGTTTGCGTAAGTTAGTATGTTTGCGTAAGTTAGTAATTTGCGTAAGTTAGTATGTTTGCGTAAGTTAGTAACTTTGCGTAAGTTAGTGTTTGCGTAAGTTAGTAAGTTTGCGTAAGTTAGTATGTTTGCGTAAGTTAGTAACTTTGCGTAAGTTAGTAACTTTGCGTAAGTTAGTAAGTTTGCGTAAGTTAGTAAGTTTGCGTAAGTTAGTAAGTTTGAGTAAGTTAGTAAGTTTGCGTAAGTTAGTATGTTTGCGTAAGTTAGTAAGTTTGCGTAAGTTAGTAGTTTGCGTAAGTTAGTATGTTTGCGTAAGTTAGTAAGTTTGCGTAAGTTAGTAAGTTTGCGTAAGTTAGTAAGTTTGCGTAAGTTAGTAAGTTTGCGTAAGTTAGTAAGTTTGCGTAAGTTAGTAAGTTTGCGTAAGTTAGTATGTTTGCGTAAGTTAGTATGTTTGCGTAAGTTAGTAAGTTTGCGTAAGTTAGTGTTTGCGTAAGTTAGCAAGTTTGCGTAAGTTAGTAAGTTTGCGTAAGTTAGTAGCGTAAGTTAGTAAGTTTGAGTAAGTTAGTAACTTTGCGTAAGTTAGTAAGTTTGCGTAAGTTAGTAAATTTGCGTAAGTTAGTAAGTTTGCGTAAGTTAGTAAGTTTGTGTAAGTTAGTAGTTTGCGTAAGTTAGTAAGTTTTGCGTAAGTTAGTAAGTTTGCGTAAGTTAGTAAGTTTGCGTAAGTTAGTATGTTTGCGTAAGTTAGTAATTTGCGTAAGTTAGTAAGTTTGCGTAAGTTAGTAAGTTTGCGTAAGTTAGTAACTTTGCGTAAGTTAGTAACTTTGCGTAAGTTAGTAGTTTGCGTAAGTTAGTAAGTTTGCGTAAGTTAGTATGTTTGCGTAAGTTAGTATGTTTGCGTAAGTTAGTAACTTTGCGTAAGTTAGTAACTTTGCGTAAGTTAGTAACTTTGCGTAAGTTAGTAAGTTTGCGTAAGTTAGTAAGTTTGCGTAAGTTAGTAAGTTTGCGTAAGTTAGTATGTTTGCGTAAGTTAGTAAGTTTGCGTAAGTTAGTAAGTTTGCGTAAGTTAGTATGTTTGCGTAAGTTAGTAAGTTTGCGTAAGTTAGTAAGTTTGCGTAAGTTAGTATGTTTGCGTAAGTTAGTAAGTTTGCGTAAGTTAGTAAGTTTGCGTAAGTTAGTAAGTTTGCGTAAGTTAGTATGTTTGCGTAAGTTAGTAAGTTTGCGTAAGTTAGTAAGTTTGCGTAAGTTAGTATGTTTGCGTAAGTTAGTATGTTTGCGTAAGTTAGTAAGTTTGCGTAAGTTAGTAAGTTTGCGTAAGTTAGTATGTTTGCGTAAGTTAGTAAGTTTGCGTAAGTTAGTATGTTTGCGTAAGTTAGTAAGTTTGCGTAAGTTAGTATGTTTGCGTAAGTTAGTAAGTTTGCGTAAGTTAGTATGTTTGCGTAAGTTAGTATGTTTGCGTAAGTTAGTAAGTTTGCGTAAGTTAGTATGTTTGCGTAAGTTAGTATGTTTGCGTAAGTTAGTAAGTTTGCGTAAGTTAGTATGTTTGCGTAAAATATTTCACGTAACTTCCAAGTTTAACCCTTATCACATCTTTTATAAATACCATTCAATCTTCAAAATTAAAACATTTAAAATCTAAAATCATTTATATCTAAAAAATTTCTCAATCAAATTCTAAATTCTATAATCTCCTAAAATTTTCATTATTTACTTCAAATTGTACATATGACAGCCTATCCTTCTTCTAAAATCAAAATTTCAAATATTACAATACTTTTTAAAATACAATTTAAATTTTCCCCATTCTTTTTCCACCGCGTCGTCTCTCAGATTACGGATTCTCCCGGTCATTTCCGCAGGCTCCATATACTCCAACATCTTCATCTGCCATTGTTCAATAGTGGGTAGCTCTTCCAATTTCCAGTTCTTTGCTATTACAACTCTTGCTGCTGTTGTGGCATACAACACTAAATTTCTATCACATTTCAAAATGTCATTACCTAGAATGCCTAACAAAAAGGCTTCAGGCTTTTTCTTAAAGGTATATCTGAGAATTTTTTTCAATTCATTATAAACCTTTTCCCAAAAGTCCTTCACCTTAGGGCACACCCACCACATATGAAAAAAAGTTCCTTCAGATTGCTTACATCTCCAACACTTATTACTTAAACCATGATGCATTTTGGCCAATTTAACAGGGGTCAAATACCACCTGTAAATCATCTTCATAAAGTTCTCCCTTAGTAAGCTGCACGCCGTGAATTTGATATTTTGATTCCACAGTCTCTCCCAATCCTCCATCATAATATTGTGCCCTAAGTCTTTTGCCCAGTCAATCATTGCCGATTTCACCAACTCATCTTGTGTATGCCACCCCAATAACAAATTGTACATTCTGGAAAGATTTTTACTTTGTAAGTTAGTAAATTTGAGTAAGTTAGTAAGTTTGCGTAAGTTTGCGTAAGTTAGTAAGTTTGCGTAAGTTAGTAAGTTTGCGTAAGTTAGTAATGTTTGCGTAAGTTAGAAAGTTTGCGTAAGTTAGTATGTTTGCGTTAGTAATTGAGTAAGTTAGTAAGTTTGCGTAAGTTAGTATGTTTGCGTAAGTTAGTAAGTTTGCGTAAGTTAGTATGTTTGCGTAAGTTAGTAAGTTAGTATGTTTGCGTAAGTTAGTAAGTTTGCGTAATTTGGAAATTTGAGTAAGTTAGTAAGTCTGCGTAAGTTAGTATGTTTGTGTAAGTTAGTAAATTTGCCTAAGTTAGTAAATTTGAGTAAGTTAGTAAGTTTGCATAAGTTAGTATGTTTGCGTAAGTTAGTAAGTTTGAGTAAGTTAGTAAGTTTGCTAAGTTTGCGTAAGTTAGTAAGTTTGAGTAAGTTAGTAAGTTTGCGTAAGTTAGTAAGTTTGCGTAAGAGTATTTGAGTAAGTTAGTAAGTTTGCGTAAGTTAGTAAGTTTGTGTAAGTTAGTATGTTTGCGTAAGTTAGTAAGTTTGAGTAAGTTAGTAAGTTTGCGTAAGTTTGCGTAAGTTAGTAAGTTTGAGTAAGTTTGCGTAAGTTAGTAAGTTTGCGTAAGTTAGTAAGTTAGTAAGTTAGTAAGTTTGCGTAAGTTAGTAAGTTTAGTAAGTTTGCGTAAGTTAGTAAGTTTGAGTAAGTTAGTAAGTTTGCGTAAGTTAGTAAGTTTGAGTAAGTTAGTAAGTTTGCGTAAGTTAGTAAGTTAGTTAGTAAGTTTGCGTAAGTTAGTAGTTTGAGTAAGTTAGTAAGTTTGAGTAAGTTTGCGTAAGTTAGTAAGTTTGCGTAAGTTAGTAAGTTTGCGTAAGTTAGTAAGTTTGAGTAAAAAAGGGTTAGAGGAGGAAAACCAGAAAAATTTTTTTTTCTTGTTTCCTCCTCTAAAAACGAGGTGCGCCCTATGGTCCGGAGCGTCCTATGGAGCGAAAAATACGGTAGTATATATAGGCATTATAATGAGTAGTTAACTTGTTTGTTACATTTGTATCTCTGCTCCTTCAAACTGCTTAAGGCAGTAGAGATGGGATTTCCTCCTATTTTATCCTTGCAGCAACAATGCCGTACCCCCATTATTTGTTGGGGGATAATTTGCCAAACCCCTCCTCACCTGGAAGAAGAGGAGAGTGTGGTATCTCCCTAGGGGAGATTGTTATGACCCGAGGGCCATTGCGCCCAATTTTTTTTACATTGGTTGAATCTGATTTAGTTTGTTTTAATATGAAGTTGTTCTGTTTAATAAATATAACCTATTTATCCACATTTGGTCATCTGGGCTCTTCTTCCTGGTGTGCTGTCAATGTGATCAGACTAAAGAATGGGTAGCCACTGTGGTTCAGCCCAGATATTGCTGGATTAAAACTCCCATCAGCCCTGATCATTGGCCATGTTGGCTGGGGCAGATGGGAGTTGCAGTCCAATGTTTGGAGGGCACCACTTTGACGGTCCCTGGATTAATAATAATTTAACAATAATTTATTATTTATATCCCACCCATCTGGCTGGGTTTCCCCAGCCACTCTGGGCGGCTCCCAACAGAATATTAAAAACATGATACAGTGGTGCCTCGCAAGACGAAATTAATTCGTTCGCGAGTGTTGTCGTATAGCGGAAATTTCGTCTTGCGAAGCACGGTCGGAGGAAGCGCGGTTTTACGAAAAAAAACCGCAAAACGTTTTCGTTTTGCGAGTCATGGCCATAGGAAAATTCGTCTTGCGAGTCACCCTTTCGTTAGCGAATGCCTTTCATCTAGTGAGTTTTTTGTCTAGCGAGGCATTCTTCTTGCGAGGTATCACTGTAAAACATAAAACATTAAACATTTCCCTAAACAGGATTGCCTTCAGATGTCTTCTAAAAGTCAGATAGTTGCTTATTTCCTTGACATCTGATGAGAGGTGTTCTACAGGGTGGGTGCCACTACCAAGAAGGCCCTCTAGCAAGCTTACTCAAGGCCTTCAGTATGCTTTATGTTCTGACCTCATGGTGATTTGCTGCAGATCTTTTTGTTCCCATCCGAATCCAACACTCAGTCTAGTACAACACCGTACTGCCTATCTTTGGCTGGTTCGGCAGGTTTGCATTTCAGTTTGGGAGGAAGAGATTACAAAGTATTTTGCTAAGAACTCTTTCTTCCTCTTGCATTCTCCTTGTCTTTCAAACAGATACCAAAAAATTCATTCTTCGTGTCCTTGACATAAAATACATGTGTGTTTTTTCCATTTTAAAAATAAATCAATGGCTCTTTGCCTCTGGGGAATCTTAATAATATTTCCCATATACCAGTGAGCTATGCATTTATACCCGTAACGCACAAACAACTCTCCTTTCTAGGAGTTATAAATAGGCTAAACATATTGAGCTGGATCCAGACATAGCCTGCAATCCTAAACACCCTGAAGCACAGTGGGACTTATTTTCAAGTAAACATACATGGGATTGTGCTGATAGTCGTGGCTTGCTTAATTGCCATTCATTTTTAAGGGGTCCTCTCTAAACTTGATAGGCTAACTCTGGATCCAAACCATTATTTTGCTCCAACCACTCTTCTAGCATAATGTGTCAGAATATTGGATCAAGTCAAACAAACCCAGTCATTCCACTTTAAATTACAGTCTTTCACCCTTCATCTCTGATGGGCAGCAACTGTATTTTGCATGAATACAGAGACTCCATAGGAAGCAATTATGAGCCAAAAGTATGCTTTATTTTGAAATTGCATCAATTGCCAGATTCTTTTAAAAAGGTCATCTTCTTCAATAAAAGCACTTCTGTGGCTCTGCGGGATAAACTAGAGAGAAAAGGGAGGAGAGAGCAAAGGAGAAGGGAAAATATTGCATATTCAGAGAGACAACCGAAGGATGGAAAGAAGTAATAGATGTTTAGTCCCTTCATGAAATTATCGTGCATGCAGAAGGTGGCTTTTAATATACTATACTGGTTAACTGTAAGCATCAAAGAGACTAATAACGAAAAGAATGAGCGAGCTACCACACACACACACACACACACAAACAAACATACACCGGTATATGCTAAGTTGGAAGGGACGCGGGCGGCACTGTGGGTTAAACCACAGAGTCTAGGGCTTGCTGATCAGAAGGTCAGGCGGTTCGAATCCCCACGACAGGGTGAGCTCCCGTTGCTTGGTCAAAGTGCAAGTAGATAAATAGGTACCACTGCGGCAGGAAGGTAAATGGCATTTCCATGCGCTCTGGTTTCTGTCACAGTGTTCCATTGCGCCAGAAGTGGTTTAGTCCTGCTGGCCACATGACCCGGAAAGCTGTCTGGGACAAACACCGGCTCCCTCGGCCTGAAAGCGAGATGAGCGCCGCAACCCCATAGTCACCTTTGACTGGACTTAACCGTCCAGGGGTCCTTTACCTTTTACCTTTTCCTAAGAATAGTTTTATTTGTGAATGGTCAGGTGCTTTCTGATGAAGTGCTGCAGCCAAGGGCTGGCTGGGCATCTGCTGAGAGCCCATAGCCCAGTAATGGGCCCCCTGGCCACAACCCCCTGGATCTGCTCCTCTTTTCACCATTGCAATTTGTTTGTCTATTCCCCAGCCTCTTGCTCAGGCCCAGACAATGGCGGTGTTGAAAAGCGGGTTCCAAATGTGGTCGCACCATAGATTTGTATAACAGCGGTATGATACCAGCGCTTTTGTTTTCAGCTGCTTTCCTAATGATCCCTAGCATGGATTTTGCCCTTTTCACAGCCAGCACATGCTGTGTTGACATCTTCATTTGAGCTGTCCGCTACGGCCTCATGGTCTCACTCCTGGTCAGTCACCGACAGTTCAGGCCCCATGAGCGTTTATGTGAGGCGCAAACCAAACAAATAACATAACACACATGCCCAAACAAAAATATCAAAGCTAGCAGCATCTTTAAACAAATATCTACAGTGTGAAAAGATAGCTAACCAACCTATTTTGTGTAGCTACTAAATAGAAGAAGAAGAAGAAGAAGAAGAAGCGTTTGGATTTGATATCCCGCTTTTCACTACCCACAACAAACACTCTGTCTGAGGTGAGTGGGGCTGAGAGACTTCAAAGAAGTGTGACTAGCCCAAGGTCACCCAGCAGCATGCATGTGGAGGAGTGGAGAATATCGAACCCGTGTTCACCAAGATTATGAGTATACCAACCTATTTTGCGTAGCTACAACCACATTGGCATGTCTGAAGGCAGCAGTGGTAAGCATATGGCATTCCTGCATGAGAGTTATGCAAATGATCAAGTAATTAACTATGTAACTTAGCATATAAAGGTAAAGGTAAAGGGACCCCTGACCATTAGGTCCAGTCGTGGACGAACTCTGGGGTTGCGGCGCTCATCTCGCTTTACTGGCCGAGGGAGCTGGCGTACAGCTTCCGGGTCATGTGGCCAGCATGACTAAGCCGCTTCTGGTGAACCAGAGCAGTGACGGACAGAGTGCGGAAATGCCATTTACCTTCCCGCTGGAGTGGTACCTATTTATCTACTTGCACTTTGACGTGCTTTCGAACTGCTAGGTGGGCAGGAGCTGGGACAGAGTAACAGGAGCTCACCTCGTCACGGGGATTCGAACCGCCAACCTTCTCAGGTCTCTAAGGTGCTACTGAAAGAATTTTCTACTTTGTTTCGACTATGGCAGACCAACACGGCTACCCACCTGTAACGCCAACCTTCTGATCAGGATGCGCAAGAGGCTCAGTGGTTTTAGACCACAGCAACACCTGTGTCCCGAATAAACAAGCACACAATCACTGATAGGTCCACCTGCCATTGTGAGGCTCAAAGCAATGAAGTGATGCCTCCCCAGCTGTTGCCATTGGCTGTGGGTTTCTTGTGATGTCACAAAAGCACTTGGCAACTGAGTGGATATAAAGGCAGGCCAAGGGGAAAGCCCTTTTCTGTTTCCAGCAGGACACACCTGGCAATGGATGTGACATTCAGCACTGCCCAGGTTTCTTCCACTTGGAGGAGGCAAAGTGGTGAATGGAAGGAGGCAATCCTCTGGCAGTGGGATGCTAGGGAGTGATTACAAGCAGAGGCGTCTTAACCATTAAGCCTACTGGTGCAAGGCACCAGGGTGCCGTGGCCTGGAGGGCGCCTCTGCCCTCCAGCACCGCCAGCAGCGGCGCCCTCGCCCACCTCTTCTCGGGCTGCGGACGCCGGGAGGTTCGCCAACGGCCTCCCCACGTCCGCAGCCTGGCCCTGCCCAGTGAAGCACGAGTTCACCGTCTCCAACCGCCGCACCGCGCCCTCCGGCTGCCTGCCGCACCTGGCCCTGCCCGGCGGAGCACAAGGGGCTTTGGAGGGATCTTCGCACCAGGGCGCCTGATAGATAGATAGATTTATCGTTATGGTTCTCAACCGTATACAGTACTTAAGACGGCCCTGATAATAAGGCAAGTTTGCTTGCTTGAAGGCTGCTGGTATCTGTGATTAGAAGCTGGCGGACGTCTCATGATGGACCTAACAGAAGCTTCTGGCGCAATGGGACACCGTGACGGAAACCAGGGCACACAGAAATGCCATTTACCTTCCCGCTGCAGCAGTACCTATTTATCTACCTGGCCCCCATTGTAATTCAAGCCTTCCGTTTCCGATTGCAGTGTTCTGAACTGATGTTTGGAGCTTATATTTGGTGCTTTTGTTTTTTTTTCTATTTGTTTTGCATTTTTTGTTTTGAGGCTTTTTCAGTTAATTTGTTTTTGTGACTGTGTGGATCCCAGTTCAGCTACTGATTGATTGATTGATTGATTGATTGATTGTGTGACTGTGGAAATGGATAAAAGCCCCCCATCCAAACAATGACTATCATCAGTGTAGGTTAGAAAAGAGAAAAAAAAAAACATTTTTATCATCTACAATACAGTCATACCTCTGGTTACGATCGCTGCAGGTTGCATTCATCACAGGATTCAAACGTGCCGAACCCAGAAGTAACGCAGTTCGCGCATGCACAGAAGCGCCGAATCACACTTTGTTCATGTGCAGAAGCACCAAATCACGTCGCGCACATGCGCAGACACGGTGCTTCAGGATACGCGCTGTTCAGGTTGCGAATGGGGCTCCAGAACGGATCCTGTTCTCAACCAGAGGTACCTCTGTACTGTTTTATTTATTTTATGGTACAGTACATTGATTATTGCTTTCATTTTATGGATCAATGGTCTCGTTAGATAGTAAAATTCATGTTAAATTGCTGTTTTAGGGGTTGTTTTTAAAAGTCTGGAACGGATTAATAAGTTTTGCATTACTTTCTATGGGAAAGTGTGCCTTAGTTTTGGAAGGCTTTGGTTTTGGAATAGACTTCCAGAACGGATTATGTTTGATTACCCAGGTACCACTGTATTCTCAACCTTCACCCTTCTTAAGCTAAATTGAATGTTCTCCTGACCCTGACACCTACCAAAATATCACTAATAATTATAAAATAGAATATTTGGTCATGAGAGCAGAAGTACTAAATAGTTAGCCAGTGCTGCAGTTTGAAAGATGCTGGAGACTTGTGGTGTATTTCATGTTACACGCCATAGTACTGCAAATGCCGAATTTAAGAATGACAGTGCCCTCTAGTGGTTACACATTGAAGTAGGAATTTGAAAGCACTATATAATACAGTATTGCAATGGGCCTTTCACTCACGGCTGAGGAGCGGCCAGTCACATATCAACTCTGCCTCATAAAGACATCCAAAAACCTCCCTGAAAACTTTTGGTCTGTGCATCTCTCACAAAATATGTGGCACCTTGGCATCTTCTAGGATCGGCCCTCCTGGTTTGTTTACAATGGATAGCAAATAACTATAATTCCTCTGAGGCTTGGCAAGCCGAAACCTTCCTAAAAGGAAACACATTTTCACTCAGGAGAGGAGATCCAAAAGAAAAATGAGAAGGATATTGGAAGAACTGGGGAGAGAAAAGTTTCTTTTTGACTTTCTAAAACAGATGTTATTATTATTATTATTATTATTATTATTATTATTATTATTATTATTATTAATTATTATTATTAGCTGTACCCGGCCATGCGTTGCTGTAGCTCAGAGTGGTTAAGTGGATGCAGGCCCGCTTCCCTGTCATCTTCAGAGTTGGGGGGGTTCCTGAGGGAGGGGCCCTTTCCCCCCTCCCCCCCCAGACATTTCCCTCAAATATATCCCCCCCCCATCCTGGAAGGAGACCCCGTTTTCGCCTGCCTCTCCACAGCTTCTCCCGTTGAACTCCCGCCTGCCTCTCCTCCCAGCGGAGAGGCTCCTTCCCTACCTTCACCTCCAAGGCCACCTTCCCCTCAGACCATCCCTCTCCCACTTTCTTCCTCCCTCAGAAACGGCTCCTTCCATTTTTCCGCCTTCCGCGGAGTACGGCGACCTATGTTTGATCTTCTGCGTGGCATTATTGCCCCCGCTCTCTCCCTGCGCGCCCCGAGACTCCCCCGTCACCTCCCGTTTCTGTTTCTCCATTTCTCTGTCTCCCGCTCCCCCCTCCCTCTCCTCTCTCCTCCTGGGATCTCTGACCAGGCTCTCTGTATAGCCTGTATCACAGCAGTGATGTCACCACATTGACAATGGTGTCGGCTATGTGGCTATGTAGTGTTGTGATGTCATGCTGCTCACAATGCGATTGGTTAGGATCTTAAAAAGGTATGTTTTTTTCCTTTTTATCTGTCGCTGGTGTGACATCTATATAATGTAGTTACATATAAACACTCCCATATTCGAAAGCAACGTTGTGTCAAAATTTCAAAGCAATCGTTGCAGTACTTTTGGAGATTACTGGCTACGAACAAACTGACAGTTACATTTTTATTTATATAGATTATTTTTAAGCAAGGACACAAACCAACTCACCGTCTCACACAACCAGAAATGGTTACCATCAAATAGATCCTCCCTCCCAAATGGTCTGTGGTGTATTTTGAAAGCTTTTTAACCGAGAACAACACTGGACAGGGTACAGCAGAACCAAACTGTAACATATGGCAATGGTTTTGTGAAACACAAGGAAAAAATCTGGAATGAAGCTCCCCAAAGAACATTGCTTAAAGTGCAAAACAGGCTTGCTAACTCGCAGACACAGAAGCAGGATATTCGGATTCTGAGCGGTAGAATGGCAGTTTTGACAGAGTAAAAGAACTGAAAAACTGTCAGTCCTCCAGATCAGGACTGCAATACCTCAAGGACCGCTTCTTTCCATATAAACCTACCCAGACCCTGAGATCATCTTCTGAGGCGTTCCTTCGTGTGCTCCCTCCTCAAGAGGTCCAGAAGGTAGCAACACGAGAACAGGGCCTTCTCTGCAGTGGCTCCCCATCTGTGGAACGCTCTCCCCAGGGAAGTTCGCCTGGTGCCTTCATGATACACCTTTAGGCGCCAGGCAAAAATGTTCCTTTTTAACCAGGCCTTTAGTTGATTTGATTGACATCCTATGCCTTTTTAAAATGTGGGGTTTTTTTTTTGAGGGGATGTTATTGAGTTGTTACTTTTATTTTGTGGTTTTATAACTTGATTTTATTCTGTGAACCGCTCTGAGACCCCCCAGGCATAGGGTGGTATATTAATAATAATAATAATAATAATAATAATAATAATAATAATAATATAGGATTGGGTGAGCTGACCAGACTGGATACAAGACGGCCATCAGCAGAGTCACTTCTCCAGGTTAAGAGTTGTGCCTGACTGCTGCATGCCGCATGTGAGACTGAAAATATGTGGAAGGGTATCATAAGGACTACAGTAAATGAATTTTGTATCCACTCTGAGGCCTGCGAGAGGCAGCTGCCAGTCGCTGGCACAAAGAGATAATCAAGAGATGTCAGAAAACCCTAAATCATGTCACGCGGAAGCAGCTTTCCTGTCTCGGGATGGTGAGAAGGCTCATACAGATGCTGGGTCATCAGTTTTACAGTACAGTGGTACCTCAGGTTACAAATTTCAAAGAGCCAGTGTGGTATAGTGGTTAAGAGCGGTATACTTGTAATCTGGGGAACCGGGTTCGTGTCTCCGCTCCTCCACATGCAGCTGCTGGGTGACCTTGGGCTAGTCACACTTCTTTGAAGTCTCTCAGCCCCACTCACCTCACAGAGTGTTTGTTGTGGGGGAGGAAGGGAAAGGAGAATGTTAGCCGCTTTGAGACTCCTTCGGGTAGTGATAAAGCAGGATATCAAATCCAAACTCTTCTTCTTCAAATGCTTCAGGTTACAGACTCCGCTAACCGAGAAATAGTACCTCGGGTTAAGAACTTTGCTTCAGGATGAGAACAGAAATTGCGTGGTGCGGCAGCAGTGGGAGGCCCCATTAGCTAAAGTGGTACCTCAGGTTAAGAACAGTTTCAGGTTAAGAATGGACCTCCAGAACAAATTAAGTTCTTAACCCGAGGTACCACTGTACTAATGTACAAGTAGAAATGCTGTGGCTGATTATTTTCTAGAATTCTTACGGGGTTATTTAAGAGCTAATCAAGCTTTCAGTTTTTAAGTTAAATTAATACGCTTGGGTCTGATCGCCAAAGAAGGCTGATCGCTGAAGAATTGATGCTTTTGAATTATGGTGCTGGAGGAGACTCTTGAGAGTCCCATGGACTGCAAGAAGATCAAACCTATCCATTCTGAAGGAAATCAGCCCTGAGTGCTTCACTGGAAGGACAGATCCTGAAGCTGAGGCTCCAATACTTTGGCCACCTCATGAGAAGAGAAGACTCCCTGGAAAAGACCCTGATGCTGGGAAAGATTGAGGGCACAAGGAGAAGGGGACAACAGAAGATGAGATGGTTGGACGGTGTTCTCGAGGCTACCAACATGAGTCTGACCAAACTGTGGGAGGCAGTGAAAGACAGGCGTGCCTGGTGTGCTCTGGTCCATGGGGTCACGAAAAGTCGGACACGACTGAACAACAACAATACGCTTGGGAAGAGAGTGGGGACCAGTGTGCTATCTCTCCCCTCCTTGCCCT
Source organism: Lacerta viridis (assembly GCA_900245905.1). NCBI lineage: Eukaryota > Metazoa > Chordata > Lepidosauria > Squamata > Lacertidae > Lacerta > Lacerta viridis. Next base: position 149,493 of record OFHU01004166.1, read on the forward strand.
CCTTTGGGAGCCACTGGGAAGACTGCTCTACTCAAGTAGATTCCTGTATTGCAGAGGGTTGGACTAGATGGCCCTTGGGGTCTCTTCCAACTCTACGATTCTATGATTTGAAGTAGGTTCTGTGCATACTGTAGAAGCCCCAGGGTGAGGCATCCTTCTTCACTACGCAGTATCTGCTGGAAGTGGGAGCACAGAGAAAGTTACTCAGTATGGCATTCCAGTCAGGCAGACTGAGTTCATCGCAACAATACCTTCCCTGGAGTCTCCTGGAGTGCAGGAATTCAGAGATGCAAGAACAGACTTACAATGGAGAAGAGCAAAAACGCAGAAGCATTGTATCTATCAGCATCGCAGCTCACAGAATCCCATCTGCAAAGATGCGACCCAGGTGTCCGAGACAGTTATAGCCTTAGAAAGTGCAAGAGAATGCCGTGATCCTGGAATGGCAATTTCCGGGTGCACAAAAGAAGACGTTTCTCTTTTCAGCTAGGATTCTCTATGCACAAAAATGGAAGCAAAAATACCCAGCAAAGCAGAATAGATAAGTAAGGTGATGGATTGTGCAGAATTGGTAAGGTTAGCAGCTCAAATAAGAGAACCTAATGCCGAAGGTTTGGGGAAGAATTTTCAGATTATTTGAAGAAACATTATTATATGATGAACACCTGAGCAGGATTTGAACAATGAGCAACAGAGGGGATTAAAGATTACTGTAGTTCTGTTAAGGTGGAAGAGATTGAAGACAGGCTGCAGCAGACGTAGAGAAATAGAATCACCATGGAAAAGGGAGTGGGAAGTCAGACGTTATTATGTATTGAAGTGTAAGTGTGAATTTTTGGACAACTTAAGAAGAAAACTTCTGAAGGAAAAGATGCTCCTCTTTTCTACTTAACAGTTTCACAAAAGAGAGTGGGATGGGGTTTCCGAGTCATACTTAAAGTACTTCTTGTAAAATGCACTCAAAAACTCAGAGCTCTTCACAGTCAGTAATATGGTGTTGCTTCAGAGCCGGAGAAAGATGGAGCCTTAATAATTTCAGGAGGTCAACACCAGTGCATACAATTCAAAGTGCTGGTTTTGGCCTACAAAGCCTTAAACAGCTCAGGACCGCAATGCCTCAAGGACCACCTCTTTCCATATGAACCTACCCAGACCCTGAGATCATCTTCTGAGGCCTTCCTTCATGTGCCTTCTCCTCGAGAGGTCTGGAAGGTGGCAACACGAAAAAGGGCCTTCTCTGCAGTGGCTCCCCGTCTGTGGCACGCTGTCCCCAGGGAAGTTCGCCTGGCGCCTTCATTATACACCTTTAGGCACCAGGCTAAACATTTTAATAGGGAGTTTCAGTGGGAACCTTCAAGTGTGTCTTGTCCCAATCTGCTCCATTTCTCCCGCCTTCCTTTCCAGACAAAATGGAGATTGTTGGGCTAAGGCAAAGTATAAGGGTACATAAAATAGTGGCAAAATACTGCTCTCTTGAATAATGACTTCAGAAAGTGAATAGATATGCATTTTCTAAGTGTCTTTGAAATATATGAGGGAGCAATTACCTTTCAAACGCTAACACTTCCTTCCTGTATCTTCCATATAATTAACTTGAGGGAGAAAACCACTTCAAAAAGAGGGAAATTGAGGAAATGGATATATTTCAAGTCCCTTTTTTATTGCAGCCCCCACCCCACCCTTGAATAATAAACAAATTTTGGAAGATGCCACTGTTTGGACTGAAAATGGCAAAGTGAGAGCTAAGAAGACTTGTGGCACTGAAGAAGAAGAAGAAGAAGAAGAAGAAGAAGAAGAAGAAGAAGAAGAAGAAGAAGAAGAAGAAGATTTTGGATTTGATATCCCGCATTATCACTACCCGAAGGAGTCTCAAAACAGCTAACATTCTCCTCACAAACACTCTGTGAGGTGAGTGAGGCTGAGAGACTTCAAAGAAGTGTGACTAGCCCAAGGTCACCCAGCAGCTGCATGTGGAGGAGCGGAGATGTGAACCCAGTTCACCAGATTATGAGTCCACCACTCTTAACCACTACACCACACTGGTTCTCTTTTGCACAAAGAATCTTTTGCACAAAGAATCGACATTAAAATAAATTGCCGTTCTCTTTTAATACAACAGAGGAGTGAGACCTGAAAGGCAATTTCCACTTGTCTGAGAAAACAGCTTCCTAGAAGTCTAGGCACCAAGCTGTATTTGAAGGACTACTGATCTATCTAATGAAAACAAAATAGGAGAGCTCCCTTTAAATCAATCCATAGCTTTGTAGATATTTCCTGACTTTAAGTTGATGCCAATGTTGGGAATTTAAACTGAGGATGCTTGCAGTGCTGAAAATTTCTCTGTTTCCCCCACCAACTATCCTCCATCCATTAATATCGCAGCTGGAGAGAGACGTGTTCAAATGTAATGTAAAAGTGCTGTCTAAAATATATAAGATATTATTGGAATGGGAGATGAAGGATGAGCAAGTAAAATCCTCAGTGATACATTGGGCAATAGATATCTGTCATAATATGGACATGGAAGCATGGGAACTATTGTGGAATATGGATATAAAATTTACGTCATGTTATAGTCTAAGAGGAAATTATATGAAAATGTTATATCGATGGTACCTAACACCGAGTAAAGTGGCAAAAATGTGTAAATCTAAATCAAGTAAGTGCTGGAAATGTAAAGAACAAGAAGTTTCTTTTTACCATATGTGGTGATCTTGCAGTAAGGTTAAAGCTTACTGGGAAATGATATATAATGAATTGAAAAGGATGTTTAAAATAACGTTTGTAAAAAAAAACTCTGAAGCTTTTCTTTGGGAAATTATAGGGATAGAACTACTGAAACTGTATAGAAACTTATTCATGTACGCTACTAAAGCGGCAATATTTGTTACTTACGTGTCGAGGTCCCAAGACAACCCCCAAATAAATTCACACTCCACACAGCAATTTAAGTTTAAGGTTTTTGGCATTATTTTTGGCCACAACTTTATTTAAATACAAACAATGTGAGTGGTTGCTTAGGCATTGGTTCCGACTATCTGTCCCCTGCCCTGGGACAGAACTGACATCCGCTAGCCAGCGAAGTCAGTAAGGGTAAACACTTTAGGGGAGAGAATGGAGCTGGGTGCCAGGCCCTCGCCTCTCCCCAAATGCTCCCAGGGGCTCTTGCGTGGCCCTAGCCCCTTGCTGGGGGTACGGACAAAAGCATGGTGAGCCCCTGGATTCCTTTAACGGAATACCCTTGCAGCAGCATCTTGGAGGGGCAGGCACAGCCGATTCCTTACCCCTCCACCAACCAATTTTAACCAATGCCTAACCGCAACCTTACAAGTTGTGACAATTTGCTACGCAGTAGGCAAAAACCAAATGGCACCAGCCAATCAGCCAAATGGACAAAATTCCTACCAGGCCCCTGCCTCAAAGCAGGCGACCCCATAGCAAGGTCAAGCGCAAAAAAGGTCCTGATAACAGGGAGGGCAGGCAGGAGATCCAATGCACGCAGTGAAAGCGTGCATGGAATTTAAATGGCTATGGCTGTCAATCAACTCGCAACATCAACATCCCCCCAACAACTGTGGCCATCCAAACTAACCCACCCAACAACAAGGGAGTTGTCTTGTTAACCCTTCTGCAACACGTGGTCTCCATTGAAGGAGAACTCGCTTTGCCCCAAAATGGAAAGAAGCAGAAGTCCCAGTAATGGAAGAATGGATACAAAAACTTATGGAATATGCAGAAATGCTGAAACGTACCAGAAGAATAAGAAACTTTTTTATAAAAGAATGGAAATGTTTTATTGACTATTTACAGACAAATTGCAAACAGATAAGAACATTGCCAGGATTATTGTAACACCCTGCAGTTTGATAAGAGTATATATTTAAAGTAGATGGAAAAATGAGCAAATTAAGTTAATTTGGATATGCAGAAGATATTAAAAATAAATTTAAGGAACTACAGAAAGAGGGGGGGGATTTGTTAGATACCTTTATTTTATTGTGTAGTAATTAAAATGATTACAGAAAAAGCGTCCATTAAAATTATTTTATATTTATGCATTTCAGTTTTGCATTATATGTTTCTGAAACTTTATTTGCTATTTTTTCATATCACTTCTTCTTCTTCTTCTTCTTCTTCTTCTTCTTCTTCTTCTTCTTCTTCTTCTTCTAACAATTTCTTCCTCAGTACTTCAACTGTCCTTTCGTTCTTTTGTTTTTCTCTTTCATGACTGCCATGTTCTGCGGAAGCTTCTTTAGAACAAGTTAATGGCCTTTTAGGCTTCCTTCACGTGAATAGGAGTTCAGTTTTTGAATAATAAGAATTATATGTCATGGGGGGGCATCAGGATTTTAGAGATGCTTAGGTGGGGCATGGCCAAAAAAAAAAGGTTGGGAACCACTGCACTATATCTTGATTTAATATTTAATATTTAGTTTTGGTAGGGTCTATGGACCTCACTAACAATAAAAGCGGCAGGCTAAAACAGAAGATTAAAGAGACTGAACAGCAACTCAATGTCATATGAAACACATGCATGCATTAGTTTGTGCATGCATGATGGTATATATCAGGGGTGGCCAACTCCCAAGAGACTGCAGTCTACTCACAGAGTTAAAAACTGGGGTTCAGGTCAAAGTTGTTGAGCTTTTTTCAGGAAGGAAGGCCCTGGTTTTTTGGGGTTCAGGTCAAACTTGAGCTTTTTTAGGGAGGAGGGAACCCTAAAATGTTGAGCTTTTTGGGGAGGAACCAAAGTTGTTGAGCTTCTTTGCGGGAAGCCTACCAGTGATCTACCGCAGACGTCCAGTGATCTACTGGTAGATCACGATCTACCTGTTGGGCGTACCTGGTATATATATTGTGAAGAGGAGTTGTTGACAATGCTAGAATGTTCTCCCTGTTTGCTTCTGATCGTGTTTTTCCACAGATGCAGATTTCCATGTATTAATTACCGATGTTTCTAGGTAACAAATTTCCATATCCAATTACAGTCTCCAGTTGGACAATTTGCATGCTCAAATTAGTAATTGCCTCACAGTCCCCCCCCCCAGGTTAATTAGCAGGACATCTGGAAATAATAATCTGGTACCCCTAGAACATTTACCTTCAAAGAAATGATGGCAACTTTGAACTTCAAAGGCTTCTGTGGACTGTTTCAGCTGTGTGCCCATTGGTGGGCTCTTTTCGATCTCACAAACCTGTCTGTGACAGCTGTGTTTCACTTTCTTATCCTCTCTGGAAATTCAAAGGTGTGGGTTTTTTGGGGTGTGTGTGTAGAATGAGGTGTATTTTAATGGATTTCAAAGTAACAGCCCCCCCAACAGATGGGGAGATCCAGAGGCTTGCAGATAGCTGTGATTTGAAGAAATGGCATCGAGGGCTGGCATGTTTGCGCTGTTGCCAAGACTCCAAACCCAAAGGCCAGAATATCCCATCTGTTATTGTACCTGTAATCCTCTGCAGTGATGGGGACCCTCTGCCCCTGGTATTATTTTCACAGAATTGCCTGTCATGGTAGCACCCTAACCCTTTGCCCAGTGATTTAACATAAGTTTCTGTGCTGGCAAAGGTTGTACAAGCTTGAAGGGACTGGCACTATGACAAGGCTTAAAAGAAAAGCAAATACTGAGAAGTAACGGGGGGGGGGAGACTTGTTGATGATTGCTGACCCCAGTGAAAATCTATACATTAGCTGAAGAGAAGCGTTTGCTGTTTAAAGAGCCTGCCTCCCGAGATTAAAATCATCTGTTTTGTGATCCTTGAAGAAACAGAGTCTCAAGTGAATACTCCTCAATAACTAACAGAGCCTTGCGTATTCCCTCAACAGTTAAATCAGCTCACACAACAAGAGAGAATAGTTCTCCAGCCGGAATTCTCTCTGCAATATTTACAGTTTGCATATTTATTGTAATGATGTATTTATATATATATATAAAAAAACAACCAAAAAACTTGCTTCTTGGGGTGGGAAATGCTGATTTCTTTGTAAGACTCTCCATTGCCTGAAGTTACCCCAATGCTGTTCTGTGTCGGTTTGTGAACTTTTCATAAACAATGTTGTAGGATTTCAGAAACAGACTTGAAAGAGAAGTTGCTGAATTACAACTTATCACTAAACTGAAAACTATGGAGAGACCTGGTCTGAACAGAGATATTGGATTCCTGTCTCATTACATATGCTAATCATCTGCATAGTATCCCTTGCTTTTTCCTGTAGGACTAATTGCAGTCGTTAACAGTCGTTACCAGGTTTACCATACCCATTGAGTCAATCACCCATCTCCTGCTACCCTCCTGAGAAAAAACCCACCCCACCCTCCCACTATATACTGTATAAGGGTCTGGTGACTTCTTCTGTTTCAGTGTATCTGAAGAAGTGTGCATGCACATGAAAGCTTACACCCAGAACAAACTTAGTTGGTCTCTAAGGTGCTACTGGATTTATTATTTATTATACAATTTTATACAATTATACAATATTATACAATTATACAATTTATTATTATTTTATATTTTTCAATGTTGTAGGATGAACAGGAAATGCAGAAATCAGACAGGCAACATTATCTCAAACATGTTCCCGAAGATCCACGGCTCTCTACCACTGATCTCTTTTAATCTTCTGGCAGCACTACCTTGTACACGGCGACAGGTCAAGGTCAAGGGCTGAGCTAACCCAGGAAGTTTATATAATTCCCCAAGCCATTCAGCTCAGAAGGCTGAGCTGAGAACCAATCACATTATTAGTAGTTAGTTAGGTAGGTAGGTAGGTAGTTAAGTTTAATTTATTTATTTGGTGTTTCAGATTAAAAATTTACAGTCATATATCAAACATAAATATAAAAACAAGATTCCAAGGGATCTCCTAGACTTCCATCCTCCCCTTTGTGGGTCCTATTATGAATCATTTCCTCTCCTGCATCTTTTATGATAATCCAAATCTTTCTCATGTCCATTGTGTCCACCATTAAACTACAAGTGATATTCTAGTCCAGGCATAGGCAAACCCTGGCCCTTCAGATGTTTGGGACTACAATTCCCATCATCCCTTACCACTGGTCCTGTTAGCTAGGGATGATGGGAGTTGTAGTCCCAAACATCTGGAGGGCGCCCGAGCTTGCCTATGCCTGTTCTAGTCCCACTAACGATTTTAACTGTTTACAATGGTCTTTAAGATAAGTTATAAATTTTCCCCATTCCTTATTCAAATTTTGGTCTTCCTGATTTCTGATTCTTCCACTCATTTTAGCCATTTCGGCATGGTCCATCCATTTCATCTGCCATTCTTCTCTGGTTGGGACTTTATCTTCTTTCCATTTCTGGGCCAATAACATCCACACAGCAGTGGCCGCATACATAAATAGTCTTTCCTGCTCCCTTGGGATTTCAGCACCTATTTTTGTTTGTTTGTTTGTTTGTTTGTGTTTACTTACCCTCCACCAGCAGGTCCGAGGGTGGGTGGCTTACAGCAATTTAAAATTCAAGTTAAAACAAATTACAGTCACAGCAATAGGGCTGGTCCTGCTAACATGTATCTCAAAGGCCAAGGTAGAGGTGCATCTTCAGTACACATCAGGAACTTTTCATGAACGTTCCAGAAGCATTTCTGTGTGGTGGGAATTCCAATACGTAGCGGCTGCCTAAGAGGATGCCCTCTCCTAGGCCACCACCCCTGAGCTTCTGAAGTTGATGGAGCTGCAAAGAGTGCCCCCTCTGTCCTTGAGGAAAGATTGTGTTATTAGAGATATTTGGGGACCTCAATCATATCTTCTTCTTCTTCTTCTTCTTCTTCTTCTTCTTCTTCTTCTTCTTCTTCTTCTTCTTCAGCGATCACTCATAGCTGTGTAAGATTTGTTGTTGTTTAGTCGTTTAGTTGTGTCCGACTCTACATGACCCCATGGACCAGAGCACACCAGGCACGCCTGTCCTCCACTGATTCCCACAATTTGGTCAAACTCATGTTGGTAGCTTCAAGAACACTGTCCAACCATCTTGTCCTCTGTCGTCCCCTTCTCCTTGTGCCCTCCATCTTTCCCAACATCAGGGTCTTTTCCAGGGAGTCTTCTCTTCTCATGAGGTGGCCAAAGTATTGGAGCCTCAGCTTCAGGATCTGTCCTTCCAGTGAGCACTCAGGGCTGATTTCCTTCAGAATGGATAGGTTTGATCTTCTTGCAGTCCATGGGACTCTCAAGAGTCTCCTCCAGCACCATAATTCAAAACCATCAATTATTTGGCAATCAGCCTTCTTTATGGTCCAGCTCTCACGTCCATACATTACTGCTGGGAAAACCATTACTTTAACTAAATACCAGGAATACCAGGAAAATCCAGTCTGCCTTAAAGCACCCTGGATTACTTAAATTAAAAGGCTAAAACTAACCTACACAAGCTTCCCTTTTAAGCTGCAATGGATGCACTCAGCTGAGCTCACAAACATGCAGAAGGAAAGATAACATCTTAAAAATATACCCTCTCCTAGCATCTATTTACACACCTCTGTGCATATGAATGCCATCATTTAAGAGCAAAAATAACAGCAACCAGTGGCACTTTCAAGACCAGCAATTTTATTGTGCTATATGCCACACAATAAAAATGCTAGTCTCTTAAGGGGCTCTGGGACTTCAGTTTGACTTTGCTTCAGACCAAAGCTTGGCTACCTGTCTGAAATAATTTAACATTTCTATGACACAGAAAGAGCCTGCTGTGTTTCACCTTCTGGGATGGGGGTTTTCCATAGCAACCTCTTCACTCTGGATTTTAGAGTTCTAAAATATACCCCTCGTTTCCGAAAGCCAAAAAAACCCAATCATAAAGCATGTTTTATGTCTGAGACGCTTATGTTAAATATACTGCATAGTAAAACAAGGAGAAAGATGACTACAATAAATCCTTCTGTGAGGAGGATTCGATGATCTGTATATTTGTCTTGACAGCAGAGAATCTGCAGCCACCCACACACCCCCAAACTATGGGAAAGCCTCGATTTGAACCTGCTCAGTACAAACATCTGTCTGAACTGACCTTCTTTAATGCCATCCTGCAAATTAATAAAAGCAATATGAACAAGTTGAAGCTGCAATGATTGCAAATAATATTTTTTTTTCCAAAACCCAGCAGAGAGCTGAGAGTATTTTCTTCTCAGATTGAGTACCTTGACACAAGTCAGTTCTGGAAACTATACTCTTACTGTTCCTGCCATCACCACCACTAATATTTAAAAACGGTTTTATTCCAAAAGCTGGAGACAGAAATGCACATTATTGCAAACACCAGGAAGCCACAGTACACAGGACCTCCTCCGTAATGTGTAGTAAACTTTATTTTGTCCTGGTTGTGTGCACAACATACATTCAAAGTATCAGACGTCACCCCCCCCCCAAAAAAGACTCTTGGGAACTGCAGTTTATCCCTGGTACAATTGCCAGCACTCTTAATAACTACTGTACAGCTCCTTGGATAATTTGGGAAAACTCATGTGCTTTAAACCATGATTTATCCTGCCACTGCCATTCTCTCTGGAGTCTCCTGGTTCTATAGCTCTTCTTCCTTGCTATCAGCCAGTGTGGTGTAGTGGTTAAGAGCGGTAGACTTGTAATCTGGTGAACCGGGTTCACGTCTCCGCTCCTCCACATGCAGCTGCTGGGTGACCTTGGGCTAGTCACACTTCTTTGAAGTCTCTCAGCCCCACTCACCTCACAGAGTGTTTGTTGTGGGGGAGGAAGGGAAAGGAGACTCCTTTGGGTAGTGATAAAGCGGGATATCAAATCCAAACTCTTCTTCTTCTATCACCGTCTGTTCACCTGCCCTCTCTTGAAAGCAACGAGGAGATGGAGTAGCTAGTTGATGGGTAGGCAAACTAAGGCCCAGGGGCCGGATACAGCCCAATCGCCTTCTCAATCCAGCCCACGGATGGTCCAGGAATCAGCATATTTTTACATGAGTAGAATGTGCCCTTTTATTTAAAATGCATCTCTGGGTTATTTGTGGGGCATAGGAATTCATTCATTCCCCCCCCCCAAAAAATATAGTCTGCCCCCACAAGGTCTGAGGTACAGTGGACCGGCCCCCCACTGAAAAGGTTTGCTGACCCCTGCTAGTCCTTTCACACAGTTGTTTGGACTGGGTTGAGAAAAAGAGAGCTGGCAAATGGGCAGCAGTGCATTGGAGAGGAGTGGATGTCACTGACGGTCCCCTCAAACTTTTGAGTCCAAGGTGTGCATTTTAGATTTACTCTCCTCATCAACGGTCCTGGATGCTGCACAACCAACTGCTTTTGAAACCAATGTTTTTTAAAACTGTTAGTGATGTCAAAAGGGGAAAAGGCCAACGTTTCCACACTATGGCAAGTCCGTTACATGCTATGAAGAAACTCCTTGGATCCTAGCCACAGGGTCCTTCAACAACTATATCGGGCTTGTGTATAGGGTTGCCGTGTGTCCAGATTTCCCTGGACAGGTCCAGGATTCCAATGATTGAATTAGCATCCAGGGGGGATTTTGGAAAATCACCCAAAAGGTCAACAACTTTCCCAACAAGAGCTCAACAAATTTTTGTGTCCAGATTTTTACTTCTTGAAATATGGGTACAATGCTTAAAATTGTTAACAACATTACCAATTCAGTCAATTTCAAGGATCTCAATGCCCCTCCAGATATCCTTTTCTAAATTCAGCATTCATCATGATTTGTCTTCGTGATGCTAATTGGGGCAGTCATTACACAATAATGCTTTCAGTGCCAATTGTGTCTGCAAATGTTTTGCAAATGGCATGCTGCTTTGTTTGCAATGGGTGTGCGCCCCATTAAAACCTGTTCTTTGACTGGCAGGTGGAGATGACAGAATACTTGGAACTTGCAAAAATGACTGGGAGAATAAGAGGAAACACAAATCAGAAAGTGAGTAAAGAGTGGGTAATATTTAAAGAATGTATAAAACAATATTGTGAAAATGCAGATCTGAAGACAGGTTTGGATTGAATCTTGAATATTAAGGAATGCTAGAAACTTAAAAATTTCTTTGCGGTATGCAATGGATATATCAGGAAGTGCTTATAGCCTAAGAATATGTATAAAGAACAATAAGGTGAATTGGAAGTCCAAAATGTGTGTGAAGTTTTTAAAAATTGTTGTTAGTGTGTGTAGTTATTACTAATGTACTGTTCTTTTTTTGTTTGTGTTGTTTTATGTAAACGGTTTTGCAATAATAATTTAAAAACAAAAAATGTTCTGGGGACAAACAGAAGAAGATGCCTTCACCTCGGTATGGCTCCCCTTTATCACATACACAGCTCAACAAGACAATGACAAAAATCCACCAACAACATACAAATTAATATGGCTTTTGTTGTTGTTGTTGTTGTTCAGTCATTCAATCATGTCCAACTCTTCGTGACCCCATGGACCAGAGCACATAAGACACGGCTATCTTTCACTGCCTCCCAAAGTTTGGCCAAACTCATGCTAGTCGCTTCAAGAACACTGTCCAACCATCTTGTCCTCTGTTGTGCCCTCCATCTTTCCCAACATCAGGTCTTTTCTAGGGAGTCTTCTCTTCTCATGAGGTGGCCAAAGTACTGGAGCCTCAACTTCAGGATCTGTCCTTCCAGTGAGCACTCAGGGCTGATTTCTTTAAGGATGGATATGGCTAACCTGATCCAAAACACCCACCCACCCCACTCACACATGAAAACAAAGACCACCACAGCCAACCACAAATGAACAACCACACCCTAGGCCAACCCCAACCTCTCTCACCACCAAAGGAACACAAGTGAACAGCAGAGAACCTGCACAAGCAACGCTGACACAAAACCCCACATATATTAAGTAAAATAGAAACATCGCCACCCACCCCACCCCACTCACCTCTCACCTCTCCCCCTCTCCCCCCTTTTCTTCCTAATGTCTCAACAAATGAAACTGATCTGTAAAAAATGTTACTTGAAAAAAGAGAGAGAGAGAGAGAGAGAGAGAGAGAGAGAGAGAGAGAGAGATTGCACATACTTTTGTAAACCAAGAAAATCTTTAATAAAAATACATTTTTAAAAAATCTGTTCTTGGGTGTTTGGTTTTGGGTTTTGTCCTTTTTCTTGCATTGTAGCACAGGAGTGCCCCTCCATCTGGTGATGACGCAGTAACACTGGAGAACAGTTAATAAAGAAAATTGATATGTGGATGATCTAGTAAACATTCACCACTGGTGCACTGTTACTGCGTCAATGAATATGGTGCAGAATACACCCATGAAAACAACAACACCAGTCTGGAGGTGCCCTGAAAGCTAGGGACATCCTTCTTTGCAGAACGGTATCTTATTGGTTACGCCGAATATCTGGATGTAATACCTCTGATCAACAACAAGGTCAGAGTTGAACTTTACAAGAGAAATATGAGCCTTTTGTCCCCACAGCACAGATGGCTGTTGCTAACTAGAAGCCGCATCCCTATCAATTAAGCCTCCAGAGGTTCATATCTACACAAAGGAGGGAGCCTCTTAAAGGCATTTTACTTATCAAATGCACAGCTTGCAGGTTGTAAAATGTGAGCTGCTTCTTGGACAACCAGTTGTACAGAAATCAAGGTGGTGAAGATGGGCAGGCCATTCCTTACTCCACAATATCAAATTCACATTGCCCTTGAAGAAAGACAGAAGGGGGAGAAAAAAGTATAGAGCTCTAGCTTAATTGAGGCAGTAGAGGGAATGGAGGCAGTGAGAGATTTTGCTTTCTTGGGTTCCATGATCACTACAGCGTGGTGACAGCAGTCACAAAATTATAAGACGACTGCTTCTTGGGAGAAAAGCAATGACAAACCTAGACAGCATATTAAAAAGCAGAGACATCACCTTGCCAACAAAGGTCCATATAGTTAAAGCTATGGTTTTCCAGTAGTGATGTATGGAAGTGAGAGCTGGACCATAAAGAAGGCTGATTGCCAAAGAATTGATGCTTTTGAATTATGGTGCTGGAGGAGACTCTTGAGAGTCCCATGGACTGCAAGAAGATCAAACCTATCCATTCTGAAGGAAATCAGCCCTGAGTGCTCACTGGAAGGACAGATCCTGAAGCTGAGGCTCCAATACTTTGGCCACCTCATGAGAAGAGAAGACTCCCTGGAAAAGACCCTGATGTTGGGAAAGATGGAGGGCACAAGGAGAAGGGGACGACAGAGGATGAGATGGTTGGACAGTGTTCTCAAAGCGACTAGCATGAGTTTGGCCAAACTGCGGGAGGCAGTGGAAGACAGGCGTGCCTGGTGTGCTCTGGTCCATGGGGTCACAAAGAGTCGGACATGAGTAAATGACTAAACAACAACAAGCTTAATTGTAGGCTTTGGAAACATCACAGAGAGTTCTAACATTGATGTTGTTTCCAGATGGCCTCTTTCCATCCACTCTGCATGTTATTCTGCACGACTGGGTGGGCACCCTGTTTTCTGTGGGTCGCTTTGGGATAATGTTGAATGCCATGTACCAAATGCTGGAAAGGATGAAGCCCTTCTTCATGTGCCTCCTCCTCGAGAGGTCCGGAAGGTGGCAACACAAGAATGTTGCCTTCTCTGCAGTGCCTCCCGGTCTGTGGAATGCCCTCCCCAGGGAAGTTTGCCTGGCACCTTCATTATACACCTTTAGGCCCCAGGCAAAAACATTACTTTTTAACCAGGTCTTTGGTTGATCAGATTTACATCCTATGCCCTTTTTAAATTTTTTTTTTTTGGGGGGGGGGGCTATTGGGTTGTTGTTTCTGTTTTTATTATTTTTTGTGTTTTATATCTTGATTTTATTCTGTGAAGTGCCCTGAGATTCCCGGGTCTTCAGTATATAAATTCAACAAATTAATAATAATAATAATAATAATAATAATAATAATAATAATAATAATAATGTTTGCGAGGTGAGGCAGAATCCAAAGTGGGCAAGGCTACCCCTTTTCTCAGCATTTCCCACTCTTCTTCTGGGCTGTAGGCTGCTGGAGAGGGAGAGATGGTGTTGGCAGAAGTCTGAACTTATCACTTGCAGAGGGCTTTTGAAATGAGGTTGACGGCCACATAAAATTAAGGGGCCACAAAAATTAATGTCCCATCCCTGTCATACACACATCTTCTAATGCCCAGGCTTCGTCTATATTCTAGCTTCAAAGCCCCATCACAATCTCCAGGAATAGATCCAGCCCAATACAGTGGTACCTCTAGATGCAAACCGGATCCGTTCTGGAGCCCTGTTCACATCCTGAGCAGTCCACAACCTGTAGTGCTGCTTCTGCGCAAGCGCGGGTCACGATTCGGCATGTCTGAGCATGCGCATGATGTGTCTGCGCATGCACGATCTGCTGAACCTGGAAGTAATCCGTTCCGTTACTTCCAGGTTCGGCGCGTTCATAACCCATGCCGTTCGCAACCCGCAGTGAACACAACATGAGGTACGACTGTGAAGTCTACTTGGTTTGGAAGTGACTCTCCTGGGTCTCCGGCAAACATCTTTTGTGTCCATTACTCCTTTATCCTTGTAACTGGGATTGAATCTGAGACCTTTGGCGTGCAAAATCACTGAACTATGCCCCCCTCAACCCTAAAGCTGTAGCCCCTCTTTTCCCTGGGCTTGTCCGGGAATTTAATCCAGAACCTCTCTCACACAGAGCAAGAATCAACTCACCTGACTAGGGGTGGCCAATGTCACACCCTCCAGATGTTGCCACAGTACAGCTTCCATTGTCTCTCCCCATCAGCCATGCTGTCTGGGGCTGCTGGGAACTGCAGTTCAACAACATCTGAATGGTTGGATAACCCTGCCCTAGACCATCATCCATGGTCCGTAATGAGTGTCTCTTCCACATTCATCTCCCTGATCTCTTACCTTGGCCAAAGTGGCGCTCTCTCTTGTCCCCGGTGGATGTGAAGACTCTACAACAGGCTTCCTCAGCCTCGTCCCTCCAGATGTTTTTGGCCTACAACTCCCATGATCCCTAGCTAGCAGGACCAGTGGTCAGGGATGATGGGAATTATAGTCTCAAAACACCTGGAGGGCCGTGGTTGAGGAAGCCTGCTCTACAAGCACAGAGGTTGCATCTTCTTCTCAGTCCACACAACTGAGCAAAAATAGAGAGGTTCATCAAGCTCATGATAGGCTGCCATCCATGACTGGTGGGTGGGCTTTGATTGGCTCAGTGATTCACAAGTTGCATAGCATTTGCATGGCGAACACCTGTTAGCAGTGAAGAGACCAGGGTGGAATAAGAAACAACCCAAAAAACTCCAGAGGGAAATATATTAATAGAGAGAGAAAAAAGCATGAACTAACAGCAAGAGAAACATTAGATAACAGGCCATCTAGTTTTCATTTTCAGTAAAGGAGTCAAGTAAGCTATAAACGGATTTATTGAAGCAAATACTCTCTTATTTTAGTAATATAAATTATAAACCAATACTCCAAAAAAACTCTTCTTGCCAAGAAATATATTTTTCCCTGTAGAGTTTTTACCTTTGTAAAAAAATAACAGGCTTGCATAGATTTGAGAGGGCACTCTTTCTAACTGCCAAAATCCTCTTTCCTATATAAAGCTAGCCTTTACCAAATTCTTCAGCTTTGGTTATATTCTATGTAATAAAAGCATAAATAATACAAAACAGATGGAAGAGTGCATTGGACCCAGCTACGCTTAACTCTTCCAGTCACACAGAATTTTAAATAAAGCGAAACGACATTCAAACAAAGGAGTGTATCCAGCTAAGTTGTACATTGAAAGCAATGGACCACAGGTAGTCACGTCCATTCATTTCAGTGGGTCTGCCCTGGGTATGACTTGGTTACATGCCATCCGAAGAAAAAGCCTTTTCTCTGCTTGGTCTAGTTGTGAAGGTGGGAATTCTGATTATACAAAGGGTTTAGCTAAGCTATCCTTGTCTGCAAATTCCACCACTGGTTCAGCTGCAGAAATTCTGAAAGATGTCTGCCCCTTCCAGCCAGTTTCGGAAGCAGTTCAGTCCCCGTTCCCTTATCTGTTTCCTTCCTTTATCAGTGATGACTTCTCCAGTTTGTTTAACAATCACAAGTTTAGGAATGGCTGTGATGTTGTATCTCTTCTTCAGCTCACTGCATAGAAAAACAGGGGGTGGGAAAAGAGGAACACACTGATGTAAAAATGCACGGGAAAATAGAGTGGATTAAGTGTGATTAAATATATATTTTTATTTAAAGTTGGTTAAAAGAATTATAATAGGGTTGTTATTTTTGTAAAAAAAAAGCACACACACACAATTTATTGTAAGTCTCTTTGAAAATCCTCTGGTTTAAAGTGCTAATTCAACAAACATAAGTGCTTTCTATAACACAGAGAGACAGTATTCTGAAAAATTTTAAGCACTCTTCAAACCAGAACGAGATGTTACATTAATAACACACTCCCATGAATACTTATACAGAATTCACTTCCACCACATTTGGCAGCGCTTGTTGCCAGGTGCACAGCATCGAAACCAAAATGACTGCAGAAGCCTTAACTAAAAATTTCCATGTTTTTTGGAGCATGATTAAGCTTGTATGAGTGAGCTTGTAAGAGCATATTCCCCCCCCCTAATTTAGGGGCTTTGGGGGTGTTGGGTTTTCAAGCTTAGAATAATTTAGATTCCACCCATGCAGTTTTCCAACCCAATTACATGTGTATGGAGTGTGAGAAATGATTTACGTATTATTGTTTTGAAAACAGCCAGACTCCTCCTCTGGGTAAACATGCGCTGAGTCATGCAAGGTTAGTCAGTAAAGTCATCTCATTGAGACTTTGACACATTCAGAGTGATTGGGTGGTGCAAAACAATGGACTGCATCCATCAGAGATAATGTTGCATGCTGTTTACATGCTCATTTACCTCAGGACAGAGAGTCAGACCAGAGAGAGAGAGAGAGAGAGAGAGATGCTGTGAATTTGTTTCAATCTCAGGATGGCCTCTGGATTATGTGGACAAACTGGGGGTTTGAAACAAGTTCAGGAATTCCTTATTTAATTTATTCGTTTATAGAAGTACTTATATACCTCTCTCCCCAAGGATGCCTGCTGAATCTCTGCTGGAAGATTGTTTCACAGCCTAGGATTGGTGACACCAAATGCCCAATTTGTAGTCGGGACCAGTCAGGGCTACACAACATGTCACATGAGTGTTGGAAACCCAGATATATAAAAACTAGGCACCAAATGGCTCCTTAAACCAAGGTTGCAGTCACCAAAATGGAATGCCTAGCTGCCATTTTTGGGGGAAGACAGCTCTAAAGTCTTATTTTTCAAATGATTGATTCTGTGGTTGATTCTCAGTTGAACATCTGGCTAGTTCAGATGACAACCTTGAGCTAGGTTAAGAGCTGTGAGAAGTTATAGTAGAAAAGTAGAAAAGTTAAAGAAGAAGAAATGAACACTCCACACATATATGTATTCAATTCCAGCCTCTTTTTCTTAATGGTTACTGCTCCTGCTCAGGCTGCACAGAAAAAAAAAAAATGGTTCCTGAAATCCGTTCCAATCGTATAGATAAAATATAGCTGGTAAAATATACAGGATATTAGTGATTGAAAACAGTCCAGATTCAATTATCCCCAGATGGTGGAGATGCCAGGTGCCATCCTAGCACCTAGGCATCTTCATTTGGTCACAAGTGGTTGATGACTAGGTGCAAAATGAGCCGGGCCAATTTTGAAGACTGCATGAGGGACAACTAACAGATGATATCAATGATTGAGCTGGGATATACAGGTGAAATTCGACAAAATTAGAATATCGTGGAAAGGTTCATTTCTTTCAGTAATTCAACTTAAAAGGTGAAACTAATATATGAGATAGACTCATGACATGCAAAGCGAGATATGTCAAGCCTTTATTTGTTATAATTGTGATGATTATGGCGTACAGCTGATGAGAACCCCAAATTAACAATTTCAACTTTGGGGTTTTCATCAGCTGTGCGCCATAATCATCACAATTATAACAAGCAAAGGCTTGACATATGCTCATGAGTCTATCTCATATATTAAACTCCAGTAGCTAATGAAAACAATTGCTTACATAAATGGACTTTTCCACGATATTCTAATTTTTCAAGTTTCACCTGTAATGGCTCCTTAAGGTAGCATCGACCCAAGTTGTTTTGGGCTTTGTATATCAACACAAGAACCTTTGGACAGCCAATGCTGGTGATTTAGCAGAGGTATCACATGCCATTGGCCATCTGGCCCCACCAGGAGTCTAGCAGCTGGTGCTACAGGACACACCAACCGGCATAAAGTGTGTTGCAATAATCAGTTTTGAGGTTCCTAATCCATGGAATACAGTGTCCAAGTTATCCTCTTCCAGATACGGACATGGCTGATGTACCAGACGAAGCTGGTAAAAAGCACTCCTAACCACCAAGGTCACTTGGGTTTCTAATGCACCAGGGGTATCCAGGTGAGGCAAATGTAAAGGACGCCTGGCTGGTTAAGTCCAGTCAAAGGCAACTATGGAGTTGCGATGCTCATCTCACTTTCAGGCCGAGGGAGCCGGTGTTTGTCAACAGACAGCTTTCCGGGTTATGTGGGCAGCAGGACTAAACCGCTTCAGATGGAAACCAGAGCACACGGAAATGCCGCTGACATTCCCGCCGCAGTGGTACCTATTTATCTACTTGCACTGGCGTGTTTTCAGACTGCTAGGTTGGCAAGAGCTGGGACAGAGCAACAGGAGCTCACCCCATCACAGGGATTCGAACCACCAACCTTCTTATTGGGAAGCCCAAAAGGCTCGGTAGTTTTAGACCACAGTGCCACCCGCTTCCTGAATAAACAAGCACATAATCACTGATAGGTCCACCCACCATTGTGAGGCTCAAAGCAATGAAGATGATGCCTCCCCAGCTGTTGCCATTGGCTGTGGGTTTCTTGTGATGTCACAAAAGCACTTGGCAACTGAGTGGATATAAAGGCAGGCCAAGGGGAAAGCCCTTTTCTATTTCCAGCAGGACACACCTGGCAATGGATGTGACATTCAGCACTGCCCAGGTTTCTTCCACTTGGAGGAGGCAAAGTGGTGAATGGAAGGAGGCAATCCTCTGGCAGTGGGATGCTAGGGAGCGATAATAAGGCAAGTTTGCTTGCTTGAAGGCTGCTGGTATCTGTGGTTGGAAGCTGGTGGACGTCTCATGATGGACCTAAGAGAAGCTGGCAGATGTTGGTGGATGGAAGCCAGTGGCTTTTGGATTCGGAAGTTGGTGGAGGCTACAAGGGTAAAGCAGACAGATGTTTGTGGATGTTGGCTGATGGAAGTTCACCTTTGGAAGACAGTCAATAGAAGCCAGTGGATATTTATGGGTTGAAGCCAGGGCACAAACGTGAATGGATGTCATGTTTTTGGATGTTGGCTGGTATATGTTTGCGTGAGTACATGGGAGTTTTCAAATGTGGTTGAGGCAGAATGGTGTTTGCATGTGCACGAATATGGTGTGTGGAAGGTAGCTATTCATGAATAGATGGGACCAATGGGATGGGGATATTGGTTTAATAGAATCAGATAATCTAGTTTGGGAGGGACCATGAGGGTCATCTAGCCCAACCCCTTACAGTGTAGGAATCTTTTGCCAAATGTGGGGCTCAAACCTACTGGTGTGCTTCTGAACTGCTAGGTTGGCAAGAGCTAGGACAGAGCAACGGGAGCTCACCCCGTCGCGGGGATTTGAACCGCTGACCTTCTGATCAGCAAGCCCAAGAGGCTCGGTGGTTTAGACCACAGTGCCAACCACATCCTTGTATCCAGGAGTACCCTGAGGATACATACCTGCTCCTTAAGATGCAATGCAACCCCATCCAGAACAGATAACCGGTCTGTCTTCCAGTCATGGGAACCACCTAACCACTGAGCATTATCATTATCATTATCTCTGGTAAGACCTTGCGCAAGGGCGAAGTTAATCATCCAGACTTCAAGCTCTCTGCTACAGCTGTAAGCAAAATGGCTCCTTCCCATACAGCAATGTATTACCTCTAAATCTTTATGGCAATGTTAGTTAATCTAACAACCAGTGGTGCAGTTATGTGGTCACACCAGGTAACAGGTAAACTTACTCATTAGAGTGCCTGTCACATCATTGGTTGCTCCTCCAATTCCTGCATTGCGGGGGGGGGGTGTTGGGCTAGTTCACCCCCATTGTTCCTTCCAACTCTACAATTCTATGATTCTAAGTGACAACTTTCCTGACCCCAATCCTTCAGCACAGCGATTCCTCCTAAAAGCAAGGCTATCTCATCTCAATAGCATAATTAGCCTGGTTTGGGGTTGTTTTTTTTAAATAAACAAATCTGAAGTGCTTGCTTTGATGTGAATCCCCTCTGGGGGGTAGGGGTGCATGGGGGACAGAATGGGATGTACCAGTGAGGACTTAGTTCAAATCCTTGCTTAGGCATTCAGTTCACTGGGCAAGTCAAAAAGAAGTCTAGTGTCCAGATCAAGGGAAGTAATAGCACCACACCTGGAATACTGTATCCAGTTCTAGGCACCACAATTTAAGAAGGATGTTGACAAGCTGGAACGTGTGCAGAGGAGGGCAACCAAGATGATCAAGGGTCTGGAAACTAAGCCTTATGAGGAGCACTTGAAGGAGCTGGGTATGTTTAGCCTAGAAAAGAGGAGAGTGAGAGGAGGTGTGATAGCCATCTTCAAATACCTTAAGGGCTCTCACATGGAAGGGAGAACAAGCTTGTTTTCTCCTGCTTTGGAGAGTAGGACTCGATTCAATGGCTTCAAGTTACAAGAAATGAGACTGCGACTAAACATTCAGAAAAACTTTCTGACAGCAAGAGCTGTTTGGCTGTGGGACAGTTTCCCACGAGAGGTGGTGGACTCTCCTTCCTTGGAGGTTTTTAAGCAGAGGTTGGAAGGCCATCTTCAATGGATGCTTTAGCTGAGACTCCGGCATTACAGAGGGTTGGACTAGATTACCCTCGGGTCCCTTCTAACTCTAGGATTCTATGATTCATATGAGAGCAGTTTCTCTTAAAATACTTCAAGGGACAGTTGTGACAGTAAAAAGAGACAGCCCCTTGTATGCTGCTACTTCGAGGAAGGATGGGTTCAGGTGTTTCAGGTAAGCAGACAAACCTGCTTACACCAAAGTGTCAATTCAAAATGGGAAATTTTGAAAAGGAGTAAGTTTACACACAGAAATTCAATATCTGATGATTTCAAGTCCAGCAAAGAGACTTCCTGGCACAGGGTAAAAGAACTGTGGCAGCTCAAAAGATATGCAAGGTTAGCAGGGCATCTCATCTGGGTTACTGGGCAGTGGAGCTCCAAGGTCTCATGTGAGGATCATCTGCCATCCTTCTACTTGCAAATATTGTTCTTTACCACAGAGCTATGGGCACCTCCCCTCCCCTCTATTCCAACTCAGTCCCCGCTAGCGTGGCCAGAGATGATGGGAGTCACAGTCTAGCAACATCTGGAGGACCACAGACTTGTCCCCTCCCCATGCCTGTCTCAAACCAACGGGTGCAAGTGGTTAAAAACCTTGACAAATGGGCAGAACTGATAGAAAGGCAACAGAACACCCCTTCCAAATTTATAAGGACTTGATCTTTCATTTCACCTGCGGACGCGGGTGGCGCTGTAGGTTAAACCACAGAGCCTAGGGCTTGCTGCTCCTGCCAACCTAGCAGTTTGAAAGCACGTCAAAGTGCAAGTAGATAAATAGGTACTGCTCCGGCGGGAAGGTAAACGGCATTTCTGTGCGCTGCTCTGGTTCGCCAGAAGTGGCTTTGTCATGCTGGCCACATGACCCGGAAGCTGTACGCCGGCTCCCTTGGCCAGTAACGCGAGATGAGTGCCGCAACCCCAGAGCTGGACATGACTGGACCTAAAGGTCAGGGGTCCCTTTACCTTTAATCTTTCATTGTGGCAGCACGTAAACTTCGGAACTCCCTGCATATTGGCGCGAAAATTTTTACACATCACTTGGGAAGACAGGCGAACTAATGCCAGTGTACTGGAAGAAGCAAAGATCACCAGTGTCGAAGCAATGATTCTTCAACATCAACTTTGTTGGACTGGTCATGTTGTGCGGATGCCTGATGATCGTCTTCCAAAGCAACTACTCTATTCCGAACTTAAAAATGGAAAGCGTAATGCTGGTGGTCAACAAAAGAGGTTCAAAGACTCTCTCAAGGCAAATCTGTAGTATAAACACCAACAGTTGGGAAACACTGGCCTGTGAGCGCTCCAGTTGGAGAACAGCCTTGACCAAAGGTGTCGTGGGCTTTGAAGACACTCGAACTCAGGACAAAAGGGAGAAACGAGTTAAGAGGAAGGCACACTTGGCAAACCCTCCCCGTGATCAACTCCTGCCTGGAAACCTATGTCCCCACTGTGGAAGGACGTGTGGATCCAGAATTGGCCTCCACAGTCACTTACGGACTCACTGTTAAGACCGTGTTCATGGAAGACAATCTTACTCAGCTACAAGTGATCACCAAAGAAGAAGCAGCCTTTGCTGTACTCTTTTCTGCACCTGTTAAAAACATTTTTTGTTCTTACGAGCCTCCCCAGATATATAGAAAGTTGATACAATCCGTTTTTCGTTTATTGCTATTTCAACTTAATTTTATTGTTGTAGCTCTGTGTGTGTGTGTGTGTGTGTGTTTTGTGAGTTTTTGCTTTGTTTTGTTTTACAATCAAACGGTGTACAAATTTTATGACATAAAACCAGTAAAGGACCATAGGCACCTCTATAAATGCTAAACAGAGCTTTGCTCCGGAGAATGCCCTCCTTCATTCCTGTACACACCTGCAATTAGGAGGCGGGGTTTAACCACGGAGTGGGCGGAGGGGAAGCAGATCTACACACGCGGGAGAGGGAGGGAGGTCTTCCTCTGCCTCCCACTCCTCTGCGCGGGCTTCTGCATTCCCACACAGGTGTTCCACCCCCACCCCCAGGCTGCTCCCTTCTCCTACTCACTGCTTAAAGGTGTCGTGGAAAGGCACCGCCAGCCAGTCTCCGTGCATGTTCTGCATGTAATCCACCATCTCTTCGCGGCTGCGGTCCGACGAGACGAACACGATCTCGAAGGGAGCCGGCGAGGGCGCGTCCTCCACCAACTCGCTGTAGAAGTCGCACAGGATCGGCGTGAAATCCCGGCACAGGGAGCACCAGGCGGCCGAGAAATACAAGCCCACGATCTTGTTCTGCAGCGCTTGCTCGGGATCCACGACTTGGCCGTCCCGGTTCACCAGGAAATGCCCACTGAAAATATCCACCATTCTTTCTCACCGACGCGACGAAGGTCCGGGAGTGGTGGTTTTGTTGGGGATTCTTTTCTCCTGTTGCCGATCTCCCAAATTGAGGGGGGGGGCCGGGGGGAGCCACGTGCTAGAGGGGATCTGGATTTCTCAGGCGATCCGCTGCGCGCACTGTCTAAAGTTTGGATGGAGCGAATGTTTCTGCTTCAGAGGGAAATCAGCAGCGAGGAACCAAATGGAGAGGGGTGGGGAAATATACCCTACTTTTCTGAGCTTCCGAATGGGCTTTTTCCCTCCAGGAAGCCGAAGATCCTAAGAAGGAGGAAGCGGGATGAAGGTGCAACGCGTGCTGGATCCGTCCGCGACCCCAAACGTCCGGGAGAGAAACGAATTTGCGCGTGGCTTTGGAGAGACAGCGGCAAGCGAGAGAAGGGAGATCTGCAGGGGGTCGGGGTTATCCAAGCCTTGGAGCGTCTTAAGGTCGATACCTTTGTTTGCCACGGATATAAATGGAATGAGCTCGCTAAAAATAGCCCTCCCGAGCCCGGCGAGGTTGGAAAGCTCCAGCTCTGAGCATCCCGAGATCCGATTGCGCAAGGGGGCGGGTTTCTTTGCGCAGCAGGAGGCGAAGCAACAGGTCTGCTTAGCTGGTCCTTGCGCAGGTCGGAGAAGCATCAAGCCGGCAGGCGAGAGAAAGGCACGATCGCTGGCAGAGTCCTGCAAAAAGAGAAAGAAAAAGGGGGGGGATTGGGGGGAAGGAGTCATAAAATCCTGCTGTGCAGCTTACACGAAGGTTACCAGATTTTTTTCAATGAGACCGGGGGACACACTTTTCAACTTCCTACTAAATAGATGGGTTTTTTCAGGGGACTGATTTGTAAATCTGGGGACTGTCCCCGGGAAACGGGGACATCTGGTAACAGTTGCGCAATAACGCAGAAAGTCGTGGACAGTTCATGAGAATTCTTCTTCAGGCTAGACGTCAGGCTGTGTTTACCTGTGAAGCACATTGAAAGTGCCTTTTCTTCAAAGAAGTCTGGGCACTGTAGTTTGCGAAGGGTTAATGGGGGGTGAGCTGCAGTGCCCAGAATTATTTTAATTTCCATTTTTAAAAGCAGTTCAAACGATTGAAACTTATTTACAGATGCTTTTATGGCTGGTTCTCTTTAACACAGTGCAACCTACATGATTGACAGCCGAAGGAACTACCTCAAACAGAAACTTCCAACAACCCTTTTCTTTATTTCCAACCAATATTCCCTATTCTCTCCTCGCTGTTCAAAGCCGCAAGTACGTCCGGTGGGAATCCCAGATTGGCTGTGGTTCTACCCCCATCCAGGTGAGCTACAGTGCCACACAGGGCCGACCCAACCACACGGCAGACTGAGGAAGCTGTCTCAGGAGCAAAACCTAAGGGGTACCTCCACTCGAAGGCCTCACACAATTTTCCTGAGACCCCAGTAAGTGAAGCAGCACCTTGCCATTTTGCCTCAGGCAATAACACTGGATCCAAAACTCTTTTCCAGCACACTAGCTGCTACCGAAACATGAACATGCTAGAAATCAATATTTTTCAATTTTAGACAAACTACATTTTGCAACCAGCGCTTGAAACTGGTTTCTAATCCAGATCAAAATGGAGTCCCGGTTAACATCAACAGTGACAGTCTCAGTACAATCCTTTACCTCTTTGAGACCAGTAAGGAGAATCTAAGCTCAAGAGAGGAGAGACAGGAGAATGCTTTGGAATCCCTGGGGCCTCATGACAAATCCTGGAAGGTTACCGGTAGGTAATGCAGAAGCAAATGCACTATGTTAGATGTTTAACTCAGGATTAAGTTCTACTGTGTTCAATGAGGTTTAGTCCCTCGTAAGTGTGCTTAGAATTACAGCTTCAGTTCCTAGCTGTTGGGGAACGTAGGGTCTGTATCTTAAGAGTGGTAGTATTTATATGGTTTTTAATTGGTTGTTAAGCCGCCTCGGGAGAATGTTCTCTTTACTTAATTAGCCACTACTTGATATGCTGAAGATGCTTAATAAAAAATAACTTGTTTGGGCGCAGTAACAGGTAAAGAATGTATTGTTTGGGAAATAACCTTGCAAATTTGCATCCTGAAGCACTGATGTATTTCAGATGTGGAGCTGTAATGTGAAGCTCAAAGCTGCAAGAGCTTCTCCCTTCGATTGACTGGGAGAAGCAGACCTTCACTCATTCCTTTTGTGCAAAACAAAATAAAAAATTCCTTCCGGTATCACCTTAGAGACCAACTAAGTTTCTTCTTGGTATGAGCTTTCGTGTGCATGCACACTTCTTCAGATGGAGCTATTCATTGGAATGAAAGGACAGCTTGCCTCCTCAAGAGCTCTGGGCATATTATTCTGGTTCACATAGCCTTCTGCGTGGAATATAAACCTGAATGACGTTTTACATAAAGCCATAGTTACCACAGCACTTCAACTTCGAGGCAGCTCTAGTCTTTGACCACCTTTCCTGTCGACACACAATGCTTTTTGGTCATAATCAGCTTTGCAGTCAAACTTTCAAAGCAGTATCCTATATGCTAAAAAGCAGTCCTCATTACTTGTATAGTCAAAACAGCATCATCTGAATGCAAGACAGCAAGCTCAGAGGAACCCCAAGGTTTGCAAAAGTACAGAATTATATTGGGGGATGGGAACTCAGCTCAGTGAGGACTGAGCATGCTCAGTAGACACGGAATGCTGGATAGCTCGCGGTGGTGAATCGAATGGCGCCTTCTGAACAGGAGCAAGACTCCACTTTGCAACTTTTTGTATCAGATCTTTGTTCTAAATCATTATATGGCTTTTCCATTAAGGACAAAGTATGGGTCTACCACTTGACGATTTTACCACAGTAATGTGTAACAGCTACATCCAAGTTATACTTGATAAATGTTATGGCAGTTCACTGTGATATAAGCAAATACAGTGGTACCTCGGGTTACAAACACTTTGGGTTATAAACTCCACTAGCCCGGAAGTAGTACCTCAGGTTAAGAACTTTACCTCAGGATGAGAACAGAAATTGCGCACCGGTGGCATGGCGGCAGTGGGAGGCCCCATTAGCTAAAGTGGTACCTCAGGTTAAGAACGGACCTCCGGAATGAATTAAGTTTGTAACCAGAGGTACCACTGTGCCAACGTTAGTGGCACAGATTTTTGAACAGGGGTGATGGAAGCTGTAGCTCACAAATGGGCATTGCAGTAACAGAGAGAAGGTCATATAAATGTTGTACATTTGTAGTCAGCGCTTTGCAGACTTCCCAATAGTGCACTAGCTGCGGTGAAAACCTCTATTTCTGTTGCCAGTATTGGGCCTCTGCGACACAACCAGAAACCATGCACAATTCATAGAGAACTGCATGATATTTGCAGAGAACTACAGTGGTACCTCAGGTTAAGAACTTAATTCGTTCTGGAGGTCCGTTCTTAACCTGAAACTGTTCTTAACCTGAAGCACCACTTTAGCTAATGGGGCCTCCTGCTGCTGCTGCACCACGTGATTTCTGTTCTCATCCTGAAGCAAAGTTCTTAACCCGAGGTACTATTTCTGGGTTAGCGGAGTCTGTAACCTGAAGCGTGTGTAACCCGAGGTACCACTGTACATGTGTAAACAGTTATTAAAGAGTTCGTAGAGAAAATGTCAAAGAGGTTGATACATTTTGGAGATACATCTCTTTTGTTCACAGCAACATAGCCTGTGTGTATTTACTTCTTCAGATGTATTTATTTACTTGTCTGTAAGGTGCTCTGAGGTTTGTTGTCATGCCTCTATTTATACAGAGTCCCTGATCTTCCGTCAAGGGAGCAAATTAGCTTTAACTTGACACCAAGATGGCACTGCGTATTAGACAACTGATAAACATGGCTTGGCTACTACCAACCGGCAGCCTTTTCAGTCAACAAAAACACACACCGTCTATTTATAGCGTGATTAGAGAATACGTGTCTTTCTTTGTATTTCCAACAGCGGTTGTGTGTTTATTTTGCAATCCTAGGAAATACATTTATTTGCCCATAAAGGAAGAACACAGTTTTCAATAGGCATATGAGATGGATGGACAGTGTTCTCGAAGCTACTAACATGAGTTTGGCCAAACTGTGAGAGGCAGTGAAGGATAGGCGTGCCTGGCGTGCTCTGGTCCATGGGGTCACGAAGAGTCGGACACGACTGAACGACTGAACAACAACTACAACAAAACAACCAAGTCAACCACTGGTCTGCCTAGCTAAGTACTGTCCGCACCAGGAATGGAGAATCTGTGCAGTTCATTCCCTACTCACACAACTATTTGCGGTTAACTTTCCGTACCTAACACACAAAGCAACCACTTTCCTAAGTTTGCTGAAACAAAGCTAACAAAAGATAGTATTAAGGCTTCTGGAAAGCTATTGCTTTCCTGGTTGCAGCAAGAGCAGAGATAACAAGATTAAGTCCTTTTTAAGAAGTTTTATTCAATCTTAATAGCGAGAGACAAAAGAACGTATCCAGCCTTAACAATGGCGTTGCTCCAAACTGGGCTCTGCCTCCCACATTCCTAACAGCAACATCTCACTTTATGGTGCCTGCTTGGGGCCAAAAGTCTCTGATCCCCTTGTTCTTGCACCCTTAATGAACGCTGAGTTCTGGGGGAAAGGGGTGGTCTGAAATACTCTCCAGTGACGACAAGTCAACTGGCTGCCCTGTTGTGTCCCCCCCCCTTCTAAAACTTCAACTATTTTGTTCGTCTCTCTCTTGAGCTGTAACCTTCCTCAACTCCCTGCTGTAAATCAATGCTGCATTCCTCTTCTGCAGCGTCAGGAGAAGGGGTGTGTGATCTCCACCACTCCTCCGTCTCGTCCTCTTGAGTCCAATCCCTGACACACAGCTACTCAAACAAGATTCCCTACCCTGTCTGTTCTCACTGGTCCCTTGATCTCGAGTCTCTGCAGGTAATCAAAGTGTGTAACCCTAGATCATGATGTTGGGAGGGCGTATCATATATCTGCCTTTGCTGCAAATTTAACGAGTTCAAATCCTGGGATTTAATTCCATTTATACAGTCTCCTCTTACATCATCGGGATATCCTGGCAAACAAGCCCTAATATCCAGACCACATCTTCCAATGGCTAGAATGTGGCCTGGCTGCACCTCAATATATCTGCTTATCTTTCATTGGGTCTTCTAATGAAGGCAGCCCTGTACAAGGATGTTTTTAATGTTTGAGGTTTCTTGTGTTTTAATATTTTGTTGGAAGCTGCCCAGAGTTCGGCTCACGCAACCCAGTCAGCTAGGCAGCTTATAAATAATAAAATTATTATTGTTATTACTTCCCTGTATGATCTTAGGAATAACTTCGAACGACTAATAAAATACATTTCTCATAGCACAGTTCTTTTTTGTTTCTTTTCCTTCTAAGCTTTCAGCGGTAGACCCACTTCAAGAGTTAATCCAGCAAACATTAGCTGCTTATAGCACCAAGAAATGGCCTGTTTTGTATTTGTTGTTGTTCAGTCGTTCAGTCGTGTCCGACTCTTCGTGACCCCATGGACCAGAGCACGCCAGGCACGCCTATCCTTCACTGCCTCCCGCAGTTTGGCCAAACTCATGTTAGTAGCTTCGAGAACACTGTCCAACCATCTCATCCTCTGTCGTCCCCTTCTCCTTGTGCCCTCCATCTTTCCCAACATCAGGGTCTTTTCTAGGGAGTCTTCTCTTCTCATGAGGTGGCCAAAGTACTGGAGCCTCAACTTCAGGATCTGTCCTTCCAGTGAGCACTCAGGGCTGATTTCTTTAAGAATGGATAGGTTTGATCTTCTTGCAGTCCATGGGACTCTCAAGAGTCTCCTCCAGCACCATAATTCAAAAGCATCAATTCTTCGGCGATCAGCCTTCTTTATGGTCCAGCTCTCACTTCCGTACATTACTACTTACTACTGGGAAAACCATAGCTTTAACTATACGGACCTTTGTCAGCAAGGTGATGTCTTTGCTTTTTAAGATTGCTTTTCTCCCAAGAAGCAGGCATCTTCTAATTTCGTGACTGCTGTCACCATCTGCAGTGATCATGGCTTCCAGCGTCATAACTTTTATATGCCTGTTGTCTTTGTCCATGGAGTTTTCTTGGCAGGGATACTGGAGTGGCTTGCCAGTTCCTCCTCCAGGTGGATCACGTTTGGTCCAAACTCTCCACTATGACCTGTCCATATAGCTTCCCTGAGTAATTCAAGCCCCTTCGCCACGACAAGGCAGTGATCCATGAAGGGACTGTTTTGTATATATGGAATATATACTCTTGTTTTGCCTCTCCATTTTCTCAGTGACATAGTCCAAAATGTTGGGCTGCAACATATTAACTAAGAGAAAAACTAGCTCAGGTACAATAGAATAACTCAGTTACCATGGAACTGAATTTTTATATTAAATCAGCTTCCCCTTCAACATTTTCAAAATCACACATTCCTAGCAGCATTAATGGGGCACGACATGAAATACATTTCCAGGCTGAAGTCTGCTTTTCTGTAGGTATGTGACTCTAGATTGGCAGGAACTGGGACAGAGCAACGGGAGCTCACGATTCGAACTGCCAACCTTCTGATCGGCAAGCCCAAGAGGCTCAGTGGTGTAGACCAGAGGCATCTTAGCCATAGAGGCTACTGGTGCAAGGTGCCACGGCGCCACGACCTGGAGTGCGCCTCCGCCATGCCATACCGTGCCAAGAGCCTCCTTCCTGCTGTCAGAGGAGCTGCCCTCCAGCCCCACCAGCAGCGCCGCTCTCACCCAACTCTTCTTGGGCTGCGGACGCCATCGCGGGGAGGCCATCGGCGAGCCTCCCGTTGGCACGGCAGCCAGGGCTCCCTGGACGGCAGCGCCAATTTAGCCAAGGAGGCGGAGGCAGAGCACATCTGGCAGCATCCCTGCCCACCGCGCCATGACCTCCAGCTGCCCGCTGCGCCCTCCGGCTGCCCGCCGCGCCTGGCCTCTTGCGTGGGAAATGGGGGGGGCACCGGAGGGATCTTCGTGCCACGGCGCCGGATATGCTTAAGACAGCCCTGGTGTAGACCACAGAGCCACCCACATCCCTGATATGTGACTTGCTGAAATGTAGCACATTTGATGTTCACAGGCCAGGGAATTCATATACCATTTCAGGAAACATGTTTCCCCCCACTGCTATTGGGGGGGGGGCAATTGGAAGACCAATGGAGGACAGTAGCCTGTGTTTCCTTTCTACTGCCGAGTGAGCATCCTCTACGAAAAGTAGCTGTACAAGTCTTGCTGTACAACTGGTAGGAATTGGATTCCTCCTGTATGAATATGTTTTGCATTAATGGCTGGTTTGCGCTATCACGCTTTCGTGAACCATTGTACGTTTTGTATTATGCAACACTGAGGCCTTTCCAAATTGAAAATGGCTTTAATTGCAGCTGAAAATGGCAGTAATTGTAAATTCAGTGCCAACGGCCACATATTTCCTTTGGGGAGTCCTTTAGAAGAAACGTGTCCATTGTTGACCAGGTAGGAGCAGCAATTTCAGAACATGCAATTAACATGAGGCACAATTCACGAGCCTCTTCAAAAGGGGGAGTTACATATTTCCTTTGATGGAAGAAAATAGCATTTTTGTTTTTCAAAAAGCTCACACTATGCAAAGTGTGATTTTGTTAACATCCATTGATCCCCACATATGGGGATTTCCCTCCAGTGACATGGTACAGAAACATCTTAGCATCCCAAGCTAGACAAAAAAGGAAATAAATTGCAGAGAGATTCAAATGAAAATCCATGGAAAAGACCAACAGCATAATCCCAGGCCTTTCTACTCAGAAGTAAGTTAGTAGAACTAATAGCATTTCCTCGAATAGCATTTACTCCCAGGTAAGTGTTACAGGACTACACCCGAAGATATTCTTCCCAGAACCCAGAGTTCTGATTCCAAATTGTAAACGGACTTGTGGTCCTTGGATGAAGGGTGGGATAGATATTTAATAAATAAAAACAAAACAAAACTTTGTTTTGAGAAACTTAACTTCTATGAAGTCTTGTATCAGATATGCTAAATAATAACAATGTACAATTGGATCTAATATACATGCTGTATATGGGAACAAAATGTTTTGGGGCAATTTGCTAGGGGAAAGCTTCATAAATGCTGTATGTATAGGAAAGCATTGCCATAAAGAAATTAAGTGTCCCTGTTGTGGTGACAACAAAAGCTCAAGGCACAATTTACTCTGGAGAATACCTTAAGCTTTAAACAGGAACACTCATACTGTACAGAAGTGCAAAACTCGCTTTTGTAAACTATTGAGAAATTTTAGAACTGATGTGATCTTTTTTATATAGCAATTACTATTTTGACTTAAGAATTGGCATACTGTTGAAATTTTTATTTAGGGCATTTTGCATTTAGTATTTAAGTACCGCAAACCACACTGAGTAATATTTTTGAGAGGCAGACTATAACAGTAGCACGTTCTGTAATAGGGCTGCCCTACGTCTGGAATTTCTCTCACATAGCTGAAATATGGCAGTCGGAAATAAGGTGTCTGGGTGAAAATCGCAGAAATGTCCAGGGAAATCTGGATGTATGGCAACCCATGTTGGAAGTCTAGATTTTGGCAATTTTCCTTTAAAATATCTCAAAAACCCACAACCCCCCCCCACTCTCAACAACTTTGCATCCCCCCCTGCAAAGGTCTTTTTGTTTCTGGATTTTGAAATATGGCAATCCTATACCCTATGTATATAAGAAGGAAAATGTTTCTGGCCCTCTTGCACAGGGTCTCCTATAATTGCTATTTACAAAATCTTGAAGAAAGATAGAGTTGCATCTAATGACAATGTGACTGAAAGGCTGTTAATTTTCCGAATGTCCATTTTCATTGTTTTGAGCCAGATTTATTTCAAAGGGCAGATCCAATACGAAAGCAGGGGAGGGGAGGGCAAAGGAAAAATTTCCTTTTAGGGGGCAAGTTGAAAGCAATCAAAACAATCAACAATTCCTCTCTTGCCATTTCTTTAAATGTCAGTGACTCACTGAGCTCCACAACAACCTAAGGGTAAAGGGACCCCTGACCGTTAAGTCCAGTCGCGGATGACTCTGGGGTTGCGGCGCTCATCTCGCTTTACAGGCCGAGGGAGCCGGTGTTTGTCCGCAGACAGCTTCTGGGTCATGTGGCCAGCATGACTAAGCCGCTTCTGGCGAACCAGAGCAGCGCACGGAAATGCCGTTTACCTTCCCGCCAGAGCGGTACCTATTTATCTACTTGCACTTTGACGTGCTTTTGAACTGCTAGGTGGGCAGGAGCTGGGACCAAACTGTCAGGGATTTGCCTTCTCCTCGCGAGGAGAGCCCGGGCGGAGGTCCTACTCGTGAGGAGAGCCAGGGCGGGAGTACTCAGGAGAGCCAGGGCGGGAGTACTCATCACAAAGAAAGAGGGGAAAGAGATCCTCCAAGGGGGGAGGATCAGGACAGGGAACTTCCTCGAGAGAAGGTGTTGCTTAGGTACAGGACTCTGTCATTACTTGTGAGCAACCCCCTGACACCAACAATGGGAGCTCACCCCGTTGCGGGGATTTGAACCGCCGACCTTCTGATCGACAAGCCCTAGGCTCAGTGGTTTAGACCACAGCGCCACCCACATTCCCCACAACAACATACCTGATGTTTCTTCAAGGCACCCCGTATCCTGTTGATTATCTGATCCCAGCACTTCTGATATGTCACTCTATCATCTTGGGCAGCTGTTTTGACCTCGTCAGTTTGACTGTTGTACGTACTTGTACACACACAGACACACTGGCTGCAACCTTTTTGATATACCCTCTATCATGCTTGAAACCTCCCAGCCTTTAAATGAGAAACACCCCATTAGGCAGTTTAGAATTTTAGTGTTGTGTTGGTCATGTGACGCCTCTGAGCTCTTTAATAGTTTTAAAGGGGAAACTGGTTCACACTTCTGATGTGTCATCCCGGGAGAGACCGTTAAAGATCACGAAAGCCCATGTTAATTTTTCAAATGTACGGTATGTGTAACCATGGAGCTGACCTTGTAAATGGCCAATCATCACAGGACTCGAGCACCAACAGGAATCGTGCGCAGGAAGCAAGTGGGGGCCACATTGAGAGTGGACCCTTTCGCCTTTCAAGTTCTAAACACGTAGCCTTAGTAAGGCGCAGAGAAAAGCCCAGATAGAACTCTTCCTTCCTTTATAAACCTTGGCAGCAGCGATGGATAACCTATCCAGAGCATCCTTCCAAGGGCCCCATGCCAGCATTAGTTATTTTGAATTTATTTCCCACCTTTTCATCCAGGGGGCATGCATACAAGTAGGCAGGGATAGAGACAGAGGTGGGTGGAGCAACCAGGCGGTTTCTTACCTTTGCAGAGATATTCTGGCTACACAATCTGAAGTTTTTGCATGCCCTACCCACCCAACCTCATCCGCAGGGTTGGCGAGGCCATGGCCTATGGAGATGTGTTACTTGGGTGGAGTCCCAAAGGCATGGGAAGCAGTGTTTGGGTCCCAGGCCTGCAGTTATCCACCGCTGCTTTGCAGCTCAGAAAAAGGGCTCAACATCTTCTGGAGAAGACCTGCACACTGTAACGTTACACTTGAGACACGGGGAAAGGACTTTTGGCAGATCGACACTCACGATTTGTAACGTTAAGGGTTAAGGAATGGTTTTCATAACACAGATGTAACATCCTGCTTTTAACGTTCATAATGCGTTATTAAAATGTGACACCATAGGGCCCTGCAAAGCAACCAGCAGTAGGGATATTAAGTGTTTTGAAGGGGGAAACAAGAAACGCTTTTAATTTTCATGTATGCCCTGTGACATTTTAGAACGATGTATCCAATATTGTTCTAATGACGTTAAGAAGGTCAGCGTGGATTCAGCCCCAAGTACTTTGAGGGCCCTCCCTAGAGAGTCACCTTGTGTTAATGTATAAGGGGGGTTGTGCCTGCAGAGGGAAAAGGGCAAGAAAGGGTTTAAGTTAGGTGTGCTTAATTTGGGGTGTTTTCGTCCTGCACCTGGTTAAGCATATGAGAGCGACTTGGCACAATCGAAACTATGAAGACACCTGTGTTTACGGCAAATTTGCTCTTGGCCAAAGCCTAGCCTGTGTTGGGATGCTGCAAGGAGACCGTTTGCTGCTGGAAGGTCAGAATATTACAACTGTAGGTATTCTATTAGCTGTAGACCTGAATATGGTCAGCAAAGGGACTGATCCTACCTAGAACTGTCTGGTGTTTTTCTGTTCCATTGCCTTTTTCCCAGACAGGGACTTAAGACGGCTTAATAAGAACAGCTAAAAACATTTTTTAAAAAAACAATTAAACATTAATGGAATTAACACTTATATATGTACCGTATCTACTAAAAGATTAAAATATATTTAGTTTCTTTTGTTACTCCCCCCCCCCAAGAAGTTTGTCATGATTGCCTTATGCATCACTGGTGGAAAAGGTAAGATATAAGTATTTTATTTTATTTTTGAAAATAAAAGTGTCACATTAATGAGGGAGGGAGAGCATGTTTCAATGGGTAGGGAAATGTTAAGTGCTGTACTGGAAGCCCATTACATGCATAATTGTTGTCTTTGCTGGCACATGCTACATGTCAAATTGGCAGAAAGAGGGACACTGTCATTTTCTCCAAAAGCTTTCTGAAGGAATCTAGTATGTCAACTTCTTCGGCTACTTAGAACAGTGGGACTAAATCCTAGCTTACTGGTAAGTGACAGCCAACTATCAAACTCGAATTACTTATATGTAAATTCTACTGAAATCAGCTTGTATTTTTGATTCTTTACAGATACTTTGCCTTACCCCTGCCACTCAAGAAGTCTATCAGTTTTAAAAGGCAAAATTGGATATATTTTGAAATGTTGATGTTTTTGAAGGACCATGATTGATACATGAAAGTTGTATGCTATCAGTCATCACCATATTCAACAGTTTTCATATCAACACTTTTATCAGGCATTCAAAGCAAATATTGTAATTTCTGAAATTTGCTTTCCAAGGCCACTACTTCTAAATTCCAGATAAAGTGAATACACAGGGGACAATATACCAAAATGTTTTGGGGGCTGATTCACCTACTTACCTTACTTCCTTAGATGTTGTCCTTTTGGTTTTTTTTGGGGGGGGGGTTGAAAGTACAATAAAGCTGTTTCAATGCCAAAGAATTCTATCCATTTTAAATGGATGATTTTAAAGTTACAATTCTTGGCCAAAAGTATTGCCCAATAAGCATAGCTGCTTAGGCAAGTATTTATCAGCATAAATGCTCATTGTTAAAATAATTTAATTATAAAAAATGGGGGGAAATCCTATTCAAGTTTTAAACACATCACTACATTTGCCTTATGAGAACAAGATTTACAGTCGTAATTTACACATAAAGGGTTTATTTTAAATGTTTTAAGGATAGAGTTACATCATAATTATAAAAATTACTTACAGAATTAAGTAACAGATTTAAAGTGTTTATACTTCTAAATGCAGAGAACAGGGAACTGTCTACATTGTTAAAAAATAAAAAAATGAAACCAAGCTCTAGAGATGAAGTCATTTACCTAATTTTAAAATGTGAACACGAAGACCTTTGAACTATACACATACCAAGAACCATCCAAATTGCACTAATGATGTAAAATACAAAAAAGCACAGCATTTCCAAGGAACCACAAATCATCGAAGCTTTTTCTCTCTCTTTTGGGTTCTCTGAAATGGTTGCAATTAATGTATCTCTGGAGAAGCCTTTATTTTTCAAATGTACCAATTTAAGAAGGCTAAGCAATTTATTCAGTGAAAAAAAGGCTTTTTCCATCATTGTTTGGGGGAGGGGAGTGTCGTAATATGATTCTACTTCAACTTAATTTAGGATTTGGCACAAAAAAGCATACTGTTGAATTTTACTGGTTTTTTATTTCATTTTGAGCAAAGTACATGGTCCCTTCAAACGCTGCATGACACATACAACTGGAAAGTTACCTCCTGTTGGCACTATGTTTGCCTCACCAGTGCATTTATCCTACTAACCACCATTAAAAACAGCACAATAAGCAAATTCACAAAGAACACAAAATTAAAAAAAACCCGAAACTAAAAACCTAAACATTTTTTAAACATGCAACTTTTAAGTTTGTTACATTGAACATTCTACCTTCTAAGCATGCAAAAAAGGGGTGGTCTGCATTTTAAGTTTTGTCTTTTAAAATTTTACAGGGCAGCCTGACATCACGCGAAACACACAATATACAATACTACAGCAGGTAAATGGAGAGAAAGGCCAGTAACTTTTATACACAGATCCATAGCTTGTGCCACCACAAGCCCCGTGATAACTCGGAAAATCATGTTGAACCCCTAAGAAAAGGAACCAACATTTAGTTACCAGGGTAACAAGCACTGCATGCAGATCTGAAACGTGAGCCTAAAACAAAGCCCAAATCAGATTGGCAGGGAGTAGAATAAAGTCTCAAGCCTCAACAAACGAAAAGGTGGTTTAAGCTATCAAAAAAGCAGACAATGTGGACACTTTGAAAACCATAAAATTTATACAGAATATAGATCACTCTCAACTGGCAGAATGTGGTGTATCGCAGAAAACCTCCAATTGCAAGCTCTTTGAATGCAACATTTTCGGTCTACCTAATCCTCAGCAATCCTATAGGCACACCTTGGATTCACTGTTAACGTAGCCCACAATTCAAAGTTCTATGCTTTGTGTATCTTGTGTGTGGTTCAATACACTCACTCATTCTTGTGCCACAAATATCAACTTGGGCTCATGGAGCCAGGCTCAGCTTTGAGATTTACATGCAGGACTCTAAAGAGTCAATAGAAAACATACAGATCTGCAGAATGAAGGAGGAAACAAAAACAACAACAAAAAAACAAAAACAAAAACCACTGGGTTGCAAATCTGCTCACTTGGTTCAAGAACACAGGAACATTTATGACTCGGGTACTTAGGGCTTAAGGACTGCATTTGAGAAGCTCTTCATGGAAAAGACTACAGCCTGCCTTGGGGTTGCCCATGATGAAATACTGTACACAATGCAACAGCAGCGATGGGACAGGAAAAGTTTAAGATACTGTATTTATACGGTATTTATTACCATTAAAGAGCATTAATGAGGCACAAGCCTTAAGGCTACAATATGAAATCAGGCAAAATTAAAAAAAGGAAGTTTAAACCACATGGAGTTTAATATGTATACCCACACCAGAGGTAATTTGGACTTCAGAAGGCTGATCAGCAACGCTCGTTTTTTGTTTTCGTTTTACCTCCTAGCTATATATAAACAATGGTGCTTGCTTCTCATTTACATGTGCAAAGCAGACTGCAATGCCCTGCTTCAGCTTTGCTGTTGTTTGATATTTTTCCACTTGATTACTTTAAAAAGCTGCCACACCAATCTACTACCTTACAAATTAAAAAAAAGAAAAAAGAAAGAATGGGGGGAGAGAGAGAAGAAGAAGAAGAAGAAGCAATTTTTGTGGCTGTGGGCTGCTATTTACATCCACAATCTGCTGCAGATGACTGGACCACGGACACTGCCTAGCTTTCGTTAGGCAATACCCTACTAGCATGCAGAACCCCAGTGTCCTTTTAACGAAGTTCACGTTAAAACAGCTTACTTCAAGCAAAATACAATGTACAGCACAAAAGGCGACAACAGGTTTGAGTTTGTATAATGTCTTGTCTGGGTAAACCCCAAGAAGAAAGGCCAGAAAAAAGAGGTGGGGGGGGGGAAGGTAGGTGCCTTCTTGAACAAAACACGGTGAAATGAGAAGGAATGCAGCAGATCAAAGCAGAAGGCAACAAATGATTCTCCTTCTCTGCAACACAAGCCTTTAATGAGGACTCTTCTCTTGTGAGGTTTGTCTTTACACGCAACAGATTTAAGTCCACACACAAGAATCTAGGTTGCTAGTGTTGATACGGAGACACCCAGTAGTTGCTGGGGAGTATTTAACATTAACATGAAGTTCTAGACTGCTAGGGCACCAAGCACCTGGATTCTGCTAAAAGTTAACCAAAAAAAAAAACCCTACGACATTGAGAACTGAAGGCATCCTTGCTTTGAATGTTTTGACCAGGTCCTACAGTTGCAAATATGGGCTCTTACTCTGCATTCAGCTGCATTACATGTATGCCACGTTCTATTTTCCTGCAACTAAAATGTACAAAATTCTCATGTGATAGTAGCTCAACAGTTAACCTGAACACAGTACACCGATGTTAAATTGGGTTAGGCACTCCTTAACACTGCTTTAAACATAGTATAGTCATCTTTGCCCAAACCCTGTGAAAACAAGGACTGCCAGACAAGAAAACTTAATACATACATGAAAGTAATAATATCAAGCTAGACTTGCATGTGGCAGTTGAATAGTTATGTGAGACGGTGAGGGAAAGTTATATTTGGGGGGTGGGGGGAAATCAGATTAATGATTATGTTGCTAGATCCACTTTACACAGCTTGAATTTGCAGCTGCCATTTTCTCTAACTTCATCCACATACCCACCAGAAGACTTCCTCCAAGAAAGGGAGTTCCCTTACACAAAATGTGTCATGTTCACATAAAAGTCTATTTGTATAGTTCACAATGGAATAGTTTTCCTGGCAGAGATTGTGGGCTCGCAGGGACATTTAAGCTTTCAAATAAACTGGAAAGCACTTAAGTCTTTGTGTCTACAAATTTTACATTGAAGTTCCACAAGTTTGGCAAAAGTTTGCATGGTGGTGTCTAAGATGTCTTCACCAAATCATAGACATAAATATGGAAATCATCGTCAAACTTGATGAAATAGACCGAGGGTTTGGCTTCCACCTGATGAATGACCATGCCAGTCCTTTTTGAGCCATCTTCTTTGGCATATTCCACTTGTTTCCCCACTAGGCTGTCCACAACTTCGCCAGGCTCCCGTTCTGCTGGAGGTGAATCATCTGTGAACACAACGTTTGAGTTAAAATGCAGCAGAATTTTATAGAACAGATGCTCAACGTCAGCTCAACGAGTAATAGTTTACTAAGTGATTCAACAATTAAATGTTCATGGCAATGTATTTCTGACCACAATGGTTTTGTCTTCTAACCCAGGGAAAATAAACAACTGGATATACATATCTGATATTCCTCCTATCCAATTTGTCTCCATTTCGCAGTAACCATCTTAAATACAGATTATGGTAAGGACAAACAGAATGACTGTTGCATAACTTAATTCCTGGAGGTTTATCAGCTGTTGGCTATACTACTGATTTGACTACATATCAACCTGTTCAGATGAGTAGTTAAGCTGCACATTTAACCTGAATTAAAAGCAAGTCTAAGTTGGAATGTGAAAGCCATGCTGAAGTTTCTTTGCCTGTTCATTTATATTTGCTCTACTAAATGTTCCAAGTATCAGAATCCACAAAGTATTTTTTTTTAAAAAAAGTTTGTAGTTGGTGCTCTCGAGCACTGTGGTTATCAGTTAGAAGAACTCCCTCAAAACCTTATCTTCCTAGATTCCAAACAGTCAATTAAGGGAAAAAGTTAGTATGGTAAGCCTAGAATTTCTGGGCTCTCCTCCAAACCTCAAATTATCTCAAATAGTACTTCTTTTGGCCTTATGCTCCACAACAAAGGAGATCGCTTTATAAATAACCCTTTAAAAGCAAAAATAGGGAAGGGTGCCTTTTCCATCACCTCTTCCAAGTTGGACGATCACACTGCAAATTAGGCACCACAAAATACTCCCCAGAAGCCTGCAGAATACCACTTCAGACATACTGTATGTCAGTGGCTCCATAGAACTGAGGGTCAAACCCAACAGCTCACGATCAAATCCTGAACCACAATTTGTAGTTATAAGAAATCATGACAGGTGAGTGACCAGATTCTCATGTAGCTGAAGTTTTTTTCTTGGTTTGTCTCACTTCAAACAACAAGTGGTAAACAGTGCTCCAATTCTTCTACAAACTCTCAATGCTCAATGTCAGACATTTTAAACACATTTTCTTTCTTTACATAAGAGGATCAAATACTCGTCAACTTACTGGAGTCAGGCATAATACGGAGATCACCTTCTTTATAGTCATCTAAGAGCTGGTACATGTACAAGACAGGATCCTTCTCATAGGTAATATAAAACCATGTGTTCATTATTGGTGCCCGAGCCAAGACCATTCCCCTCCACTCATCTTTTGAACCATCTTCGGTTTCAAACATATGCTCCACTGCTTTGCCAATCATTGTGTCTGCCAGGTGGGCATCACTGATTCGAGACGAAGCTGGAAGAGAAACACCAATATCTGATTAACATTTCGGTAGAAGCATGGCTACTACATCTTAAAGGAGGCCAGGAAAATAGTGTGCCTAATGAAAGACTAAAGGTATTTCCCTGAATTCAAAGCTACATCATTCTTCTGGTTTAATCCACGCTGAGGTATAGGTTTTTTTTCCTATCCATGGCTACATACTGAACAATTTCTAACCATGGCATCCATATGTCCCCCTATTTCAACCATTATCCTTTGGAAGCTAAAGGACACAATTCTAATTAGACACACCAACGTAAACTCAGGCACCATGCACTGAATAAGCCTCCGTTTTTCATGCTTTTTATGAAGTGGTCTCTAGTCATAATAAAATTGATAATCTTTAAGGTGTCCTAATGACCTCTGTTGTTTTTTAAGAGACGAGAGAGTGGCCAAAGTCTCTTCACTGAATTTTTAACATTATGGGTAACACGGATACCATTGTCCTAGTTCTAAGATACTTACTGCCAACCAGGAGAGGCAAATGTTAGAAATGTGACAACATGGTATTTTATTAAAATGGAAAATGCATGCATAAGCCCTAGAGAGCACCGAGAGTGGCTCACTGGATTTTATTTATTTATTTGCAAGGTAGGTTAGGCCGAGAGGTCGTGACTGGCCCAAGGTCACCCAGTGAGCTTCATGGCAAAGTGGGGATTTTAACCCTGGTTCCCCAGGTCCTATCTCTAAACTCACCACCACACTGGATCCTGGTCCCAGTACTCATTATTTTAAAAGGTTGAATAAATATTATATTAATTGAGATCATTACACAGAAATAGCCATTGCCATCACGCGCGTGCGCAGACACAGCGGCATGGGTTGCAAACGCTGCGGGTTGCGAACACGCTTCCCGCATGGATTGCATTCGCAACCCAAGCGTCCACTGTATTGGCTTTAATCCGCTGATGTAATGCTGTTCTCTACGGTTCTTTGGGGTTTTTAAAATATTTTGGAAATTGATAATTTTAAATTCATTGTGAGCTACTTTGAATTTTTTTTTATTGGAATGAAAGTTGGGGTATATGGGACTTAAATGACACACATAAATTCAGCCCCATCAAGACACTTACCAACTCTATCTGGAAGGACTTCGAGTGCTGAAACCCTTTCGTCTTTGTGCAGTTCTAGTCCATAGACACAATCAAATCCATCATATTTGATAAGGTAGAGGGAGGGATTTACAGGAACCTGGTCTAGGACAGTGCCTTTCCATTGTGTCACGGGTCCACTCCCTTCTTTCCATCCATGCTGTATTCTACAGCCTACAATATTTCTCCTAGGTTGCGACATTGGTTTGCTTGGTCCCACGTTGTTTCGATGCTTTCTGTGTTTATAGATACACAAGCATAACTATTAAAGCATTAAATAGTTTACAGAATGAAGCACCTCAAATTAAGAATAGATTTAAACCAAGTCATATGCAAGCTTATTTTCAGGACGTGCCCAGGCATGCTTGACCTCCCCTGCAGAATTGTGGCATCCTAAGCGAATGGTATTGCTGCTCCCTCCCCTACCTGATGTTTCCAGATACAGCCACGTTTCCTATTTCCAGAATTGGTCCAGAACCCACAGCAGCAACAGTAGATCTGGGTGCAATCCATGAATACTTCCGTTCTAACTAAGAGCTATAGTTTAGCCGAAGAAACCAGGGCAAAAGCGCCACAAATGTGGAATCTGATCACCACTCCTCAATACTTTTAAGACCCATCTTTTCACTGAGACCTGTAGAAGTTAACTGTGACCTGGAATGTCCTTGAGGTACTGCCGCCCTGAGCTGTTTACGGCTTTAGAGGTCAAAACCAGCACTTTGAATTGGGCTCAGAAACTAATTTGCAACCAGTGCAAGTCAGGTCAGGATTGGTGTTATATGCTTAAACTGTCCTGCCCTGGTAAGCATCCTGGCTGACGAATTCTACACCAGCTGAGGTTTCCGAACCATTGTCAGAGACAGCCCCACATATAATACTTTGCAGTAAACTAACCTAGAGGTTACCAGAGCATAGACAACAGAAGCTGTAAATGAGAATTAACAGGGCTAAAGATGTAAAATTTCTGGAAATATTGAAGCTCGGGGAAAAAAACCTGTTTTTTCCGATTTGAAACGGAAAATTTCAGAAAAATTGAAAAAAAAATTGCTACATTAGCACTTCTTTTTTCTTTTCCAGATTGAAAGTCATTCTGTTACTTTAGAAACATAAAATATAACTATGGACAATTTTAATGGGCATAAAATTATCACAACTAGCATATTAAAAATATAGTGTATCCAAACAATTATTACAAACAGAATTTACTTTTAAAATAATATTTATTTGTATTTGTAACAAATGGAGCAACAATCTCCTGAACTGTTTACTAGTTTATGTGGAACAAAAAACTCCACAAAACAATTTTTAAAAATCCAGAAGTAACAATTATTCATATTTCCTCTCCACAGTATTTAAAAAAACATTCTCATAAAAAGAACTGAAGAAGGAAGTGGGACTAAGTTTCAATGAATGGGCATGAAATTTAATCAGAATCATTTTCTGAGCTGTAATTAAGTATATACTTTCAGGCCCTTTTTGTTGCTCTATATTTTCTTCCAGTGCTTTGAGGCCTAGTGAAGAGGAACAGAACCAATGCATACCACACACATGCAAAAACAAAACTGAAACCTTTTTCTTTTCTGGTGACAACAGCACCTCCTAAAGGAAGAAATGTATCTTGTTCTTGCATTGGAGAGTTCAGTTTGTAACCTAGGACTTGCTTGTCCTCACAGAAATTAGAATAATCTGATACCATACATATTTTTTAGAAATGATTTATAAAATATTTGAACCCCTTATCTTAAAATATTTTATTCATCATGTTAAAATAAAACATTCCATAATCTATTTTTTATTTTTCCAATTTTTCCAATTTTTCAGAAAAAAACATGAAAAAGGCTTCAGGAAAAAAATGGGGGGGGGGGAACCATTTTTTCCAAATTTTTCCGGTTTTCCCCCGGGCCTTCACATCTTTAAACAGGGCCCTCTGTCTCTTTCCCAACAGAACTCAACATGCAGGGTGACCAAAACAGTTTCTGGGCCAAAACCCAGACTGAAATGGATCTAGAAAATGGGTTTCCTCCAGCAGCACCTGGATCTGGTCCAGGACCACCCGCTCTCACTGGTGTGTATTTTCAC
Organism: Lacerta viridis; assembly: GCA_900245905.1. Taxonomy (NCBI): domain Eukaryota; kingdom Metazoa; phylum Chordata; class Lepidosauria; order Squamata; family Lacertidae; genus Lacerta; species Lacerta viridis. The sequence goes on from OFHU01004166.1 coordinate 193,236, forward strand.
AAGTGAAACCTGATAGTGGTGCCAAAAAAGGATCCGAAATCTTGGCTGTGGAACATTTGTGTTCCGAGGCTTGAAGCACATCTTAGGATACTGCAGTTTACAGCGTCTAGATTTGATATTTCATAGATGTCGCATGAATGGCAACATCTCCTTTGAGTGAGGAATCTGCAAGCTCAAGCCGATGCACTGTTATCAGCTGGTATCAGATAATTTTTGGTTCTGGAGCCCAAGGGAAGTTCTACAGGTGTCCTTGGTTTCTGAAATTCCATTTGTTACTTTCAAGACCTCTGACTTTGTACAGAAACGGTTACTGAGTGCTGCACATGTTGGGGCTGCAAACCCCATTGACCTTCACTAGAACTTCTGGGACAGAAAATTCACACAGCTGATGTAACAAAATGCCTTTGTAAAGTGGACACAAAAATACAGTCCTCACAGAAAGCTGCCAAATGTGGGATTTTAAGAATTACCAAGCCACTTACTTGTGGGAAGCTCTCTTCTTCATCACGCTAGCAGACACACCTGCATGCCCTACAAGGAAGATGTCAACAGTGACTAAGTCACCAGGAACAGGTGTCTGAAGTTTTAACCTCACAGGCTTAATAGTTATTTCATGCAACATTTGTTTACTGTATTGACATTCACTTTAACACAGCACACGGACCAAATCTATTAAAAACGCTAACAGAAATGAATTGTATCCACCCTGTTCAACCAAGCTTCATGCCACAGATGGGAAGCCTCCAGGACAAATCAGACCTGCCATGCCTCTTAAATCTGGCCCAGAAGCCCATTTTCCCCTGATAATGCCCACCTTATTTTTAGGATTGCAAATTGTTCTAAACTATTTTTAATGCTGTATTTTAATTTTGCATCCCAATCTGGGACCTTAGGATGAAGAGGGGTGGGGTTTACCAATAAATAATGACAACAACCTGTCGCTCATCTGATGTGATGACATCAGGGATGGGACAGGTAATGCCACAGCTGCAAAGGAAGAATCAGGCGCCTTATTGTGTGCTACTGAATGGTTACTTTGCTAGCACAGCTCACATTCAGTGCTGTGCAAATTTGGCAGAGAAGGCAAGCAAGCTGCACTTGTATCCACTCAAAAGCTCCTGAGTGGATATGACCCTGGCAGAAAGCAGTGCGACTAGCATTTGGTGCCAAATTTAAATAGCCCTGAATGCACACTGTGCTTGCAAACCACACCGCATCCTTTGCAAGCACTACTTATATTTGGCATCAAATGCAAGCTGTGCTGCTTTTCTGCCAGGGCTTTTTATCCACTTGCTGAGTAGATCCAAGCGCAGCTTGCATTTGGTGCCACATTTAAGCAGCAGCGCTTCAGCTAGGATTGGATTCACGTGACACCATGAGAAGTCAGCTGATGGGACGGTGTGCAGCCCTCCAGGCAAAACTGCTTCTCTGCCCACTTTAAGTTGTCATAGGTAATTCCACCAAAACCAAGCTAGGGCACCTTAGGTCAGGGGTAGTCAACCTTTTTATACCTACCACCCACTAATGCATCTTTCTTGATGGTAATTTCCTTACCGCTCACCGGTTCTCGATGGAAGGAGGATTCAGCTTGTGCCATAGAACCCCTTACCACCCACCTAGAATCCTGAAACACGCACTAGTGGGCAGTAGGGACCAGTTTGACAACCCCTGCCTTAGGTGTTCAATTACTGAGTTAGGCTGGCCTGGGGTGCAGAAGCAGAAGAGAGATTCTGAGTGTGGTACAGACCATTCTTATCAGATTTATTACCCATCCTTCATCAGCAGGTCCCAGGGCAGGTTACAACAACATAAAAATCAAAATATAAAACAGTTAAAATGCACCATCTCTTTCATACACTGCACGATACAGAGAAAAATGCCAAACCTTGTTTATCACAGTTCCACATTCATCTGGCCACTGAGATAAGAACCGAAAAACCCCAGATATAGATCATATGTCACCCAATTATTAGTGTGCAAAGAAAGTGTGCATCAGGCCTTGCTTCTGTTCATTTTATTGAGATCATCAATATGCTTTGGAATACTCTAGCATACTCAGAACTAGTACACTAGGAGACTCTTGACAAGGTGCCTTTCTTGCACAGTAGCTTTTACACCTTTTCCCAGTTTTTGCAGGCTATCAAAGGCTACACACACTGATGTCAGGAGATGAGGCACAACTTGTATCATAGACACCGGAAAAGCCCCTGATCTTTGTAAGATCAGGCCTAGCTATAAAAATTAGCTTCAAGACGGACATATGTGCATATTCAAGGAAACCATTTATGCACCCTCAAGAGATGGATTACACCCATCATCTCTCAAGACCAGTACACTTTCCACCTATCCAATGTGTAGCATTGCGATAAGTGCCTAAACTAAATAAAAATATCTGCAACCCAATAGCTACATATTCTCTGTTTGCATTAAAAATTAACGCCCTCGAAGAGGCAGCTTCAAAGTTAAAACTTTTTCACTGGCTGGAACCACACCTGCCCCGAGGCCAACAGTGTGAAATCAACAAGGGAATACTGACTTTTTACCTAGTACCTTAGGGTTTTTTGGGGAACTGACACACAGCCTGTCAGTGTAAAATTTTCTAATTTTGGCTTCTTTTTTATACAGTGATACCTCGTGTTACAGACAGGATCCGTTCCGGAGGCCCGTCCGTAATGTGAAAAGCCGCAACTCGAAGCGCTGCGTCTGCGCAGATGCAATTTGGCGCTTCTGCACATAGCCCCTTTTAGCGTTTCTGCACATGCGTGAGCGGCAAAACTCGGAAGTAACCCATTCTGGTACTTCCGGGATGCCGCGGGACGCAGGACAAAAACACACAACCTGAAGCAGACATAACGTGAGGTATGACTGTAACTGCTAACTTGTTGTTCTTTGTCTGTTTTGTTTTTTAGAGCGAGGGAAATCCTCATATGCTGAACTACTGCAGTTCTGCAAGATGATATGCATATGTTTTGATATGCAAGTAGTCTTTAGTATTTATTATATCAACTTCCCTAATTTTTGCACACAGCACCCAAGGATAGTAAGATTTTTTTTTTAAGTCATTCTCCAATCTTCAATAAACTAAAAACTGCAGATAAAGCCAATCATGGGCACCTGAAGGCATTAATAAATAAATGATGAATGATAATTTTAAGATGAACCCAGAAAATAAATGTTTGAAGACTTTGTGAGAGTGGGAGAGTAACAGACCTGCACCCTGAGTACACTGTGTTAAGACCTTTACCCCAAAGTTATTCTTACTTGAGAGTAGAAATAATACCCTGCAGGGATATAGAGGCATCAAAACATATTTGTGGTAAAACCCAGAGAAAGATTATTTTAGTTAAAAACTGAAGATCCTATTACAAAGAGGGTGATCACAAATCTTCATCTGAACAAGTTAATTAGTTCTGTGCACCAGATGGAGTAGAAATCTTAGGTATATCTCTGACTTGTAATAGCTTTTCAGTATTAACGAAGCATGCAACAGCATAGAGGCTAGTGTTGTGAAGGACCCAGAACTTCTAGAAAAGTGCCGATGACACTCATGATCTGTGCAAACGGATGCCTTGACATTAAATTCTCACAGTATTCTTTTCAAGACAAGACACTTATCTATGCTTTACGGATGGAAAAGTTTCAGACTAGAGAGCTCACCCTAGGTTGTGGAGTAGGAGTGGATATCAACTCACAGATTTCCAACCTTGAGAATCAGCAAGCTGTTTTTCCTGTTGACTTATTAGAACGGAAGACTAGCAGCTGAATTAATGCACAAGATAGCAAGATGTTAAATTACATATAGATGAGGATATCTTATTCATGTAGGAGGGATTTCCACTGTTGCAATTAAATTTGTTTGGCAACAAATGGCGCACAAAGGGCTTCTCTTCACTATATTTTGAAAGGGTCCAAATAATTGGGACATACCCCAATATAAACTGAGGGAACCAAGTTAAAGCAATGATCGTCCTCACATATACCTAGGCCTATTTCAGTTCTGCTTTGATAGAAGCTTTAGCAGAAGCGTTTTCATATTAAGTAGTTTCTGGAAAATGAGAATACCCAAGCATACATTCACTCCTCCCAGTTCACAACCCATCCACCCCTGAAACACACATTTTAAATGCCAGCACATCACTAAAAGCTCCTTTGGTATGTGTGCAACTTCCCTAACTAAAACTTGGTATCTAAAGGCAAAGCAATACAGTGGTGCCTCGCAAGACGAAATTAATTCGTTCCGCAAGACTTTTCGTCTTGTGATAATTTCGTCTTGTGAGGCACGGTTTCCCATAGGAACGCATTAAAATTTAATTAATGTGTTCCTATGGGGGGGGAAAGTTCGGGGGCGCCGGTCAGAAGGGGCGCTGGCCGATCGCGCCCGCCATCTTGGGTGGACTGCGCATGTCTGTACATGCGCATGTCCACCCAAGATGGCGGGCGCGATCGGCCAGTGCCCCTTCCGACCGGCACCGGACCGCGCCGCGTTTTAAGGCTGCAGCGGGCGAACAGCAGCGCTGCTGTTCGCTCGCTGCAGCTTTAAAACGCGGCGCGGCTCCAGCCGGCTTACAGTGGTACTGCGCAAGACGAATTCGTCTTGCGAAGCACGGCCATAGATGAATTCGTCTCGCGAGTCAACTAAAAAATTGCAAAACCCTTTCGTTTTGCAAGTTTTCCGTTGTGCGAGGCATTCGTCTTGCGGGGTACCACTGTACTGTATATTTGCCTTAGCTCAACAAATATAGTGAATTTTGGAATTACTACTTTAATTTTCCATAAAGCAGTATAGTACTCTGATTCAGTTATTAGGAATGTTTTATGTCAGCTACAACCAAAACTAAACAGCAGATTTACTGCCAAATTAATGCTGGACCAGTTTTTTGATAGAGGAAGAAGCTAGCCTGGTATGCTCCACTACCAGGGTGGATTTGATTTAAATCACGATTTAAACCACTAGTCAGTAAGACTTGATTTAAATCATTTTTTACAGAAAGACTCATTCTTGCTGGTATCATCTTAATATTGACAACCAGGGGAAGGTTTCATATTTTGGAATAATAAATTTTCAGAGTAGTTTTTACAGTTATATCAAAAATTACTGATTTGGTTATACTATTAGAAATACATAGACAGATAATTATGTGAGGTTTAATAAGTTATATTTGGACAACTTTTCTGCTGTACTTTATTGGAAGGAGAAAAATAATCATTTCCTTAATAACAATTTAAACAATTTATTTAACTAAAACAATAACATTATAGCATATGTATCCATGTTTGTTAACTGATGTGGTTAAACATTTTTTTTAAAAAACAACAACAACAACACACCAGACTGAGTTTTAGCACACATGAAAAACTTTAAACAAATCCTTATTTCCTGATTAATAGCCTTTGGACTATAATGTAACTTAAATAGAAAATCTTTAGAAAAAATTTCCTCCAAAAACATTTTATTTTAAAAATCCAATTTAAATTTTAAAAAAATCTGATTTTTTAAATAACTTTTTTAAAATCATTGATTCTTATATACCTTGTCCACTACTAATGCAAATATGCAGCCTTCACAGAGTTTAGAATACTGGCCAGAATGTAATGTTGTGAAAGCGGTAACAGACTTTGCTTTCCTCAACTTCCCCCCTGTGACCCTGCACATGTCCCAAAAACCTGCTCCAGAGGCTCCTTCAACCCTCTGGAGCAATTCTGAGGCACACAGAGGGGAGAAGAGGAAACTGGATTCCTGTTTCATGAGCAAAGTCCACTTTGCTCATGCACAGTCAGCACTGAATACAACCAAGTATACTTTTATTTATTTTTACCTAGACCACTGTGGGCAAGCCCCGTCGTGCTCTCATCTATGAAAAGCACATTTGAGGCACTGCATAATAAATATCAGACTTGCCATACCAGAGTAGTTCAGTTTGGAGAGTAGTGGACACATTGAAAACAGATGTATTGCCAGTATTATCTAGCATTACAGAAATATTATTACCTATGCCTGGTGGTAAGTGGACTTGCAATTGCAATTCCATCAACTGACCCCCATCCCAATCAGAATGCCCAATATCCACAAGCTGGATGGCACAAGCACATAATGGCCTGGTGCCTGTAGACCAAATATGTGGATGTGCCAATCCTGTGCAGGTTGTACAGGCTTCTATGCACATGGAATTCCAAAAGAGGTGTGACTGATACGCCAAAGGAGTGGGATTAAAAAAGGGGGGGGATCTGCAGTCACCAAGATTTCTTATCCACCTGTGGGATGTGTAGAGGCATTACTTACCTGGATCAGCTCTGGACCGCTGACCTGGTGCCTTTCCAAATGGGGTCTTCATTCATCTGTATTTAAGTGAGCAGCAAAGCTGCTGAACTAGGGTGAAAATCCAGTTCTGGGTAGTGTTGTGAAGTCCTCCTCAGTCTTGAAACAGTAGCTACAACAATCCAAATATGAAGTATGTTTTCCCACAAGTGTAACAGATGCTCCTTCAATTATAATACTCTGCAAGAGAAAAAAATAGCGAGATTTTAAGGACTGCTAATGAGCAATGTGAACAACCATGTCCAGAAACTCTATGCACCCAGTTTAGCCAGTGAAGAACTTCTTCCTAGCTTGCATTCTCTTTCCTTACCATGACAACCTCCCACCCACTTTTTTCTTCCATGTCCCAATTCTAGCATTACTGTCATATTGTTGCCTCATTTCCTCACTTCTGTTTGGGCTGAAGAGTTACATTACCATCTCTTACATACTTACCTGGAGAAAAGGGCAGTACCTCTCCCTCTTTCTCGGTATACAAGTCAGTAACAGAATATTTTCATTTCCCTCATTTGGCTGGGTGCCTCCAAGGCACAAAATCCCCTCTCAGTTAAATATGCTTAAAAACAGAGTAATTCTTAAATCAACTGGGTGATCTATGAATGAGGAGTGGCTATTGTTGTCTACAAGGATACATTTCTTCTGTCCAAATATCCCACTCAGAAGTCTCTCAATTTCACAGGTGAATAAAGAATGGATTGTATTTAAAGAGTATTTGAAAAATTATTGTGATAGCAAAAACCTCCTGGCAGACCTTGACTCTTGTAACATTTAGGTGATAAATAATAGAATTTTTTGAAAAGAATCGGGAAAATAAATACTACTAATAATAAGATACTGTGTATAAAAGAACAAAATGAGATATAGTAAGAGAACAATCGGAATTTTATTTTGTTTTCATCCTTTATCTTTTAACTTTTATCTTCTCCCTTTTCCTTATTTGTAAAGTATGTGTATGTAGTTTGTACAATTTTTAAAATGGTGTATTGTTGTGTAAGTTCGTGTTGTATGTTCAATAAAGATTATTTTTTTAAAAAACACACAGAAGTCTCTCAGTTTCAAAACTGTATCTGGTACTGGGCTCTCGAGACCTAATTGGGATTTCTGTTACTGTACCACTGCCTAACAGTCTCTCTGCATGATCAGGCTGAGATGGTCTTACAGTGATCCTGAGTTCTTCTGAGTTGATCATCTTCAAATACTGGCACTTCCATGCTGAAGCCTTTCTGCCTGGGGCTGCCCAGGAATTCATGGCCTCTATGGCAACCATGGGCCTGTTGCCACTGACATCTAGTACAAAACATGTGGTAAGACATGCAATCGACTTGGGTTTTCTGTTCTGATCAGGAAGGCCAAGGGGAGGAGTGGGGAAGAGAAGGTACTTGTAAATTGGGTTTGAGTGCGCTTTGACTCCGCTGTCACAGACAGATCACTATCACAGTCCCTACTGTAAATGTCTAGTCCATTGACAGGTACCAAAGATGGGGGGGTGTCTTTTCAGTGGTGTCTCTTCTGACAACTCTGCCAAGCCCCATTGCCTCTTCTGGCCTTTAAGCAGTTCTTATATACTTTCTATTTTTTAAAAAAAATGTTCAGAAACTTTCTATTGATCTTATACACTTAAATCTTATTATGTTTGTTCCAATTGTTTCATTTTTAACAGCTTTGATGTATTGATCTGTATTAAGTATATTAACATACGAAGTTCCGACCAGTACCTGAATACCACTTTTGGCGAACGTTGCTCAGCTCTCAAGTTAGTAGCAGTAAGTGTTAAAATTCTATGACCACGGAAATCAGCTAATGGATGGCGCATGATTTTGGTAGTTGGAGCCGATTTAAAGTTTCCTCAAAAGGATTAGTATAAATCATAGGTTCTACACACTGCAAGTATGCTTGATGCAACTGGTACCTTTAGGAAATAAGCACTTTAACACCCTCTTGTGGCAGACTCTACAGATATCCTAACTTAACCATTTTAGTCCTTCCAGCCACTTCACCTTTCTGCATGGTGAGCTTTCTGAGCCGGCCATTCCTCTCCAAGGCTCTTGACACCTTTGTTGTGGCTGGGAGGAAGCAGATTGTTACCTAAAAGTTCACCATTTTCACATGTGTGCTCCATTCTACTTCTTTTCGCCTTCTTAACTTGTTCAAGAGATACCACTGAGCTGCACAAGAGCCCCTAGTACCCCTTTAAGCCACAATTGACCTGTATTTCTCATGTAGCTGTTCTATGTTCAAGCACCAATGCAGTCAGACCTTCCTGATACTGATCTGCACAAGCAACTTGGAATTCACTGTGGCCCTTTCTAGTGGTCCCCATTCAGCACCATAAACAGTTGTTTTTTAAATAAAAAACCCTCTCCAAAATCTTGTGAATCATTGATTTCGAATCACCTCCCCCTCACCAAAAGAAAACCCCGTATACTTTCCTTTTATGAATAAATACTCTTCTCAGATTATGCCATTGATTACTATCAAGTCCAGTTCCCCAAACCCAGAATCCAGATCTTGGTGATTCAGCCACTTGATCCTGCAACATCAACCCTGCAACTTACACTGCTACCACTCCTTCTGTCCAAACAGCCTGTGTCAGGAGGCTCTCAGACATTACTAGACACCAGTAAGATTCCAGAGAAACAAGAGCCAAAAATGAGGCTTTCTGCTCCCTGAGTCTCAGGGTCGCAAACTTATTTGGTAGTAAGTGAACAAGGAAGTTAGGAACTGGATTTAGTACCAAGTAGAGAGACACCTACTAAATAATAAGTAATATTTTTAAACAAGGTAAATAGCAAAACTAAAGATAGCAGCTTAAAATGGGACCCAACATAAAAACTACCATTAGAAAATCAAATTCACAAAGTGGTTAGAAATTATAAACCCAAATAAAATAACAAAGCTAATTTCTCCCAACCCTATACAAATTGCAAGGCATCATCTACCAGTTATAATCCGTATCAGGAAAGGTAAGATCTCGCAGGTGATGCAAAGAGACAACGTAATAAAAGGAGACCAAAAAGAACAGGAGTAAGCTTAGCTTTATCATGAAAAGGATAGTAAGTAGGGTGACTCCCCAGAACTAATCAGAAGGTTTCGAAGTTAGAGCTTTCTGGTACTTTGGCCCTGCACTTCCCCACAGCTGAAGCTACTTACTTCCCAATTAGCACGCCGCCTCCCTGATCTTAAAGCACAGTAAACCTAGATAACACAGGCGCCTTGACCCAATGACATCATATCCAATTGCTAAGAAGTAGCCCATATCCAAAGGCCAGCTCTCACGTTAATCAAAGGAAACATTTTTTTTCACAATTACAAAAAAGGAGCAGCTTTTGCTTCATGGTTTCTCATGCACACCTGCCAGTTAACCAGAAACCAGTGGCACAGCCGTTTTTTGGGCCACAGTGAAAGTAGGCCAAATACGTTTCACAATGAGCAAATCTGGGAAGTTCTTTTTGCTGACTGCAGTGACAGTCGTATCTACTTGTATGACTTTCCAGCTATAACCACTCCATACAGGGCTGGCCCGCCCATAGGGCAAAGTGAGGTGGCTTTGATTCCCACTTTAGCCATCCGATGAGGTGTTCCTGATGTAAATCTTCACTCACTCTTTCCTTCCTGGTGTAGGTGTGGGTGTCGGAGGAAGCACCATTGTGTGGTTCGCCCCAGGTGCCAAAATGTCTTCAGCCGACTCCAACAACACAAAGACCTGTGTATGAGAACGTCGATAGCCTGTGCAAGAGCTTCATGCTAACCAGCTTTTTTTCATACCATTACAAATACATATAACCGAATCCAAGCTGTAGCTGAAAGTCCACCTAGGCAAGTCTACACTCCACCCCAGACCTTCTGAATCATATCTTAAGTGTCATGGAAGGAAGAACAGTTAAGATGTGGACTCTTAATCTACATCCAAATGTCAGAGGGAGGTAGAAATAGAACCTCTCCTAGGATGGAAAAACTTCACGGATTGACAATTGCCATGAATAAGAAGAAGATAAAAAGAGCTCTGGTGGATCAGACCAAAAGCTCATCTAGTCCTGCATTCCATTCCACCACCCGTGGGACCAGATGCCTATGGGAAGCCTACAAGCAAGACATGAAGGGATTAGCCCTCTCCAGCTGTTGTTCCTCAGCAACTGATATTCAAAGACACATGCCTCTGATCCTGCAAGGAGTATATAACCATCAAGATTTGATTGCTTTATCCCCCAGGAATCAATCTAACTTCTTTTTAAATTCGTGAGTTAATTCTGTAGTTTAACTATGTAAAGCAGCACTTCCTTTTTTTCTGTACTGAATCTCCCATGTTTCTGCTTCATTGGATAACCCTAAGTTCTAGCATGATGTGAGAGGGCAAAGGCCTATCTCTATCCACTTCTGCTTTGTAAAATATACATTTTAGACACCTCTAATGCAGTGTTAGAAACTATTTGCCAAAAGGCTCCTGGAACCTGGGTCATGGGTGCAAAAACAAAATGTCTTCCAACTTCAGCAATCATTCCTATGATTTTAGATCTAGTAACATCCTGGGTCATGCTGGAGGCATGAGACTCCTCTTTCCTCCCTCTTAACCAGGCACCCCTAAACTCGGCTCTCCAGATGTTTTGGGACTACGATTCCCATCACCCCTGACCACTGGTCCTGTTAGCTAGGGATGATGTGAGTTGTAGTCCCAAAACATCTGGAGGGCCAAGTTTGGGGATACCTGCTCTTAACTGTGACCTCCGCTTTTGCCCCAGATGAGGTTGACAAGAAAGTCTCTTTCAAATCCTTTCAACACACTGTACTATTGAGGTGTGGAATAGATGGCATGAGAAACTAGCCTCCACACCCTCAACCTTAATCCCACTTCCCTGTATAGCACAAGTTCAGGCCCAATATAAATCTGTTATATCTATTATTCTTTATAAAAGGGGAATTCACCACTTTATAATGTGCCACTTACAGAATTACAACTCTTGGAAAGTTTGAAAGATCAGGCTTACACATCCACAAGATTAACATCATCTTGAAAGATCCTATGGTGCATTGTCTAGCCACAAAATAATGTTATGAACAACTGGATGTGGCAAGTGGTCCAAAAAGCAGGGTCTCTCATTGATATACAGTACCTGTTACTGTTACAATCCCAGTTCTCTTCACATGCTACTTTGAAATCAATGTGGGAGATGGACCTTACAGGCGAACTGAAATATTCTCAATGGCTTAAGATCTGGTCCACTCACCCACTTTAGGTCCATGTCTGCTAACATTCGGGAGGATATTTTAAAGGTGGTCCACCACTGGTTTTTAACCCCAGTCTGACTTGCTCCTACTGTAAGATCTGGTCTCCCCCTAATACTGGCAGGGTTGTAGGGTATGGGGAACATGCTGGCATATGTGCTGGGGATATAACAAATTCTGAAATCAGGCTGCAACAGAAATTAGTATTATTATTGACAAACAGGTCACTTTGGATGCTAAGTTATGTGTTTTATCCATTTTTGATGGTGATAATGCTGATATTATTAGTCAACAACGAATTTTATATCTGCTGGACACTGCTTGTTTGGTTATCTGTCAAGCATGGAAGGAGTCATCTTGTTACTCTTTGGTCTTATGGTTTTAAAGAGACACATTTGCTGCCATCTCTGAAAAACCGACCCCATATGATATGTGCTGCCAGAGGGGTTGCAGAGCCCTTAGACTTGTAATATGGGGGTGGTTTGTTATTATATAACCAAATCATATCATGGTTGGCACATTCCTACTAAAATATGATTATATCTGGCAAATGTTTACTCTGTATAAAAATGAACATTGCATCCCACCATGGACTATATCTGACGGTGCTCTTTTATGACTGTTAGTATGAAGTTGTTGTTCAGTCGTGTCCGACTCTTCGTGACCCCATGGACCAGAACACGCCAGGCATCCCTATGTTCCACTGCCTCCCGCAGTTTGGCCAAACTCATGCTAGTCGCTTTGAGAACACTGTCCAACCATCTCATCCTCTGTTGTCCCCTTCTCCTTGTGCCTTAGTTTGGAGATGTCTGATCTAGATCTATTTTTTAAGTCTTGAGGTAACACTACCAGACAGAACTGTAGGGTGTATTCACAAGCATGGATAGCCCTCCAAGAACGAGAATACTGTAACCATTTTCCATCTCAAATTACAGAAGTTGTAGACTTGAGAGTTGTTTTGGAATGGAAATGTCAAGGAGGGGGTGGCTTTCCTGAGTCCTCCCTGCAGGCTGCTAATCAATCACATGCAGGCACCGAATGGGTTACAAGGCTTTATTGGTTTATTTTCTGGCACCAGCTACAGAACATCAAACAGCAAGTCTAAAACACGGCAGGTTGTCTCCCCCCCCGGCACGTTAACTCAAATATTTATATGGGCTGGGGAATGCTGGCAACCAGCCAGCCCCATCACATGCTCCCACTTTGGGGACTAATTGTTACCACCTGCCTGAGGGGCCCCACCCAGTGATACTTGCTCACAGGATCACTACTTCATGACAAGTTATGTGATATACTTATCTACCATTCATACATGCAAGATACAATGGGGAAAAATTATCGTTCTGTACACTTAAGACCAGATTCAATGAATTAATCCCTCTAGTATAATCCTATGGAAAGACTTTTACCAGTGCCAGAGTGTTGCCTCCCTGTGTGTTCCCGCAATTGGTTCCCAGGATGGGGGGCGGTCAGGAGAACCCCCAGAACACAACACAAGGAATATAAGGGAGAACATCAGGCAAGCTGAACTGCTTGCACTGATGTAACTTTCACATTAGCATAATTCCTGCCATAGGATTTACAATGCAATTCAGTCTGACTCTACAATCTGCCTATTCGTGTAGCACACACACAGAGAGAAACTTGAAAATGCTTATCTGCCTAAATCATTTTAGATTGGCAATTGTTTTCAAAACGTGCTAAAATTTCATTATTTATTAATTAAAAAGAATATCCCTCTCCATCTGAGAAATGCCCCACTTATGAATTCCATCCTGGAAATGTGAAGTCCTGCTCATCAAGCCAAATGATTTGTTTTTGCACAATCTACCACTAAGTAGTGGCTACTTCACTGACCAATCAGAAGTAGCCAATTTGGCTCACCTTATTATGCATGATCAGGCATGGCAAATGTTCTCGTCAGTAAACTTTATCCTGTATCCAAATCATCAAGTTTGGGTAAAAAAATTCTGAGGTTTTGAACTCACAACATCCAGGAGACACACAGGTTTCTTTATAACTATACAATACTATAACTAACTTAGAGTACCGTGGAAAAGTCCATTTGTGTAAGCAATTGTTTTCATTAGCTACTGGAGTTTAATATATGAGATATCTCGCTTTGCATGTCATGAGTCTATGTCAAGCCTGTATTTGTTATAATTGTGATGATTATGGCATACAGCTGATGAAAACCCCAAAGTTGAAATTGTTAATTTGGGGTTCTCATCAGCTGTACGCCATAATCATCACAATTATAACAAATAAAGGCTTGACATATCTCGCTTTGCATGTCATGAGTCTATCTCATATATTAATTCTAATTTTTCGAGTTTCACCTGTAGGTAAAGTAACAAGCTATTTCTGAAGAGAGTCCCAATACTATTTTTGTATAGACTTATTAAAAATCCCACATGGCAAAGTCAGCTACTCTAGAGAAAATGACCCAAAGCTCTCTGCATTGTATCTTCATAGAAATGAAGAAAAAAAGTGCTAAAGTTTCAAGTTAGTCAGTACTGCAAGAATTAAAAGTTTGCAATATAGAGTGGCACTACAATTCTGTGAAAAAATTGACTGGGATTATCTAGTTGCTTCAACCCTCATACTGGTTTAGTGGATTCACTGTGCCCAAAGGAGTGTTGAGCTTGCCAATTTACTGTAGTTCAGCACAATATCCAATGTAAGCTGTTAATATAAAATAGAAACATTCCGAAGAGCTTGGGAAGAAATGACAAAGTCAGAACTACTAAATAATATGAAACACGGTCCAACACAACTACTAAATAATATGAAACACGGTCCAACTACATACAACTAGAAGGTTACTAGGTAGGGTTGGTTTAGATGACCACTGTACAACAGGCTCTATGTTAGTGTTTCTTGAACTTGGGTTCCCAGCTATTGTTGGACTAAAACTCCCATCAGCCCTAGCTAGCAGGACCAGTGATTGTTGGGAGTTGTTGGGGACCCAAGTTTGAGAAACACTGCTCTATGCGTTCAAGTAAGAGAGCACTCGGCACCATACAAAATTGTTTTGGGTTTGTTTTCTAAATTCAGGAGTGCACATGAAAGTCCCTTGATAAATGAATGAGTAGTAGCAGTAGTTGTTATTTATTCAATTTATATACCGTCCTATACCTGGAGGTCTTGGGGAGGTTCACAGTATACAATATATATATATATAATATATAATATTTTATATATATATATAAAATAATAACCCAATACCACTTTTTATGAGCTCTTATGCAGACGGCAGAGAAATTGAACTAGGATTAATTGATGGTATTGGAAATCAGCCACTCAGACAGGCAGAATTCCCTGTGAAAACTCAGGCTCACATTTCCAGATCCAGTTTTCCTCCTGGGTTCTTGGGGAGCAGCTGTTGCCAAGAATGCTTTTGCACAGTTTCAGTCGGTGTGCCAGCTCCATCCATTCCTAGAGAGATCATATCTGGCCAAGATAACATGCCTTAATTACCACCTAGAGGGAATTACTGCAATGCCGTCTCCATAGAGCTGCCTCTAAAATGTCCAGGAACTTCAGCTGGTCTAGAATGCAGCAACCTGAGTATTGACTGGAATAATTTCTTGGGAGTATGCTATTACAACAGCTACACTGGCTTCTGGTCTGTTTATGGGGACAATTAAAACAACAACCACCTGTTTGTTTGTTTTTTGCCTTTAAAGCCCTGAGTCTTCTTGTTCATAAAATCTAGCAAAGGGGCTTTTCTCTGCATTCCATCAGTAGTTGAAGTGTCTAGTGGGGACAAGGGAAAGCCACTTTGTGGTAGTTCCTAGGCTATGCAATGGCCTAGAGAGGTTTGAGTTGCACAAACCTTTGCTAGCCAAGACTTTGCTTGCAAACTTTTGCTTGTCAGGCTAAAGCTATATTGCCAGTTACCTGAGGAATGATTTTTAAAAATTATTTTTATCTGTTGTCTTGCCATTTTTTTAAAAAATAAATGTTGACATTCAAAAATAATATACTTTAGTGTTATTATACATGGCAAAATGGGCTATAAGCATGTTATAATAACCCTATTACTAATTTCTCAGGCTAGAGAATGTACTTAGAAAGGTAAAGGACCCCTGGGCGGTTAAGTCCAGTTGAATTCAACTATGGGGTGCAGTGCTCATCTCCGCTTTCAGGCCAAGGGAGCTGGCATTTGTCTGCAGACAGCTTTTCGGGTCATGTGGCCAGCATGACTAAACCGCCTCTGGCACACAGAACACTGTGGTGGAAACCAGAGCGAACGGAAATGCCGTTTACTTTCCCACCAAAGCAGTACCTATTTATCTACTCGTGCTGGTATGCTTTCAATCTGGTAGTTTGGCAGGAGCTGAACAAAGCAATGGGAACTCACCCTGTCACATGGATTTGAACTGCTGATTTGCCGATCTGCAAGCCCAAGAGGCTCGGTGGTTTAGACCACAGCACCTCCCACGTCCTTAGAACATAAGCTATAGTGAAGTAGCTCCCAGGCTCGAGTAGCCATCTCACCATGCAACTCTGATCATGTGTTGACAAGTCTAACATGAACAAGTATTATTATTTAACATTTATAAAGCAAATAAATATGTCTTAGTACTGTACTAAAGCGATTTCTGCATAAGACACAAAATATTGTAATTATGAATCTAAAGGCATATTAGAATATAAGAGCCCTTTCATGGGTTATAATGAGCAGCCAAAAAAAACAGGTGTGAGGCTTAATTCATATTTCTGCTTTCCCCCTGCATGCCCTCTACTCAAGAACCCTGTAAAAGAGCTCTAAGCAAAAAATGGGTTCGAAGGAAGAGTAGCAGCACCTATTTGACCAAAGGCACTTTTAACCCACACAGTTCTTCAGGAAAATTCTCTGGATGACATGTGTGTAGGCATATATGGTCAGAATGAAAAGTGGAAGGAACTAATTGTAAGAATGAAACAGGAGATGGGTAGCTACTAGCAAACATGCTATAATGAGACAAAGGCATGCATTTATAGAGTCTCTTTCTTCCCTTCCAAATTAGAGCATATCCCTGTTTTCTAGCTATCCAGCACCAGGATAGTGTATTATTAAAAATGCAGTATGAGTTACTCTCTTTTAAGTTTGTCTCCTTGGCTCATCTGCCACCCTTGCCCATATGACTTAGATTGGTCCGAATACAAATATTTACCTGGTCGCTTCCACTTCACAAGATTAAAGCAGTTTGATGCCTCACCAATCTCACATAATACATTGAACAGTGAAATGAGTTTTCTGTTTGTTCCAAAGCACAAAAGCTATCTGACATTCATTCTTATTGTTTTCTATCATAAAAATATCATTTACACCTCTGCTGTTGATTTAAGTGGCTTTGGCCTCGCCATTAGGATCAAGTAGACATCCCAAACAATCATTTTGCTCCTTTCCTCACTACATTACTGGCCCAAAGTACCAAAAATTAGAGTTTTAACAAACTTTACTGATATTTTGAATAACATCAATAAAAATTACAACTAAGTGGTGGTGGTGGGGTGTTTCCAGCAAGTGATAATTTACATAAATTGACAAGTCACAAATGAAGGTAGATTATAATGCTTAACAACCAAGACAAGAAAAATGTAGTTAATGGGTTGACAAGAATAGAAAAGATGGAAGACATACTTGGGAGAACAAGGAAAAGGATGTCACAGCAAAATTTCAAAGAACAGATTATTATTTTTTATCAACTGGCCAGACTGAGATGGCCTTACAGGCTCCCCCATTAGATAAATAGCCAACCTTTGTTGGTCCTTTCAGAATTTTCAGTGAGTGCCATGGGCACTACTAACTTGGGTTGTTCCTTTCTCCAGGTTGTCATCTCACTAGGCAGAAAGCATGTGCACACACTTTCCATGGAACCTGGGTAAAAGTCAGTTCCAGCAGACTTAAAACAGATTCTTTTGCATATGCAAAGTTTAAAAAAAAACCCACCATCAAATGAAAGTATTGAACTGCATAGTGGAAAAAGTGTAAATCTGGAATTTGCCAGCACAACAAAAACATTGATCCAAGGCAGCAATCCTCCTCATAGGATAAAAAACAAATAACATAACACATCAGTGTACACAGAGCTAACCTGTTATGGTTTGATAGCAGTTTTGTGATGATCCCTTGTAAAACTTATCATACAAAAGGACCCCTGCCTTAGATCCATGATTATGCACCTGGGCAGTGCTAGAGCACACTGAAACCATGATTTTTATTATTTAGTCAACGGAGACAGAAATGATCTGCAAATTGATGTTGATTTGGGGGAGAGGGAAGCTGTGAAAAAAATCATGCATTTTGAATAGCATTCATTTCATAGGATCTAGTGTGCATGTGCAAACACATGCAAGCCTTCTCTGTATCTGGTACTTCATTCTCTCCTGACTCCTGTAGCACCCCATCTCCTTCCCTGACAATCAATGGAGTGATAGATGTCACAGCCAGATCGCCTTCACATCCTTCTCCCTGCACCCCAACAACTACATTTTCTTCCCTCTAACCACCCAGATCTCCTTTCTCCCTCCTATTCTCTTATTTGTTCTCTGGGAGAAAAAGGAGCCCCACCTCTTTGTCATCATTGCAAGGGAGTTCACCTTGTGAGCATGGAATTTAGATCCCAAGGGTGCCACTGTGCCTAACAAGTGCCACAATGGCCACCTCGGGTCTGAGGAATTGCTCTGCAGAAGGGCACTGTTCTGCTCCTCCTATTTACTGATAACCAGAAATATCCTGGGAAATTACTTGGCTAAGTTTTGTGAAATAAACCTACCAAGTGACAAGGATTAACTTGGGAATGGTCTTGAGCTTGTGTCCGATTGAAATATGCCAACTAGATACTACTTTTTAGCTCTGATTTAGAATACAGCTGGAGATGCATATTTAATACAAAACCTTTCCATGAGTTAAAGTTCTAGCAGCTATGGAAGCTGTCAAGTTAACATGACTCAACCTCCCCTGCCTTCCTTATTCAGGTCTAAACAGCAAAGTCATTGCAATTATCAACTATCAACATTTCCAATCCCTCTAAGTCAGCCTTCCGCAACATGGCACACTTCAATGTTGTTGGACTGCAACTCCTTAGTATCCCTGACCACCAGCCGTGCTGGCACTGATGGGAGTTGTAGTCCAAAATACATGCAGGGCAAAAAGTTGATAGTTCCTGCTCTAAATGAATGACTGCTTGCCTGAGGTATGACTTAACCGAAGCACGCTGAGGCCACAGCAAAAACTGAGAACCCTGCACAGTGTCTCAATACTGTGGCACAGTGCCTAACAGGCTGGGTGAGTGCACAGCAAGATCATTTAGGTGACAGTCAGGTGGAGTGGTGAAGGACGAGTGTAGCAATAAAGGAGTCATATGTCCACTGTATGAGTTCCAACTGGAAGTCTTGGAAGTTGTTCGCATTATTCCGAAGTACAGATTCAAATTGTTTCAGATGGAATAAACAGCACCAGGTTATCCAAGGGTCTCACTGGTTCAACATAAAGTTTGACTTGGACTGGCAAAGGGAATTTCAATTTGCAAAAAGCCTCATCTGTATGCCTAATCACCTACAGCATACCAACTACATATACAGTGGTACCTCGGGTTACAAACACCTTAGGTTACAGACTCCGCTAACCCAGAAGTAGTACCTCAGGTTAAGAACTTTACCTCAGGATGAGAGCAGAAATTGCTCAATGGCGACCACGGGAGGCCCCATTAGCTAAAGTGGTACCTCAGGTTAAGAACGGACCTCCGGAACGAATTAGGTTTGTAGCCAGAGGTACCACTGTAACTATCCTGAAGCCCCACTTCTCTGTTACTCCTACCCCTTACAAACAGGAAAGCAATAGCCATTAAGCACAGTTCAGCTTTCTGCTTCAGCCCTTCCCTATGGAACTGAACAACCCTGGCCAGAGAACCAGTACCTTCCTGCCGAAACTTGCTCTGTTTATTTTCTGTTCATACTTCTACTCCCTCCCCTGGAAAACCAACTTACAATTAATCACTATCAACATATAATCAAGTTAGAAGACACAGATTCCTCAAACTGCCACATTGCAGAAAGCAGTCCCTATAAGAGGATGATCCTAAAGGCCTTAACTTAGTTCCCTCACATGTGTTTGAGCTCATAACCTCACAACCCACTCCAGAACCCTTTGAATTTCCATTATTCTTTGTCTGTAGGGGTTGATAAGGTTCCTACATCAGAATTTTCATTTAAATGTCTTTTTTATCCTGCTTTGAGGTGAGACTTTTCTCTAATGTCCTAAAGAGTTCAGGTTCTAAAGTCGTCTCAGAAACTTCCCCTCATGAACATCCTTTGACTCTTGCTTCCTCTGCATCTAGAGCTAGCAAAGTTTAGAAAAACAAGTCAATACAAATACAGTATGGCTAAATATTTATATACTTTCACTCTATAGTGGTGTGCCACCATGGAGACTGCCCTATTAACTGCTCTGAGGACAGGATGCAGGGCATCGTTTGCTGATCAACAAGTCTACTGTAACAAGAATGCTCCATGCAAAGCCCAACAAAAACTGAACAAAGGGTTCCCAATTGTAAAACCTGGGCTGCAACAGATTTTCCTTGGTGGGCAGAGAGACTAACCAAAGCTTCATTTCAGTACAGGTACAATTCTTCATTCAGGAATACTGAACATATTTGATAATGTATACATAATAGGCAATATGTTAGCTTTGTACTTTTATTATTGTACAGTATTCTTTCTTGTAAGCCACTTAGAATTATTTTCAGTTATACAATCTATATCTGTACCACTTAACATAAATATTTCAAACAAAGGCTCCCAACTATGCATTTATATAATTCTGTAATGTGGCAGCTAATCCAAGAGTTCCAATTCCCAAAGCTTGACTAAATATTCCATTATTCTACCCATCTGCTCTGCAATTTCAAAATCAATTTTACCAATCACCACCAAGCATTTAAGTTCCAACTGGTTACATTGTGTATTTTTGAAAGATACTACTAACTTTGCTGGTGATAAATTATGCAAAGGCCACAAAATTATTGTGTGGACAAAAGAACAGTAGCACAAAGCCAGCATTCTAAACATTAGTAACATCCTCAGAAGTAAAAATGCACAATGGGGGGGGGGAATCTCTCTTGTTAGCAACCAGTCACCCACAGGCAGCACAGAACCAAAGAAAACTCTTGTGCAAGATCCTCCTTTAAAGAAAAGCAAGCAATTATACCCAAGGTCATTTTACCTGAGAAGAAACTGCAAAATGGGTGGGGGGGGCCTTGTCAACTAAAGAAGTGTGTGTGTAGTTCAAAACTGTTTTATGAAGTTTTGTCGAAGCCAGAAGGAGGTGCTGGTAGCTGGCCAAGATCTTGGGGGGTGGGGGTTGAAAAGTCTTGCATGCTTTTGATGAGCAACACGGGATAGTGAGGAATCTTAGGTCTGTGTAGTCACTGAAACCCTAAAGAATGAGGTGCAACCCTTCCTTGTATGCACTTATCTTGTTGTTATGAAGAAAAGTTATTGTATAAAACTGAACTACCATCACCATATGCATGTTTTAACTCTCGCAGCTCAACAATTACTTCAGATGCTGGAACAGCACAAGCACTAAGAAAAAAGGATGAATCAGACTGGGGGTGGGGTGGGGAATTGCCACCCTGTGTTCAGAGCTAACATACTGTATGATTCCAGGTAATGAGGCATATCCCAAAATAAAAGGAATGGCCCTGAGCATCCTGCTAATGTAACACCTATTTAATAACCTTAATCACCGCCAACATTTTTTTGGTGCATCAGCCTCCCTTCCCCCCATGCCTAGGAAGACAGATATGCACATTCCAGTCAAGCCTCTCAGCAGAGGTCGCACCACTCCCCCCCTCCCCCCACATCCCTAAGCTTGCAAGAATTTTTTGGACTTTTCGTCTACCATACTGTACAAAAAAGAAAAGAAAAAAAGCTCCAGAGCAAAGACCCTTCCCTTTATATCCCTTCAAAGTCTCTCTCTCTCTCTCACACACACACACACACAATGCAATTTCCTTCCTTTTCGGGTGGGTTGGGGAAATAAAAGAGGGGGAGGCGAAGCACAAGTGTATGAAAGACCAAGAAGCAGAGAGAAAATGAGCCTTACAGGGGGGGGGGAGCAGAGCGTCAGCCATGTTTTGCTTGTGTGTGTGTGTGTGTGTGTGTGTGAGTCCAGTATTTACAAACCTGCAGCTGCAGCAGCTCTTGGAGTCTGTGAAGGAAGAAAGGAGGGAGAGAGGGAGGAGGAGGAGAGGGAGGGAGGGAGAGGGAAAGGCAAGAGGAAAAAGAAAAAAAAAGGAGGGGGAGGAGGGAGAGAGGGCGAGAAGGAGAAGGAGAAGGGGAGAAAAGCAGAAAGAAAGGAGAGAAGGGAGGAGAGACAGGCAGCAACAGCAGACAAAGGAACCCAGCAAAGCCTGACAAGACACACACACACACAGAGAGAGAGAGAGAGAGAGAGAGAGAGAGAGAGAGAACTGCTGTGGCAGGCACTGGGGGCAGCTTTGTTTGCCTCTCTCCTTGGCCATTTTGTTACCTAGTGGGAAGTTTCTGGAGGGTGCGTATGTGTGTGTGTGTGTTAAGAGAGGGTCTGTATGAGATAATGAGTGTGTGATTGTGAGTGTGTGTGTCTGTGAGATTGTGTGCCTGTGTGTGTGTGCCTTGTGTGATTGAGTGTGTGTGTGTGTGAGATTGTGTGCCTGTGTGTGTCTGTCTGAGATTATGAGTGTGTGATTGATTGATTGTGTGTGTGTGTGTGTGTGTGTGTGTGTGCAAGAGTCTGGGTGTGAGAGAGAAAAGGCTTGCCACATTCTCATGGGCACCACTAGCAACAACAGACCCATCACTCCCCCCCCCATTCATTCACACACACACACACACACACACACACTTTCCCCTCACCTACCCCCGCCCCTCACTCCCTCGTGGCTCATCGTTTCCGATAACGGGATTTTTTTTTGCGGGTTGAAGAGAAAGGCCCCAGCCCCGACACACAAACACAACAGCGGGAGAGGAAGCAGTGCGTGTATAATGAAGATTTTTTTAGCGGGGGGGGGTAGTTGAAGACCACGAGCGTCTCCCTCTCGCTCCTTCCACCCCACAGGAGGAGGGAAAAAGGGTCCCCCACCGGGCTGCCCCCTCTGGCCTCGCTTCCCACCCCCCCCCTCGTTTCTTCCTAGCAACAGCTTCCGGGGGGGAAAGAGGGAGAGAAGGGGGGGGGAAGCCTGGCGCGAGCGAGCGGGGGGGGGAGGAGGAGGAGCGCGCGCCCTCCTCGGATGAATAATAAATAACGCCAGCCCCGAGGGACGCGGGGCGGGAGGGGCCAGGCCAAGGGAGCGGCTCCCCCACAGCGACTCCCACCGGCGGTGGCCGGTACTGCCCGGCCGGGCCAAGGGCGGCGCGGCGGCGGCTCCTTTTCCCGCTCCCTTTCCCCTTCCCCCCCCCTCTCCCCTCGCCGCTTACCGCCGCTCCCTCACCTGCTGCTGCCCGAGCCTCCTTGTCCGCCCTCGTCTCCTTCTCCTCCTCCGCCGCCTCCGCCTGCACCCGGGCGGGCGCGAGGTGCCCGGCGGGGGTGCGGCGTCGGCGGGGGTGCCAGTGCTGCAGAGGCTCCGCCAACCCCCCGCTCGCCCGGCCAGGCCGCTCAGCTCCTCGGCGGCGGCGGTTGCTGCTGCGGCGGCTCCCCTTGTCTCGCTCGGCCCCCGCCGCCGCCGCTGCTGCTCAGCCCTCCTCCTCTCCCTTGCCACATTGGGAGCCTCCCCCTCAGCCTTGCGCGGCCGCCGCTGCCAGGAGAGAGGCCTCCGCGCCTTCCTGCCAAATAGTGAGCCGCTCCGAAACCCGTGGCCCCGCCTCCCGCCGTCCTGCTGCGGCGGCCGCGCAGGCGCACTGCGCCCGCTGAACTGCGACAGGAGAGCCGGGGCCTCGGCCGTCTGTCTGGCCCGGCGCGAGAGCGCGCTCGCCTCCCTCTCCCTCTCTCCGGGAAGCCGGAGTGCGCATGCGCCGGCTCACTTGCCCGTGGATGAGCAGG
The DNA here is from genome assembly GCA_900245905.1 of Lacerta viridis. Lineage (NCBI taxonomy): Eukaryota > Metazoa > Chordata > Lepidosauria > Squamata > Lacertidae > Lacerta > Lacerta viridis. The sequence continues at coordinate 216,785 of OFHU01004166.1, forward strand.
GGCTTCGCTTTTTCTCTGCTGCTACTTTCAAAATCTTCCTGTTTTTTAAAAAGCAACGCTACGCTCTCAGTTTTTATGACTTGAAGAAGCTTTCTGCAAGGAAGGCTGCATGCAGCCCCCTACAGCGTATCTTACCTGGGCAAACAAATTTACACGTTTTTAACATGTGAAAGTTTTATTATTATTATTATTATTATTTGGTTATTTGGTTTTCAGTTCTAAGTTTTACAATCACATATTCCAACATACAACATAAAAACAAGATTCAAAAGAACCTGGACTTCTCTCCTCCCCTTTGTGGGTCCTGTTGTTAATCATTTCCTCCTGCATCTTTTATGATAATCCAAATCTTTTACATCTCCATTATGTCCAAAATTCACCACTAAACTACAAGTGTTATTCCAATCCCGCTAATGGTTTTATCTGTTTACAATGGTTTTTAAGATAGATTATAAATTTTCCCTATTCCTTATTAAAATTTGGGTCTTCCTGATTTCTTATTCTTTGGTCATTTTTTGCCAATTCGGCATACATCAATTTAATCTGCCATTCTTCTCTGGTAGGGACTTTATCTTCTTTCCATCTCTGGGCTAATAACATCCACACAGCTGTGGTCGCTACATAAATCGTCTTTTCTGCTCCCTTGAGATTTTGACACCTTCAGTGTTTTTAGAAAAAGTTATTTTAAACTTTTCTTTTTAACTCATTATATATCATTTCCCAAAATTCTTTTTACTACTTTACATATCCACCACATATGATAAAAGGTGGCTTCTGACGTGTGAAAGTTAACTTGCAAAGCTTTTTCTGTTACAATGGTACCTCGGGTTGCGGACACGATCCGTTCCAGGGTGCCGTCCGCATCCCGAAAAGTCCGCAACCCGAGCAGTGATATTGAGCATGCACGGAAGCGTGATATCGTGCGACCTGAGCAGAACGCTTCTGCGTGAGCACGAGCAGCGAAACCCAGAAGTAAAAACTTCCGGGTTTGCCGCGTTCGCAACCCGCAGTGAACGCAACACGAGGTACGACTGTACTTTACTTTTTATAATTTTTATTAAATTTTCTGTTTTACAATTTAGAATATTCATTTAAACAACCGTAAAATAACAAAAACTTCCCTTCTTCCCTTTCCATGGTTCATTTTGCATAACATAAATCCCTGCATATTTTATATAAACTAAACCATTCAGTATTCCATTGTTACATCCATCAAACATGTATTTCTCCATGTGTGACGAAGCATAGATATCCATGCATGGATTTCATTTGAACATTCACACCTGGCCTTTCAACGGAACCATTTGGCAATGGGTCTCAATAACGGGTTGTTTTTATTTTGATTACAGATATATATATATATTGGGGGGGGGGTTGCTGATCTTTTCTGTGAACCGCTCTGAGACCTCCAGGTATATAACTCTGCATATAAATTCAATAAATAATAATAAAACCATATCCGAACTGCCCATGGATGAGCCCAGAAGTGCTGGAACAAGGTTCATTCATGATAGCCACAGTCATGCCATCTAAAATTATACAAGAATCTTAACAATTATGCAATAATAATTGAGGGTGTATTGCAGCAATCAAGGCAGATCTCGTGTTGCAGAGCTACTATTTTCTGTACGAGTGCATGGGCAAAGGATTTGGAGTGCTCAAGCCTCTTTCAGAGTGACTTAAGTTGGGTGTTCCTTGAAGTTCCACTTACACGTAATTCTCTTGAAACCAAAGCAGCTTGTGTTTTCAGTGTCCCTAAATGCTTAGCTTTGGAGCATAGTACATCTGGTGTGCTCTGGTCCATGGGGTCACGAAGAGTCAGACACGACTGAACAACTGAACAACAACAACATCTTTCTCCAGAGTGACTCTAGCAGCTAATCCTCTGTGGCTGACTCATCTCCTTTCAGTAGACTCTGGTCAACCCAAAGGGTGAGAAGACTTCTTCTCCTGCTGCAGAAAGAGTAACAGGTCTTCTGCCCCAGACAACTCCACCTTTGGATGGGCCCAAGCGAACTTCCCTTCTGTCCTGCTTCCCAATTGTCCTTTCTCACCCAGTTGACTAGAATGTGGTCTAAACCTGCCTTCCAGGTCATGACTAAGCCGTTTCTGGTGAACCAGAGCAGCGCACGGAAACGCCGTTTACCTTCCCGTCGGAGCGGTACCTATTTATCTACTTGCACTTTGACGTGCTTTCGAACTGCTAGGTTGGCAGGAGCAGGGACCGAGCAACGGAGCTCACCCCGTCGCAGGGATTCGAACCGTCGACCTTCTGATCGGCAAGCCCTAGGCTCTGTGGTTTAGACCACAGCGCCAAAAGAAACGCTGTGAAAATGCTTTTTAGGGGGAAAAGTTTTGGAAAACACATTGAATTTTGCATAGCTCACACACGTAAAACGTTTTATTTGCAGCTGAGTCCACAGACGTCTAAAGAGGTACCATAGCTATACTAATCTGTTGCAGCAAAAACCTTAATGAGTGATGCAGTAATTTAAAGCCTAACGCAACTTATAAATACATAAACTTTATGTCAAGCCAACTGCAACAGATAGATGCATGGGTACTCTCAATGGGTTGGTTGGTTGGTTGGCTGGTTGGTAGGTAAACATACAGTGGCACCAAAACAGCTAGAGGCACAATTAGTTTCTGTAGTAAGGATTCCTGTTCTTATTAAGCCCAAGATGGAGGGATTCAATTGCAAATGTGGCACAAAGTCAGCCACTTCCCTCAAATCTCTCTGAAACTTTTGTTTTTGTTGTCCTTTGATAGAAGCTTTTTTTGTTAAACAACAGGCACTTTCAAGTTTGTTACAAAACGGAACATTGAAATATACATCTGCCTCAGTTTCTATATTGCTGGGGCTGCCTGCTGTGCTGGAGTTACTTGAATATACATTATAGGGAGACGGAGGGTCCCGTCCCCCCAATTTTTATATTTGATTTTCAATTTATATAGTTGGCATCAGTTGAGGTTTGGGCAAGGATGAGTCGAGCAGAACTGTTAAAAATCACAACTGAAACGGGCCCCTCAAAATTCCATATCCAATTTTGTATTTTAGCAGGAAGGTATTTATTGGAAGGAATCTATACATTTCAGAAATATATTAAAAATAAATGAAAATGCTATCTAGATATTTCACACCACCTGAAGATGGGACTTTATTCTCTCAGGGAGCAGTCCCTTGAACTGCTAACTAAAGCTGTTCTATTCAGCTTCCATTCACTTTTTGCCTTGCACATCTCCTAAAAATAACTTCCACCTTTGTTAATAAATTGTCTCGCTTCCCTTGATTCCCATTTTCCCACCTTTCAGGTGACCTGAGTGTTTCCAGTTCTCATATTTCCCAAAGTAGGGTATTAACCATGGTTATACTTCATGTTCCCGGCAAACCATGGCTTGATGCTACCTGATAATTGCACAGCACCTAAAGAGCCTTATCTGAATGACTACTACCAACCCCAATCAGCTGTTAGTGGTCAGAACAGACAATTCTGGGCTAGATGGTTCCATGGACCTTCCTATGTTTTTCATATATTGTGTTCTTACTAAGTTGATGTGTGTAGTTTTAATATTTATAAGCTACCTTGAGTCCTAGTTTTGGGTAGAATAAAACCAGGGAATATATTTATTATTATTATTATTATTATTATTATTATTATTATTATTATTATTATTTCCCATCATTCACACCTGAACTTCCTTTGAGCATGGGTGGGAGGGAAAGAGTGTGTGTGTGTGTGTGATTTTACATAACAAATTTAAATTCAAACTTATCATTCACCTTCACAACAAAATAAAAAAATCATTCCAGTAGCACCTTAGAGATCAACTAAGTTTGTTCTTGGTATGAGCTTTCGTGTGCATGCACACTTCTTCAGATACACTGAAACAGAAGTCACCAGACCCTTATATATAGTGAGAGAGTGAGGAGGGGTATTACTCAGAAGGGTGGTGGGAATGGGTGATTGGCTGATGGGTGTGGAAAACCTGTTGATGACTGTTAACGACTGCAATTAGTCCTAAAGGAAAAAGCAAGGGGTGAGATGGCTAAAGATAGCTTTGTCATGTATAATGAGATAAGAATCCATTGTCTTTATTCAGACCAGAATTCACCTTCACCGAAAGGATTCTCAGAATCCCTTGACTTCCCACCACCCTTCCCTGGTTTCAATTATGAATCCCCTTTTCTTTGAGCTTATCTTATTTTTTCTAATTGTTAGAAATATTATGATCCATTTTTCCATTGTATTTTGTACTTTACAAGCATTACTCTAATCCTGCCAAGGTTTTTAGTTGTTTACAGTGTTCTCTTAAATATATTATAAATTTCTCCCATTCCTTCTTGAAATTCTTCTCTTCCTGGTCTTTGATTTTTCCAGTTAATTTCGCCATTTTGGCATAATCCATCATCTTCATCAGCCATTCTTCTCTGGTTGAAACTTTGCCTTCTTTTCATCTTTTGGCCAGTAGTATCCTGGCCATAGCTGTCAACTTTTTCCTTTTTTAAAGGGAAATTCACTTATTCCAAATAGGATTCCTTGCAAGAAAAGGGAAAAGTTGACAGCTATGATCCTGGCTGCTGTCGTCACATACATGAAAAGTCTTTTCTGCTCTCTCGGAATCTCTGTACCTAAAATGCTTAACGAAAAAGCATCTGTTTTCCCCCCACAAATGTTATTTTGAACATTTTCTTCAATTCATTTTAAATCATTTCTCAGAATGCTTTAGTTATCTTGCACATCCACCACATATGGTAGAATGTGCCTTCTTTCTCTTTACATTTCCAGCAAACATTAGAAGCAGTCTATACAGCTTTGCTAATTTTACTGGTGTTAAATACCATCTATACATCATTTTCATATAGTTTTCCTTCAACGCACAGCACGCTGTAAATTTTAAGTCTTCCTTCCATAATTTCCCCCAAGACATAGATTGAATATTATGCCCAATACCTTGTGCCCATTTTATCATTACTGATTTGACTTCTTCATCCTTCGTATGCCATTCTAGCAACAATTTATACATTCTAGATAATAATTTCTCATTATTTTCCAGTAATTCCTTTTCAAACTTTGAAATTTCTATACTAAATCCTTTTTTCTAATCTGCTTTAAACACATCATTTACTTGATGATATTGCAGCCAATCTGTGACTGTATTATATCTTCAATCTGTGACTGTATTATATCTGCTTTTTAATTTCAATTGTTGTTCTCCTTCAGTGAGCATCTCTTTATATGTTCCCCACTCACCTTTCACATTAACCTTTTTAAAAGATATCACTTCTACTGGGGAAAGCCACCATGGTGTTTTCTGTTCTAACAAGGTTTTATATTTTCCCCATATACCATAAATAGCTTTTCTTACCAAATGGTTCAAGAATCCTTAATGCACTTTGGTCTTTTTGTACCATAAATATGCATGCCACCCAAATCTATTACCATGACCCTCAAGGTCTAAAATATCTGTATTTTTAAAAAGTTATCCATTTCCGTTTTCTTTTTCAATGAGTGAATGGGAAAGAGGATATTTACCGGTAGATCCTAAACCAAACAGAGACATCAATATATAATCCTCTAAACTGAAGAGAGAGAAAATCAAGTTCCCAATGGCATAATCCCAAGTGTTCATAAATAAATCAAATATTAAACTATTGACCAGTCAAAAATAAATAAATACAACTTGTCACTAAAACTGGCATTCTTACTGTAAGACTGAAAATTAACCAGCATAACGGTGATTCCCCCTTGCCCCCCAAAAGGGATCAAGGCTACTAGCAACTGCTCTGAGTAAGTTAGTAGAAAGCATGATTAAATAGAGAACAGAATTATAAGCTTAAAGAAGAACAAGCTTTGCTAAGGAAGACTTGGAATGATCCTGCAAGGAAAAGTCCTGCTTCGTGACATTCTCTGGATTAGAGAAGTCATCATCCCTCAGATAAGTACAGTAACTGGTTAAAGAGCAGGAAGCTGAAGGTAATAGTAAGCAGGCAGATCTTGCAATGTTGTTGTTCAGTCGTTCAGTCGTGTCCGACTCTTTGTGACCCCATGGACCACAGCACGCCAGGCATGCCTATCTTTCACTGCTTCCAGCAGTTTGGCCAAACTCATGCTAGTCGCAGTTACAGGTAGGTAGCCGTGTTGGTCTGCCATAGTCAAAACAAATAAATAAAAAATTCCTTCCAGTAGCACCTTAGAGACCAACTAAGTTTGTTCTTGGTATGAGCTTTCGTGTGCATGCACACTTCCTCAGATACACTGGGAATGCTAGTTGCTTCGACAACACTGTCCAACCATCTCATCCTCTGTTGTCCCCTTCTCCTTGTGCCCTCCATCTTTCCCAACACAGGGTCTTTTCCAGGGAGTCTTCTCTTCTCATGAGGTGGCCAAAGTATGGAGCCTCACTTCAGGATCTGTCCTTCCAGTGAGCACTCAGGGCTGATTTCTTTAAGGATGGATAAGTTTGATCTTTTTGCAGTCCATGGGACTCTCAAGAGTCCCCTCCAGCACCATAATTCAAAAGCATCAATTCTTCGGCCATCAGTCTTCTTTGTGGTCCAGCTCTCACTTCCATACATTACTAAGATCTTGCAATGCAGGCAAGTAAATAGCAGAATCTCTCAGAAATTTCTAACAGAACAACCAATTCTTCTTCTTCTTCTTCTTCTTCTTCTTCTTCTTCTTCTTCTTCTTCTTCTTCTTCTTCCTCTTCTCCTCCTCCTCCTCCTCCTCCTCCTCCTCCTCCTCCTTCTTTTTCAGCAATCACTCATAGAAGATCGTCTTCCATAAACACAGTTTCAACAATGAGTCTGTAAGGGAATGTGGAGGCCAATTCTGGATCCACACATCCTTCCGCAGTGGGGACATTGATTTCCAGCTGGAAGTTTATCACCCAAGCATGCCTTCTTCTTAGCACGTTTCTCCCTTGCGTCCTGAGTTCGAGTGTCTTCAAAGCCCATGGCACCTTTGGTAAAGGCTGTTCTCCAATTGGAGCACTCGCAGGCAAGTGTTTCCCAATTGTTGGTGTTTATATTACATTTTTAAAAATTTACCTTGAGAGAGTCTTTGAACCTCTTTTGTTGACCACAAGCATTACACTTTCCATTTTTAAGTTTGGAATAGAGTAGTTGCTTTGGACGGCGATAATCAGGCATCAGCACAACATGACCAGTCCAACAAAGTTGATGTTGAAGAATCAACACTGCTGATATTTGCTTTCAGGTTGTTGAAACCTCCTAAACACTACAGAGTTCCAAAAGGATGTGTAATACACCACATGTTCACACACAAAAATCATTCATAGTATGCTAATGAAGCCTAAGGTCGGGGATTAACCAAGAAAGAGATGTTGGATCATATTGATTAGTTCAATGAAAACATCAACTCGAGAGAGAGAAATGTGTACTCCTGTAGAGCAGGACATGTTGTGCTGCCAAATTCAACACTTGTCTATGGTCTGCAGCCAAAACTAGGAGGACCCACAGGCACCTCTGAGCCAGTGCAGGGTCAACCAGAGGGACTGAGGCTCAACTAATAGCCTAATTTACCTAATCGGCTGACTCTTATATGCCTCAAAGCGCCTACTCTTATTCTGCCCCTCTTCTTTCATCTAATCCAGCCTCACATTTCCAAGTTCATTTGGTTGATTGCTAGCACCTGCTGGTTAATAGCCCAGCAGATATTGCTATTCATCTCAGACACTGCATGGGTGCCAACTTGAATAAAATATTTGAGGGCGGTGGGGGGACAACGACGACAGGTAAACTCTGCTCCACTTAATCAATCGCAAGATGTGGGACACCATTTGAATGGCAATACCCATCAACTTTTCCAACCCTTTCAAATATTTGGGGGGGGGGACCGAAGGGACCTCGGCCCCTGGGAGTTGGCTCCTACATCAGACAGGCAGTGTGGTGTAGTAGTTACAGTGTTGGGCTAGGACCTGTGAGATCAGGGTTCAAGCCACCACTCAGCCATGAAGCTCACTGTGTGACATGGGGGGGGGTAGTCATTCTCTCTGAGCTTGACCAACCTCACACAGTTTTTGTGTGGATAAAATGGGGAGATGGGGACCATGCATGCTACTTTGAGGTCCATGGAGGAACTATGGGATATAAAGGCAATGTGCTATTGTTTTTCAGTCGTTCAGTCATGTCCGACTCTTCATGACCCCATGGACCAGAGCATGCCAGGCACACCTATCTTTCACTGCCTCCCGCAGTTTGGTCAAACTCATGCTATCGCTTCGAGAACACTGTCCAACCATCTCATCCTCTGTCGTCCCCTTCTCCTTGTGCCCTCCATCTTTCCCAACATCAGGGTCTTTTCCAGGGAGTCTTCTCTTCTCATGAGGTGGCCAAAGTACTGGAGCCTCAACTTCAGGATCTGTCCTTCCAGTGAGCACTCAGGGCTGATTTCTTTAAGAATGGATAGTTTGATCTTTTTGCAGTCCATGGGACTCTCAAGAGTCTCCTCCAACACCATAATTCAAAAGCATCAATTCTTCGGCGATCAGTCTTCTTTATGGTCCAGCTCTCACTTCCATACACTACTACTGTGAAAACCATAGCTTTAACTTTGTCGGCAAGGTGATGTCTCTGCTTTTTATGCTATTACTAATTACTAATTATCAACTTCAGCTCCTCCACTGTACACTGACCAAAATCCTTTGCTTATCACACCAACAGGGCATTGTGAGTTCTCGGACCCTGCGCTGCTTTCCTTTGACAGCTCTCAAGTGATAAAAGGAGGCAATATCTGGCATATGAAGAAGAAGAAGAGTTTGGATTTGATATCCCGCTTTATCACTACCCTAAGGAGTCTCAAAGCAGCTAACATTCTCCTTTCCCTTCCTCCCCCACAACAAACACTCTGTGAGGTGAGTGGGGCTGAGAGACTAGCCCAAGGTCACCCAGCAGCTGCATGTGGAGGAGCGGAGACGCGAACCCGGTTCACCAGATTACAGGACTACCGCTCTTAACCACTACACCACACTGGCTCTCAATGATGAAAGAGTCCAGAGATTCCTCCTGAAGGCAGGTGAGTAACAAGCAGTTGTCCCTGAGGGAACATGAGTTCTCAACAGTGTGCCGCCTTAACTGTGGACAATGTGGTACCTATTACAGTGGTACCTCGGAAGTCAAATGGAACCCATTCCGGAAGTCCGTTCAACTTCCAAAACGTTCGAAAACCAAGGCACGGCTTCCGATTGGCAGCAGGAAGCTCCCCGTCTGTGGAATGCTCTCCCCAGGGAAGTTTGCGAAAAGGTTCCTTTTTAACAAAGCCTTTGGTTTTGTAAAAATGTTCTATGGGAAAATATGAGAGAAACATTGTGCTACCTTTGAAAATCTTTTAAAAAAATCTTTTAAAAAATAAAATTAAAATAAAATTCAAAGGGCTACTGCCAAAAAAACAAAAATAAACAAAAAACCAAAGCCTTTGGTTGACCTGACTGACATCCTATACCCTTTTAAAATGTGGCTCTCTTTGGAGGGTGTCATTGGGTTATTGTTCTTATTTTGAGACCTCCGGGTATAGGGTGGTATATAAATTCTAATAATAATAATAATAATAATAATAATAATAATAATAATAATAATGAGTTGTAGTCCTCCAGATGTGGCTGAACTCCATGTTTGCCATCCCTGCTCTGTACGTTGCTTGAAAGTAAGCATTACTGAATGAAGTGGTGCTGATTTCTAAATACACATGCGCAAGATAGGCTACCCGAGAGACTCATTTCAACTACCACTCTGCAGAAATTTTTCATTGCCGCCCAGGAGCAGAAAAAAACAAGGTGTGCTCTTGTCCTTCACAAAAATACTAAATACAGAATATATTCCATGTTTTCCAGAATGGCTGACTTGATAAAGAACAAGCTAAGCGCTCCTTAATATCTCATGGCAGAGTGTGGTCAACGCCATCCCCTTCAGAGTTTCGTATTACACTTCTCAGATTTAAACGCAACCCCAAAGGCCATTACTTAAAATTAAATAATCACTCATTTTTGTAATACCCTTCTGGGCCTCTGATCTCTCTGCTTGTTCTACCTCACTTCCCCTTATTAAACCATCCTTTTTCTGTTGCTATCTCCAGGATGATGCACTTGCTTTCTACTCTCTGTGAACAAAATAATCGCCATCTTTTGGAATGTCACAGAATCTTGCCCTATATCTGGGATGCAAGTATGCAATTACAGGGGAATGTAGCGCAACTTTCTAGCATTCTCCTTTTTGCCAGATGGTCAATGCATTTTTAATTTATTTTATTGTCAAGGTTCAGCTGCTGTCGGTTGTTTTTGTCACATTTATTTACCCCTTGAAGAAACATTGTAACCTCACAAAAATATTGTATGGTAGATGGAGAGATAGCAGCCTGTCCAGGAAGAAAGTTGCTAAGCTTTGTAGCCGAACAGGGATTAACCTGAGTTTCTTATGCAGACATTCATATTTGCTGCAGATGCCTCCTGCATCCACAAATTGCTCTGGAAATTTGGTTGTGTTCCTGTGATGAGAATACACCAACTCCATCAAAGTCCAGACCACCTGAAAGATTCCTTTCTCCCATAATTTAGAATCATAGAATCATAGAGTTGGAAGAGACCACAAGGGCCATCCAGTCCAACCCCCTGCCAAGCAGGAAACACCATCAAAGCATTCCTGACAGATGGCTGTCAAGCCTCTGCTTAAAGACCTCCAAAGAAGGAGACTCCACCACACTCCTTGGCAGCAAATTCCACTGCCAAACAGCTCTCACTGTCAGGAAGTTCTTCCTAATGTTTAGGTGGAATCTTCTTTCTTGTAGTTTGAATCCATTGCCCGTGTCCGCTTCTCTGGAGCAGCAGAAAACAACCTTTCACCCTCCTCTATATGACATCCTTTTATATATTTGAACATGGCTATCATATCACCCCTTAACCTTCTCTTCTCCAGGCTAAACATACCCAGCTCCCTAAGCCGTTCCTCATAAGGCATCGTTTCCAGGCCTTTGACCATTTTGGTTGCCCTCTGGACACGTTCCAGCTTGTCAGTATCCTTCTTGAACTGTGGTGCCCAGAATTTGATCCTTGTACTGAGATCACCCAGAGATGCCCATTTCTCTGTCCTGACAACGCTTGACATGGAAATAGAGACGTTCTTAGTGCCCAGATTTTTGAATTCCCTAAGGAGGGAAGCCGAACTAGCCACTTCATTGATGGCCTTCTGCCAACAGATAAAACTCTATTTATTTAAATAGTTGTTTGATCTACTGGGCCGATTTTTGTTTGTGGTTTAATATGCACTCATCCTTTTAATTACGTTTTTATCTACTCTTACTTGACTTTTATTGTCACATTGCTTTCGTGTTTGTGGACGTTTTAACCGGTCTTAATCTTTCTTACGGTGCCATACTATAAATATAAACTCCGTTAACAGGAGTGAATAACAGCAAAGGCTTTGTGGCAGTGCTTCTGTAATCATTGTCAAAATAGCTGTGCAAAGGAGGCCCCGTCTGGGATGCCCTTGGCAGAAACTCAAATATAGGAGATAATAAACCAATTAGATGCCCGCTATTGTTTGTTTTCAGTAGTTTGCCATTACATGGAACTGTAACAAACTGATCAAGGTCATTCCCGGAGCAAGTTGCCGCAGAGTTAGGGTGTTTGCCGAAGCGATACAATTGTGGCGATCCTCTGTACCTTACTTAAGGGGATGCTGAGGGTTTTTTTTTCCTGAGTAAACGTACATAAGACCAGTCTGCAAAAAAGGCTTTGAAAAATCTGCAGTGGCTCATTTATTCACATTAATTATCTTTTCAGGGCCAGTGCTACCATTAGGCCAGCTAGAGTGTGCAACTCAGAGGAATGTAAGACCAATTGCAGTCATTAACAGTCGTCAACAGGTTTTCCACACCTATCAGCCAATCACCCATTCCCACCACCCTTCTGAGTAATACCCCTCCTCACTCTCTCACTATATATAAGGGTCTGGTGACTTCTGTTTCAGTGTATCTGAAGAAGTGTGCATGCACACGAAAGCTCATACCAAGAACAAACTTAGTTGGTCTCTAAGGTGCTACTGGAAGGAATTTTAATTTTAATTTTTTAATTTTGTTTTGTCAGAGGAATGTAGTATGCTACAGATTAGTTTATGTTATATTTTATAAATTTCTGATAATGTTTTATTTTTATATTTTGAAGAATTTTATCATTTTTTAAGACATTCATAAATCAGAATGGTTTTTTTAATGTATATATGAAATAGACTGTAGAGTTGATTGGAGGTTATGCTATACACACATAAAAGGTGAAAATTCACTTAATTTTAAATCTTACAGTTGTTATGGAAATTACAGGGGGGGGGACATCTTTAAAGTTGTTAAATGTTACAAATATTATGCATAAATGTATCCTTTCGACTTGACAGCTCAGGGAAGTTACCTAGCTTTAAAAATCATATAAAATCAACTCCTTTGCCAGTTTCCTCCATTCCAATGCTATTTTGCCCTTGAAAAGGGGACTCCAGGAAGTGCCCAGAGGTGACAATTGCTGAGCTGATTGTTGGCCAAGGAAAGCCTAATCCCATCACCAGACTTGCCAAGGGGTCCAGACATGCAAAGGAAGTTCTATTGTACTTTGGGTGGTGGGACTTCAGAGGTGTTTGCCTATGCTAATTTTATACCTGGGTCTTGCCCTGACATGTCTGCTTATGCTAATCTTGAACCAAGGACTGGTCTGGACATGTTTGCCAAGGTTAAACTAGTGTAACCCCTGTCTACCCCTCCCCTTTTGTCACATGTCAGTGATGTAAACATGATCTATCAATGATGATGTGCGAACCGTATCCTGGGATGTGGTGGGAAGTTTTAAAAGTTCTTGTTGCCCCATTCTCGGGGTTCGAAAATTCCACTTTGAACCTGTTGTGCAAATAAAATTTGGTCTACAGCTATTTGGTCCGGTTGGTAGCTGGACTCCTTTGTTCCGCAGGGACCCATGGGCTCTGCCTGACGACTTGGGTGGCTGAGCACATAGATTTTTCTGTAACACAGTTACATCTAAATCTTATTTAGAAAATGGATTCATTTTTCTTTCTCCTATAATTTTAATTAAATTTTCTGTTTACATTTTAGAATATTCATTTAAACACCCTTAAAATATCAACCCAGGTGGCGCTGTGGGTTAAACCACAGAGTCTAGGGCTTGCTGATCAGAAGGTTGGCGGTTCGAATCCCTGCCACGGGGTGAGCTCCCGTTGCTTGGTCCCAGCTCCTGCCCACCTAGCAGTTCGAAAGCACGTCAAAGTGCAAGTAGATAAATAGGGACCGCTCCAGCGGGAAGGTAAACGGCGTTTCCGTGTGCTGCTCTGGTTCACCAGAAGCGGCTTTGTCATGCTGGCCACATGACCCGGAAGCTGTCTGCGGACAAACGCCGGCTCCCTTGGCCTATAGAGCGAGATGAGCGCCGCAACCCCAGAGTCGGACACGACTGGACCTGATGGTCAGGGACCCCTTTACCTTTACCTAAAATATCAATGACTTCCCTTCTTTACTTTCCATGGTTCATTTTGCATAACATAAATACCTGCATATCCTATATAATAAAGTCCAAGTGTCTCTGCGTCCAGTCCCTGTGTCTGTGGGTTTGCGCTACTGCGCATGTGCCCCACGGACAGCCGTTGGGACTTGGAATGCAGAGACACTTCGGGACATGCCGGCTGCAGAGGCACGGGAGAGAGCAGGAGACTGAGCAGCCACTGCGGCATCGCGCTGACAGGGACTCGCAGCCACTGAGGAGCTCACAGTGCCGGGGCTTGCGGGCGGCTCTCGCCTTGCCGCCCTTTCTCCCGCTCCCAGGGGAGACGCAGCTTCCATCCCCTGTTGCCAAGGAAACGGTCCAGGGGAGAGATGTCCCCTACCTGCGGATCCCGCCCACCGCCCGGCTGTTGCCGCTGGTGAAAACGGCAATGCTTAGCCCCTGTCGTCCGCTGGCCTGGACCGAGAGGGAGGTGGTGGTGGGCGTGGTCATGGAGAGGCCACACCTCTCCTCCGGGGATCCCCGCCCACTTTCTTTCCCCATCTTGAGGGCCTGTGAGGGGGCTTTGAGGGCAGGGAAAATGGGGGTGAAGAGTGGGGTGGGGGGAGCCCTGTTCTAGCGTCCGTTAATTAAACCACTAGTTTTATATAAACCATTCAGTATTCCATTATTACATGCATCAAAACTTATTTACACGGTTGAATTTATCTTAATCCTGGCCACATTTTTAAATAAACACAATTTCCCTCCATATAATCAATAAACATTTTCCAATCTTCTTTAAATGTATGTTCTTCTTGTTCTCTTATTCTATATTTTAGGTCTGCAAGCTTTGCATATTCCATCAGTTTAAGTTGCTCGTTTTCCATTTTTGGGCTAGCAAAACACGAGCCACAGTAGTGGCATACATAAATAATATTTTTTGACATCTGGGAATTTCCATCTGAATTATCTCCAACAAAAAAGACTCTTATTGGTGTTTTTTTAAAGTACTTTTAAACATTTTTTCGATTCATTTAAAAAAATGGATTCATTTTTCCAGTGAGCTATGGTTGTTAAAAAATTAACACCTGGAGCCCAGTACCACAAACAAAAGGCAGAAAACAATGAAACATATTCAAATCAACCATATGTACAATTCTATAGTAGTAGTAGTATTCTTTATTACAGTCACTAATTATTCAAAGGGGGTAATTATTCTTTTACCACATCTTTTAACTTCTTCTTCCTTCAACAAGGAGGAGATTTGTTGTTGGGGGTTTTTGTAACCAATTAACCTTATTCCAAATTCCATTTTCTTCTTCCATACCTTCTGTTTCCCAGCTTTTTTCCATATCCTGAATTGAGATCACTTTTAATTTATCCCCTACTTCTTTTGGAATGAGCTCCCTTAACGGGGCCAATTTATCATAATACCACATTTTTGTAAGAGGAGAGAGGTCAGGAAAAAGCTCTTTTCTCCACTTCTCCCATACCCAGATGGGCCCTGTAAATGTTGATATTTTTTCTACTTGTAGTTGTAGTTTCCGGGTCACCTTCAAAGGTAGCCCCACATAGAATGCATTGCAGTAGTCCAAGCGAGAGATAACTAGAGCATGCACTACTCTGGCAAGACAGTCCGCAGGCAGGTAGGGTCTCAGCCTGCGTACCAGATGGAGCTGGTAGACAGCTGCCCTGGACACAGAATTAACCTGCACCTCCATGGACAGCTGTGAGTCCAAAATGACTCCCAGGCTGCGCACCTGGTCCTTCAGGGGCACAGTTACCCCATTCAGGACCAGGGAGTCCTCCACACCTGCCTGCCTCCTGTCCCCCAAAAACAGTACTTCTGTCTTGTCAGGATTCAACCTCAATCTGTTAGCCGCCATCCATCCTCCAGCCACCTGCAGACACTCACACAGGACCTTTCCTCAGCGGAGGAGCTTATTGATTTCCTGAGGCCCACCGGGAGGAACATGTGGCAAACTCCCTCAATAAAAATGGGAGTGAAGTAATGTCTGGGTGATTTAAACTTAAACTTCTGATGCTCCCTGTCAGAAACAACCTTGAATTCAGAGATTCTATGTGTGTGGTAGCATTTCTTGTAATTCCACAACAAGGACTCTTATTGTTGTAGGGTTCCTGGGACCACTTATTCCTTGAACTGGGAATAAATTTAAGAGGAGGCATGATGAAAACAAAACTGGAATTTAATTAGCAAGCACTCAATGTAGGATAAAGCTTAGTGGTTTCATAGTGAACTTCGTTTCAGTCAAAACTTCTTTTACAGATGTGATTGAGAACTTAAGATTTTTCTCTATAAGACCATTCCTTAATAAGTCCAATACCTTCTAGAATGGCTCTCTGTTTCACCTCCATCCTCTTTCCAGGATTGTTCAGGAAAGTAAAAAAATTTCCAGGATTGTTCAGGAAAGTAAAAAAAAACCACGAAAATGGTTTTACGTTATTTCATATTTTCTTACAAAGGAATAATAACAAGTAATAATAATAATAATAAACTTTTATTTATATCCCACCCTCCCCGGCCGAAGTCGGGCTCAGGGTGGCTAACATCAGATACATAACATTGGTATAAAATCAAACAATAATTAAATTACCTCCTAAAAACATCTCAAAATCAAATTAAAGTCTAATTAGATGGCTTTCCACAGGGTTAGGGTTGGGAACAGTAAGTGCTCCACTGAACTGAAATTTCAGCCTTCACGACATAGGAAAACAGCCAAGTAAACAGCTATTTTGGTGGAGGAGGGTCAAGATATTAACCGATATGCATGAAATTTCATATATAGCTATATAATCCCTAGTATAGTAAGATAAGACCTTTGGAGCAGGCATTTTAAAAAAAAGTTTTTTTATGAACCGCCCTAGTAGGGCAGTAATTGTTCCTTGATAATTTGTCACCCCATTCCATTATGGAACATGGGGCAACCTGCCCCCTACGCCCCCCTTGCTACGCCCCTGCCTTTGACAATATTGTTGTTGATGGTGAGACATGTCTGTTAATACCTTAACTTCTAATTTCCTGGCTTTGTGGAGCTTGAGCTAACATGAGAAGGCCTTAACTCTGATCAAACAAGGCTTTTTAAATCATTGAATTGAGATTTTTCAAAGACAAGTGTCAGCAGAGTGTGGAACACAGGGCTTATGTTGACTTATACTCAGTTAGCGTATTTGTCTATCTAGCCCACAGTGTTGTCTGCTCTGACTAGTGGCTGCCCTCCAGAGTCCTGGGCAGAGATGAGACTTTCCCATCTCCCGATATTCTTATTGCGAAGGAATGCATCTCAGGCCTTCTTCATGCTCAGCATGTGCTTTGCCACTGGCTCCAGGTCTTAGCTCTATTTATGATGTGGTGTAGCAGTAGTTGAAACTAGAGGTTAGGAAGCAGACAACTCTGACTCATCTCGGGGTGGATCTACACACAGGAAAACAAAACCACTATGGAAAAGCGCAAATAATTTATTTTTTGCTCTCCAGCGCCATCTGGTGCTTCATGTCCATAATGCATTCAAAACACTGTTTTTTGGCTAATGTAGCCGAATCCCAACCACAAACTCACAGGATGGCCTTTAGCAAGTTATCACCTTTCTCTCTCGCACACGTCTCCTTTCACTATACTGCTGTCTTAATTTAGAAGGCCTTAACAGCAATCCCAAAAGTTAACATATGTCAAACTCCTGGAACACTTAGTATTTATATGCAGCCCTGTCCCTAAGTAGTAGTAGTAATTCTATACTTTGTTTACTTCACCTGTTTTAATAAAAACCTGGTAGCAATTATGTAGACTGCCCCCTCCCCCAACGCAATAGACAGAAGCAGGACTTTTAATTTTGGAGTTTCAGTTTGCATCTCTCCCAAATAAACTTGGTTTCAATTAGTCTTGAGTTTGGTGTGTACTGGGGGGGGGGTAGTTATGTAACCAAATACATTTTCCTTCCATGAAAGGGTTTTCTTGTTGAAAGGGTAAGAAGTTCTTCCATGATTCATAATACTGGCATTTTGTTCTGAAGCATTTTAAAGTCAACACCTCAGATGTCTGCAAATTGTATCATCACAGGAAAATTCTTGGTTCTCTCCCCCCCCCCCCGCATTGTAGGTTTGGGAAAATTGGAATGAAAAAATAACAGTGAAAAAATGAAGGAAGTAAGGAAGTTGTGTGTGATGAGGAACAGCTGAGATTTTTATGGCCAACTTGCATAAACATTTGAAACCCAGAAACTGAAAGTGAGTTCGGCTCTCCTCGAATAAAGCAAAATAATAGTAAGTTATCACAGCTGTAATAGTTAAAAAGAAACCTCAAAACATTTGCATGCAGCTCACTCTCATAATACAACACAATTGCATTGAAACACACATAGGAGGTTCCAGAAAATGGGAGAAGATAGCACCTTCCCATGTCAAATCCTTAAATTCAAATTTTAGGTTAGGGAATTCTATCCTGTGTAGATAATAAAGGTAAACGGACCCCTGATCGTTAGGTCCAGTCGCGAACAACTCTGGGGTTGAGGCGCTCATCTCGCTTTATTGGCCGAGGGAGCCGGCGTACAGCTTCCGGGTCATGTGGCCAGCATGACTAAGCTGCTTCTGGCGAACCAGAGCAGCGCACGGAAACGCCGTTTACCTTCCCGCCAGAGCGGTACCTATTTATCTACTTGCACTTTGACGTGCTTTCGAACTGCTAGGTGGGCAGGAGCAGGGACCGAGCAACGGGAGCTCACCCTGCTGCGGGGATTCGAACCGCCAACCTTCTGATTGGCAAGCCCTAGGCTCTGTGGTGTAACCCACAGTGCCACACGCGTCCCCATTACATCTTTGCAAAGGGAGCCTGGGGCCTGAGGCAAAATATTGGGCTCCTCAGGCCTTCTACTCAGCCCTTGGGACCCTCCACAAATGACACCCCTACTTGGCCTTTCCTGGTGCTCTCCTGGATTTCTGAAATGCATCCTCTGGTCCTACCTGCTAATAGCATATCAAACCCTTCAACTGCCCTGAATAAATTGGATGTCTTGTTTTTGGCAAGTTTTGGGTTCTTTTCGAACTGCTAGGATGGCAGGAGCTAGGGCAGAGCAATGGGAGCTCACTCGAAATGCCAATCTTCTGATCGGGAAGCCCAAGAGGCTCAGTGGTTTAGAGCACAGCTGCCTCCACCTGCGTCCCAAATAAACAAGCACACAATCACTGATAGGTCCACCCGCCATTGTGAGGCTCAAAGCAATGAAGATGATGCCTCCCCAGCTGTTGCCATTGGCTGTGGGTTTCTTGTGATGTCACAAAAGCACTTGGCAACTGAGTGGATATAAAGGCAGGCCAAGGGGAAAGCCCTTTTCTGTTTCCAGCAGGACACACCTGGCAATGGATGTGACATTCAGCACTGCCCAGGTTTCTTCCACTTGGAGGAGGCAAACTGGTGAATGGAAGGAGGCAATCCTCTGGCAGTGGGATGCTAGGGAGCGATAATAAGGCAAGTTTGCTTGCTTGAAGGCTGCTGGTATCCATGGTTGGAAGCTGGCGGACGTCTCATGATGGACCTAAGAGAAGCTGGCAGATGTTGGTGAAAACATTATCTGGAGAGCTCATCTCATACTGCAGCAAGCAGATGAAGGGTAAAGGTAAAGGTAAAGGACCCCTGGGTGGTTAAGTCCAGTCAAAGGCGACTATGGGGAACAACACTCATCTCTCTTTCAGGCCAAGGGAGCCGGCGTTTGCCCGCAGACAGCTTTCTGGGTAATGTGGCCAGCATGACTAAACCGCTTCTGGTGCAACAGAACACCGTGATGGAAACCAGAGCGCACAGAATCGCCGTTTACTTTCCCACCGCAGCAGCCGTACCTTTTTATCTAATTGCACTGGTGTGCTTTCACACTGCTAGGTTGCCAGGAGCTGGCAGGGATTCGAACTGCTGACCTTCTGATTGGCAAGCCCAAGAGGCCCAGTGGTGTAGAACACAGTGCCAACTGCAGCTCTGAGGTACAGTGGTACGTCAGGTTACATACGCTTCAGGTTACTGTTGTGTCGTGGGTTCTGATAGCAAGAAGTCCAGCAACACTTCTTAGTGAAAACAGCTCTTTATTGTAAGGGATAAGACAAGACTGGGGATAGGGGGTAGGGAAAGCTCTATTTATAGACACATTGGGACTGAGGGAAAAGATACATTTTAGCGGGAACCAATAATATTCAAACTTTCCGGCGGGACCCAATCAGGCTGTGGATTGTGATAGAACACTTCAAATTGACCAATAACAATACTTTACCCTGCTGCCAGAATATCTTATTTAATACACAACACTCCCCCGCACCTAGTTGAGACTATACACGTAATCTTTCAAGTATTGCGGAGGTCTTCGAGTCCTACCGGATCGCCTAACCCCCGGTGTGTCACTCCTTGGACTATCCGTGGTCAGACTTCTCTCTCCAATAACCTCGGGTACCTCAGCTGGAGCTGTGTCACTAGCTGACTCTCTAGGCTGACTAGTTGTTTCCGGGTTAGGTTCATCAGTGGTGATCTCGGTTTCCTGACTCTCGGAGCCCTCCACCCCCTGTGGCCCGGAGTCATCCTGACTAGACTGCTGCGATTCACCGGACGCCGGCAGAGTTGTGCGCGGCTCCTCCCCCCTCGGGCTTACCCTGCTTGGGAACCGGCGCCTTAGCTGGTCAATGTGGCGGCGCATTACTCTGCCATCCTCTAACGTCACAAAATATGACACTGGCCCACTGGGTCGGGTGACCACCCCCGGCACCCATGCGGGTCCCCTTGCATAGTTCCGGACCCAAACCAAATCCTCTGTTGACAGGTATCGGGTTCTGTCACCCTCGGCAGCCGGTGGTTCTCTTGTATCGCGGCCCGGCACCTTGTCAGGGTGGACATAGTCTAGGATTGTGGCCAACCTCCTTCCCATTAATAATTCAGCTGGGGACTTGCCTGTGGATGCACACGGCGTTGTGTGCTGCAGGAACAACATCCTTGCAATGCGAGCAGACCAATCCCCTTCCAAGAGGCGCGCTATTGCACCCTTGGCTGTGCGCACCATCCGTTCGGCTTGTCCGTTCGAGGATGGATGAAAGGGAGCAGAAGTGACCCCTCTAATGAAATTATCGGCCAGGAATGCCCTGAACTCTTGGGACACAAAAGCCGCCCCGTTGTCTGATACTATGGTCTCGGGTAACCCATGCGTTGCAAACAAAATGCGAAGGGCCCTGATTACAGCAGCTGAGGACATGTTTGGAACAATTGAGACCTCCAGCCATTTCGAGTAGGCGTCTACTACAATTAAGAACACCTTTCCCTGAAACGGCCCTGCAAAATCTACATGGAGCCGGCTCCACGGGTTCTTAGCCCGCTCCCACCAATGCACTGGTGCCCTGGGCATTTCTGGGTGCACCTCCTGGCACGCTCGACAGGTGCGCACCCATTGTTCAATGTCCTTGTCCATGCCAGGCCACCACACATAGCACCTGGCTAAAGATTTCATCCGAACCATGCCCGGATGACCCATGTGTAATGTGTCCAACACCTCATTCTGTAGAGACCTTGGAATAACCACCCTATCGCCCCACAATATGCAACCCTTATGGAGGGACAGCTCATTTTGTCTTGCCATGAAAGGTCTAAATTTCTCTTCCTGAGTCCCACTTGGCCATCCCCTCCCCACCCACACAAGGACACGGGCGAGGACGGGGTCCCTTTTAGTTCTTGCGGCGATGTCGACGGCCGTCACGGGTGGTCCGGGAAGTGTCTCCATCATCATGACGTGCTCGGCCGGGGCTGGGTCGTCGTCGGCTGCTCCAGGTAGTGGTAGACGACTCAGCGCGTCCGCATGGCACAACAGCTTACCCTTCACATGACACAGTTCGTATTGAAATCCATTCAAAAAGATGGACCATCGGAGCATGCGTGGGGACAAGATTTGAGGCGTTTGTTTATGCGGGCTGAACAAACCCAGCAAAGGCTTGTGGTCCGTTTGAATTGTGAAAGGGCGGCCGTACACGTAGTCATGGAACTTCTTGATTCCTGTGACTATAGCCAGTGCCTCCTTATCAATCTGGGCATAGTTCCGCTCTGTGGGGCTCAAGGTTCTGGAATAGAATGAGATTGGACGCTCCGACCCATCCGCCTCCCGGTGACTCAAGACAGCCCCCACGCCATATTGTGAGGCATCACACGCCAGCACCAGTGGTTTAGCAGCATCATAGTGGGCAAGTGTACTTTCCTTTGACAGCACGCCCCGCAGCGTTTCAAAAGCTCTCTGTTGCGGTTGCCCCCAACGCCATGCACACTTCTTTTGGAGTAGCCGATGCAGTGGTTCGGCTATCGATGCCTTGTGTGGCACAAAGGCGTGATAGAAATTGACGAGGCCCAAGAAGGACTGCAGCTCAGCCTTGTTACTAGGTGTCGGTGCTGCGGCGATAGCCTTAACCTTGTCTTCCATGGGGTGGATGCCAGCAGCATCAATTCTGTACCCTAAGAAGTTCACAGCTGCTACCCCAAAACTACATTTCTCTTTCTTTAGTTTCAACCCCGCATCCCGGAATTTGCATAGGACTGTCTGGATGCGTCCCAGTAGTTCTTGAGCATCCTTGCCCGCAATTAACACATCATCAAAATACGGCAGGACACCTGGCAGGCCCCGTAACAGGCGCTCCATAAGACTTTGAAATATGCCAGGTGCCACGCAGACTCCAAACTGCAGCCTATTCACCTTAAAGGCGCCCTTGTGCGTTACAATTGTCTGGATTTCAGCGGACGCTGGAGTCACTGGAAGCTGCTGGTATGCCTGTGCCAAGTCAATCTTTGCAAACACCTTGCCCCCAGCCAGCTTCGCTAATAGTTGGGACACTACTGGAATTGGATACGAGTTGCCCCTGATGGCCTTATTAATCGTACATTTGTAATCCGCACAAATTCGTATTTCCCCATTAGCCTTCAGGGGTGTGACAATGGGTGTTTCCCATTTAGCAGAGTCCACTGGTGAAAGCACCCCTTGCTGTATTAGCTTCTCCAATTCAGCCTCTATTTTAGGCTGTAGCGCAAATGGAACCCGCCTGGGTTTGAGGCGCATTGGCGCAACCCCCGGGTCCAGTTCTAAGTCAATTGGAGGCCCCTTATAACATCCTAACTCTCCATTAAATAGCTCCCCAAATTCCGTGTACAGGGTGTTAAATGTCTCCGAAGCTATCTGGACCGTGTTGAGCCCTGAGATTCCCAACCCTAAGGCCGGGAACCAGTCCGTGCCCAGCAGGCTAGTGCGCTTCCCTTTTGCGATCACAAGCTTTAATACGGCCTCCCTCTCGCGGAACTGTACGTTCACTGCGCACATTCCCAAAATGTCTATGCGGCCAGCGGAATAGGATTGCAGAGTAGCCGGGAAGGGCTCCAATCTCGGAAGCTTACCTCTAGGAAATAACGATCTGGCCGTGTCCTCCGATACGATGGAGAATCCGGATCCGGAGTCCACCTCCATGTTACACGGCTTCCCTTCGATTAGGACCCGCACAGCTGGTTTCCCTTGGGCTGGAAATGGCACAGTTCTGCCCTCGATTTGCGTGAGGTAGTTGCAATCGTCGAGTTGGTGCGTCGCTGTGGATGTCCTCTGACCTCTTGATTTCGCGGACCCCGACGTGCCACTCGACTTGCAGACCCTGGCTATGTGCCCCGTTTTCCCACAAGCATGACACGTAGCTTCTCGGAACCGGCACTTCCTTCTCTCATGTGATCCGCCGCAGCCAGGGCAGACTCCCTGCCGACCTTTATTTGCTGTGCTCTCCTGTCGCACCATCTCTATTCCCCGCACAGGGCTTTGGTTGGGGCTGACATCCTGGTCGTCCACGGTGTGGGTTGACGCTCCAGCTCTCTTTTCGGCTCGCTGGTCCGGGTCTTGCTCCTCTCTCTCAGCGCTTTCTGTCGCAATGGCCTCACGGAGCGCTGTCGACAGATCCATATCTTGTTTTGCCGCAATCCGCCTGCGGCCCTTGCTGCTGCGAAGGCCGCACACAAACCGATCCAGCAGGGCCTCCTCCAAGTTGGCGAATTTGCAGTGTCTCGCCAGCTTCCTCAGTTCGGTGAGGAAAACTGCTACCGTCTCTCCAGGTCGTTGTTGCCTCTTGTGGAATTCGATGCGCCATGTCATCTTCGACGCTGTCGGATTAAGGTGATTGGAGAGGTGTTCCGTAATGCTCGCGAACGACGCCTCCCGCAGTGTCGTGGGGGCCAGAATTGCCCGAGCCAACTCAAAGGTCTCTGCCCCGCAGCAACTCAGGAACAACGCCTTTTTCCTTTCCTCGTCAGTGACCCCTTTTGCTGCCACGCTGAATTCAAAGCGCTCGAGGTAAGCATCCCAGGCCTCAGTTGCTCCGGGATGAAATGGTTCCATGAACCGTGACGCAGCCATCTTAGTGGACTGATCTGTCCTGTCAGTCACAGGGAGTCTTGTCGCCAGAATCAGGTCGCTAGGGTCAGCAGCCCTCAGCCGGCCTAATTCAATCCCATCCTCGTCGCCAGTATGTTGTGTCGTGGGTTCTGATAGCAAGAAGTCCAGCAACACTTCTTAGTGAAAACAGCTCTTTATTGTAAGGGATAAGACAAGACTGGGGATAGGGGGTAGGGAAAGCTCTATTTATAGACACATTGGGACTGAGGGAAAAGATACATTTTAGCGGGAACCAATAATATTCAAACTTTCCGGCGGGACCCAATCAGGCTGTGGATTGTGATAGAACACTTCAAATTGACCAATAACAATACTTTACCCTGCTGCCAGAATATCTTATTTAATACACAACAGTTACATACTCCGCTAACCCAGAAATCATGCTTCAGGATAAGAACAGGAATCGTGCTCTGGCAGTGCAGCGGCAACGGGAGGTCCCATTAGCTAAAGTGGTGCTTCAGGTTAAGAACAGTTTCAGGTTAAGAACGGACCTCCGGAACGAATTAAGTACTTAACCAGAGGTACCACTGTAGTCTCTTGTGTTCCGTGTGTTACACAACCATATATATTACACTCTGGCATGAGATGACACAGCTTAAAAACCAGACTTGAGTTCTCTCAGATTGTTGTGGAGGTATTGTGTCTGGGAATGTTGAGAAGTGATTCAGCTGCATTACATTTCTATAGTACGATATTCGGCTATTCAGAAATTAAGCTGTATTCCCCCCCCCATCCATTGCCATGGCAGCCTCCATCTCCCACATAATTTCTCCCTTTTCTTAGTGTATTTGTTACTAATGCATGTTTCCAGTACATTAAAAAGGCTACGTTTGAAGATAAATCATCTACTTTTCCTGCCGCAGTCAAGAATACCAAGAAAAAAGGAAGTAATTTTTAAAATAAAAAAAACCCAGAGCAGAGACTTTTTAGAAGTCTGGAAGGAAACAAAATGGAGTTTTCTGTGTTGCTGGGAAAGGCTCTTTGACATCTTAGCATGCTTAGCAGTCAGTCAGTAATTATTATTATTATTATTATTTATTATTATTATTATTGAATTTATATACTGCCCTATACCCGGAGGTCTCAGGGCAGTTCACAGAAAAGGTCAACTAAAAAACTACAATATATATATAATCAAAATAAAAACAGCAACCCAATAACACCTCCCCCCCCAAAAGAGCAACATTTTAAAAGGGCATAGGATCTGTTGGGTTTTTGGGCCCCTCAAGTCCAAACAACATAATTGTCAGGTTTGCTGAACTAGACTGTGGTTTTGCCTCCTGAGTTATAAAACCACAGTTCTACTTTTGGACACCCCCAAGCAGCATAAAAGGGGAATTTTTCGGCAGTCAAGGAATAGAAAGAAGAAGCAGAAATGGCTGGTGAAACAAGGAACAAAAGATTTTAAGTTTGTGGAAATTTTGTCTCTCATCTCTAGTAAGTAGTCTGATGCTGCTATATGAAAATGTTTTCTTGAATCTTTCACTCAAGGAACATTCATCCTTTTAGATCTGTTGCCTCGTGATGCCTCCCTTCATGACAAAAATTAGATCTGTTAGGATATGGGACAGATCCTGTTGCACTGTGGGCTCCCACATAGTGGAAAACCTTGCCTGAGATCTCTATCAGGCAACATATCTCAGTCTCAGGAATGGCAAACCTATCACTTTCAGTTTCTTTATGTTTTTGAAAGTCTCTCTCTCTCTCTCTCTCTCTCTCTATTCCCCCCCCCCCAACATCAAGCTCAGTTTGCCACCTTTGTGATTTAAGAAAAAGAAGTCCTCACGGAAATCAAGCAACATTTTAGTGGAGGTTTCTCCTAATATACATATTGGGCAAGGCCCACTCAGTGCACGACTCCTGAAAAGTAAGGATGCTCAAACAGGGGCTGTTCCAAGGGTGTGGTTCGAGTATTTATGCTTTTGCATGCATGCGCCATCCCTGGAACACAGCCCTCATGCAAGACACAGTTGTACTGTTTATGGTTTTTGTTTAGACATATATAGAAGTTGAGCATAAGCTGGAAGAGCTTAGAGCATTGGTTTCCAATTAGCTGCGGAACCCGTTTTTCAAAAGCCAAACCATGGACCCCCTACTTTTGAAAATTTTGGTATCTCTATGGCATAGCTGTCAACCCTCTCTGCTGTTCCCCACTGCTATAATAAGGGAATTTCCTGCAAAAAAGGGAAAGGTTGACAGCTATGCCTATGGTAGTTTTCATTGTGAATGGTGCCACAAACTCCCTGGGTGGCTTTTGTCCAAAGACCACCAATTGGGAACCAGTAGCTTAGAGCATTCAGACCCCAACAGAGCTTGCTGCTCAGTTTGGTTTCTAGAGAAGCCCTTCAAGTCATCGATTTCAATCAGCACAGAAAGTCTTCAGAATGTCTGCACAGCTCTCTCTCTCTCATATATATATATATATTATATATATATATATTATATATATCAGAATATCAATGACTTCCCTTCTTTCCATGGTTCATTTTACATATCACAAATCCCTGCATATTTTACAAAAGCTATACCATTCAGTATTCCATTATTACATCCATCAAAACTTGTTGACACTGTTGAATTTATCTTAATGCTGCCAGCGTTTTCAGCTGTACAAAATTATTTCCCATATATTCAATAAACATTTTCCTGTCTTCTCTAAACGTGTGTTCTTCTTGTTCTCTTATTCCAGGGGTGGCCAACTCTCAAGAGACTGCGATCTACTCACAGAGTTAAAAACTGGCAGTGATCTACCCCCTTTTTTGGGGTTCAGGTCAAAGTTGTTGAGCTTTTTTTAGGAAGGAGGAAGGCCCATTTTGGGGGGGGGTTCGGGTCAAAGTTGTTGAGTTTTTTCAGGGAGGAGGTAAAATGTTGAGCTTTTTTAGGGGAGCCACAGTTGTTCAGCTTCTTTGGGGGGAGCCAATGATTCTATCAGTGATCTACCGCAGACGTCCAGTCAGGGCCGTCTTAAGCTTATCTGGCATCGTGGTGCAAGGATCCCTTCAGCGCCCCCCACCCCCAGGCGTAGCGGCACGGAATGACGGAGGCAGACGAGGGCAAAGTACAGGGAAGTTAAGAAATGGCATGAGCCACAATGTATTGAGATTCATGTATCTTTGGGCATTAGCCCAAAGGACACCTCCATCTGCACACCCCCATACAGCATAACCCAACAAAGCCCACCCAGCAATCGAGGTTTTCTTAAGGTAGCCTTGGCTTTGGAGCTATTGGCAAAAGTACACCGTGTTCCTTGGGTCTGCACAGCCAGGTGCAACCTAGTGCCAACCGCCTGCCCCCCCCAATCCTACCCACATTGTTGCGTCCATATAAAGGTACAACAGTGGTGTCAGAAGCCAATGCACTGGTAAAGAAACCGGCAGAAAAAGTAAGAGAAAAAGGAAAGCGGTATTACTGGCAGTTTTCCAGTGGAAGCGGATCACATGGTTTTGATCTCGGGTCCATGGGGGGGGGTCAGCAGTCTGAGGGTACACCTGAGTGAAATAGGTAGCTGGGACTGGGAGAGCTCGCATCTGGGGGTTGCCGAGGTTGGAGACCACCAGTTCTGCAGAAGTGATCACAGGCATGACTCTCTTTTGCTGCTGGGGGGGGGTGTCCAAGAGCAGAGGGGGCCCGTCCAGGGGCAGGAAGCCCAACTTTGGGGATTCTCAACATGGCTGAGCCTTCTCCAAAGGGCCACAAAGGAACAAGCAGAGCTTCAAAAACAAGTGATGGTGGCAATAACTGTTCTTATTTTGAGAGATCCTGAGAGGTAGCTTGGAAAATGTACACTTAGCCATTTAAAAAAAACTGCCAATGGCTTGCTTCCCAGGGGTCAAGCCCCAATGCAACATAAAAAAACAACAACACACAAATCCATCCTTCAAAGAAAAAGAAACCTGGAAGAAACGGCTTGCAATATTGACTTTTGGTATTGGAGGAATGGCTCATGCAGACCCCGATTTCTCTCTTTTCATCAAAGTCTGTTTCCAGAACCTTTCTTTGCTAGGGGAGCGAGCCACAGGGCGGCCAAGCAGGCTCCCCCCCCCACACACACTTCCTCCTCCTCCAAACCGATGAATGACCCCAGCTCTCGGCTTCAAAAATAAATAAATAAATAAATGATGCACGCTTAGCGCGGAGAATAATAATAAAAAAGACACACCAACTTTGCACTAGCCCTCTTTCCAAAAACATAAAAGTAAAGTGTTATAAGAATTTATGGGAATATTACCCATTAAAGGGGTCCGATTCCGGGTGGAATCCTGAACCTCAGCAGGATGTTGTTTGTGAACCCCTGCTGCTGTGGGAATAAAAGCCGCCTGACAGGATTTTATGCTGGGGCTGAGCAAGAGCCCCGCTCGCCGGCGGAGGACTCCCTGCGCCCCCAGTGGCAGCTTCGGGCACTGCAGGGCTCTTTCCGAGCTCTGTTCAGCTCGGCTCTTCCCTGGAGTCCCGGTCTACTCGAACTCAGCCCGGACTCCCAACCAGGCGCCCTCCGGAGCTTGGCGCCCTGGTGCAATGCGCCACTTGCGCCACAGGGTAGAGACGGGTCTGGTCCAGTGATCTACTGGTAGATCATGATCTACCTGTTGGACATGCCTGTCTTATTCTATATGTTAACTCTGCAAGTTGTGCATATTCTGTCAACTTAAGTTGCCACACTTCCTTGGTTGGGACCTTGCTCGTTTTCCGTTTTGGGGCTAACGAAACACAGGCCGCAGTAGCAGCATACATAAATGACCTTTTTTGACACCTGGGAATTTCAGTCTGAATTATCCCCAACAGAAAGGACTCTGGTTTCATCCAGGGGTGGAGCGAAAGACCTGCCTTCCTGTAGCATCTCCGACTTAGTTTCTGTGGCAATTGCTCACCTGTACACGCTAGCCATGTGAAGATATACCAAATGGCTTTACCTAAGTTTGTTAATGAAGTGATTAGTTTGAGGAGTCTTGGGCGGAACCCGAATATGATATCCAGACCAACCCACCTATCCTATAACAATATTTGTAAACTGTAGTTAATCATGTTTTATCCCTCCTCCCCACTGGGAGCCAGTGTGGTGTAGTGGTTAAGAGCGGTAGACTCGTAATCTGGGGAACCGGGTTCGCTCTCCTCCACATGCAGCTGCTGGGTGACCTTGGGCTAGTCACACTTCTTTGAAGTCTCTCAGCCCCACTCACCTCACAGAGTGTTTGTTGTGGGGGGGAAGGGAAAGGAGAATGTGAGCCGCTTTGAGACTCCTTAGGGTAGTGAAAAGCGGGATATCAAATCAAAACTCTTCTCTTCTTCTTCTTCTTCTTCTTCTTCTTCTTCTTCCTTATTAGTTCTGCAAGTCTGTTTTAAGTGGTTATTTTTCATGGGAAATTGATTTACATAGCAACTGACATACCCAGGTGAATGGGTAGTCCACATTTTCAGCAGGATTCACTTTGCTGTCGTTTCTTCGACAAACCGGGGACTGAAATAAGTGAAATATGGCTCTCGGAGGAATGGGGCAACAGCTCATTAAAACAACTGCGCCATGAGCCTCCTATTCCCTGCACAAACAACATGAAGATTTAAGGCAGAAGGCAAACATGCCCTCCAATTCAACTCTTGGAAGCACAAAATATTTTCCCCTTGATCCTTTTATCATCTAATCAAAGGCAGTTGGGAAGCACCACTGCTTAGTTTCAAAGTACACACATTTTGCATGCAAAGGGACTAGATTCCATCCTTGCTATGTCCAGGTTTCTGTCTGAGTCCCTAGAGAGCTGCTGCTAATCTATGTAGACAGTGCTAAGCCAAATGGGAGTATGGTTGTGGACTTGGGCAGTTTATTGAGGATTTGGCGCTGCTCATAATGCCAGCCTATACTTTTTGTTCCTTTAATCTGGACGTTTCCTTACCATGAAAAATAAAATAAGCTGGCCTGTTATACATCTGCAGTCCATGTTGCCGTGAGAGCTCCTTGGCACTTGGGGGTGGGGGGCAGGATGTTTGTTGACATTTAAAGGGGTGACCTCTATTGCCACAACCCTCTTTTGGTTTGCTCCTCAAATAAGAGCTGTTCGACAGTGGAATTTGCTGCCAAGGAGTGTGGTGGAGTCCTCCTTCTTTGGAGGTCTTTAAGCGGAGGCTTGACAGCCATCTGTCAGGAATGCTTTGATGGTGTTTCCTGCTTGGCAGGGGGTTGGACTGGATGGCCCTTGTGGCCTCTTCCAACTCTATGATTCTAAGTAGATTTGTAATAATAAAAACAAATGTTGGAGGCTGCTTAGTGCCCTGAATGAACTGGTTTACGTGTGCCAACCTTTCTGTAAACTAAGATATTTCCTCTTTCCCATCCTGCACCTTCCCCTCCATCTGCATCCTCAGGCCCATCGCTGACAAACTTCTAGGTCTGAATGGCCTTTTCTTACCTAGCAGGCTACCTAAAATTAATCTCCAGCTTTTTTCCTTATTTTAAAAAAACCACTTAGTTTTTCCACATTCATTTTCTTCCTGTGTGTTTTCCCTGTGAGAAGGAGACAGATGTGGGAAACACCTGGATTTTGAATTTTCAAAAGAATACTCAAGCTTTGTATGTTTCTTGTTCCCATCAGCCTTACATGGAACCTGAAACCTTCAAAGCTGTCGGCTACCTCTTTGCACTTGCCTTCTGAAGTGTGTAACTCAATGAAGGCTCTATCCATGAATCAAACAGCAGCTGATTCCCTCCCTTCCATCTATAATTCCCACACTTGTTTTGTTTACCATCTCGTTTGATTAAGAGTCCCAAAGAACTCAAAAACTTGCATGCTATTTTGTAATGTTTCGGCTTCCCTAATAAAGATATCACCCTAATGTGAATTATAATACTTTATTTACATCAATTTTTCCCTCTGGGTTCAGTAGGGTGAAATTGGTTCTGTTTAATGGAGTAAGATCACAAATAGGATGAACCATAATCAAGGTTGATTATTGTCGTCCTGAGATCCTATGCAGAGTTATAGGTGCATAAAAAAGGTAAAGGAAGTTAAGTCCAGTCAAAGGCGACTATGGGGTTGTGGAGCTCATCTCGCTTTCAGCTTGTGGGAGCTGGCGTTTGTCCACAGACAGCTTTCCGGGTCATGTGGCCAGCATGAGTAAACCGCTTCTGGTGCAATGGGACACCGTGACGGAAACCAGAGTGCATGGAAATGGCATTTACCTTCCCATCGCAGTGGTACCCATTTATCTACTTGCACTGGTGTGCTTTCAAACTGCTAGGTTGGCAGGAGCTGGGACAGAGCAACGGGAGCTCACTCCATCATGGGGATTCAAACTGCCAATCTTCTGACTGGGAAGCCCAAGAGGCTTGGTGGTTTGTCCCGAATAAACAAGCACACAATCACTGATAGGTCCACCTGCCATTGTGAGGCTCAAAGCAATGAAGATGATGCCTCCCCAGCTGTTGCCATTGGCTGTGGGTTTCTTGTGATGTCACAAAAGCACTTGGCAACTGAGTGGATATAAAGGCAGGCCAAGGGGAAAGCCCTTTTCTATTTCCAGCAGGACACACCTGGCAATGGATGTGACATTCAGCACTGCCCAGGTTTCTTCCACTTGGAGGAGGCAAACTGGTGAATGGAAGGAGGCAATCCTCTGGCAGTGGGATGCTAGGGAGCGATAATAAGGCAAGTTTGCTTGTTTGAAGGCTGCTGGTATCGGTGATTAGAAGCTGGCGGATGCCTCATGATGGACTTAACAGTAGCTTCTGTCACAATGGGACTCTGTGACAGAAACCAGAGTGCACGGAAATGCTGTTTACCTTCCTGCTTCCGCGGTACCTATTTATCTACTTGCACTGGTGTGCTTTCAAATTGCTAGGTTGGCAGGAGCTGGGACAGAGCACTGGCTTAGGAGCTCACTCCATTGAGGGGATTCGAACCGTCCCACCTTCTGATCGGCAAGCCCAAGAGGCTCAGTGGTTTAGACCGCAGTGCCACCCATGTCCCTCTATAGGTGCATGAACTCTATTGAAAGCCTGTGGAAATGCATGCTGTATGTTTTTCAACAACGGAGGTCAAAGAAGCAACACCCAACCAATCTACTGAATAAGGGAAGTGGGAAAGCTCCTAATCCATTGGTTGCCGTTTCAAGCACAGAAAAAGAATTGGAAGGCTGGAAAACCACTAGAACACGCGATTGCTTCATTTTCGTACGTTCAAAGTGTGTTTAGAAACATGGGAGAGAAGGACCAGTACCTCCTGAGACAGAGGCCAAGGTTTTTCAACCATTACAATTTTCGACCGAATAGCAGCCTTGCTGGAGTGTAGCTGCACATGCAAGACACCAAAAGATGTATCAATAAGTACCTATGTGTTTGGCAGACTTCATTTTGAGATTTCCCAGGATTTGAACAGCATGATGCTAACTGAAGCTGAATAGAAGCCTCTTCGATTGGGGAGGGGGCTAAACGCTATAGCAACCGTTTTTCATGCTAGTTGGAACTTTAGCATTCATACATATCCGAGGAAAGTGCTTCAAGATATATAGCATTAAGGGCTTACCATAGAATACCGATGAGGTGACATACTAAATTCTTGGAAATGTCTTCTTGTTGATGTTGGGGGATGGGAGAATAAGTCATCGATCTTGTATTCTTGAAGAATGATCTGCTTGGAGTCAAATGCCCCTTAAAACAACTCTCTATTATTTAAAATGCTTTCAAGGACAAAGGCAACATCCACTGAGAAAGCTAAGCTTTTCTTTTTCCCCACTATCAGTTTTGACGTGATTGTGTGTGTGCGACAACCCTCAAAGCCATCCAGGGTAGCTCTACCAAAGTTAGCAAGATAACTTCATAGCAAATGGTTCTCAATAAATTCTAGGTAACAAATGTCCTACTGTGTAAAGCCTCTTTAGGCCTGGCCATAAATCACTCCAGTCTGGATGGTCTACTCTACCACCCAGAATATAATTTTAAAACCATCTACATGACATAAGAACTTAAGTTGAGTCAAAGGCAATCCTCTGGCAGTGGGATGCTAGAGAGCGATAATAAGGCAAGTTTGCTTGCTTGAAGGCTGCTGGTATCCATGGCTGGAAACTGGCGGATGTCTCATGATGGACCTAACAGTAGTTTCTGGCACAATGGGACACTGACGGAAAAACCAGAGCACACGGAAACACCATTTATCTTCCTGCTGCAGCTGTACCTATTTATCTGGTTGTCCTGGTGTGCTTTTGAACTGCTAGTGTGGGAATACACTTCGTGGGTTCCTTTGAACCCAGGGTTATTTGCTTTAAGTTAAGTTTGTTATTGCACTATTTTATGTATTATTCCGCCTTAAAGTGAAAGTAAAAGTAATGCTCAGTGGGCATTTTGCCACTGAGATTACTCCACTTAAAAGTTTAGTTCCAGTTTCTGCTTCCCGCCTTTTTTGGGGGCAGCAACAGCATTTCTATTGGTTAATATATTGATCATGACATCACACTTGGTTATCAATAAAAGGCTGAGGCTCCCCGCTTAGGCATCTCTGTTAGTTTATTCATCTCAGTTCAGTTCAGTTAGCTCACGTTCTTTTGCTTTTGGTTTAGTTGGGTTAAGTTTAGTTTAAGGGGTCTCTGGGTTGGACGGGTTGGATGGGTTGGAAGCGCGTGTAAGATTTAGTTAGGTTTTAGTTTGCGGAAGATTCTCGGTAAAGGTCTAGATAGTTTTAGTTTAGCATAGGCTCAGATCGCGGAAGATTTGGCGCGTATAGATTTTAGTTAGCCTTAGCATTGCGGAAGATTTTGGCGGTGCAGGGTTTGTTAGTTTAGGAACAGTGATAGGTTTAGTAAAGTCTAGGAGCCTATGCGGGTCAGCCAAAGCCATTCAAAAAAGTATCGTGTCTGTCTTTTATTTCACCCTCGGGGTTTAAGATTTCTGGGTCCATTTAGTTTTCATGCTTAGGTGTACTTTAGTGTAATTCAGGAGGTCGCAAGTGCTTATACCAACTTTCACGAGGCAATTTCGAACCGAACGACTCACGCATCTTCAGATCAGCCTGGCGAACAGCGGCACGGTTCGTTCGCAGGCTTGGCCGGCGCCCGTGCGGAAACGCATGTGAGGTGCTGGCCGCACATCCCCGGCAACTGGAATCCCACGTGTAGGTGGCCTATACTTACACGTGGGAAGCTCCAGCAAAGAACCCCCGCAGCTAGGTTGGCAGGAGCTGGGACAGAGCAATGGGAGCTCACTCTGTTGCAGGGATTCGAACACCGACCTTCTGATCGGCAAGCCCAAGAGGCTCAGTGGTTTAGACCAGTGTTTTTCAACCTTTTTTGGGCAAAGGCACACTTGTTTCATGAAAAAAATCACGAGGCACACCACCATTAGAAAATGTTAAAAAAATTAACTCTGTGCCTATATTGACTATAATATAAAGTAATTCTCTTGAATAGGAATCAAATAAACAATTTTTCCCATGGCACACCAGGCAACATCTCGCGGCACACTAGTGTGCCGCGGAACAGTGGTTGAAAAACACTGGTTTAGACCACAACTCCACCGGCATCCCGAATAAACAAGCACACAATGACTGAGAGGTCCACCAGCCACTGTGAGGCTTGAAGCAATGAAGATAATGCCTCCCCAGCTGTTGCCATTGGCTGTGGGTTTCTTGTGATGTCACAAAAGCACTTGGCAACTGAGTGGATATAAAGGCAGGCCAAGGGGAAAGCCCTTTTCTATTTCCAACAGGACACACCTGGCAATGGATGTGACATTCAGCACTGCCCAGGTTTCTTCCACTTGGAGGAGGCAAACTGGTGAATGGAAGGAGGCAATCCTCTGGCAGTGGGATGCTAGGGAGCAATAATAAGGCAAGTTTGCTTGCTTGAAGGCTGCTGGTATC
Organism: Lacerta viridis; assembly: GCA_900245905.1. Classification (NCBI taxonomy): domain Eukaryota; kingdom Metazoa; phylum Chordata; class Lepidosauria; order Squamata; family Lacertidae; genus Lacerta; species Lacerta viridis. The sequence continues at coordinate 251,556 of OFHU01004166.1, forward strand.
CGTGGTTGGAAGCTGGCTGATGTCTCATGATGGACCTAAGAGAAGCTGGCAGGTGTTGGTGGATGGATTCGGCTTTTGGATTTGGAGGTTGGTGGAGGCTACAAGGCTAAAGCAGACTGATGTTTGTGGATGTCGGCTGATGGAAGTTCACCTATGGAAGACAGTCACAGAAGCCAGCGGATATTTGTGGACTGAAGCCAGGGCACGAACGTGAATGGGTGTCAGCTGGTATATGTTTGTGTGAGTACATGGGAGGTATCAAATGTGTTTGAGGCAGAATGGTGTCCGCATGTGCACGAATGTGATGGCTGAAAGGTATCCATGGGATGGGGGATATTGGTTTCATGGAATCTGAGAATCAGGGAATCGAGTTTGGGAGGGACCATGAGAGTCATCTAGCCCAACCCCTTACAATAAAGGAATCTCTTGCTAAATGTGGGGCTCAAACCCACTGGCATGCTTCCGAACTGCTAGGTTGGCAGGAGCTGGGACAGAGCATCGGGAGCTCACCCCGTCGCGGGGATTCGAACCGCCGACCTTCTGATCGGCAAGCCCAAGAGGCACTGTGGTTTAGACTGCAGTGCCACCCATGTCCCTCCCTGTGCACATGTGTGCGCACACACATACAAGGGCTCTTTGTCTTCCCATGGTGTCTGGGTGAGAGCTGGATCTGAACTGGAATGGGTCCTCTTGAATTTGCATTACTATGCTTTCAGCCCTGCTAAATACAGTCAAATTAAAGCTTACATCAGTGGACTGCCTAGCAAAAACTAGGGCTGTGTGAGATCCGCCCCCATCACTTTGGATCAGGTGTCTATTCACTTTGAATCACTTTTGGAAGATCTCGGGTCCGGGCTGAATAAGTCTGCTTCACCTCAGTATTTGGGAATTGGATGAAACAGCTGCACAGCTCTAGTAAAAAATAAATAAATATAGATCCAGCACTTGCCAGCACCACAAAGACAATGATCCAAAGCAGGGATCCTCATGGATTTTCCTCTTAAAACAAAAAAACAAAAACAGAATGACATCAATTTCAAATCACAGAACGCATCTGTAGATACAGAGGCAACTTCTGATTATAGTTTTGAGATCTCTGCTAAAAATTATGTGAATCCACAAGGATCTGTGGCTTGGAGACATATTTTTTGTACAATGGCAGTGATGGAAAGTACAGCATCCATGGCTTTATGGTTCAGTTAATGGAGACAGGTGTGATGTGTGATTTGATGGTCATGGGGGATGCAAACCCACAAAAAAATGTCACTTGAAGAGAATCCATTTTAGTGGCTCTAGTGGCACTCTGTTCTCTCCCGATTCCTGCAACACTTTGCTTTCTCTCCCTACCTTTCCCTGGTCACTCAATTTTCCTCCTTCCTACAATTTTCGCCCTTCTACAACACTGGCCACCATGCTTTCAGTTCAGCTGCTGATATGAGCCTAGAGAAGAACACAGAACTGAAAAAGCAAGCGAGAAAGAACATTGTTCTTCCCAGTTTCTCTTTCAGCTTGGTGCTGATCTGAGCCTTGAAGAGCACACAGAGCTTAAAGAGGACGTTCCCTTATACTTTTGAATATAACTATCATTGCCACCTTATGAGAAATGGGACAAGGAATGGTGGTGCAGTGGTGTCTTCAGAGGCTTTGCTGGCAGGAAGACAAGTCCTTAAGGCAGTGGTTTCCAACCAGTGTGCTGTGGCACCCTGGGGTGCCTTGAATGATGGTCAGGGGTGCCGTGGAAAAGCCTGGCCTCTGTCCCTCTTTCCTTCCCTCCCTCCTCTTATGTCCTCTCACGTCTCTGCCTCCCGAAGTTTGTTGCAACAGCCCTGGAAACAAGCTCCTCAGGCGTATGGTGCCTCTGGGGTTGGCCATGGGGTGCTTCCCAGGCCCCTGTGGGGCAGTGTGAGGAGGCTCCTTCTCTTTGGGGCAGGGGCGGCAGCAGCAGCTGCTCAGAGGACTCCCAAGGAGAGGGGAGAGGAGAGGAGGGAACATTCCACAAGGGAGGGTGTCTGAAAAAGGGAGGCTGCCCGCTCTGCAGACAGGGGGTGACATAACTGGGCTCCTGGGTCCCTCAGGGGTGCCGCAGAAAGAATGCAGTTGGTCAAAGGAGCTGTTGACTCAGAAAGGTTGAAAACCACACAGTGGCTACATGCAAGGCACTGCGGACTCCAGTTGTAATGCTTTGTTGTTGTTGTTGTTCAGTCGTTCAGTCGTCATGATGTCCGCCACTGTTGACTCTGCGATCGTGAGTCCCCATGGACCAGCAATTGTAAAGCGCTTTGTGTATTAAGACTGCTTAACTTCCCTGTGTTGTTCAGTCGTTCAGTCGTGTCCGACTCTTCGTGACCCCATGGACCAGCAATTGTAAAGCGCTTTGTGTATTAAGACTGCTTAACTTCCCAGGGAAAGTTTTACTGGACTTATTTCTGTGTTGCCATGCTTAAGTTGAGGGTTAATGCGATGTTTTAAGGCACTAAATAAATGAATATTATGAGCACAAACATTATTCAGATAAAAACTCTCATTTTCTTTCTCTCACTGTATGGCACAAGGTGCTTTCTGATCCTCAAACTACCTGCAGGAAAGTGATTTTCAAATAATTACATCAATGGTACGGTATGTTTTTCAGACTCTTCCACCGGCATAGTAGCGGCCTATCTCTGATTCCAGCATGATTGTTCTACCAATCCTCCCAAATCAAGATGCATTCACACACACACACACACACAAAATCTCTTATTGGAAACTCACAGAACACTGTAGCTATGACACTCACAAAAAGTTAAGAGTTAATGTGTACAGATCCAACATGCCCAAATTTTTGACAAGGAGGAAAAAATGAATTTACATTTTGCCCGTCCACCACCAGTCCTTTCCTCTTAAAGTCATATGTTCTCAGTTGCCCTCAGTACTGTCATTTCAGGTAGCAACTTCTACCAGGTAAAGGATTGGAGCAGAATTCGTGGTCTCCTAGTGTATCCCATTCCAAAGTCTGAGAAAGGGAGAGGGAATCAAATCTGCTTTCTGGTCATAATCTCTCTCCGTTTCCTAGCTTTGCAAATCCATTAATCTTTCTTAACAAGAACAAATTTCCTAAGTTACGAATCTAGCATTATATTCCTTCTGTCCATTTAAAAAATGCCATGTCAGCACATACAAGCACCTGAGATATATATATATACATATAAAATACTGAATCAAAAACTCAGAATATTTCCCAAAGTGGGTGGGAATTTAATTGAACCATCGTCCTGGGGCCGGATGGGAAGTTATCGAGATCAAACTTCAGTTTGTATGGTAACGGGATCTTTGTTGCATAAGAGCTCGGTTGTTCAAGTGGCGCTGTGTAGCTGCTATGATCTAGAGCATGTGACCAGGCTTTATTCAGTAAACGGTTCACATTCCTTTGAACTGCTGCATTATAGAAAGGAGCTGCTGATTGCGCTGATAAACACTTTGCTGTTCGTCTCTCAATCTTTCCTGATCACTGAGAATCTCTTCCTGCGACAAAACAAGAAAACCAGGTTTTAGATGATTTTTTTTGAGCCAAAGGAATGAACTGCAAGATAGGACATCTCCTGCTCTGCAATGCTATAATTTGAGCGTGTGTTTTACAACCTTTCCATGTTTCTTGCAAAAAAAAGTAAAAAAGTCTCTGGGTTGTGGTTAACTTGATTGTGCAGCAAGACTTCCAGTTACTCTCCCCTCCCCATCATCCAAATCTGCTCTAGGTCTCCTGGCGCTGATTTTGAGAGGTGCATAGGTGGCAGCAGGGAAGAGAAGGGAGAAGTTATGTCGGGCAACAGGAAGCCTGCTATACAAGCAGAACAGCGCAGTTGGATACAACCCTCTGTCTCAGGCCATGAACACATTAGCTGCTTAGAACACAGTGAGGTCATCTCACCATCCTGCTGTGCTTCAAGTTGCATTGGTACATTGCAGTACATGCCAGAGACGGGAGTGGGCCAATGCAGTGGCATAGCTAGCCTCTGCGCTGCTGGGGGCGGCGGCAGGGCAGGGGCACCCCCCTGGGGGAGGGGCACGATGCGTGCGTCGTGACGTCATCATGACGTCACGATGCACGTGGATGCAGAAAGGGGGAATTTCCCCCTTTCCGAGGCTTTTTTTGGCGGGGGGTGGTGGCCAGCGAGGAGGGGGTGACAAGCGTGACACCCCCCTCTCGCTGCGTCGCCCCCCCGCCGAGCGGTTTTTTTCGGGGGGGTGGTGGCCAGCGAAACAAGTAGCCGCTGGAAGGGGGAAAAGGCGACATGCCCCCGTTCGGGTCCGCCCGGCGGGGGGGTGGGAGGGGGCCGGCCAAAGTGTCACCCCCCTCCCCTGGAACTAGGGGCGGCCCGCCCCCCCCTTGCGACGCCCCTGGGCCAATGTTCAGGGATGCTGGGACCTGTAGTCCCGTGACATCTGGGGAATCACAGATTCCCAATTCCTATATTTCCAAGAGAGCACCTGATCTTAGGCAAACCCACAACAGGAACGATGTGTGCTAGTTGCTAGGAAAAAAAGAAAAACATTCTACGGAAATTCCAAGGACTAGAAAACGAGACAGAAGCAGGGAATTTGGTGCCAGGCCCCACCACTGAATGATATCATTTATAACTATTTGAATCGTGGCACCTGAGACCTTTCTGGGGATTTATCTCCTTTGCTTCTCATACTTTTTAAAGTAGATTACGAACCATCCAGGCATATGCCATAAAAGTGCTTTGACAGAAAGGCAGTATATAAATGTGGTAAACACACATTAATCTCTGTGCTGTGCACAGCACCTACCACTCCTTTGGTGCAAAGTAGGAGCGGACAAATTTGTTCTTATTTCTCCAGTCTTAAATTCAGTCCTTCGCATATTCATGTCAGTTTGTGGGTAGCTTGTTTGTTTATTTAGTAAAAAAAAAAAATCCATTGTAATGAAATATACACTTTTACAGAGTAATTTCCCCTAACATTATGTGTTGCTGTATACAGGTAGGTAGCCGTGTTGGTCTGCCATCGTCAAAACAAAATAAAAAATAAATAAATAATCCTTCCAGTAGCACCTTAGAGACCAACTAAGTTTGTTCTTGGTATGAGCTTTTGTGTGCATGCACACTTCTTCAGATACACATGCTATGGAGGATTAAGTTGAGTTGAAAGAATCCAAAAAGAATTTAAATACTTGGCGGCAAAATCCAACTCCAGAGTGGACCAAATGAGGCTCTGTTGGTTTCTCAATGGGCCAACTCATAGAGAGTTTATTCATTACTGAGTTACAGTCGTACCTTGGAAGTCGAACGGAATCCGTTCCGGAAGTCTGCTCAACTTCCAAAACCTTCGGAAACCAAAGCGCAGCTTCTGATTGGCCCGCAGGAAGCTCCTGCAGCCAATCGGAAGCTGCGGAAGCCCCGTCGGACGTTTGGGTTCCAAAGAATGTTCGCAAACCGGAACACTCACTTCTGGGGTTGCGGCATTCGGGAGCCAAAACGTCTGAGTACCGAGGTGTTCGGGATCCAAGGCACGACTGTATTTGAAGCTCGACAGATCACTCTCCTTCCCACGCTGAGAGAAAAATGGCGAAAACGGGATATTTATTGGGAGTCGGATAGTATGATTTTTGCAGCTGCTGCTAAGGTTGCAAAACAATGGGGCACGGGACGGAGCAATGGAGAACTTCTGAGACAACAGTGGGATATTAGCTCCACCCAAGGCATGATGGAGAACAGCAGCAACTGGGAAACAGTTGACATAATATTTTACAAGTATAGGAAGAAACATCACGGATAGAATAATCACCACACACAGGAAGAACAAGGATATAGTTTGAATGCTTCACCTGTAGATTTATAAATCATTTAATGTGTCAATACAATTGGAAATCATTAGTATTGCAGCTGCTGTATAAGGGAGTCTAGTTGAAATTAATAAGATTTTGGAATGCAGAAATAAAGTAAATCATCAAACCATCAATTCTAGCATGCAGGAGGCCACCTAAATTGTATAATTTGGCACCTGAAGGATTGTTATTAGTAATTGTATTATAACTTGCCATTGTTACAATGAGCCTATTATTGGATTACTGTAACTGAAAACTAATAAAAATTATTATAAAAAACCCAAACTCACAGAGACCTTAGGCCAACTGGCTTATGCTTTACCTAATTAACATTTTCAGCTCAGATTCAAGTGGCCTTTCAATGAAGCAGTTGTTTTAAGCTGCAATCCGATACCCACATACAGGGCCGTCTTGTCATAGGGCCTGGGTGGCGCATTGCGCCAGGGTGCCGGACCCCCCAGGGGCGCCCCTCGCGAGTCCGCCGGCATACCAGGCGCCCCCTCCCCAACTCGCCCCGCCTCCACAGGCAGGTGGGCAGGCGCTCGTGCGCCAGCTGCCCTCCGGAGCCCCAGCTGGAGCGCTGGGAAGGGCGCGCAAAGCCCCGTGCCGCTCCAGCGCCACGCCCCTATCCCCCGCTCGCCCACCCCTCCCGAGGGGCGGCCAGCACGGGAGGAAGGCGGGCGGAGAGGCGGCACGCCAGGGGCGCCAAGGGATCATTGTGCCACGGCGGCCAATCCCTTTAAGACGGCCCTGCCCACATACAGGAATATGCCCAACTGAATTCAACAGAGCCTCTGAGTAGATGTGTAGACCAAGCTGGGAGTCTGCCATCAGAGGTACCAACTGCGATTCAATTCAACATCACAAAGACATGTGATGTGCAGAGAGGCACCCCGAATCCAGACGATCTTGCAGAGGTGCACCTTGTTTGCAGTGCCGGTGTACCACAGCATGGGTTACATGAGTTAATAATAATAATAATAATAATAATAATAATAATAATAATTTATTATTTATACCCCGCCCATCTGGCTGGGTTTCCCCAGCCACTCTGGGCGGCTTCCAGCAAAATATTAAAATACAATAATTCATCAAATATTAAAAGCTTCCCTAAACAGGGCTGCCTTCAGATGTCTTCTAAAAGTCAGATAGTTGTTTATTTCCTTGACATCTGGTGGGAGGGCGTTCCACAGGGCGGGCGCCACTACCGAGAAGGCCCTCTGCCTGGTTCCCTGTAACCTCACTTCTCGCAGTGAGGGAACGACAAGAAGGCCCTTGGAGCTGGACCTCAGTGTCCAGGTTGAACGATGGGGATGGAGACGCTCCTTCAGGTATATTGGGTTGAGGCCGTTTAGGGCTTTAAAGGCCAGCACCAACACTTTGAACTGTGTCCAGAAACGTTAAAGTGTGGGGAGGATCCTTCTTGGGAGGCGAAGGTTAGTATGCATGGCTTCTTAAGTTCTTCCAACCTTGAGGCTATAGTTTCGTTTGAGGGTTCTGCATGGAAATGTCAAAAAGGTGGAGACGTGGAAAAATTGTCCTCTGCAAAGCATCAGTCTGAAGAGATTCTCTCTGAGAGTAAGTGCAGCACTGGCTGATGTAGGTGCATTTGTTGGGAAATCCATTCCACCCTTGCTGCAGATATGTGGGACTGTTACATGTCACATGTCTGTTTACATTCCAGCACAGATTGCTGGAGTCCTGTGAGCGGAACATCCGCTCTGTATTGCTTTTGTTTTCTCTCTTTCCGAGAAGAATGACAAGGAGAGAGGCCATGTATTTCTTTGTCCTGATTTATGTATAATAAATGCGTAGTTTAGTATAGTATCCATGCCTCGAGCCTGATCTGTTGTGTGTTTACTCTGCTGAGTAATGTGTGCTCTTGCGTGCACAGCAGCATGAGTCGTGGATGCATGTTTGAGGATGACTGATGGATCTCCGCAGCGGCAAGGCTGAGAAGGGAGACGCCCCTGGCGCAGCGGGGGGATGACTGATGGATCTCCGCAGCGGCAAGGCTGAGAAGGGAGACGCCCCGGCTGGGGCCAAGCCAGCTGGCTTTCCACCCCACAGTTCCGACAGCCTTTCCCCCACTGATTGGATGCATGCCATGCCCACACCATTTTGTGGCCCCAACTCTCCTTCTGCTCTTTTGGCAGCCATTTTCTTCTATGTCATGTCCCCACAGCAGTCATTTTGGGACTGGTTCTCATGGTACTTTCTCAAAAACTCACAACTGCACTAGGAAAAGATTTAAAAAGGACTGTGGAGAGGACTGTTGTTAGGCTATGGCTCAGTGTTGCAAAAAAAAAAAGTGCTGAAATTGATCTAATTTGGGTTATTTATGCCATAGTTACCACAGTCCTGGAGGGAGAATTATAGCACAGTTCTGTTTTAACCGTTTCTGAAGATGCCTGGAACATACTGGGATGTGCTCTCAACACAGAAAAAGGAATGATTCCGACTTAGATTGGTAGCTGCGCACCCTGATCTGTATGACTTCAGGATAACTTATTTCCAAATTAGTGAGCAAAGAGTTCTCTTAAACATTTCAAGATACGTATGGATTTTAAGAAAGATTTAAAACGACATAAAAAGTAACACTGCTTTAGTAATAGGCCCATATCTTTCTGAAGAGCAGAATTATGTGCTTGGTTTAAAGGGAACCACAAAAACGATCTGAAAAGCATATTTCAGAACCTTCAAGTGTCCCTATTTTCCAGGGACGTCCTTGATTTAGAGAAGCCATCCCAGTTTCTGATTTGATCCCGGAATGTCCCCCCTTTCCTTAAGATGTCCCTATTTTCATTGGAAAAATGTTGGGAGGATATGGCGTTATCCAGTCCCTGAGCCGCCTGAAGGCAGTCCAATATAGGGAAGTTTTTTTAAAAAAATGTTCAATGTTTTATTATGTTTTTACTGTATATATGTTGGAAGCTGCCCACAGTGGCTGGGGCAACCCAGTAAGGTTTGTGGCGTATAAATAGTAAAATTATCATTGTGGAATGGGACGTCCCTATTTTCGTTGGAGAAATGTTGGAAGGTATGATATTTTACACGCACAAAGCAAAAAATAAATAAACCACTTGTTTCATTTACTGTTTTGTTTAAATAAGATAAACAGTAGACAGAGCAAGAGGTATGGTTTTGTTTTTAAAACCGAACCCTCAGCACAGGAATTCTCTAAAATCAGTGATGAATATAGGTCTGAATGGGAACAAACGATGTTTATGGCTCCACCAACATGGTATCCCTGAAACACTGACTGTAGAAAAGTCTCTGCAAACACTCACAAACCAAGGAACTGCAGGCTATAGCAAATTGCACTCTCCGAATGTACCGGTATTTAATGCTGTGAGTCAGAACGAGCAATATGTGAGTCATCACTGCATTTCTCTTTGGGTCACTTCCTTGTGTAAAGGCAAAGGAAAACAAGGCCCATCCGTTAAACTGTACTATTTCTGCTTTTGCAGTCAAAGAGAGCTTGCTGCTGATCTTTTAATCTTGGAATACTGTCTTTGTGAAAAAACATAACTTTTGGTCCTTTCACCAGGCACATGGCAAGTGAGCTAACGCCATATAAGGGCAAACTTGCATCGGAAAATTATTGCTGCACTCCCCAAATTGCAGTGTGGCCAAGAAAGACTGGAAATTTAGTAGCATGAGAAAACACCCAGATAGCATAAGAACGTAACAAGAGCCTGTTGGATCAGGCCAATGGCCCATCTAGTCCAGAATCCTGTTCTCACAGTAGGAAACCAGTGAGGAGGACCTGAGCAACTGGTATTTAGGAACAGCATAAGCAGCTGGGAAGAAAGAAGAGCAGTTCAGGGATATTTTTAAAAAAATAAATTTATAAGTTGTGTGTCTTTGCTTCTCAGTTGGTATTGTGCTATTTTTATTGATTATAGTTTAGAAATTATTTTATCTAATTGTTAAGAGTGAATTTCTGTTTAATTATTATTTGCTGATATCTAATTTTATTATGTACTATTATATTCTAATGGATTATTGGATGTGACTTTATTTGGCATAAGTTTTTTTTATTTTAAAGTTATGTTTCTATTGTGGCATTTTTTGTATTGGATCAGGTTGTTATGAGGTGTGCAACCACTGTCGTTTCTTCAGCTTGTAAACCACCCTGTGTATAGTAATATAGAAAGGCGGTATACAAATTAAAAGTGAAACGAAAATGAAATGAAATGATTTGCTCCAGCTATGGAGCCATTTTTTTGTATTGGATCAGGTTGTTATGAGGTGTGCAACCACTGTCGTTTCTTCAGCTTGTAAACCACCCTGTGTATAGTAATATAGAAAGGCGGTATACAAATTAAAAGTGAAACGAAAATGAAATGAAATGATTTGCTCCAGCTATGGAGCCATAATGCCTAGTAGCTTTCAACAGTCCTCTCCACCCTGAATTTGTCCCTTCCTCTTTTAAACCAAACTAGGTTGGCGGCCATCACTGAGTTCCATAGTTTAACTATGCTCTGGGTGAAAAAGTCCTTTCTTTCATCTCCCCTGAATTTTAAGGACAGATCCTGAAGCTGAGGCTCCAGTACTTTGGCCACCTCATGAGAAGAGAAGACTCCCTGGAAAAGACCCTGATGTTGGGAAAGATGGAGGGCACAAGGAGAAGGGGACGACAGAGGACGAGATGGTTGGACAGTGTTCTCGAAGCTACCAACATGAGTCTGACCAAACTGCGGAGGCAGTGGAAGACAGGAGTGCCTGGCGTGCTCTGGTCCATGGGGTCACGAAGAGTCGGACATGACTAAACGACTAAACAACAAATTCGCAAACCACTGCTTTGGCAACCAATCCCCCTATAAAATTCAGAAAAGCAATTCATGATTAATGGCATCTTCCTTGGGCAAGAGAGCCACAGGGACAGCAAAAATTAGTGGATGGGACTATTGACATTATTGTAAAGTTCAGTACGTGCTCCAACACTGGGGCTTGGTGTGGGGGGTCTCTTGGCCCTGGAGCCTGGCCTTACCACCAAGTCCCTTGCCCCCTTGCTGAATGGGCACCTGCCCAGTGTTGGGGTGGGGTATTTGCCCATGAAGGGCTACACTGGGCGGCTGGACTTGTCCCTGCATGGGCGGGCAAGGTCGCAAAGCAGCCATGCTTGGCTCCAGTGGCCACGGCTGAGCTGGCGTGTGAGTTCTGGGAGCCATCTGTACCCCAGGAGTGCACGGCCGGCGGCGTTGGTGGTGAGAGCTGGCCTGGCAGGGTGTTGGGTTGGCTGGGGGCTAGAACGACTCCCCAGGCATACGACAGGAACATTTCCAGCCCGTCTCTCCCATTAGCATTCAGTTTGCAGCTCTAGGGAGTTCCAACAGCCTTCCCCGATGATTTATAATGACTCATGTCTTGGAGACACTGAGCACATATTCAGAGTCCAGCAGAAATAAACGCAGACTGAGCTAGGCTGAGGTTGTATTCACTAAGCTACTTTATTAAGTATAAGGCGGAACAATAGAAAGCATGTCTCCTCTCTCTGGAGAGAAGTCCGAAAAACGCCCCTACAACAAATGGAAACAGAGTACAGTAAACATCCGCTCCTGTGATTCCAACAAACAGTGCTGGAATGCATAACACAGACATGTGACAAACCAATCCTACACAATATCTGCACAGTGAGAGGAATAGAAACACAACACAGGGTGGGTTCTGTTGATTCTCCATGCCCCACCTCTGCACACGCATTCTGGGCAACAGAAAAGGATGCTGGGTCTTCGGCAGGTCTTCAGTGGAAGGGGCTGATTTTCTATGTCCCAAAGGGAGCATATGTGGCATTATTCCATCTATTTGGTCAGGGAACATATTCTGTAGATTTGGTTTCCCAATACGTCCTTTGGGCATACCGAAATAAACTCTGGAAGTGAGCTGATGAGCTTAAACTAGAGAAAAAACAGGTCGGAAATGGCCCATCCCATAGGCACTGCTAGACAGAAACAACAAAATCCACACCATGCATTTAAGGTAATATTATACCTTGGTCCTCAAACGCTTTGGTTCCCAAACGCCAAAAACCTGGAAGTAAGCGTTCCGGTTTTTGAACGTTTTTCAGAAGCCGAATGTCCGATGCAGCTGTCGGCTATTGTTTCCGGGCTCCTGCACCAATCAGAAGCTGCACCTTGGTTTTCAAACATTTCAGAAGTCAAATTGACTTCCGGAATGAATTAAGTTTGGCGCTTTTGTTTTTGCTGTTTATTTTGTGTTTTTGTTTTTGAGGCTTTTTCAGTTAATTTGTTTTTGTGACTGTGTGGAACCCAGTTCAGCTACTGATTGATTGATTGATTGATTGATGGTGATGGTGTGACTGTGGAAATGGATAAAAAACCCCATCCAAAACATTGCAGGTAAGAAAAAAAATAATTTTAATTTTTATCATCTACAATACTGTCTTATTTATTTTATAGTACAGTACATTGATTATTGCTTTCATTTTATGGATCAATGGTCTCGTTAGATAGTAAAATTCATGTTAAATTGCTGTTTTAGGGGTTGTTTTAAAAAGTCTGGAACGGATTAATCCATTTTGCATTACTTTCCATGGGAAAGTGCACCTTGGTTTTGGAACGTTTTGGTTTTGGAACGGACTTCCAGAATGGATTAAGTTTGAGAACCAAGGTACCACTGTACCAGTTGTGGCTTCCTCTAAAGAATCCTAGTTCATTAAAGGGTTCTGAGAGTTGCTAGATGAACCCTGTTCTCCTCCCTGAGTTGCAATTGCCGCAGTTCCCTGTGAACAGGGATTGACTGTTAAACCACACTGGGAACCGTAGCTCTGTGGGGGGGGGGAGATAAGGTTTCTCCTGACAACTCCCATCACCCTTGACAAACTACAGTTCCCAAGATTATTTGGAGGAAGCCATGCATGTTAAAGTAGTATAAAGGTAAAGGGACCCCTGACCGTTAGGCCCAGTCATGTCCGACTCTGGGGTTGCGGCGCTCATTTCACTTTACTGGCCGAGGGAGCGGCGTACAGCTTCCGGGTCATGTGGCCAGCATGACTAAGCCGCTTCTGGCAAACCAGAGCAGCACACAGAAATGCTGTTTACCTTCCTGCCAGAGTGGTACCTATTTATCTACTTGCACTTTGACGTGCTTTTGAACTGCTAGGTTGGCAGGAGCAGGGACCAAGCAACGGGAGCTCACCCTGTCACAGGGATTCGAACTGCCGACCTTCTGATCGGCAAGCCCTAGGCTCTGTGGTTTAACCCACGGCGCCACCCATGTCCCCTTATACCTGTGGTATAAGATTGCCTTAAATATAAGGTATGAAACAGATTAACTAACAAGTTTTATGGCTGGCAGAACTAAAGGTGGAGCCCCTTAATGCTGAAAGTACAGTTCTTGCAACAGCAGTGTGCAGTTCTAAATAAATGTTCCGCGAATAGCATGGAAAGCAAGACTTAGGGACAGGGCATTAGGGAAAGCCCTAACTTGTAATATTTACCCTCAGTTTGCAGAGCTCTTTTCTTTCTTTGTCATTCTCTTCTGCTCTGGCTTGGAGCCATGCTTCATTTTGAGCTTTGTGTTTCTCCAGCATCTCTTGGAGCTCCTATATATATATATATTGCAAATAAAATAAAATCCACGCTCGTAAAGGTTTTAAGTGTTTTTCAGTCACACATTTAAAGTTATAGGATGAGATCCAACATAACAGTGAAAGGAGTGGAAGAGCTGGCACAGCTCCACAAGCTATTTTCATCGCACAGCCAGGAGTGAAAGCAGAAGTAGCAGAACAGGACCAAAAAGTATATGATAAATCAGGGTGTTCCAACTTTCCATACAAAACAATATAAAAAATAAAAAATATAAAAAATCCTTCCAGTAGCACCTTAGAGACCAACTAAGTTTGTTCTTGGTATGAGCTTTCGTGTGCATGCACACTTCTTCAGATGGCGTGCTTTCGAACTGCTAGGTTGGCAGGAGCTGGGACAGAGCGATGGGAGCGCACTCTGTTGCGCGGATTCAAACCGCCGACCGTCTGATCAGCAAGCCTAAGAGACTCTGTGGTTTAGACCACAGCGCCACCCGCTCCCACAAATCACAATTAGAGGGACTCAACCCTCAGAGATCTCTCCAGAGCAGGTCATGCGTTGATGGAGGCAGTCAAATGTAGGCCATTAAGTATTACCAGCAATCCTAAACGTTTTCTATGGTCATCACTGGATTTCCTCTTGCTTCAACCTGTTTTGACCCCCATTGTTCTGCCCGGACACTGAGGTCCAGCACCGAGGGCCTTCTGGTAGTTCCCTCACTGTGAGAAGCAAAGCTACAGGGAACCAGGCAGAGGGCCTTCTCGGTAGTGGCGCCCGCCCTGTGGAACGCCCTCCCTCCAGATGTCAAAGAGATAAACAACTACCTGACATTCAGAAGACATCTGAAGGCAGCCCTGTTTAAGGAAGTTTTTAATGTGTGACATTTTAATGTATTTTTAATCTTTGTTGGAAGCGCCCAGAGTGGCTGGGGAAACCCAGCCAGATGGGCGGGGTACAAATAATAAATTATTGTTATTGTTATTAACCATTTACTCATCAGAGTACCAAACAATTGTCACATGTGAAAGCTACCTAAGAAGGTGTAGGAGTACTAGGCCCAGTATTTCATGGAGGAGCAGAAACTTACCTTCTGTTGATTTTTAAAATGTTTGTTGAACTGCTCTTTTTCACGTTGAAAAGTCAGCGTTTCCTGGACCAGTTCAGCTTTTGCACTGAAAAGACGATCATAGGAGAAAATAAAAGGTTTAAATGTTTGGATTCAAGAAGCCACAATGATCATTAAGACTGGAGGAGCAGGAGAGCATCCTTGAATACAGGGATCATTCTTCCTACCATATAGACGTTGAGATAAAAACAGAATTAGTCTCTACATCTTGAGGGAACCCTAGGGAAGTGAATCCTGGTTACCCCCTATTTTAATTAAAAACAGGGGGGGATTTCATCTTGCTATAAGAATTCTAAGGTCTCAAATAAATTAAATGTTCATAAATGTACAAGGCAAACACATACATAAGTATATAAACCGTATGTCCGAAATAGTATGGGAGAGCAATCCTGAAGCCATTTTGACTCTCCCAATGACCTCAAATATTCCTCTGCAGTAAGGGAGGCAAATGGGGAAAGCCTCCCCATTGTCTTTTCGCTTACAAATCCTGTCTTAAGGGTGTATTTGTGTATGAATAGGGTGAGCCTGTGACCTGGATTCAGGAACTAAAGTATTAACCATCACAAAAGAATGGCCAGGCTGCCCAGGTAATGCAATCAGTGACCATTATCAGGTGTCCTGGCAGGCAGGATTTCTGCTGAAGACCACCTCCTTCTGTGATGTATGTATGATTTTTTTTTGGGGGGTCTTGGGTTGCAGGGTGGGCAATTTCAAAAGTCTATATAAGGGCTTGCGCACCATTGTTCGGGATTCCTCCTCTCTCCTGCATGTGGTGAGTGAGGACCCTGTTGCAGCAGTTAATACAGCCCAGGTTTACTAGCTGCTTTGCTTCTCAGTATTCTCTGTTTGGCCTCTGTTATTTTTGCTACTGATAGGGAACCCACTTAAGCAGGGCCGTCTTAAGGAGTTCGGCCGCCGTGGTGCAGCGATCCCTCCGGCGCCCCCGGCGTACTGCCTCTCCGCCGCCTCCCTCACGCGCTTGCCGCCCCTGGGGGGGGGCGAGCAGGGGATGAGGGACATGGCGCTGGAGCGGCGCGGGGCTCTGCGCGCCGTTCCAGTGCTCCCGGGACGGGAGGCGAGGGCGGCCGGCTTGCAGCCCGCCCGGGACCGGCATGGGCAGCAGCGGCTGCCAGCCCGCCCTTGGGGGCGGGTTGGGGAGGGGGGCGGCCGGTATGCCGGTGGGCTCGATCCTTCCGGCGCCCCCATGCGTCCGGGGGGGGGAGAGCGTGGGCGGCGCAAGCACCTGGCCGTCCATGGGGGCGGGGGGGAGGCGCCGGCGGGGCCGCACGGCTCCCCCCCCGCTCGCTGTGCTCACCTGCCCGTGGGGTCAGGTTGGGGAGGGGGCGCCCGGTATGCCAGCGGGCTCGCGGGGGCGCCCCTGGGGGCCCGGCGCCCTGGTGCACCGCGCCACCAGCCCAAATGGATGAGACGGCCCTGCACTTAAGGACTCTATACGGGCTCTTGGATACCCCATAAGGGAAAAGGAGCAGGTTTTTATTTATAACAATCTCTGTGATTGATTTGAGCCTGTGCCAGGACAACACAGAACGTTTTGTTTAATTAGGGATGAAATATCTTAATTCTTTAAATATTTTTGAGCACCTTCCCATTTTTCAAGTTTCCTGCTCAGGGTTAAGAATTACCCATGTTTCTGTTTGGTTAAACTGGGAAGCAGTAGTTCCTAGAAAAGAACCCCAATTACTATAGAAGATAGGATGAAAGGGCAGGGATTTAAAAATACGAACTGGACACGTCAAGGTCAAGGCAGGTGAGCGATCATTTTGCCTGTTGACTGGTAATTACTCAAATGTGTGCTTTTATGTTAGACTCAAGGGTAGAGATTCATAGATTACTTTTAAGTAAATCATAGTTAAAAGTTAAGCTAATGTAGGTCCAGAAGATTTAATTTCAGGGCACGGAAAAGTAGAAAGCTGAGCTTCATTCATCTGTGAATTATTTTGGTGAGGTTGGCACCACGTTTGTTAAAAAGAAATATTGTATTTCCCTTAGACAACTCCCCCCGCCCCCCATTTAGAGAGACAGAAGCTTTTGGTCTGGGCACTTAGGCTGAGAAAAGTGTGTCAGGGAGTAAAGTATCTCTTTCAGAGAGAGACAAATGCTTGCAATGCTCTTTTTTTTCTGGCTTGGGCTGGAAGTATGATGTAGTTTTGATAGGACCCAGGGATAGGATTCAGGGATAGAATTAAAGGAAGGGGAACGAAGAAGACCTAGAACAGGGGTCAACAAACTTTTTCAGCAGGGGGCCGGTCCACTGTCCCTCAGACCTTGTAGGGGGCCGGACTATATTTTGGGGAAAAAAATGAACGAATTCCTATGCCCCACAAATAACCCAGAGATGCATTTTAAATAAAAGCACACATTCTACTCATGTAAAAACACCAGGCAGGCCCCACAAATAACCCAGAGATGCATTTTAAAATAAAAGGACACATTGTACTCATGTAAAAACATGCTGATTCCAGGTCCTGTCCGCGGGCCGCATTTTGAAGGCGATTGGGCTGCATCCGGCCCCCGGGCCTTAGTTTGGGGACCCCTGACCTAGAATCTTGGTATAAGACCTTAATCAAGAGAGGACTAATTTTTAACGAGGAGGAAAGTTATTCAGGGGTGTAACCGGAGAGAACCAACCAGAATGTAGCTGGTGAATTTGGCTGGGAGCTGACTTTTTCCTCTCCTGGTTGTTTTCATACAACTTTTCAGTTTGCCGTGGTTTTCCTCCGGGGATATTTTTATCCTTCCCCCAACTGCGCCTTCCCGGGTGGCACGCCGGCTTGGCGTTTCGGAGAGCTGGAAAGTGGCCCTGCGCTTTCTGCATTTCCTTTGACAAGCCTGTCTGTTTGCTCAGAGGAGACTTTGGGCTGGAAAGCAGGGAGCTATTTCCACCAGCACCCCCTGCTGTGTTTCAAATCCCATTTGTATGTCATTGTGCACATCAGCATAGCTCGATGTGTTTCCAAGTCAACCACGATCTGTCCACACGAGGAGGCACGAAGGGGGTATGGATGTCTTAATGTGGCTTACATTTTCTCCCCAACCCCCCACTCCAGTTTATTTTATTTTAACAAAGTAATAATAAATTAATAATAAAAATGTGCACCCCACCCCATTTGCATTTTCAAATTGGATCTAATCTGCAGGTTTTTCAGGGGACATATCAAAATGCAGTATTTTTCAAGAAACTACAGGAACAGATGTGGATTGTGTCTAAAGTCTTGAGTTTACAGCTTCACAAACCAGCAGCGGGAGCATGCTAGATTCAGAGGAAAGAGGAGTGTGTAATCAATCCTTCCAGGATAGGCCTCCTAAGCTGTGTACACACTAGAGTGCAAATTTTATTATGTGCGCTTTTGAACACAGGTCTGGACAAAACCTGTGTTATAAGCATTCTAAGGTCCCAAATGTAAAATAATGTACAGGGCAAACACATACGTAAGTATATAAACCACGTGTCTGAAATAGTACCGGAGTGTAATCCTGAACCCATTTTGACTCTCCCAAACCATTCTGACTCTCCCCAATTGACCTCAACTATTTCCCTGCAAGGAGGAAGGAAATGGGAAAGTCTCCCCATTGTCTTTCGCTTGCCTGTCTTAAGGGTGTATTTGTGTATGAATAGGGTGAGCCTGTGACCTGGATTCAGGAACTAAAAGTATTTACCATCACAAAAGAGTGGCCAGGCTGCCCAGGTAAAGCAATCAGTGACCATTAACAGATATCCTGGCAAACAGGATTTCTGCTGTACACCACCTCCTGTGATGTATTTCTGCTGTAGACTGCCCCCTTCTGTGACGTATGTACAGTGGTACCTCTGGTTACGTACTTAATTCGTTCCGGAGGTCCGTTCTTAACCTGAAACTGTTCTTAACCTGAAGCACCACTTTAGCTAATGGGGCCTCCCGCTGCTGCTGTGCCGCCAGAGCACGATTTCTGTTCTTATCCCTGAAGCGTTATTTCTCGGTTAGCGGAGTACGTAACCTGAAGCGTATGTAACCTGAGGTACCACTGCATGATGTTTTGGGAGGTGATTCTTGAGCAATTTCAAAAGTCTATATAAGGCAATTTCAAAGCTCTATATAAGGGCTTGCACACCATTGTTCTGTGTCCCTCCTCCCTCCTGCGTGTGGTGAGTGAGGACCCTGTTGAAGCAGGTAATAAAGATCAGGCTTACTAGCTGCTTTGCTTCTCAGTATTCTCTGGTTGGCCTCTGTTATTTTTTGCTACTGATAGGGAACCCACTTGTGGACTCTATACGGGATCTTGGATACCCCATAAGGGAAAAGGAGCAGGTTTCTCTCCCCCGCCCCCCTTATAACACCTGAGTTCTCAGCTGTACTCTTGTCAGTGTTTCCTGTCCACACCAGTGGGATGTACTGATGCGATATATCCACACTCTGTGTTGTCCCCTCTCCTCAATTAGTACTTCTCCACCCTCCCCGAGATCTGGAAACCTGAGATCCACTGTGGGCAGGTCCTCAGGTTTTTGTTGACCTATGCCAAGGCCTGCCACTTTGTAAAATATTTAAGATACAAGCTTTCTGATATACCAAACAGTGGGTTAAGAACTGGGGCAGGGGAATACATGTGTGTCGTGCCCGGTCCCACCAACGAGCAGCTCACCAACGTACACAGGGTGTAGAGTGGTGATTGATGACACCCAGTAAAATGACACCCACACAAGGTTGGGTAACATGTGATTTTATATTGGATTCTCCCCCTCCCCCACCTTACCACATTCCCCACAGATTGGAGAAATCCAAATTAAATTTGCAGTGAGGTTTTCCTATGCCTTAATTGAGAACCATCATCCAGCATTTTCACAGCAATAAACTTTCTATAACTTAAAAGCTGGGACCGAACAACGAACCTAGCAGTTCGAAAGCATGTCAAAGTGCAAGTAGATAAATAGGTATTGCTCCGGCGGGAAGGTAAACGGCGTTTTCGTGCGCTGCTCTGGTTTGCCAGAAGCAGCTTAGTCATGCTGGCCACATGACCCATCACCCAGTAAAGCGATGATGAGTGCCGCAACCCCAGAGCCATCCCTTTACCTTTACATTTTTTAATTATAAAGGTAAAGGTAAAGGGACCCCTGACCATTAGGTCCAGTCGCGGACGACTCTGGGGTTGCAGCGCTCATCTCGCTTTATTGGCTGAGGGAGCCGGCGTACAGCTTCCGGGTCATGTGGCCAGCATGACTAAGCCGCTTCTGGCGAACCAGAGCAGTGCACGGAAACGCTTTTAAGCAGTGCAGGGAAATTTATATGTTACTTAAAACAACACTGTAAACAATTAAAAACATTGGCAAGATTATATAAAAAACACTTGCAATATAATGGTGAGATTTGGACTATGGTGAGATTTGAGTATTAAGTAAATATGAAGAACAGTAGAAGATGCAGTTGGAAAAGAATAACGCTGGAAACCATGGAGGCGTGGAGGGAAGTCTGGGGATTCAGAGAATCCTATGTGTATACGATTATGATTTATTTGTGGTGATAATTGTTAAAGACAAAAACGAATGAAAAAATAAGAAAGAGATTGAAGGATCCAGAAGAAGAAGAAGAAGAAGAAGAAGAAGAAGAAGAAGAAGAAGAAGACAACATTTTCCATTGATGCCAAACAATACCTACGTGCTGAGCTTTTGAAACTCGGAGTCCAGCAAAGTAAAGGCCTTTGTAATCATGTCCATTGCCTGGTTACGCACAGAATGTAAATCCTGCAGCTGAGGTGTCTGAGTGGAAAGCCATTAAGTATTAGTTAATATGAGCTACTATAAATAAGGATTAACACACACACACCGGCCTCCTCCTTTCTAAAAAATAACTTCTCTACTATGAGAGACAGCAGGCTTTCAGTGTTAAGAGTCACATTTCTCCCCCTCATAGCGGAGTCCCCTTTCTGGCACAATTATTTCCTCCTTGGTGGGAGAGTGAAAAGGGAGAGATGAATACTGTTGTTACAATATCGATCCGGAATTAAAGTGGTCCATGATCTTGTTCTCTCATTCATCCTACTGTCGAACCCCCCCTGCAACGTATTAGGAGATCTTCCTCTGATTTTACATATGATTATCCTATTTTATGTTCCAGCACCTAAAGGGATTAGGGCAAATCCTCGGCATTCATTTAATTAATAAAGCTATTATTAATAAGTCATAGCACAATGTAACCAAACCTATTCTTTTAAACACAATGCCCTCCTGCTTAACGAGTCATTTCTCAACGTTCACTACTAATTAATTCATTTGCCAAGGAGTATGTTATGTAGACAAATATTTAATTGGTGGTTTAATTGCTAAGCAAATTAAGTACGGAGTAATTAATCTGCTAAGCGATGGTGATAATGGGGCAATCCGGGAAATGTATATAAGCAAATGATTCAAGGATCGTTTAAATGGGTCCCTCCAGCAAATAGTTTATTTTGAAATAGCATCTGAGCAATGCTTTTCAATTCACATCTGCAGGAGACAATATATGTAGATCGAAGAGAGGCAAAGACTTTCTCTTACAGTACTGGAAGAAGTACAAAAAAAGAGACCTGAAGGGTTTCTAAGGGCTCCCTTACACAACAAAAATGGCAAATACAGCTGCGCTAAAAAAAAAAGTTCATTTATTTATATTTCTTAAATTTTAAGCCTGCTGTTTGGTCCTCTGGGGCAGGCATGTGGGCAAAACGGTTCCTGTTGCACCAGTGCATGGGTCTCCGTGCATACACAAGAGCAGCCTACAGAATTTAGCCGCGGGCCTTCACACAACATTTCAAGGAACATCTCAGCTAATATGTGTGCATGAAATCAACTATGCCCTTGGATCCGTTTGTTTAAAATTTGCAAACACCACTCTTAAATCGACTGGAGGGCAGTTTAGAATAATATAATACTTTGGACTCAGCTACATTAGTCAAAAAACAGCGCTTTGAATGTGTTATAAACATGAAACACCAGATGGCGCTGCAGAGTAAAAAAAAATCATTGCAATTTTACATTGCGTTTTTTCCCCTTTCGTCATAAAGATTTACTGTAATTTCTGACTTATTTATAGCGTTTTCCTCCTGTGTGTAGATCCACCCTGAGTTAGATATGGGCTTTCAGCTGCATCATGCACACCGTGTTAACGTGGAGAGCTCACAGGAGAAAAAGATAATTCAATTTTTCAATTCTGAAAATCGAATTAAGTCTACAAGTCTACAAGTCGATCTCTTGGCTACAGCACTAACCTAGCTTTGAAAAATGCGTTGTTTTCCCCTCACGCACTACCTCTCTGTAACATCCTGATTGGTGGAGAGTTCTAGAGAACTTGAAAGCTTGCTGCGTTTTTGTAACGTCTTGGTTGGTCCCAGTAGAACTGGGGTTCTGGAGGGGTTTTTCTCCCTTAACAAAACTGCCACCTTTGCTCCTTTTTCAAGGGGCAGTTCCCACACTTTCAAATTGAGCATTTAATCCAAAGTGTGGGAAGCTGGGCTGTGGGTGAGCCACATCGCCAACAAATTACCACGTTGGGGCTCTGTGGGTCGGTGAAAGCCTGGGCTATTTTGGTCCGGAGGCAGAAATCCAAATGAGTCGGGGTAAAAATATAATCATATTTCATGGTACCCCAAAATCTACTTCTTGAGGCAGGATATCTCTTGGTGCCCAATAGCACAGGTTGCCAAGGGGGTAGGGGGTCAGAATGCAGCAACTGTGAGCCTGTGAAATATTACCTGTCTCATTAGGGGAAATAGCAAACCCTCCAAGTGTCTCTATTTTCCAGGGACAGTCCCACATTTACAGAAGCTTCCCCGGTTTCTGATTTGAACCTGGAATGTCCCACTTTTCCTTAGGACACCCCTATTTTCATCAGATAAACGCTGGCAGGTATAGAGTTATCCGACCCCTTGAGCCATGGGGTGATAAGCTTCCACCACTCCCACGACCGCCGCTCCCTCCGTCAGACAGCCCTGAAAGAGGGAACTTTCCCCCTTCAGTTTTTCGCCGCTCCGCTCCCGTTTCTAAGGTTTCCCGCTGTTCTCCCGGAAGTATATATCACGGTTTTCGGCCGGGGGGCGAGCGGGCGTTAAAAAAATGTTCAATGTTTTATTATGTTTTTATTTCCCCTTTGCTGCCTCTCCTCCCCCCCTCATATGCTGGAAGCCGCCCAGAGTAGCTGGAGCAACACAGTCAGATGGATGGGGTATAAACAGTAAAATTATCATTGTGGAATGGGACGTCCCGGAGAAATGTTGGAGGGTATGAAATAGTACTCTTTCCTTATTACTCCCTAGGAAAAATATTGCTTGCTTCTTTCTTTCTTTCTGATGGAAAAACACTTGCAAAAACCAACCAAGCAGAAATCCTAGACACATATGTCAAATCCATCTGGCAGGAAGTCATTCTTTTTAAATTAACGTTAAGGCTTACGGCACTAAAGGAAGAACGCTCAAGACATTCAGCACACTTTACCTTTGTCTAATTTTTCACCGATGCCCCTGTGAGGATGACCTATGGCACCAGAACCTGGTTCATCTCAGTGGACTGGGGCCTGGCATAAGCCATAGTATACCCAGCAATATATATATATATTCCCCTTTGGCATTTTCTCCTAATCTGACCTAATTGTCTCCACTGAATACCCCATGACATGACAGAGATACCTTGGCTTTAAATGCAGGCGAACAGCTAGGCAACAACAGCGGCAAACCATCGGATGCGTCCTTGAAAAAGGTCCATACCCTCCAAGTGCCCCTATTTTCCAGGGACAGTCCCAGTTTCTGTTTTGATCCCGGAATATTCCGCTTTTCCTTAGGACGTCTCCATTTGCATTGGAGAAATATAGGAGGATATAGAGTTAAGCAACCCTGGAGCCCAGGAGTTAAGTTAACTATATAACCTTTAGAAGGCATCTGAAGGCAGCCCTGTCTAGGGAAGTTTTTTTTAATGTTTAATGTTTTATTATATTTTTATATGTGTTGGAGGCCACCCAGAGTGGCTGGGGCAACGCAGTCAGATGGGTGGGGATAATAATAATAATAATAATAATAATAATAATAATAATACACCCCTATTTTCATTGAAGAAATGTTGGGGGGCGTATACAGGTCTTGAAGAATTCTTATCTAGCCCTGTGGGCAAAGTGCTACCCCGGCTAGGAGTGATTTTCTCCCAATTATAAATTTTATATGGCAAGGCTCAAGGGTTGTGTATCAAAAAGGTGTTCAGACAAGCTGAAGCCATGCTGCACTGGGGTGGCGACAGTGGCAGGGAGGTGAGCCATAAACATATGATATGGGGTGGCACTGTGGGTTAAACCACAGAGCCTAGGGCTTGCCGATCAGAAGGTCAGCGGTTCGAATCCCCACGGGGTGAGCTCCCGTTGCTCGGTCCCAGCTCCTGCCCACCTAGCAGTTCGAAAGCACGTCAAAGTGCAAGTAGATAAATAGGTACCACTCTGGCGGGAAGGTAAACGGCGTTTCCGTGCGCTGCTCTGGTTCGCCAGAAGCGGCTTAGTCATGCTGGCCACATGACCCGGAAGCTGTACGCCGGCTCCCTCGGCCAGTAAAGCGAGATGAGCGCCGCAACCCCAGAGTCGGACACGACTGGACCTAACGGTCAGGGGTCCCTTTACCTTTACCTTTAATGCCCCCTTACCATTTTCTGAGAAGAGTGAGGAAACATTCTCACTATGGGTCACCTTTCATTTGGATCTCACTAACAGCCTCCCCCTCATATAATACCACTATGAGAGGGGAAAGTGCATTTAGGCAGGGGTGTTTTTTTTTTAAAAAAAACGTTTATTGGCCATTTTTAGCTCCGCCGCGTCACTTTTGCTCTGCCCTCGCAAAGACAGCTTTCATTTCATTTTAGGCCATGAAGCTTTGCAGAGAAGGTTGGATGCCTCAGGTTTGGAACGGAGAGCGAGAGCGAGAGGCTTTGCAGGCCTAAGGCACCCCACTCCTGGTTCTGATTAAGAGGTCCATCCGTGTCGTCGTCGCCGTCCCCCATCTCTATCCCTCTGCTGACAAGTAGTGGCTCAGTTGGAGCCGGGGGAAAAAGCATAACTTGGCAATCTCTGCCTATTTCTTCAAATTTGTATGAACTTCCACCATAGTTCCAACTCTCCCCATTTTCCTTCTCCTAGCATGGAATATATTAAATTGTTTCGCTTAAGAGTTATCAACGTGCCAGGACTATAATCAAATGCACCTATAAATGCAGTTAGATGCCCGTGTTGCCACACTTAAATTAGTCCTAAAACCGCACTGTTCTTTATATGCTTTTAATAACAACATTAATTTTAATTTTATTATTTATACCCTGCCCATCTGGCTGGGCTGCCCCAGCCACTCTGGGCGGCTAAAAAACATAGCAAAACACCAAACATTAAAAGCTTCCTTAAACAGGACTGCCTTCAGATGTCTTCTAAAAGTCAGATAGTTGTTTATCTCCTTGACATCTGGTGGGAGGGCGTTCCACAGGGCAGGCACCACCACCGAGAAGGCCCTCTGCCTGGTTCCCTGCAACCTTCCTTCTCGCAGCGAGGGAACCGCCAGAAGGTCCTTGGAGCTGTCCGGGCTGAATGATGGGGGTGGAGATGCTCCTTTTATTCTTCAGCAGGGCCGTCTCATCCATAGGGGCTGGTGGCGCGGCGCACCAGGGCGCCGGGCCCCCCAGGGGCGCCCCCGCGAGCCCACCGGCATACCGGGCTCTCCCTCCCCAACCCGCCCCGCGCTCCAGGGCGGGCGGGGCTTGCAGCCCGCGCCGCCACCGCTCCAGTGCCACGCCCCTCATCCCCTGCTCGCCCCCCCCTCCCGAGGGGCGGCCAGCGCGGGAGGGAGGTGGGCGGAGAACGGCAGGCCGGGGGCGCCTAGGGATCACCGCGCCACGGCGGCCGATCCCTCTGAGACAGTCCTGTTCTTCAGTTTCAATAAATGAAGTTTTCCTTTTCCAAAACCTGGTCCGTATGCAATGTGCATGTTCTTGGGTCACACCTCACTTAAGGCACACTTAGAGCAGCGCCTGTTGCAGGGCTGTCTTTAGCAGATGCGGTGCTGGGGTGCAAATATCCAATCAGTGCCCTCAAATTACCACAGATATTGAGGGGGGGGGCAAAGATGCACACTGCCAGCCATGGGGGGTGGTGGTGCACAATTCTCCATGCCGCTGTGAGAGAGCAATCCCCGTGGAGGCTTAGGAAGGAAGCTGCATGCCCGCCAGCCATATGGTTGACGGGGCACACCTGCTGGGCACGCAGGAGGGAAAGGGGAAGCCTCCGGCAAAGCTGTGCAGCTCCCCCAGTCATTGGGGTGCCCCGAGAGGCTGGTGCGGCGCACCACTAAGCTGTATGGGAAAGGCGGCTCTGGCCTGTTGCCTTTTCAGCAAAAGATCTCGTTCCTCTTTGGGAGGTGGGCGAGTTGGCAGATACACACAGGGATCCCCTCAGATACGTGAAGCACACCTAGGGTGTAATGTCACTGTGTGAAACATATCCTGCGAATCCACAGGTGCTCAGCTGCAAGGCAAAGGAGCCTCTCACACTCAGCACTGAGAAACTGTAAAGATTTCTTGATCAGGCAAAATGGAAATAAGGCACTTACCAGAACAGGAGGCGGTGGAGAAACGGATCCAGTTAGCAAAGGAGATTCTGTCAATTCATATTTCACTTTGGGGGTTTTGGTGGGAGTAAACCTGCACATCCAAACATGAGGGTTTTTTTTTAATTATTAAAAAGATTTATTTTAGGATTATACTAATTTCACATGAACATAATGGAATAGTTTTTCTCATGGTTGGTGAAATATACTTGGAGTTGAGCGTTGATTTCATGTTCTTTATTTCAGCTCATGGTAAACAGTGAGTGAGTGTGTGTCCCCCCAAAAAACCTCTTGCTATATATACATTCTTTACAAAATGGGTCCCACGTGATTGGCTGATTCAACACGCCTCCTGGAGCCCGATTGGGCTGCTCCTGCAGACCAATCAGGTTGCTGCCTTCTAGGATCCTACCTGCCAATTGTTCTAGGATCCAAGCTCAGTGCATAACAGTTGGTTTTTCTTTCATTCCGCTTTTTGTTTGCTTGTTTTAGATCAGGGGTCAGCAAACTTTTTCAGGAGGGGGCCGGTTCACTGTCCCTCAGACCTTGTGGGGGGGGGCGGACCAGATTTTGGAAAAAGAACGAATTCCTATGCCCCACAAATAACCCAGAGATGCATTTTAAACAAAAAGACACATTCTACTCATGTAAAAACATGCTGATTCCCAGACCATCCACGGGTGAATTTAGAAGGCGATTGGGCCGGATCCAGCCCCCGGGCCTTAGTTTGCCTACCCATGTTTTAGATTTAAGCAGTGCGCTGCCCCGTAGTGCTTTTTAAAAGTGAAAAATGGCATATATGGTGACTAAAGAAATGGCTGCAGAAATATATTTGGGAAAATGGCAGGGAAAACACAATCCTATACATGCCTGTGCAGAAGTAAACCCAGCGGATGCTACTGAGCCACAACTCCGACCATCCCTGACCAGTAGCCTTGTTGCCTGGGGCCATTAATAGTTGGGAGTCCCAACCTCTGGTGTATAAGTATGCGGCCTAACAAGAAAACTCAATACATGTCTGCTCCAAGTTAAGTCCCACTGAGTTCAACGGGGCTCAATCACAAGGAAGTGGATATAGGTTGCAGCCTAAAAGCTGCGGGAACAATCCCAAACTCATTGTGTTGATATATACGGGGGGAAAGAACGGCAGATTAAGTTGTTGGATTATGACGAAAGGGCAAGAATGACTGGAAGGATCAGAAATCAGGAAGACCAAAATGTTAGTAAGGAATGGGGGGAATTTATAATTTATCTTAAAAACCATTGCAAACAGTTAAAATGGTTAGTAGGATTGGAACAGTTGGTGAATTTTGGACACAATGGAGAGGTAAAAGATGTGGATTATCAAAAAAGATGCAGGAGGAAATGACTAACAATAGGACCCACAAAGGGGAGGAGGGAAATCCAGGAGATTCCTTGGAATCTTGTTTTTATGTTGCATGTTGGATATGTGATTATAAAACTTTAATTTGAAAAACCATATCTATATCTATCTATCTATCTATCTATCTATCTATCTATCTATCTATCTATCTATCTATCTATCCCTGTAGATATATAGATATACAGATAAAGATATAGATATAGATATAGGGGAGAGGTTTTCCTTACTATTTCTTTACATACAAACCATTATTACAATAATAATTGGTGTTTCCGGCCCCCTTCCCTCTGAGAATATGTTATGTATTGAAGTTCCCCTGAGGGGTGTGTGTAATGTACAGTTTTCAGGTCCGCAGCAAATGAAAAGAAGGAGGACAGAAAGTTGTTACTGTTGCTTTGTACAGTTCTATACCTGCTGCTTACTCCCTGGATTCCCACCCACAACTTAACAGTTATAAGAGGAAAAGAAGGAGGACTGAAAGAATCTCCTTCATAACTGAAAAGAGACAGAAACATCCATTGGCTCGGCACTAGGTTTCAGTTCAAAAGAAATCAACAGGTTACCATTTGATCGTTAAGAAAAAAAACCCGTGAAGTCTGTTTTGTCCAAGGCAAACGTAATTACAATTATGCATATACAAGGCTTGCTTGGTAGCTTCTGGAGGTGACAAATGAGGCTTGCATAAATGTTATGGCTTTCTTCCTCCAAAATATTGAGGGTATGTTCACATCAGCAGCACTTTATATCTTTCAATATTTATTTTTACGAGGGACGCGGGTGGCGCTGTGGGTTAAACCACAGAGCCTAGGGCTTGCCGATCAGAAGGTCGGCGGTTCGAATCCCCATGACGGGGTGAGCTCCCGTTGCTCGTCCCAGCTCCTGCCCACCTAGCAGTTTGAAAGCACGTCAAAGTGCAAGTAGATAAATAGGTACCGCTCCGGCGGGAAGGTAAATGGCGTTTCCATGCGCTGCTCTGGTTCGCCAGAAGCGGCTTTGTCATGCTGGCCACATGACCCAGAAGCTGTATGCCGGCTCCCTCGGCCAGTAACGTGAGATGAGCACCGCAACCCCAGAGTCGGACATGAGTGGACCTAATGGTCAGGGGTCCCTTTACCTATTTATTTTTACAATATTATAACCACCTTGGGTGCCCCGGAAGAAAGGCAGGTACATAATAAAGGTAAAGGGACCCCCTGACCATCAGGTCCAGTCGTGTCCGACTCTGGGGTTGCGGCGCTCATCTCGCTCTATAGGCCAAGGGAGCCGGCGTTTGTCCGCAGACAGCTTCCGGGTCATGTGGCCAGCATGACAAAGCCGCTTCTGAAATAAGTCTAAAAGTATAGTCATTTTTTATTTATTTGTTTGCCGACACAATTTAGTCTGAGAGAGTGGCGTCTAAGCACTAATAATCAATGCGCTGCCGAACATCCACCTGTCAAACATTTTAAATTCTACCCCCCTCTTTGTAACAACTGAACAGAACGTAATACATTTCATGATATCAGAAATTTCACATTTACCTCTCCATCCCATGCAGCTGCCAATGATGTGGAGTGTGGGAGGAAAAATGCAGAATGCTGTGATGTTCTGCTAAATGTAACAGAGACGGAGCCGGCCCAGGTATTAGGTCCACTCTGCCTCAGGCAGTGCCAAAGCCAGCTCCTTGTCTGCCCTGTTGGCAGCATTCGTGCTGATGTGAGGCGAGATCATGCTGAAATCATGTGAGATTTTGTGGAGCTCAAAACCGATGCGGATGTTGGTGGGATTGGGTGAGCAGCCGACATGGTGGTGGCCATGCGGCACTTCCCATTTTACCCAAAGCGGTGAAATGGGAGGTGCAAAGGTAAAAAGCAAAGGACCCTTGGATGGTTAAGTCCAGGCAAAGGCAACTATGGGGTTGTGGCACTCATCTCGCTTTAAGGCTGAGGGAGCCGGAGTTTGTCCACAGACAGCTTTCCGGGTCATGAGGCCAGCAGGACCAAACGGCTTCTGGCGCAATGGGACACCATGATGGAAACCAGAGCACACAGAAACACCGTTTACCTTCCCATCGCAGCAGTACCTATTTATTTACTTGTACTGGCATACTTTTGAAATGCTAGGGTGGCAGGAGCTGGGACAGAGCAACGGGAGCTCACTTTGTCATGGGGATTCGAACCGTTGACCTTCCAGGCAGCAAGCCCAAGAGGCTCAGTGGTTTAGACCATAACACCACCTGTGTCCCAAGTAAACAAGCACACAATCACTGATAGGTTCACCCACCATTGTGAGGCTCAAAGCAATGAAGATGATGCCCCCCCCAGCTGTTGCCATTAGCTGTGGGTTTCTTGTGATGTCACAAAAGCACTTGGCAACTGAGTGGATATAAAGGCAGGCCAAGGGGAAAGCCCTTTTCTATTTCCAGCAGGACACACCTGGCAATGGATGTGACATTCAGCACTGCCCAGGTTTCTTCCACTTGGAGGAGGCAAAGTGGTGAATGGAAGGAGGCAATCCTTTGGCAGTGGGATGCTAGGGAGCGATAATAAGGCAAGCTTGTTTGCTTGAAGGCTGCTGGTATCTGTGGTTGGAAGCTGGCGGATGTCTCAAGACGGACCTAACAGTAGCTTCTGGTGTAAGCTGTGACGTAAGCCAGAGCGCACGGAAATGACATTTACCTTCCTGCCGCAATGGTACCTATTTATCTATTTGCCCTGATGTGCTTTTGAACTGCTAGGGAGGCAGGAGCTGGGACAGAGCCACAGGAGCTCACCCCGTCATGGGGATTTGAACCGCTGACCTTCTGATCAGCAAGCCCAAGAGGCTCAGTGGTTTAGACCACAGCGCCACCCGCATCCCTGAATAGAGAACTGCATATGCCCCCACAGCTTTGGTTGCAACAGCACCAACAGCTGATATGCAGTAATCCAGGCACTAATTTCTTACTCTGTTCTATGGGGTGGAATAGTCACATTTATTCTTCAGGAACATATGAGTGTTCAATGGCTTTCAATAAAGCCACAAATTGTCATTGCTTCTGCACAATGGCAAGGGTCAAGTCAATATATAGTACTTCCATTATATCCGCAATGCTAACATTATGGTGTTCACAGTTTTTATTTGTCATAATTTACAGGGAGAGATCTAGGAGAATTTGTTTCTTGTTTTTAAATAATGTTCCAATGCTCACAGCAAAATAAAATTGGTAGCATACATGGACCTCTCGAGCATTTGATGTACAAAATGTAGTTGACTACTTGGAAGAACTTCTGAAATGGATTTCAAATATCAATCATTTCTACGGCAGTTTTAATGTTCAAAGTGCTTTTCAGTCATTGTAAATCAGCAATAATCTTATCAATCCCCTTTCTGTGATAATTCTGTGATCATTTATCAGTCAAGGAGAAGTGGCAAGTTGTCCAGTGAACTGTAATTTATTTGTTCTCCTTCTGTGTTTAAAACCCTTTTATATTTTTGGATCATCGATTGATTTAAAGCATTTACATGTTGTCTTTCCTTAATGAGCTCAATGTGGCTAACAAATAAATTAAAACAATGAGTGATATCCAAGCCCATTCTTCTAACAGAGAAACACGATTGTAGTCTCTCACAAATTAGAACCTAAAATAACATTAAAATGGGCAAAGAAAGTAAAGTCTATTGATTTCAGCGGATCTACTCTTGAGTATAACTTAATTGGCTATTGCCCAATAATGTTACAATGAAAAGAGACAGTTTGACAAGAACAGTAATTGATTTACATGGTTTTAACATTGTACTTCATATTGCTCTGACCTGCCCTAATGGGTAATAAACCTAATAATAACAATAAACAATGAAGCACTCAAACCACAGCTAGAAAACACAAACAACCATTAAATAACGTTTAATCACAGCAATTAAAGCCTCTTCAAGAAGGGAACAAACACTTATAGCACCATTTCGACCATTCTGCATAAGGTCATAAGAGAGAAGTGTGGTGTAATGGTTAGAGCATTGGACTAGGACCTGGGAGACCAGGGTTCGAATCCCCACTCAGCCATGAATCTCACCAGGCGACCTTGCACCAGTCACCATCTCTTAGCCTAACCTGCCTCACAGGGCTGTCGTGAGGATGAAATGGGGAAGAGGAGAACCACGTACAACGCCTTGAGATCGGGGGTGGGGGAAGAGAGGTGGTATATAAATGTAACAAACAAACAAGTGCTTTTCAGAAAGCAGCCTGAGGAATTGCTGTATAAAGTCCCCCCACTCTCCAGACCAGAGATGGGGGGCATGTGGGGGGGGGGGGAGAGAAAGGGAAGTTTTGCCGCACAGGGATGTCCTTTCCACTTGCAAATTGACACAAAACCATAAAAAAACAAGCAATAGCATTGAAAGGGCACCAAAAGGAAATAATAATCAGCCCAGCAAAACCATAGTAGAAGAGGGGAGCCCCAGAAGGTCTCCCTCAAACATTTGCTCAGTTACTGCCATAGTTCAGTCTTTTACGGTACAAATTTGGAGGAAGGTGGATTCCATATCTAACAGGCAATCCAGATTGTAATGTAACCCTAATTACACAAGAACTTGAGAAGCTGCCTTTTACGGAGTCAGATCAACAGCCCCATTTAGCTCCGCACTGTCTACTCTGGCTAGATCATATAATCATACATACTGGAAGGGACCCCAAGGGCCATCCAATCCAACCCCCTGCAATGCAGGAATGTGGCGGGTGACCATGGCTTCGCACAGCAGCCTCTGCTAACGCAACTTGGGGGTGTCAGGGACTGAATCTGGTTCCTCCTGCATGCAAAGCAGATGCTTTACCACTGAGATACAGCCGTCCACTGCAGCTGCAATCAAATCACATTATTCCTCCAAATATGGTTAACTAAGATTTATAGTGTACAGAAATTTACCTTTGGTGAAATCAGTTTTATGAGGCTTAACTCATTCTGTTATACTGATTCATGAGACAAACTAATGGAGCATTTTCAGCAATGAAATCAGGTGAGCGAGCAAGTTATGCACTTTGAGTTTGAATTTTTTTTTTTTATTTTTTTTTAAGCTGGACAGCAACACTTTATGTGAATATCCAGCACACAAAACTAACGTTAGAGAAGTGTGTTAAATAACTGGTTGGTTCTGTGAAGAATAAATGATTTTGGAAACCTAGAACTTTCTAGTTGCCTCTTCACAATGGTGAGGGTGGTGCGGAATTGAGTGATGGGAACGGGTTCAAATTTAATGGCGTGTCATCAAAAACTTAACGAAACTTACTAGGCTGTCTGTCAGAAGGATTTATCAGTTTCATTCCCATGAGATCATTTAATTCTTTTTCATTTGTGCCACCAAGGATATAAAGCTGTGAATACACAGAAATAAGAATGCGCAGTAACGTATTAGCTTAACATGCATTCAAAGAATGGGAACACAAATCACATTTATGGAAGCTTTTGGTCTACGGCACACACACACACACACACAATTTCTTAATTTCACAATTGTCTCTTTGGAAATTGTCATTGTGGAGGTTTTATCCCATAAGGTCAAGATGCCAGGGATCTCCACTGGCCTCAGATAATAAACTGTAAGCAAACTCCGACTCTGAAATCTGCACTTTGAAACTAGAGCGGACAATGTTCAAATTTTGCTGTCATTTGCCCTAGACTTGCATAGTGTGTTTCATCCAAGAGCCGAAGAGGGTTGACATATCACCAATTAACAGTCTTTCCTCCCAAACCGGGCCTGTTAGGTATGACTAACAAGCACTGGGAAACTCATGGAGCTTATAAATTTTGCTATCCTTGCTTGGGCCCTGTAAGTTATTTTCTTTCCCTCCAAATCCCGACATTGTCTGATGGGGAAGGGCTGTGCCTGCTTATTGCTTTATGAAGAACAAAAACAGCAGCAGCAACTCTTAAACCTTTCAGAAAGATTATAGGGTAAGATAAGTCTTCTCCAACCCAATACCCTTCATAAATTTGAGGTTACAAGCAATGACCATCATCCCTGCCCATTAGCCATCTTGGTTTGGGGCTTCTGCGCTTTTAGTCTAAAATCAGGTTAGAGAAGGCTGGTGTAAAAGTTATTATTATTGTTGTTGTTGTTGTTGTTGTTGTTGTTACAGTGGTACCTTGACTTATGACAATAATGCATTCCGAACGTGCCCTCATAGGTCGAAATTTTCGTAAGTCGAAAGGTGCTATCTCCGAAGGGAAAAAAATTCCGTAAATCGAGAAAACCGCATTAAAAAACTCGTAAGTCGAGGTATTGCACCGCCGCTTTCCCTTCGTAAGTCGAAAAATTCGGAAGCGGCAGCCATTGTTTTCCTTCCGGAACTCATTCAGAAGTTGAAAACGTCGTACGTCGAGGAGCTCGTAAGTCGAGGTACCACTGTGTTGTTGTTGTTGTTGTTGTTTGTTGTTGTTATTATTATTATTTATATACCGCCCTATACCTGGAGGTCTCAGGGTGGTTCACAGAAAAGATCAACTTACAAACCACAATATATGTAATCAAAAAAACAACCACCCAATAACACCTCCCCCCCCCCAAAGAGCAACATTTTAAAAGGGCATAGGATTTGTTGGGTTTTTGGGCCCCTCAAGCCCAAACAACATATTATGCACAAATGCATGTCACAGCAGTCCGATTATCCTTTCAAACAGGAAATGCCTTTTCTAAGTTGCAAACTTCCGCTTGACGCTTGGCAGAAGGAAAGTCGGGGCTCTCGGAATGAGAAAACGATGGCTTAATTTGGAAATGGGCAGCAGTTCACCGCAGCAGTTCAAAAACTCTTCCCCCATTTCCTGAGACATCGTAACAGTGGGCAGCAAAGATAGAAACTACCAGGTAAATCTCCTGAAAACGAATCTAAAGCAGGAAATGCAAGCAGATTGGAGGATTTCATGAGAGAGAAGCAATTAAAATTGCTTCTCCTGAAGGTAACTTTCTTGTCGAGCAGGATCCCCGTATCTTTCACAGCCACTTCTGTACCTCTGGGAATGGCTGCCGTGTGGAAACTTTGACCTGTTCCATCAATAACCCTGTTTGTAATTCTGCAAATACCTCATTCTGTTTTATCAACTTAGATGCCTTAAAAACTGATTTGGCAGATTCATGGAACATACATCTATCAATGGCCCTTTGCAATGCCAGTTAAGAATACAGTCCCACATGCTCTCACTTGAAGTAATCCTTCCACTTTTAAAAAGATCGCCAGGCTAGGATTTATACTAGGCCTAATCACCTTGAAAGTTTGAACAAGAAGAGAGGGCTATAAATGGCGACTAGGCATGATGGCTATGGTCCACCTCCATAGCTGGAGGCAGCAGTACGTCTGAATATCCGTTGCTTGAGGCTATGGGAGGAGATAGGGATCTTGTGCTCAAGTTCTGCTCCCTGGTTTCCCACGGGCACCTGGTTGGCCACTGTGAGAACAGAATGCCGGACGAGATGGGCCAGGGGCCTCATCCAGCAGGCTCTTCTAATTGAAGCTATTTTCCAGTTGCAGCCTGGCCAAACACAGAAAACCCTGTTTGCTTGTGTGTCCTGGGTTCCCAGATTTTGAGGCTCCTCAGGGCCAGCATCAGTGACCTCAAGGAGTTGCCTGGGCCTCAGTGCCTCTGGGTCTACAGGCAGGGGTGCAAATTTATGTTGTTCATTGAAGGATCACTACATCGGTCTTTCAGAAGTTTAGCATGGCTTCCCAGACCCAGCTGCCCCCGTGAGGTAAACCTGTAGTTGGGGGAGGGCCCCATCAGCAGGCCCCATCAACTGTCACATTGCTGAGGACCACCAGACCAGTCAGGCGCCCTATCATCTCCCTCAGTATTGTCTCACCCTTTCGTGCCTTCCTCTCACTGTCCTTCAACTGTCAACTGTCTCCCCCGATTCACACCTCTCCAAGGTTCTTTTCTCCAATGATCTCCCATTGGCAAAGGCCATCCTTCTAATCCAGTTGGCTCAAAAGCAGAATACTGGATTTTATTTTATTTTTGCACAGAGTGCATTATTGCATGGGAACCAGATTCCTAAAACCAGGGACCTTGTGCAGATTGTGTCCTGTTCTTCGATCTGAATCGCTGGTTTTTTCCTCCCCCCACACTTTTTGACTTTTTATTAAATGCAGTTGTACACGAGCAACTATTTATTCATTTTCCTCACTGCGCAGCCTGGCATTTGGATGGGTGACGTTGACAGCGAGCTGAGCTGCTCTTTCCACAATTATCTTCCGATTCTTGGGTGAAACCTTGTGAGCAATCTCTGCACAACAGGACTTGTTGCCCCTCATCGGCACTTCCAGCTCTTTGACGTGGACAAGGAACTTTCTGAATGCTGAAGGCAACATGTGCTTTGCCTTCTTACTGCTACCGTACCCAACGTTGGGCACCAGTATTTGGTCCTTGAACCTTCTGAGAACTCTGTTGTCAATACAGCTGGGCTTCCACCAGTTACGCTTAATTTTGACATAGTGGTCAGATTGATGGCGGACGAACTTCTTCATCCTCTTCTTGATGATCTTAGGCTTGATGAGGGGTCTGAGGGCCGGCATAGTGTCTGCTGGAGAATAGCGACACTCGCGTAGGGAGGGAGCACGGAGAGAGAGAGCCATCACTGGTGCTGTTGTGAAGAGGAAATCCAGTAGTCGCTCCCAGGGTCCTGTGCTCTTTGCCCTCTCCTCCGTTCCACTGTATATCTTCCTCTCTCGGTCACTGGTGCCTTTTTAATGGATCTGGCTTTGACTGCAGTGCTCAGGCCAGGATCCAGGCATCCCTCACGCTCCCAATATTCAGTTCTCGATATTAGGAATTCCCTCTGCCATCCCAGTAACCAACAGACCTTGCTCGTGACTCTCTCTCCCAAAGCAGATAGATGACAGGAAACGGCAAACAGTGAAAACACCGGGCTAAATACTCCCAAATGATCAGAACGCATATAAAAATATACCGGTAGCTAACGTTCAATAATTGCTATCTATGGATGGCATTATGGGAATTCCAAGCATCATTTTGTTTTAAACAAAATGGGGGTGGAAGTCAGATCAGGACTGCAATACAGGGGAAGGTTAGGGTGAATTAGGAACTCTGTCCCATTAATTTCTTTTCTATTCTTTCTTCCACGTTGCACCCGTTTGCGCCCTCCTAACCTGCCACATGCAGTGCCGGGTTTACGTATAAGATAAACAAGCTATAGCTTAGGGCCCCACTCTCTTGGGCCCCCCAAAAAAATTTAAAGAAAAAGAAACCTGGATGTACATTTCCAAAATATAAGATAAAAACACAAATAAAATAAAACCTACATACAGCAACAGTGTTTTGTGTTGTGTAGGCTCCTATGATGTAAGTAATGGGCCCCGCCTGCTAGCCTGCTCCCTAAAATATCACTGGTTTGCTCATTTCTATATATAGGGTGCCTACATTCTGCATGTAGATGCTTTGTTGTTGTTGTTGTTCAGTCGTTCAGTTGTGTCCGACTCTTCGTGACCCCATGGACCAGAGCACGCCAGGCACGCCTATCCTTCACTGCCTCTCGCAGTTTGGCCAAACTCATGTTAGTAGCTTCGAGAACACTGTCCAACCATCTCATCCTCTGTCGTCCCCTTCTCCTTGTGCCCTCCATCTTTCCCAACATCAGGGTCTTTTCCAGGGAGTCTTCTCTTCTCATGAGGTGGCCAAAGTACTGGAGCCTCAACTTCAGGATCTGTCCTTCTAGTGAGCACTCAGGGCTGATTTCTTTAAGAATGGATAGGTTTGATCTTTTTGCAGTCCATGGGACTCTCAAGAGTCTCCTCCAGCACCATAATTCATAGATGCTTTAGATACCTATTAAATCCATAAATTACCACATAGTATATATTCAACACAAAAAACAGCGACAAGCTGGACATATAAAAAGCCCCATTACCTTCAGTAGCTTGGGGCCTCATCAAACCTAAATCCGGCCCTGGGCACATGTCACCTTCCCTCATTCCCACCCTCCATGGTCCTGATCTTGATCGCTCCCATCCCCCACGGCTGATTCTCTGAAAAGAGAAAAGATGACAGGAGTATTGAATTCAATGGGGCTTACTCCCAGGTAGGTGGGATTTGGGTTGCAGCCTTAATCACTCAACTCATATGATACACCCAGTCTCACTTTCTGAGAATGATCCAGTAGCCCCCGTTACCTGCCTCCATTTCAAAGCTCAGCATATTATTAGACGCTCTCTTGTATTCAGCATTCTTTCGAAACATGGAAAAGCTCTATGAATCCGTCCACTGAGAGAGGCTGAAATGCAGTAGGATTCGAAGAATAGCAGGCTCCTGGCTTCAAAATGATTTTCACTTACATGGCTATGAAGAATAAACGCCACATGGTTCCGTCTGCAAGCAGGGGGGATTCCGACGTAGAGTGGCATCTTCCATTTCATCCGTGCTGAACGACACAAAAAGAAATAATAATAATAATGATAATGAAAGCAAACTCGCTGACAATAATCTAAACAATGATTCTTTCCCGTGGATTATGCCAGAGGTGCTCTCACTCAGTACTAAAAATACAGTACTGAGAAACCTCTGAATGCCTGAGCTTTGTGTAATTGTTGTAAGACATGCCAGAGGGGGGGAAAAGGAGTAAGAAAAGCTACAAGGGATCTGTAACAAAAATGAGTTAATCCTCCATTTGCACTTGGGTAGTGGGAAAAGAAAAAGAAAGATCCTAGGAAAGAGATTATTGCCTCTCTCTTTTTACAGCGTGCAGTTACTGAATTCAAAATTACTAAAGCCAGCCACAACTTCAATCTAAATAGGCTAGATTCAGGAATAGAAGGAGGAAAGCCAACTATACTATAATAAACCTGACAGCTATATAAACTATTATTATTATTATTATTATTATTATTATTATTATTATTATATAAACTATCTTGCATTTGTCAGTTCTCTCAAAATGCTTTATGAGTGCTGTGAACAAGAATCACATAGTACATTATTTTGACCCCTTAATCTAAGCCACTGATAATTTAGAATAGGGCAGCATACACACGATACACTTAGATTTTTTAAAAAAATTATTAATCTAGATTTTCAAGATAGTCTACAAAAGAGAACCATAAAACAAATATAAAACAGATCAAAAACATCAGAAACAAAAGCAATTATCATAGCAACAGTAAAAAAACAACTCAATAGATATAAAATCAGTTAAAATCCTAGGAAATCTTTTATTTTGCTGAAAATGTCTAAAACTTGGCTTGCCCGGAGAGACACGATACACACTGAAAGCACAAGAGATCACCCCAAGAATGCTGGAAGCTCTAACTTATCCTTCACAGAGCTGTAATTCCCAGCACCCTTAACAAACTACAGTTCCCAGGTTTATTTGGCGAAAGCTGTGCACATATATGGTATGTACAGAGCCCAGACAGGAGAAGTAGAGACTGCTTAATCCAGGCATCCCCAACCTTCAGCCCTCCAGATGTTTTGGACTACAGTTCCCATCATCCCTGACCACTGGTCCATAGCTGTCAAGTATCCCGTATTGGCCGGGATTCCCCCGTTTTTAAACGCGTTTCCCGCTGCTGTCCCGGATGACTCAAAAACCCGTATATTCCCGGGTTGTCAAAGGTTTCTGCCCAGCTCACAAGTCACGCACCGCTCGGGCCTGGTCAGGAAGCTTCTCCTTCCCCACTCCGATGCCCGCGCACATGCTTGCACCCGGCCGCACGCCCCCGTCTCCCTTCCTTCCCTGTCTCCCCCATTCTTTGCCTGCTGTCACTAAGAGCCAGACTAGCTGCAGACAGGCAGCAGCCAGAGGAGCGGGGAGGGTGAGAAGGAGGAGGAGGGGAAAGGAGGAGGAGGAGACACTGGGAATGAGTTGGAAGCAGACGCAGCCTCAGCGCGCAGATCTGCCCTGCCGGAGACAGACAGAGCGGGGAGGGGGCAGGATAAAAGGACCTCTCCTGCTCTGCATAAGGAAAGCCCCCCTCCCGGCGCCTCAGGGGCGAGATGTAGGGCTTGCAGGAAAGGTGAGTGTGCACAGACAACCTGCCGGGCTCTCCCGTCCTTGGCTGGGCAAGCGGAGATGCCGCTGCCGCTGCACGCGCAGAGAAAGGAGGAGTCCCCGGGCTTGAAGGAGTTCCTCCAGCACCACCTAGACAGCCAGAAAGTGTCTGACAAAGTGAGGAGAGGCCCAAGTTGAAGGCCTGCGGCTCTTAAAACGACACGGGCCACGCAAAAGATGGTGTGGTGGCAGCGGCAGCAGCCCAAAGCAGCTTGATCTAGGGAAGAGCGCGGACGCCGCATTCTAGCTGCTCCGCCCACTTTTGCTTCTGGCTCCGCCCACCACTGCCATGTGACTGTCATAGGTGAGGCTGCTGATCCCTTATTTTCAAATCCGAAAGTTGACAGCTATACACTGGTCCTGTTAGCTAGGGATCATGGGAGTTGTAGGCCAAAACATCTGGAGGGCCAAAGGTTGGGGATGCCTGGCTTAATCACTTATGACTTTACGGATGGATCACAAGGTCTTCTATTATTATTATTATTATTATTTTTAAAACACTTTATTGGGAGGTGGGACCTCCTAATTGTGATTGATTCTTTGGAGAGAAACCCAGACCAACATTCCCTTCCAAGACTTTATATTGTCTTTCACATTTATTTAGCTAGTTATTACATTTCTATCCCATCTTGCCTCCAAGGTCCTCAAAGTAGGATGCACGGCTTCTACCAGCTTTGGAAGCCAGCTAGCCAAGCCCATCCACCAGGAAGGAGTATGTGAGACCAAGAATCATAGAACTGTAGAGTTGGAAGAGACCCTGAAGATCATCTGGTCCAGCAATGTCCAACCGGTCAACCGCGATCGACAGGTAGATCGCCATGGTGCTCCCAGTTGATCGCGGTAGTTAAAGAAGTTAACTCTTGAGCGATTGCGATGCGTCCCACCCCCGGCACTATGTCCCATTGCCGCTGCCAGCTCTGTTGTGAAAGGTTTTATTCCCTGCGTCTGCGACAGAGTAGGGGGAGGAGGGAGGTCAGTCCCCTCCACCCGCAAAGCTCCACAACTCTTTCCAACCCTTCCTAAAAGATGCTCAACAACTATGGGCAATCCTTCCTTGAAAAAAGCTCAACAACTATGGGCAATGACAATGGACAGATCACTGCCAGTTTTATTATACTGGGAGTAGATTGCAGTCTCTAGAGCAGGGGTAGGCAACCTAAGGCCTGTGGGC
This sequence comes from Lacerta viridis, assembly GCA_900245905.1. NCBI lineage: Eukaryota > Metazoa > Chordata > Lepidosauria > Squamata > Lacertidae > Lacerta > Lacerta viridis. The sequence continues at coordinate 292,203 of OFHU01004166.1, forward strand.
CGGATGCGGCCCAATTGCCTTCTCAATCCAGCCTGCGGACAGTCCAGGAATCAGCGTGTTTTTACATGAGTAGAATGTGTGCTTTTATTTAAAATGCATCTCTGGGTTATTTGTGGGGCATAGGAATTCGTTCATTCCCCCCACTCTTCAAAATATAGTCCAGCCCACCAAATGGTCTGAGGGACGGTGGACCGGCCCACGGCTGAAAGAGGTAGCTGATCCCTGCTCTAGAGAGTTGGATGTGCCTGATCTAGTCCAACCCCCTGAACATCCAGGACTATGCAGCTGCCCCATACTGGAATCAAACCTGCAACCTTGGCATTAATAGTGCCAAGCTCTAACCAACTGAGCTGTCCAGGCTGACCAGCCAGTAATTCGCTCCCCTTCTGTTTACCCTTGTGTCTTGTTCATGCAAATACAAGGAAGGTTTGGGAGTACATTCTAGTGTTGACAGGAGGAGTTCCTAAGTGAAGAAGTCTTTTTCCTTTTAAACTTGAGAGTTCCTTGTGGTTTAGACTCCTTGGAGCCTTTTTGCTGCAGTATGCGGTTTTGACGGCAAAAAATTGTTTTCATTCCGATGTGTGAAACGGATGTTCGGAGTTCAAACGTGGATGAAATAATTATCCTCAAAAAGATATGTTTGAGAATTTGCGTTCTTTGTTCTCCAGTCATTTTTAAAGTGGCAGGTTAACAACACAACCTGTAAAGCATATGCATCATAGTTCTTAGGTCAGCCCCTGAAGAAGGGAAGAATTGTTTCCGAAACGCATCTGGTACCAATAAATAAATCTGGCACTTTTTGAGAGAAACAACTGTTTTCTCTCTTGTTCTTGTGTCAATCTTTTTGTTTTCCCAAGTTATTGTGGTGCCAAAGGCAGTAACTCCCATAAGTGCTCTCTGGCAGTAAAAAAAGTGGAACAATGGTGGATTAAATAACTTCTAGATACAGCTGTCACAGGTGGCTGCCTCATTCTGCATAATAATAAGGCTGGCTCTGATTATGTGAAAACAAAATAAAATAAAAAATTCCTTCCAGTAGCGCCTTAGAGACCAACTAAGTTTGTTCTTGGTATGAGCTTTCGTGTGCATGCACACTTCTTCAGATACCAATTATCTGATTATGTGAACCAGGTCTATCCCTCTCTCACAAACAGAGAGAGAGAGAGAGAATTTTCAGCAGTAACATGTAAGCACTTGCTAAGCACTTTCTGTCCAGAAAACTTCTGTCACAATAAATATGTTAGTCTTTAAGGTGCCACAAGACTCTTGAATTGTTCTCCCATCTTCCCTGAGACATGATAAATTAAGAACAATAATCAGAAACTACCCAGATTTAGCTGGAGGAATGAGCGTTCCCCACATCAAATGGGGTGCGCATGTTGCGAGGTTGCGGGGAGACCCGTTGGATCACGGTGGCAGCTCCTGGCAGTTGGTTTGGCTTCACCTTCCCAGGTTGGGATACCTGTGGACTCCACCTACTCTAGCAGCCGCCCAATCCCAGCTGGGGAGGTGTTGCCAGGGGGATTGGCCAGGTAGAAGGAGGGATTATACAGTACACACAATAGAGAGTGAGTCATACCTGGGAAGCGACCGTTGGATTCAGAGCTTCCCCACCCTCCACTCCCTCAATTGATGCTTACTTTGCAGGTTTAACCACCTTTTTTCCACAGCCACACAGCCACGCAGGCGCTGCTATGACAAGGTCGCTGTTGAAGGGCCGGAAAGGAATTTCCCTGCATTGGCAGGTTTCGCCTTTCCCGTAGCAATTCGTCACAACTTTGGCGGTTGCAGGCCTTGGGCGGAATCCTTTAGTCATTTACAGGATTGGGGGGTTGTCGGGCGGTGACCCCCGGCCCCATTGCAGTGGCGATAACAGGGTTCCCATTAAAGGGGTATCGGGGGAGGCATTGACCAAACGCCCAGGGTCGTCACTGCCTCCCCTTCCAGCGGCAGCGAACAGAGGGGGGTGGGCTCTCTGCTTGAACATATGTTCTCCAGACTAGCCCACTTCCCAATCATGCTGGATAACCCTGAAGGTACCCAGAACCCTGGCTATGGGGCTGGGAAGGATAAACGCCCAATGCCTGAGCCAAGGTCTTCCTACGTCTGAATATGAATAAAGTTGTGGCCAATTTAATCCCATAGAACGTGTCATGAGTCATTATTTTCCCTCAGGGGCTGCCCCGGGGTACGGGGGGACTTCGCCTGGCCACGCAACTACTTTTTCCAGAAGTGGGAACAAAGAAGTGCAGATTCAAAGAAGAAGAAAAAACATTGTAAGGGATAACCAACAGACAAATGGATCAGCCGAAATGGAAAGAACTCGGTGTGTTTTGAAGTGTAGAGATAAAGGCAGTTTTCAAATCGAATAGCAAAAATGCACCTCGAAATCAGTAACTTTCAAACAGGCATCGATAGACAACTTTATCTAATCCAACCGTTCCTCCACTGCTCCCCCATCTCACCTAAACTTAATTTCATAATATCATTCCTTGGTATTTGACTCCCATCTTCAGACTTGGAAGTTCCTCCAAACAAATAAATGTCCTGAAAGGAAAACCAAAAGAAACTGTAGCAAAAGTAAGAAATAACTCAGCGTTATCTTTGCTTTGTCCTTCTCTAAGGCAACATCCGCACAAAAATATAGTTACCGGAGTTGTTGTTTTTTTACACGTCTCATTAAAGGCCTTCTTTGAATGAATAGTCAGAAAGTCAATTTTTTAATAACAGTAAACTTTTCCTGCCAAATGTCTTGCAGAGGCTTGGCATTAATACCTATGCTGAACTTTATTGGTAACATTATTTGTCCACTTTTTTAAAAAAAGTTTTGATTTATACTTTTCAAGTTTATACATTTCATTAGTTTCACAATTAATTTAACATTTCAAAATTTGACTTCCTTCTCCCTCTTTCTGCGGTTACTGAATATACATTTTTAAATAAAATATCTTCTGCATATCCAAATTCATTTAATTTGCTCATTTAATTATCTACTTTAAATATATACTCTTATGAAACTGCAGGTTATTACAATAATCCTGCCAATGTTTTTATCTGGTTTGCAATTTATCTGTAAATATTCAATAAACCACTTCCATTCTTTTATAAAAAGTTTGTTATCTTGATTTCTTATTCTTCTGGCAAATTTTGCCATTTCTGCATATTCCTTAATTATTATTTTTTATTCTTCCTTTGCTGGGACTTCTGATTCTTTCCACTTTTGGACAAGTAGCATTCTCGCTGCATACATAAATAAGTTTCTATACAATTTAGGTAGCTCTGTCCCTATAATTCCCAAAAACATTATTTGCCCACTTTTGCTGGGGGCAGAGAAGCAGCTCTCTGCTAATCTGAGTTACCATTAGAAAAGGCAGACTGCTATGAACAACTTCCATCCTACAAAGTAGGCCTGGAGGATCACTTGATCCCTTCTCATTGTTGATGTCTGGAAGCCCTACACACCTCAACGAAACCTCTGGGGACACATGCGGACCATTACTGCTGGTTCCCTTGGAAATGGCCGGCTTCTGCTAATTAACAATCTGCTAAAACACTCTGGGATTGATTGGACTGCGGCCAACTTGCCTTGCCTAGCAATGACAGGTGTGGCCTGGCAAACCAATAGGGAGACTTTTCCGCATAGACATGGCGATATTCCACATAACTAAGCACCGGTGAAATTCGAAGCGCAATGAGGAAGGATGGGGGATGGAAGAAAACAACAACAACAACTGCTCTTTAGTGCTCAATCGGAACTAACAGGAATTTGGGTTTACCCTAGATTGCCATTTGTTCTGATATATCACTAAAGAGCAGTTTTTCCCTTAGAAAGGAGTGGGGCAAGGGGAAAACTTCTTGGACCCATGCTTAGAAAGCATGGGTCAAGCGGGAAACAGCCAGGACTTGTGCGTTCTAGGCACAGCACATGCAGAAGTGTGGATGAGCCCTGTATTTATATTTACAGTGGTACCTCTGGTTACGAACTTAATTTGTTCCGGAGGTCCGTTCTTAACCTGAAACCGTTCTTAACCTGAGGTACCACTTTAGCTAATGGGGCCTCCGCTGACGCGCGCGATTTCTGTTCTCATCCTGAGGTAAAGTTCTTAACCCGAGGTACTACTTCCAGGTTAGCGGAGTCTGTAACCCGAAGTGTTTGTAACCCGAGGTGCTCGTAACACCCCCCCAATAAATCCAGACAAAACACCTGTACACAACCCCAAATAAAACAGGCAACCCCCCCAAATCCTTCCAACCAAATAAAATAAAGAAGAAAAAGCTTTTTAAAGGGAGGGGGGTTCCACTGGGAAGATTCCCTGCTCTTCTTTCAAATTCAATGAAATTGAAGGCAGCATCATCTGAAACAGAAGATTGATACTGACAGGGTTTTACCTTATCATGGTGCGCTGTAAAAGTGTGCTGCGTCCTTCCGATTGGCTTTTCTCCCTTGACGTCACACTTCTGCCACGTTAACAATACTTGGGAAGAGGAGAGAAGAAAACGAGCAAATACAACCTGCATTGCATCCTGGGTTTTTTTTTCCCCCATCAGGGAATGTAGTTCATGGCCTTTGATATTTTCATCCATTTATTATTATAAAAACAGAGCTAACCTCCCATCGTCCCAGACTGGAAGTTATTGGGCAGCCAGATAACTAAATAGTTTAGTCAAAACAAAATAAAAAATAAAAAAATTCCTTCCAGTAGCACCTTAGACACCAACTAAGTTTGTTCTTGGTATGAGCTTTCGTGTGCATGCACAGTATCTAAAGAACAAACTTAGTTGGTCTCTAAGGTGCTACTGGAAGGATATTTTATTTTTTATTTTGTTTTGACTATGGCAGACCAACACGGCTACCTACCTGCAAATAGTTTAGGGAATTCTAAGCATTCCTAACAGCACTTTTTTGTTGTTTAATTTTTATTAAATTTTCTGTTTTACATTTTAGAATATTCATTTGAACAACCTTAAAATATCAATGACTTCCCTTCTACTCTTTCCATGGTTCATGCTGCATAACATAAATTCCTGCATTTTTTATATAAACTAAGCCATTCAGTATTCCATTGTTACATACATCAAAACTTATTTCCACTGTTGAATCTTTCTTAATGCTGCCCAAGTTTTCAAATACAGTGGTGCCCCGCTAGACGAAAATAATTCGTTCTGCGAAAATTTTCGTCTAGCGGGTTTTTCGTCTTGCGGAGCGGCAATGACAGCCGCGCTCCGCAAAACGAAAAAAAAAAGACGAACATTTTTCGTCTTGCGAGGCAGCCCCATAGACTTTTTCGTCTAGCGGGGCACCACTGTATACACAAATTTCCTCCATATATTCAATAAACATTTTCCAATCTTCTTTACATGTATGTTCTTCTTGTTCTATATGTTAAATCTGCAAGCTTCACATATTCCATCAACTTAGGGACCTCGCTCATTTTCCATTTTTTGGACTAACAAAACATGGGCTGCAGTAGTGGCATACATAAATAACCTTTTATGCCACCTGGGAATTTTTGTCTGAATTATCCCCAACAAAAAGGACTCTTTTTTTTGTTTTTTTGGGGGGGAAGCACTTTTCAACATTTATTTCTATTCACTATGACTTATTTCCCAATACTCTTTTACCCTTTCACAGGTCCACCACATATGATAGAATGTACCCTCAGTCTCATTGCATCTCTCATCTCTTAAGTTGCATTATCTAAATTTATGCCCACAACTTTTGAAGTAATTGATCAGAGACTGCGGACTTGGGAAGCAACCGTCAGCCTGGGAGAAGATTTCAGAGCTATTTTTAGGCAAACTGAGAAAGGACTAGTTTTCGGAATCTTTCCTGGCAACATGGTACCAGAACTCTTGAGTTCTTAATGGATCTAAACCAAGCTAATCATACTTAGTTCGCAGTATAATCAACAGGACAGCCTAGCCATAACTAACTTTTTACAGAAGTGTAATTAATTTGGCCAGGATGCACTAAATTTTTAATACAGTTTTAACTGTATTAATTGTATAATCCAATTTTGATACAATTAAGTGTCAGATGCCCCAGTGCTTATCAGTTATCCAAGTGTCTTTGCACAAAAGTGGAATCTGGGAGCAAGCAAACTTCTTACTTATATAATGAGAAAAAATGAATGTTTTTACTTATATCTCCATAAATTGTGCTCCCCCCGCCCCCCCGGTTTATAGTGTGTTCAAAGCTGATTTTCATGAGTAAGGATCCATCTGAAGTCTGGCTCTGATTTTCTCAGAGGTTTGTACTGAGGTACAAACAAAAGTGCTGTTGCATTGCCTTTCATCTATTTGTAAACCCCCCCCCCCAACACCCCAGTTATTCATACAGTGAGGGAAACGATCTGTAATAATGAAAGACACCTGTGTCCAGTGCAAACAGATCAGTGCAATATTCATCTTCATCCGAACAGCCTCCAAACATATAGATGATTTCTCCAATCGTTGCAAAAGCATGACCTGATCTGAAAAGTTAAAACATCATTTGTATTTAACAGTGTGCCTCGCAGCTCACTCAGACAGTATGAAAAGTTATAGGATTTCAGCACGAAGTGACAAGGATTGCACTGACTGGAACTGAAGCAGTATATGAGCCCTGAAAACCTTTGCAGGTGCGAACCGTTATTGAAACCGGGATCACGCAGCGACAGATTTACGTATAAGCTAAACTAGCTATATCTTAGGGCCCCACTCTCTTGGGGGCTCCCCAAAAATTTAAAGGGAAAAAAATGATGTACATTTCCAAAATATAAGATAAAAAAACCCAAATAAAATAAAACCTACATACAGCAACAGTGTTTTGCGTTGTGTAGGCTCCTATGATGTAAGTAATGGGCCCCGCCTGCTAGCCTGCTCCCTAAAATATCACTGGTTTGCTCATTTCTATATATAGGGTGCCTACATTCTGCATGGACTGGTTGCATGGCAACATGTGCAAATGGCTTTAGATACCTATTAGGTCCATAAATTACCATATAGCATATATTCAACACAAAAAACAGTGACAATTTGTTGTTGACAAAGGACAGCTGGACATATAAAGGGCCCTGTTACCTTCAGTAGCTTAGGGCCTCATCAAACCTAAATCCGGCCCTGGGATCATGTATAACTGCCCTGATGTAGTCAAGAGCACAAATAATATCATTGCACAATAAGGAAGTTGTCTGGAGGAGCCCTAATAAGCAAACATTAGGAAATAAACATAAGCTCAAGCAATGTGAAGGTTCTTCCCCTTTGAAAGAAGAAGTGATACATACTGTCATGAGGGTTTTTTGGGGTGGGGTAGGCTGTATGCTTGATTCCCCTCCCCCCCTAATTGCTGGATCCAGCATGGATTGAATTGTTGGAATAGCCAGACCAAAAATAGCTCACTAAAAATGGGTCATTAAGGGAACAAAGGGAGTGGCTCTGTGCTATACGTCAAATGGGTAGGCTTCCCTTCCCCAACTACCTGTCGGTTAGAAAGACACAAGGTCAGCGTTGAGAGTTGAGTTATGTGAGCTAGAAGCTGGAGTCAAAAGCTACAAGCTGGGCAGCAGAATATGAGCGCAACAGTGCTCTCCCGCCGTTCTTCCTGAGCGGCAATCAGAGGCCTGCCGCTTAGTCATTTAGCCACTCCTCTAGACCTGCTCTCTAGGAAGCCCTGAGAGTTGCGTCTATACAGCAGCAAGTGTGCTTTTCATGAAATAACTGCTATCAAAGCTCACCACTGTCATCTCCTCTGGCGGCAGCTCTGCAGAGGTCAAGTGCTCTCTTTCCTACCATTTGCTGATCCCTTCTGCTCTCTGCCATCCAGACCCTCTGAATTAACTCTAAGGGTTTTCAAGTGCACAGCAACTATATCAAGTACCTGCTAAGGAGTTGAGCGAGAAGCCCGAGACCAGGAGTTTATGTGGATTGTCAGTAGGCCCTTGTTTCCTCCTAAGGTAGCCATGCGTCACACTGGCTTAGCCTCAGCCATGTCTCCTCTTCTGTTTCTTACTGGCCATCTTCCCCCTTCACTAAATCAGAATGATTTCTAAATCTGCATCTATGCATCAAAACCGAAGCAGGATTTTGTGCAAATCGGTGCCTTCTTCTGTCCTCTTTTCCAGTGATGCATTCCCTGCGTTTTGCCAACACATCATGTTCCTGAACTGTCCCCTTCCCAGTCTATTCACTACACAGGTATGCTCAGTCCTTTCCTCCTAAATATAGTGGCACCTTGGTTCTCAAACTTTATCTGTTTCGGAAGTCCATTCCAAAACCAAAGCATTCCAAAACCATGGTGCGCTTTCCCATAGAAAGTAACGCAAAATGGATTGATCCGTTCCAGACTTTTAAAAACAACCCCTAAAACAGCAATTTAACATGAATTTTACTATCTAATGAGACCATTGATCCATAAAATGAAAGCAATAAACAATGTACTGCAGTCACACAATCAATCAATCAATCAATCAATCAGTAGCTGAACTGGGTTCCACACAGTCACAAAAACAAAACAAATTAAGCCACAAAAACACAAAAAAATAGCAAAAACAGACAGACTTCAGCATAACACTCAAAATAGAAGTGTGGCGCTCAAAACAGAAGTGTGGCACTCAATTCGGAAGCGTAACATTCAAAATGGAGCATGTTCAGCTTCCGAAAAAAGTTTGCAAACCAGAACATTTACTTCTGGGTTTGCAGTGTTTGGGTTCTGTCAGGGATCAAAGCATTGCTCGGGAAGAGAGGGGGGAGAGCATAGATGAAAGGGCAGAGAGAGAGAATTGGGATTCAGCCAGTCAGGGGGAGGAGTGTAAATATCGAGAGCAATTACCGATAATAAGTACAGATACTTCCTCATCCCCCAGCCCCCATCAGCAGACGTCTCCTGAAGAAAGAGAAAGCCCTCACGCTGTCAGTAGCAGACAGGGGAAGGAACAAAGGGGGAGACGTAAGCTCAGACGTCATTTCAGGGCGACTAGAGGCTTCCTCTGCTGGAAGAGGCGCGAAGACTCTAGTCCGGAAATCTGTTAGCTAGGGAGTAGTCATGTTTTATCACTCTGTAATTATCTATGTCTAATAAACAGCTTTTTAAGCTCAACGCTTGAGCCGGCCATTACTCACAGCAACACCAAAGGCAAGAGGTGCCGTGACAGGTTCCAAGTTGTTTGAGTACCAAGGTACCACTGTATATGCTCAGTCCTTTCCTCCCAAATACCTTCTGCCTCTTGCTCCTCTCCCTTGCTGCAACTTCCCTGCCTCATTCCCTGTTTGTGTTTCACAGCTCAACCTTCTCTCTCCTATCCCAGCACCACCACCTCTGAAGCTCAGCCAACACGGCCAATGCTCAGGGATTTGTAGTCCAATAACATCTGACAAACCTAGACAGCATCTTAAAACGCAGAGGAATCTCCTTGCCGACAAAGGTCCGTATAGTTAAAGCTATGGTTTTCCCAGTAGTGATGTATGGAAGTGAGAGCTGGACCATAAAGAAGGCTGATCGCCGAAGAATTGATGCTTTTGAATTATGGTGCTGGAGGAGACTCTTGAGAGTCCCATGGACTGCAAGAAGATCAAACCTATCCATTCTGAAAGGAAATCAGCCCTGAGTGCTCACTGGAAGGACAGATCCTGAAGCTGAGGCTCCAATACCACCTCATGAGAAGAGAAGACTCCCTGGAAAAGACCCTGATGTTGGGAAAGATTGAGGGCACAAGGAGAAGGGGATGACAGAGACAAGATGGTTGGACAGTGTTCTCAAAGCCACTAACATGAATTTGATGAAACTACGGGAGGCAGTGGAAGACAGGAGTGCCTGGCATGCTCTGGTCCACGGGGTCATGAAGAGTCGGACACGACTAAACAACAACATCTGAAATGCCCTAGGTTAGCCAGCTCTGCTGTAGTTTGCCTCTGAGCCCCACTAATTCACATTAAATGCAGCGCCGACAATCCATGACTGTGCCCACCTGCTATGCCAATCCCCACCCCTGAATAGTGCCATGAAAAGCAATGGGAACAATGAAACTTATTATATGATACACCTGTCAAATAGCTATTTGAGGTGCCAGTAACATCTTGCTTCCTGTTACAGGTAGGTAGCCGTGTTGGTCTGCCATAGTCAAAACAAAACAAAATAAAAAATTCCTTCCAGTAGCACCTTAGAGACCAACTAAGTTTGTTCTTGGTATGAGCTTTCGTGTGCATGCACACTTCTTCAGATACACTGAAACGGAAGTCACCAGACCCTTAAATATAGTGAGGGAGTGGGGAGGGGTATTACTCAGAAGGGTGGTGGGAATGGGTGATCAGCTGATAGGTGTGGAAAACCTGTTGACGACTGCAATTTTTACAGGGTCTTACAGGGAAAGGCAAGGGGTGAGATGGCTAAAGATAGCTTTGTCATGTATAATGAGATAAGAATCCAATGTCTTTGTTCAGACCAGGTTTCTCCATGGTTTTAAGTTTGGTGATTAGTTGCAATTCAGCCACTTCTCTTTCCAGTCTATTTCTGAAATTCCTTTGTATTAAGACAGCTACTTTGAGATCTTTTATAGAATGTCCTGGGAGATTGAAGTGTTCTCCTACTGGTTTCTCTGTCTTGTGATTCCTGATATCAGATTTATGTCCATTTATCCTTTGGCATAGGGTTTGGCCTGTTTGTCCAATATAGAGAGCTGAAGGGCACTGTTGGCATTTGATTGCATACACAATGTTAGGAAGATGAGCAATTAAATAGTCCTGAGATGGTATGTTTGATGTTGTTGGGGCCAGTAATGGTGTTGTCCGGGTTTATGTGGCAGCAAAGTTGGCATCTGGGTTTATTGCAGGCTCTGGTACCAGTGTCCATGTTGAGTCCTGTTGTTGTATTATTGTGGGTGAGGAGTTGTTTTAGATTGGGTGGCTGTCCTGTAGGCGATGAAGGGTCTTCCTCCCAGAGCTTGAGAAAGACAACTGTCATTGTCTCGGAGAGGTTGTAGATCTCGCTTGCTTCCTGGTTCCATTGCCACACGTAAGGAGACATTAATGTTCTGCAGAAAGCCTATTTTGAATGCAATCCTATACAGACAAACCTGGAAGTTACCCTCAGTGGGACTTACATATGAGCAGACCTGTATAGGATTGGATTGTTAATGCCACATTTTCAAATATCAAAGACCTGAATGTGTATACGAGTTCCCTTACTGTAAATAAATAACAATTGCATTTTGACGAATGAGCACCAAGCCTCCTAAGGCAAGTGAGCTGATGTGTAATAAGATTATTATTATTATTTATTGAATTTATATACCGCCCTATGACCGGCGTCTCATGGGGGTTCACAGAATAAAATCTATATATATAAAATGCAAGTGTCTCTGCGTCCAGTCCGTGTGTCTCTGGGTTTGCGCAACTGAGCATGTGCCCCAGGGACACAGGGATTGGACGCAGAGAGATCGGGCGCGAGCAGCGTCGGCAGTTCAAGCGGGGCGGTTGAATCCGAACGCCCACGCTCCAGAGGAGGAGAGGAGGCCGAGAAGGCAGGCCACGCTGACTAGCGGCCCGGGAGCGGCGCACAGCAGCCCGCCCCCTCCCCTCTCTTCTCCACCTCACCGCGCACCACCCCCTTGCCACGGACGCCCTCCAACGGCACCCGGCCGCAGCGCCTCAAGCTCTTTTCCCTCTCTCTCCGTGAGAGAAACACTCACCGGCCAGGCGTCGGCGGAGGCACGGCGCAACCGGCCAACAGCGGAGGACGCCACTGCGCAGGCACCGGGGGCTTCCCTATCGCCCTCCCGCGTCGCCGCTGATCGAACGGCCGCCGAGCAGCCCGATCCCGGGGCTCCCGCTGCGCTCTAGGCCCAGCGGGAGGCCCCAACAACAAGCGGAGGCGACGGCAGGGCTCTGAGCCCTGCCGCGCCGCCCGCATCCATTTTGGCCGTCGAGCGGCCTGCTCCCGGGCTCCCGCAGCCCGCCAGGCCCAGCGGGAGGCCCCAACAACAATTATTTTAATAACAAGATAACGCTGCTCCAAACCCTGCAATGTTAAGGGGAAGCGACGCTTCCTTCTGCTGCTGCTCCACTTACCCGATCGGAGCTCAAGAACAACACAGCGGCTGCGGTAGCGGCGCCGATCCTCCCTCTGGCCCCGCAGACCATGGTCCAAGGTGGAGGCTGCAACCAGGCACCCTCCGCGCCCCCTTACACAAGCACCGGCTGGGCGATCTGTTTGGTGCAGATGCCTTCCAGCCCCTTTCCCTTTGGCCCCTGACCCGCATCAGCCAGCCAATCGCTTCCCCGGACGCCAGAGATGGGCGCAGTGGAGCGGCGGCACTTTTCCTTTAGGGATGCAACCCACCCTGGTGGGGATGTGTGACTGTGAAAGGTAAGCAGGATTGCAGCAGGCGACTCTCGCTTAGAAAATAATAAGATCGCCCTTGCAAAGTATTTGTGTGGGCAGGGGGACTCGAGGGACAGAATATTTTTTTCTTATTGTGACTATTATACATGGGTGTAGTGAGGTGGGGACAGGGAGGGGCAGCTGCCCCCCAATAAATAAAAATCAATAAAATACATAGCAAATTATGGTCCTGCCCCCCAACAATAGGCCTGCCCCCCTAACAAAAATAATGGCTATGCTCCCATTGTTTACTCCTGAGTAAGCATGCATGTTTACCACATATGTTCTAGCGCCCATTATTTTAATGGGCTTAAACCACTAGTCAAGATATAAAACCACAAAATACCTAATAAAAACAAAAGCAGTTGGGATGGGATGGGATGGGATGTGGGGTGAGTTGAAGTAGGAACAGGGAATTGGTAAAAATGTATGTGTGTGAGGGGAGGGAAGGAATCTTGTCTGAGCAAAAGGCAACACTTCCTCCCATGATCAAATTATTGCTTTCCTTGTAGTAAATACAAATATACTGAATAATTTGTTGCATCACAATAATTGTTTCGTTGCCTAGCTCATAAGGAATGTGATTATACAACTGGAACAATACCCATTATTTTTATGCTGGGAGCTACATTTGTCAATTCCTTAAACTTATTATGTTTATTGCAGTAGTTTAGTAACAGAAAAAATACAAAATCAATCTTGGCAAAGGCAAGACATAATAATGTGTTTGGAAAGCTTATGCCAAGGCAGAATTTCATCCAAAGCTACTTAATTGTCATTTATTTATAAACGCGGCCCAAAGATTTCTGCTATGAAGCATTCTGGTAGCAATCGTATCAATACCTAGCATGAGTCATAGTGTCTGAAATCTGACACATCGGCATTTGTATCGATAGCCCAACTTCATGAATCTGAAGAAGTGCGCATGCACACGAAAGCTCATACCAAGAACAAACTTAGCTGGTCTCTAAGGTGCTACTGGAAGGAATTTTTTAATTTTTAATTTTGTTTTTTCATGAATCGTGACAGTGATGAGACTTTTGTCACTCGCTGAAAGACAAAGTAACACTATACCGGTTAGCTTGAACTCTTGTGTGGGCTACCTATGCTCATTTGTGGCCCCAAATTTAAGTGGAATTTCGTTCAAAGGTCTTACACCAATGCTGTACACCAGGGCCAGGGAATCTCAGGCCGGGGGTGGGTTTAAATGTGGCCCTCCAAGTCACTCTATCTGGCCCCCAAACTCTATACCACATCCTCAATGCTTTGCACCCTCCTTGCATGTTTTGGCTGGCTGGAATGCGTCCCTCAACTCTGATAATGCCTTTTGCTTGTCTGACTGCAGGACAGAGATGATGATGTTGATGATTCTTTTACCGGTATACCCCGACCGTCTGGCTGGGTTTCCCCAGCCACTCTGGGCAGCTTCCAGCAAAATATTAAAATACAATAATTCATCAAATATTAAAAGTTTCCCTAAACAGGTCTGCCTTTAGATCTCTTCTAAAATTCAGATGGTTGTTTATTTCTTTGACGTCTAGTGGGAGGGCATTCCACAGGGCAGGCGCCACTACCGAGAAGGCCCTGTAACTTCACTTCTCACAGGAAGGGAACCACCAGAAGGCCCTGAGAGTTGGACGTCAGTGTCCGGGCTGAACAATGGGGGTGGAGACGCTCCTTCAGGTATACTGGGCCAAGGCCATTTAGGGCTTTAAAGGTCAGCACCAACACTTTGAATTGTGCTCGGAAACGTACTGGGAGCCAATGTAGGTCTTTCAGGACCGGTGTTATATGGTCCCGGCGGCCACTCCAAGTCACCAGTGTAGCTGCTGCATTCTGGATTAGTTGTGGTTTCCGGGTCACCTTCAAAGGTAGCTCCATGTAGAGCGCATTGCAGTAGTCCAAGGGGGAGATAACTAGAGCATGCACCACTCTGGTGAGACAGTCCGCGGGCAGGTAGGGTCTCAGCCTGCATACCAGATGGAGCTGGTAGACAGCTGCCCTGGACACAGAATTAACCTGTACCTCCATGGACAGCTGTGAGTCCAAAATGACTCCCAGGCTGTGCACCTGGTCCTTCAGAGGCACAGTTACCCCATTCAGGACCAGGGAGTCCTCCATACCCACCTGCCCCGTCCCCCCAAAACAGTACTTCTGTGGTTCTTTGTGCGTGTAGAAGCTCACCTGCTGCACAAAGGTAATAACTACATTATTTGCTCCTCCTACTTTTCCTTCTGGTCCCACCCACCACAGGAATTTGGCCCCCTCAATGTAGCCCAGAGTGGAAGAAGCCAGGGGTCTGAAAAAGGTTTCCCAAAGATTCTAGTCTTATCTACTCAGAAGTCAGCTCTGTGAAGTTCAATGCGGCTTACTTCCAGGAAACTGGGTATAGGACCACAGCCTAGCCAGATCAGATCTGCACCTGGTGCTTTTCATGCATAAGGGGCTATTGATGCATTTTTAAAAATCTGCTTCTTTACAAAACAGCGCACATAAAGATGGCCGGAGAAATGGAGACTCCTGCACTTCTGGTGCTTCTCAGTGACTGACAGCAACTCCTCAGACTGCTGTGCGCCTGCAAGTTCCTTTTGCCTGCCTGGCATGCATATCAGAATTCGTGCAGGCTGCGGAAAAATCGCCACTAATTTGTCATGCTTGTGTTTTGCGCTAGTGCATTGTGTTGCCTAATGATTTTAGGTTGGCGGCAATTTGTCACGTTCAGGTTCCTGGGCATTCTCCAGAGCGCTATTAATGAACAAAGCGCTCCTCGCTGCGCTCTGAGTGAGCAAAAGATAATGTCAACATTTTCATAAGCAGGTCTTAGCTCTTCCAGTTATGGTGGTACTAGTGGAAGAGAGAATGGATCCAGTGAAGGGGGGAAAAGACACATATTGGGAACAAGACTCCTTTAATATAGTTAAGCAAGCATCTGAGGTGAGCAGCAATTATTCTTGGCCCTGCACTTGAGGAGCAAAATGTGCCATTTCTTATTGATTGATTGATTGATTGAATTTACGGTATATACCACCCTATACCCAGAGGTCTCAAAGTTTATTATTTACTTATTATTACATTTTAAACCCAACTTTCCTCCAAGGGCCTCCAAGTGGCATATTTGGTTTCTTCCCCTCCCCATTTTATCCTCAGAAGGACCCTGTATAGATGCATAGATGGCCAGGAATCAAAGGAAATAATACACTATTAAAGGTAAAGGGACCCCTGACCATTAGGTCCAGCCGTGGATGACTCTGGGGTTGCGACGCTCATCTTGCTTTATTGGCTGAGAGAGCTGGTGTACAGCTTCCGGGTCATGTGGCCAGCATGACTAAGCAGCTTCTAGCGAACCAGAGCAGCGCACAGAAAAGCCATTTACCTTCCCGCTGGAGCCGTACCTATTTATCTACAGTCATACTGTTGTGTATTAAGCAATAACACAGTCTAGATGTTAGCATAATGTATTGTGTCGTTTTACAGTCTTTATTTGAATGTACTAGTTACAGCGGGAACAGCAACCATTTGCTGAGGCAGGGAGCAGAATTTGGATCCTCTGTTGGATTGGCTCCCACAGGAGGGAAGCCGTGCCATTGGCTCCCGCCAAAATGTATCTCTCTCCACTAGATAACTGTTTCTATATAAACCCCAGTTTTCCCCATTCCCTTGAGTTCCTTCCAGCACGAGAAATAAAGAAATGTTGAACCTACTTCTTGCCTCCAGTCATTGACGACACTTCATTCTGGCGACGAGGATGGGATCCGGCTTGCCGTAAATGGAGGACAGTGATCGGCAGCCGGAGTCAGCAGAAGAGGAGGAAGAAGTCGTAAACGCTCCTGATCACGCCATGGCAGGAAGTAAGATAATTGAGCCGTTCAAACCGGGAGCCGCAGAGGCTTGGGACTCCTATCTCCAACGTTTTGGTTTTGCTGCTGCCGCGCAAGGAATCACCAACAGCGACAGGAAGAAGGCTGTTTTTCTGAGTTGCTGCGGTGCCGAAGTTTTCGAGTTGGCCCGAGGGTTGGTGGCTCCTCTCACGCTAGAAACAGCGACGCTGGTGCAGATAACAGACCAACTTACGAGGCACCTGGCCCCAGCAGCAACTAAGACAACACGCCGCATAGAGTTCCATAATAGGAGGCAGAAAGATGGTGAATCGGTTTCCATGTTCCTTGCTGAGCTGAAGGTCCTGGCGAGGCAATGTCAGTTCGTGGCTCTTGAGGAGGCGTTGCTTGACCAGTTCATTGGGGGCCTGAGCAGCAGTAAGGCCCGCCGTCGAATCGCTGCAAAGGAAGAGGTGGATCTAGCAACGGCAGTGCGCGAGGCCTTAGCCACGGAGACCGCAGAGGGGGAAAAGCAGAAAACCCCACAACGAAGCACCAGGCCGGCAGCAGAAACAGCCCACGCTATGTGCAGCCAGGAGTCCAGCCCGTCCCAGAGTCCATCCCGCGCCGTGGGATCCCTGGGGGCTGGTTCATCGGAAACAAAGGGAAGAAAACTAGAATGCCCCGGTTGTGGGGGTGCGCACGAACGTCGGAAGTGCCGGTTCCGGAATGCCACGTGCCGCATTTGCGGTAAAATGGGCCACATTGCTCGGGTATGCAGATCGGCTACCGGGGGAACATCAGGATCCCCGCGATCGTTCCGGCGACAGGAAAACTCATCAGCACACGTCGTGGACGACTGCAACTACCTCACCGAGATTGAGGGCAAGACTGTTCAGTTTCCTGCTCAGGGGAAGGCATCAATCCAGGTCAGCATTGAGGGCCACCCTTGCCAGATGGAGGTAGATTCTGGGTCAGGATTCACGATTGTCTCTGACAAAACAGCGAGGTCGTTTTTTTTAGGGGGTAAGCTTCCTCCATTGGAACCTTTCCCCGCCACATTACAATCGTACTCGGCCTGCCGGATACACATCCTTGGAATGTGTTCCGTCAATGTAAGTTTTAAAAACAAGAGGGCCGTGCTTAAGCTGGTGATTGCCAAGGGAAGGCGCACTAGCCTATTGGGAACAGACTGGTTTCCTGCTTTAGGGGCTGGGCATATCTGGGTTGAACGCCATAACGATAGCACCAAACACATTCGAGAAGCTGTATGAGGAGTTCACACCATTATTTGATGGCAGTCTGGGGTGCTATAAAGGGCCTCCCATCAATTTTGAGTTGGACCAAGGGGTGACTCCAGTCCGCCTTAAACCAAGACGAGTACCATTTGCCTTGCGGCCCAAAATAGAGGCAGAACTCGACAAACTAGTCCAGCAAAAAGTATTGGAACCAGTTGACTCAGCGAGGTGGGAAACCCCAATAGTGACCCCGCTGAAGGCAAACGGGGAAGTGCGTATCTGCGCAGACTATAAATGCACAATAAATAAGGCAATTCGGGGAAATTCTTACCCCATTCCAGTGGTGTCGCAACTGCTAGCAAAGTTGGCGGGAGGCAAAGTATTTGCAAAAATTGATCTTGCCCAGGCGTACCAGCAGTTACCGGTAACACCACAGACCGCTGAGGCTCAGACTATTGTAACCCACAAGGGAACATTTAAGGTAAACCGATTGCAATTTGGAGTAAGTGTAGCTCCGGGAATATTCCAGGGCATTATGGAAAGGTTATTAAGGGAAGTACCGGGCACCCTCGTGTATTTTGATGATGTCCTAATATCGGGGAGGAACCCCCACGAGTTGGAAAGCCGCATCAGACAGGTGCTTTACAAGTTCCAGGAAGCGGGACTCCATCTAAAAAAGGAGAAATGTATTTTTGGAGTTCCTACGGTGGATTTCCTCGGTTACACCATTGATGCTGAGGGAGTGCACCCCATGGTAAGCAAGGTTAGGGCCATCGCTAATGCACCTAAACCCAGCAACAAAACGGAACTCCAATCATTTTTGGGTCTGGTAAACTTTTACCATGCGTTTTTACCGCACAAAGCAGCGGTGGCAGAGCCCTTGCACAGGCTTCTGCAGAAGAAGTGCGTCTGGCATTGGGGAAAGCCACAACAAAAGGCTTTCGAAACTATAAGGGGAATGTTGTCTGCTGAGAGTGTTTTGGCACATTATGACGAAACGAAGCCCCTCGTACTTGCTTGTGATGCATCGCAATATGGGTTGGGAGCTGTGCTCAGCCACAGAGAGGCGGATGGGTCAGACAGACCCATCTCATTCTATTCAAGGACTCTTACATCCACCGAGAGGAACTACGCGCAGATTGACAGAGAGGCATTGGCTGTGGTAGCGGGGGTTAAGAAATTCTATGACTATGTGTATGGGCGATCGTTCCTAATCGAAACGGACCACAAGCCATTACTAGGTCTGTTTAACCCCAACAAGCAAACTCCTCAAATCCTGTCTCCTAGAATGCTCAGGTGGTCGATTTTTTTAAATGGGTTCCAATATAAAATATGTCATGTGAAAGGGAAATTGCTCTGTCACGCAGACGCCCTCAGTCGGCTGCCCCTCCAGGGAACTGGTGATTGTGATCCAGCACCAGCCGAACAGGTCATGATGTTGGAAACACTGCCAGGCGCTCCTGTGACCGCGGAAGAAGTGGCGGCCAGGACGCGCAAGGACCCCACACTCTCCCGAGTCCTTGCCTGGGTAGGGAGGGGGTGGCCCAGTGGGGGCCAAGAAGAAAAATTCCGCCCATTTGTAATGCGGCAGCATGAGTTGTCACTTCATAAAGGGTGCATACTGTGGGGGGACAGGGTGGTCATTCCCAACCCACTGAGGAATCGCATTCTAGAGACCCTGCACATGGGGCACCCGGGAATGGTCAGAATGAAATCCCTGGCGCGTTGTTATGTGTGGTGGCCAGGAATGGATAAGGAAATAGAAATGTGGGTACACACGTGCAAAACATGCCAAGAGGTTCGACCTGAGGTTCCCGGGGCACCTATTCATTGGTGGGAACAGTCAAGGGCGCCATGGAACCGTATCCACATAGACTTCGCGGGCCCCTTTCAAGGGAAAACATTTTTGGTTGTGGTCGACGCATACTCGAAATGGTTGGAGGTAGCCTTAGTTTCTAGTCCCACATCAGCAGCCGTTATCAAAGTTTTAAGGCGTTTGTTTGCCACGCATGGTCTGCCAGGAACAGTGGTGTCAGACAATGGGGCAGCATTCGTGTCAAATGAGTTCAGAGGGTTCCTTGCTGACAATTTCATACGAGGAGTGACCTCTGCCCCTTTTCACCCCTCCTCTAATGGTCAAGCAGAACGAATGGTGCGAACCGCAAAAGGGGCTATTTCACGTCTACTGGAGGGTGACTGGGCAGCCCGGATAGCTCGTATGCTATTCTTGCAGCATGCCACACCATGCACAGCCACAGGAAAATCACCAGCTGAGCTGCTGTTAGGCCGAAGGTTGGTGACAGTCCTGGACTTTGTGCATCCAGATAGGATGCCCTCGCGTCCTGCACGGGAGACACCCCCACCTGAAGGGGATAGAACGAGACACTTTAATCCGGAGGATCTCGTGTGGGTGAGAAATTATGCCAGAGGTCCGATTTGGGTTCCGGGAGTCATTTCACGGGCCACCGGTCCCGTGTCATATCATGTCACGTTATCACAAGGTCAGGTCTGGCGCAGGCATGTGGATCAGCTGAGACGCAGGATACCCAGCCGGAGTGATGCCGAGGAACCTAACGCCTCTGCATCAAATGGGGAGTCGCCATCCCCGAGCCAGGTAGAGACACCTGCACAGGTTAATGACCCGCCAGGGCAGTCAGACGGTGCACTACCCGCTGAAAACACAGAGTTAGCGGAAGGAAATGAGCTGGGGGAACCATTAGCAGGGATAGGGGTAGCCAATACACCCGAGGAGGTCCCTCAGCCGCCAATTCCTCATGTCACAACACCAGAGGTGAGACGATCGGGTAGAGATCGCAGGAAGCCACAGTTCCTGAAAGACTTCGTGTGTCATTCCCGCTAAGCGTGGGGGGGTGTTGTGTATTGAGCAATAACACAGTCTAGATGTTAGCATAATGTATTGTGTCGTTTTACAGTCTTTATTTGAATGTACTAGTTACAGCGGGAACAGCAACCATTTGCTGAGGCAGGGAGCAGAATTTGGATCCTCTGTTGGATTGGCTCCCACAGGAGGGAAGCCGTGCCATTGGCTCCCGCCAAAATGTATCTCTCTCCACTAGATAACTGTTTCTATATAAACCCCAGTTTTCCCCCATTCCCTTGAGTTCCTCCAGCACCAGAAATAAAGAAATGTTGAACCTACTTCTTGCCTCCAGTCATTGATGACACTTCACATACCTCGTGTTGCGTTCACTGGGGGTTGCGAACGACACGGGTTACGAACGTGGCATGAGCGATATTGCCGCTTGGGTTGCGGATTTTTCGGGGTGCAAACAGCACCCCGGAACGGAACGTGTCCGCAACCCAAGGTACCACTGTACTTGCACTTTTGGGGGTGCTTTTGAACTGCTAGGTTGGCCGGACTATATTTTGAAAAAAATATGAACGAATTCCTATGCCCCACAAATAACCCAGAGATGCATTTTAAATAAAAGCACACATTCTACTCATGTAAAAACACCAGGCAGCCCCACAAATAACCCAGAGATGCATTTTAAATAAAAGGACACATTCTACTCATGTAAAAACACTCTGATTCCTGGACCGTCCGCGGGCCGGATTTAGAAGGCGATTGGGCTGCATCCAGCCCCCAGACCTTAGTTTGGGGACCCCTGGTTTATATGAATGGCAAGGTCACACAAACAGTGGAGGGGTCTGGCTCGGCTCTGAGAAATGGTCCTTACACTTCAAATATTATTCCACCTTCATCAGCAGTTTCTCTGGCAGGGAACATGACTAAACTATCTTTTACTTGTGCTTTTCTTATTCCGGTTCAACTCTAGTGTTAACAAGTAACTAACCTAAAAATTAAAAATATATTTTAAAAAACCAGCAACTAACCTGGCACCAGGGGCAGAACCAGAGGTTTTGACTGGGGTCCAGCTTTGGGACACTGAAAGATAACATAAACTGTCACAATAGCAAAAGGTACCTCAGGGTGTTATGACAAAAAATGTAACAAAAGTGGCAGAATGGCATTCCATAGAACAATGGGTGGGAGGCAAAAATAGTGCTCCTCAGGTATTCTGGACTCCAAATCGCATCATTCCTGGCCATTGGCCTTGCTGACTGGGGCTAATGGAAATTGGAAACACACCTGGCTACCTCTGCAATTCAGTATTATTATTATTCTTTTTCTATGAAAACAGGGAACCATATGAGTGAAGGCGAGTCTATATACTTTTTAATCCACAGTTACTGGCATAAAAAGGTGTGTGTCCTCAAAAAGAGTGCCTTCTCTAGGTCCCAAAATCCCAGGGGAGCAGAAAAGACTATCTATGCATGCGACCACGGATGCACGGACGTTACTGGCCCAGAGATGGTAAGAAGATAAAGTTCCTACCAGAGAAAAATGTCAGATCAAGTTGATGGGCCATGCGGAAATGGCTAAAATGATTGGGAGAATCATAAATTGGGAAGACCAAAATTTTAATAAGGAATCGGGGAAATTTATAACTTATCTTAGACCACTGTAAACAGTTAGAATCGCTAGTAGGATTGGAATATCACTTGTAGTTTAAGGGTGATGGAGATGTAAAAGATTTGGATCATCATAAAAGATGGAGGAAATGATTAATAATAGGACCCACAAAGGGGAGGAGGGAAGTCCAGGAGATTTCTTAGAATCTTGTTTTTATGATTTATGTTGGATAACTCCCTCTAAAATTTTAATTTGAAAAACCAAATAAATGATAATAATAAACACACCCCGAAAAGAGTTTCTTCTCTGGGACAGGGTGGGGAAAGTGGTATCCTTCAGGCCTAGTTCTGATTCCCATTAGCATGGCCAATGGCTAGGGATGATGGGAGTTGTAGTCTAACAACAACTACAATTTATTACTTATGTCCTACCCATCTGACTGGGTTGCCCAAGCCACTCTGAGTGGGTTCCATCAGGATATTAAAAAGCATAATGAAATATCAAACATTAAAAACTTCCCTATACAGGACTGCCTTCAGATGTCTTCTAAAAGTCAGATAGTTGTTTATTTCCTTGACATCTGGTGGGAGGGCATTCCACAGGGCGGGTGCCACTACCGAGAAGGCCCTCTGCCTGGTTCCCTGTAACCTTGCAGTGAGGGAACCACCAGAAGGCCCTTGGAGCTGGACCTCAGTGTCCAGGCTGAACGATGGGGGTGGAGATGCTCCTTCAGGTATACCGGGACGAGGTCGTTTAGGGCTTTAAAGTTCAGCAATGTTATGTACACTCAAGACTGAATGCAACTAATGACCACCACTAGTGGAAGCCCACACAATGACTTCTGCAACAAAGCTTTCATCACCCTCTTCCCCCCCCACCCTAAAATTGGCTCAGGGGTGGGTGGGAGAACCATCAAAACAACATGCAGGAGAAGGAGAGGAGATTGTTCCATCTGCTGAGCTGAAATGCTTGTACTGATGTGATGGCTGTCATAGTGCTATCAAGAATTCCTTTCTCTATAAAATAAAAAAAATTCCTTCCAGTAGCACCTTCCTCTATGTTATTCTGCCCCCTCTCACCCCCAGAGGATCCTTGGAGTGTCAGTATATTCTTACTGCAGAGTAAAAGGTAAAAAGGTAAAGGACCCCTGGACGGTTAAGTCCAGTCAAAAGCGACTATGGGGTTGCGGCGCTCTTCTCGTTTTCAGGCCGAGGGAGATGGCGTTTGTCCACAGACAGCTTTCCAGCTCATGTAGCCAGCAGGACTAAACCGCTTCTGGTGCATCAGACCACCGTGACATAAGCCAGAGTGCACAGAAACACTGTTTACCTTCCCGCCACAGCGGTACCTATTTACCTAGTTGCACTGGTATGATTTTGAACTGCTAGATTGGCAGTAGCTGGGACAGAGCAATGGGAGCTCACAGGTGGCACTGTGGTCTAAACCACTGAGCCTCTTGGGCTTGCTGATCAGAAGGTCGGTGGTTCGAAAATGCGCGATGGGATGAGCTCCCGTTGCTCTGTCCCAGCTACTGTACAGTATGTTGGGTGGGGCCATTGGTACAACAGCTCTGACACCCTTTTCAGCCTGGGACACCTCTGCTCAGCTTGTCCTTTATCCTGCTTCCTACTCCTATTTTTCTTATGTTCCCACTATTCTCTTTACAGTCATACCCCGGGTTGCGCATGCTCCGTGTTGCGTACGTTCGGGTTAAGAACACCCGCAACCCGGAAGTGTTTCCGGAGCGCGCACGACCCCCGGATGCGCAGAACGCTTCTGCGTACTTCACGCATGCGCAGAAGCGCTCAAATCGCGCTACTTCCGGGTTTTCGGGGTTTATTCATGCGTTTGGGATACGCACACCCACGTTGCGCATGGCGACCCGGAACGGATCGCATGCGTAACCCGTGGTTCCACTACATAGGCTAACTTCTAGGACTTTTGCTCCCAGACCCTAATTCCAATATCTGTTTCTCATTTGGGCACTGTTTTAAAGGGCTTCAGCTCTTTATTTCTGCCCACCCAAACTGCTCACTCTGTGAACAAGATAGAATGCATTGTGGACCAATTCCTCTTCATCTACTTCTTTCCAATTTCCCACTTCTGTTTTCCTCTTTCGGTTGCCTCATCAAACCCATGCATCCCCTTCAGCCTTCCTGCTTTATCAGTGCATCCCGAGGGGAGAAATGTGACCTCCAGTCTCACCGGATTTGGTTCTCGAACGCCTTGGTACTCAAACAACTTGGAACCCAAACACTACAAACCTGGAAGTAAGTGTTCCAGTTTGCAAACTTTTTTTGGAAGCTGAACGTGCTCCTTTTTGAGTGCCACGCTTCCAATTTGAGTGTTACACTGAGGTCCGTCTGTTTTTGTTATTTAGTTTTCGTTTTCGTTTTTGCGGCTCTTTTTTTGTGACTGTGTGGAACCCAGTTCAGCTACTGATTGATTGATTGTGTGACTGCAGTACATTGTTTACTGCTTTCATTTTATGGATCAATGGTCTTGTTAGATAGTAAAATTCATGTTAAATTGCTGTTTTAGGGGTTGTTTTTAAAAGTCTGGAATGGATTAATCCATTTTGCATTACTTTCTATGGGAAAGCAAGCCTTGGTTTTGGAATGCTTTGGTTTTGGAACGGACTTCCGGAAAAAAGATTAAGTTTGAGAACCAAGATACCACTGTACTGCTGTTAGGAGTACTGCTGCTCCTTAAATCTAGCAATACCCGGAGGATCACAGGTTCCCCACGCCTGCTCTCATGGTTCACTACATAAACAGTACAAAACTAAAACCAACCTTTTAAAATCCTGGAAGCAAAAATACAGAAATATAAAAAGTAGGAGCAAATAATGAGGCTCAGCCACTCCTATCAAAGATGATAAGCTATGTAGCAAATAACAACAAATAGAAATCAAGGAGAACTTCTCTATATTATACTGCCAATACACCTCATAACCCTGACCTTTGACACCAGAGATAGTTAAATTTTTAGGACCCTCCCTATTTTTCTGATGTAAATTATCTTAACTGATTCTTAGAAATATATCTTTATATTATTTTAACCTGACCTAGGGCTTTATGCTGAAGAGCAAGAAAGAACCCTAGAAACAAGTAAGTTCTATTTGCGCTTACGGCTATAGTCTGCACTGTTGCATAATTGCAGATTGATTGACCGCATACGAAACCAAATTTCTTAAAGGAGATTTAGTTCTACTCACCCATGTTGAACACATGCAGGTCATCAACAGCTTTTCCGCATAGTGTACCCCCATATACATAGAGGTTTTCTCCAACTGCAGCTGAACTGTGATTGAGAGTCTGAGGTGCGATGCCAGTGGCTGCAACTTTCTGCCATGTCAAGGAACCTTAAGATAAGGAAATAACAGTAAATTAGTCTCTTATCCTTGAGTGGGCTGGGGGAGGGAGGAATTCACTTTCTCATTCTGCTAGTTCCACAAAATACAGAAACCTGGCTAAGAGAGGCTAGCTGTGTGGCCCCTTTCAAAAGTTAGTGAAAACCTTGCCTTTTCAGGAAGGCTTTAGGTTTTTAAATGGCTATTTTATCTAAACTGGTTCTTTTTAAAAAAAAAAAAAAAAAAACCTGTCTCTTGTGTGTGTTTTTTAAAAAATAGTTTTTTCTGCTTCTGTATTGTCCTAAATCACTGAGAATTTATTATCTGTTTTGCCATAAAATTATGACATCTATTACACTACTTCTCTCATGCATATTTCAGCGAAATAGGTCACAAATTGGGTATTGGCTTTCAGTCCCATAAAACATACTGGGAAGCGGGTGGCGCTGTGGCTTAAACCACAGAGCCTAGGGCTTGCTGATCAGAAGGTCAGTGGTTCGAATCCCCGCAACAGGGTGAGCTCCCGTTGTTCGGTCCCAGCTCCTGCCAACCTAGCAGTTTGAAAGCATGTCAAGTGCAAGTAGATAAATAGGTACCACTCTGGCAGGAAGGTAAACGCGTTTCCGTGCGCTGCTCTGGTTCACCAGAAGCGGCTTTGTCATGCTGGCCACATGACCTGGAAGCTGTACGCTGGCTCCCTTGGCCAGTAACGCGAGATGAGCACCACACAACCCTAGAGTTGGACACAACTGGACCTAATGGTCAGGGGTCCCTTTACCTTTACCTTACCATAAAACATATACTCAGATGTGCAATCAGATGCCAAAAGGTGTGTGTTGTAGTATGTGGTGGTCTTGTAGTCAGTTTAAAGCTTACTGGGAAGTGATATATAATGAAATAAAAAGGATGTTTAAAATAATGTTTGTAAAAAACAAACAAACCCAGAAGCTTTTCTATTGGGAATTTAGGGACAGAACTACCTAAAATGCATAGAAACTTATTCATGTATGCTACTACAGTGGCGAGAATGTTATTTGTCCACAAATGGAAAGAAGTAGATGTCCCAGCAAAGGAAGAATGGATACAAAAACTTATAGAATATGCAGAAATGGCAAAACTTACCGGAAGAATAAGAGATCAAGGTAACAATTTTTTATTTTTTATTTACAAAAGAATGGAAATGGTTTATTGAATATTTACACATAAATTATAAACAGATAAAAAACATTGGCAGGATTATTGTAATAACCTGCAGTTTTTAAAAGAGTATATATTTAAAGAAGATGAATAAATGAGCAAATTAAGTTCATTTGGATATGCAGAAGGTATTAAAAAATAAATTGAAGGAACTGCAGAAAGAGGGGGAAGGAGGTCAAGTTTTGAAATGTCAAAATGATTGTAAAATTAGTGAAATGTATAAGTTTGAAAAGTGTTTGTGTGTATATATAAGGAAGACAAAAACAAACAAACAAAAAGGTGTGTGTTTGCTCACACCTACAAAAATGGTCTTTTTCAGACAGAATGCCAATGCATGGTTCGTCACTACATGAATGAGCCTTGTGGTTGTAACCTGCAAACCTGGTCCACAGGGAGCCACCTGTCGTGGGTAGGCATGTATGTTTGCCCTAGTCCTGTGGAGTGGTGGAGAGTAGTATAGCCTGAAAAACCTCCAGAGCATGGGCCAGAAATCAGGAGCAATGGTGGCTGATAAGAAGACTACCAGAATCTGCCACGGAGCACAGCCAGAGATAAGGAGGGGACCTGGCACCCTTATCAGGCACTGGAGGAGGGATGGCACCTCCTAGCATAGCACCATGAAGAAACATGACT
This sequence comes from Lacerta viridis, assembly GCA_900245905.1. Lineage (NCBI taxonomy): Eukaryota > Metazoa > Chordata > Lepidosauria > Squamata > Lacertidae > Lacerta > Lacerta viridis. The sequence continues at coordinate 319,231 of OFHU01004166.1, forward strand.
ATGGTGGGGCCATAACACTCTGGGTGCTTCCTCCCACTCAGCTGCTATTTGCTCGCACAGTGCCGAGTTAATGGACCCCCACAGCCTCCTCTGCTACTTTGAAATCACAGTGCCGAGTTAATGGAGTACCCCCACAGCCTCCTCTGCTACTTACTGACTACTATACTACTAATAATAACAATTTATAGCAGGGTGTTCCACTGGCTAGTTTCCCCAGCCACTCTGGGCGGCTCCCAACAGAATACTAAGCGGGCCAAAAAAACTAGAGTACTTTGACATGGAATACTTTTTACTACTACTACTACTACTACTATGGGACTACCTACTACTATTAATTTATTTATACCCCACATCTGGGGTTTCGGGTGCACTCTGGGCCTGAGACAGGCCCTCTGCCTGGTTAAAACAACCTGCATAAAATCACATCAAAACAGTAAGAAAAAACTTCCCTAAACAGGGGCTGCCTTCAGATGTCTTCTAAAAGTCAGATAGTTGTTATATTGGGCCAATCCTTGACATTTAACTGATGGGAGGGCATTCCACAGGGCGGGGTGCCACTACTGAGAAGGCCCTCTGCCTGGTTTCCTGTAACCTCACAGTGAGGGAACCGCCAGAAGGCCCTCGGAGCTGGACCTCAGTGTCCAGGCTGAACGATGGGGGTGGAGACGCTCCTTCAGGTATACTGGGCACAGGCCGTTTAAGGCTTTAAAGTTCCGCACCAACACTTTGAATTGTGCTTGGAAACATACTGGGAGTCTTTCAGGACCAGTGTTACTGTTGTATGGTCTCAGCGGCCACTTCCAGTCACCAGTCTAGCTGCCTCATTTCTTAGTTGTAGTTTCCAGGTCACCTTCAAAGGTAGCCCCACGTGGAGGACATTGTAGGAGTCGGGACCGAGGTCAGAATTTGGCATGCCCCCCAGTCGACCACAGCAAACTATGGCAAGTGCTTAAAGAAATGGGAGTGCCTGATCACCTCATCCGTCTCCTGAGAAATCTCTATGTGGGACAAGAAGCTACAGTTAGAACTGGATATGGAATAACTGATTGGTTCAAAATTGGGAAAGGAGTACGACAAGGCTGTATATTGTCTCCCTGCTTATTTAACTTATATGCAGAATTCATCATGCGAAAGGCTGGGCTGGATGAATCCCAAACCGGAATTAAGATTGCCGGAAAAAAATATCAACAACCTCAGATATGCTGATGATACAACCTTGATGGCAGAAAGTGAGGAGGAATTAAAGAACCTTTTAATGAGGGTGAAAGAGGAGAGCACAAAATATGGTCTGAAGCTCAACATCAAAAAAACTAAGATCATGGCCACTGGTCCCATCACCTCCTGGCAAATAGAAGGGGAAGAAATGGAGGCAGTGAGAGATTTTACTTTCTTGGGTTCCATGATCACTGCAGATGGTGACAGCAGTCACGAAATTAGAAGACGCCTGCTTCTTGGGAGAAAAGCAATGACAAACCTAGACAGCATCTTAAAAAGCAAAGACATCACCTTGCCGACAAAGGTCCGTATAGTTAAAGCTATGGTTTTCCCAGTAGTAATGTACGGAAGTGAGAGCTGGACCATAAAGAAGGCTGATCGCCGAAGAATTGATGCTTTTGAATTATGGTGCTGGAGGAGACTCTTGAGAGTCCCATGGACTGCAAGAAGATCAAACCTATCCATTCTTAAAGAAATCAGCCCTGAGTGCTCACTGGAAGGACAGATCCTGAAGTTGAGGCTCCAATACTTTGGCCACCTCATGAGAAGAGAAGACTCCCTAGAAAGACCCTGATGTTGGGAAAGATGGAGGGCACAAGGAGAAGGGGCCAAACTGCGAGAGGCAGTGAAGGATAGGCGTGCCTGGCGTGCTCTGGTCCATGGGGTCACGAAGAGTCGGACACGACTGAACGACTGGACAACAACAACAACAACCAGTCCTCATACTGCCTTCCCAAAGCCAGCTAAGCGAGGTACCGGGCTTTGGGAAAGAGGCACGAAGCTCTGGCAGGGTCCCAGAGACCTCCTACCACCTTTCCAAACTGAACTAGGTTTTGGGGAGGACTCTAGGACCCTGCCAGAACCCTCATGTCTCCTTCCCAAAGCTCAGTACTGTACCTCGCTTACCAAGATTTGGGAAGGCAACGTGGGGGTTGCGAGGGCTGCAGGAAGGGGGGCCCTCAAATGTTGCCATGGGCCACCCAAAAAGACATTGAGGGCCACATGTTGCACCACCCTACTCTATTGTAAAGGTGCCAGTTTTGTTCTCCCATGCAGAGACACTCAGTGGAAGTGAAGTCGGTAAGACTCTCCAGTGAAAAACTGCATGAGCTGCTGCTGTCCAGGAGTGCCGAAACTGCACCCCGAACCATCCATTCATGTAATCTTGTGCAGCAGATCTGGGGAAATGTATATATTTGCTTTCCAGAAAGCAGTCAACGTTTGTTTTCATTGCAATTTCTTTAAAAATTCCAGCCAAAATTGGGGTTGGGTTGTTGCTCCAGGCTAAACTCCCCTGGCTAAACACCCAGCGTGTTACAGTATTTCCCCTTCTGGAACTAATCAGTCTAAAGTGGGTTTTAAAATATGGTACATTATGAATTGGTATTCAGTAATGAGGGAGCCTTTGATTTGGAACATTCTCAGCAGGGAACCTAACCCAAGAGCCAAATCACCTTCACTGAGCAAAGGGAAGATATATCTTATAAGGAGCTTGAAATGAGCTACATTCCTTTCCGTTCTCTAGGTGCCATGGGAGAGCCAGCTTCAGAGCTCCATGGCAATAGACCTAATTGAATGGCATTCATCTTTCATTTGTTCAACCACTATGAGATATATTTGTGCAAAATGAGCTCCGGTTTGCCATGAATAGAAATAATAAATAAACTTACCGGAGGGAAATAATAAGTTAGGAACAAGGAGTCGGGATGCCCAGTCGGGTTTCTGTTTATATCTTTCAAAGCTTGCGGTTTTAAAATGATTAGCTTTTCAGCAAAGCTGGTTTGTTCCTCCCTGATCCCACCATCATGACCAAGTTACGGTACATCAGAAAGACAAGTTTGGGGGAAAGGGTGGAATCATCAAAATTCGTAGATGCTAATAAAAAATAATAATAATAATAAAATAAAAAAAAATTCTAAAAAATAATAATAATAATAAAATAAAAAAAAATTCGTAGATGCAAGCTGCCACTGTCACCCCCAAACAATAATAAATTAATAAATGCTTTTTATTCAACAAGAGCAAAAGACTCTTTGACTTGCCATTAACAAAATGAACTATAAATCCCTGGCAATCTAATTCCATGTTTTTACTCACCAAGATCAAAGGTGTAGACTCCTGGAAGGCAACGCTCAGCATTCATGCTTGAACAACCTCCAAATAAATATATCTTGCCTTTTACTACACTGTAAAGCAAAGTTGAGAAATTTTACAGTCGGCCATAAACCACCTCCCCCATGGCTAGAATTTTGTACAGAAAATATACACTTATGGTCACAGTGGACATTACCAAGTTCTTTTATCCTTTGGCAGTACAGTTGTATCTATAATCTACATTCTCGGCAGATTTTACTTTTGGCCGCCTCATAACCTATAGCTGTAAAACTGCTTGTTTCACGTTTGGCAATGGGCTGATTCAGTGTATACATTTGTAAACAGATTGCTCTGTGGGAAAGTTGCAGGAAACCAAAAGGTGAGCAATTCCAGCGAGGAAAGATGTAAGTGGCAGAATATAGCACTACCTAACTAATGAAGTGGGACGTGGGTGGCACTGTGGGTTAAACCACAGAGCCTAGGGCTTGCTGATCAGAAGGTCGGTGGTTCGAATCCCCGAGACGGGGTGATTCCCGTTGTTCGGTACCAGCTCGCTCCTGCCCACCTAGCAGTTCGAAAGCATGTCAAAGTGCAAGTAGATAAATAGGTACCACTCTGGCGGGGGAAGGTAAACGGCGTTTCCGTGCGCTGCTCTGGTTCACCAGAAGCGGCTTTGTCATGCTGGCCACATGACCCAGAAGCTGTACGCAGGCTCCCTCGGCCAGTAACGTGAGATGAGCACCAACCCCAGAGTTGGACATGAGGTCAACCTGGACATGGTCCAGGGGCCCCTCAGGGGGCCCCTTTACCTTTAACTACTGAAGTGGCTGGGTCGCTAACTTGGATGAGGGATTTCAGTGACAGCTGGGCTGAAAAAAAGTATTGGTGGTATGGAGAAGGGGTATTCACGTGTCTCTAAGACCCTTAAACATGCTTGTGAGGTAGAATAAGCTTTTGTGTACTGCCCTGAGAATGCACCTAAACCGTTCAGAGTCCAAGAACTCACACCCACAAGAATTTAGGTTGAAATAGCAGAGGATCCATTTATTACAGCGGGATAGGGAAAGGATTTCAATTGCACATTAAACAATGTGGCGCTGCACAAAACCATTTGGGCATTTTCTCAAGGGAATGTTGTCGAGGGCTCCATGCCAGAGGCGCATAGACACAAAGCCCAAAGCATACATGCTTCTTCTTTGGCGATCAGTCATAGCCGAGTAACACTGTCTTCCATGAACACGGTCTTAACAGTGAGTCCGCAAGTGACTGTGGAGGCCAATTCTGGATCCACACGTCCTTCCACAGTGGAGACATAGGTTTCCATGTGGGAGTTGATCATGGTGAGGATTTGCCAACTGTGCTTTTCTCTCACCACGTTTCTCCCTTTTGTCCTGAGTTTTTGCTTCTTGCAAGTCCATGATGTCTTTGGTACAGGCTATTATCCAATTGGAGCGCTTGCAGGCCAGTGATTCCCAGTTGTCAGTGTTTATATTACTTTTTTTTTTGCCTTGAGAGTGACTTTAAACCTCTTTTGTTGCTTACCATTCTTAAGTTGAGAATAGAGTAGCTGCTTTGGAAGATGATAATCAGGCATCCCAACATGACCAGTTCAACGAAGTTGATGTTGAAGAATCATTGCTTCGACACTGGTGATCTTTGCTTCTTCCAGTACACTGACATTAGTTCGCCTGTCTTCCCAAGTGATGTGTAAATTTTTTCGGAGACACCATTGATGGAATCTTTCGAGGAGTTGGAGATGGCGTTTATAAGTGGTCCATGTTTCACAAGCATACAGTAAGGTTGGTAGTACAATAGCTTTGTAAACAAGGAAACGACACCCACCCACAAAACTCTCTCTCTCTCTCAGACACACACACACTCATAAACACACACGCAGATGTGTGATCCAAAAGGAGCTCCCTCTAAGTCCTTTTGTGCATATTGGACATAGACTCATAAACAGCATATGTATGATCCAATATACTATATATATAAGTCCTTTATGTGCATATATATATTCATAATAGATACTATAGTTAGAAATACAAACCCTACATTTCTATGAAATAAAAATACAGTTTTTTCAAGCTATATGACATATATTGTTTCAAGGAGGAGTGCTAATGCCCCTAGTTAGTAATACAAACCCATACATTTCTTGAAAGAAAAATCCACAGTTTTTTCAAGCTAGCTGACATATTTGTGGGAGGAGGAGTGAAATGCCCCAAGTTTTGCTTTGACAGCCTCCAAGTAGCTTTGACAGCCGTTGGCTCACAAATGTTTGGAGACCTTTTGCACATTTTTGCTAGTGCCATGCTAAAGTTGGCAGAGATATGCATTTTATTTGTGAACATTAAAAAAAAAACCCTCAAAAGAGAAGCTTAAAAAAGAACCCAAGGGAAAATATTTGCACACTGTTCTAAAAGTGAAATGCAGTGCTTTTTTCTTCTTCTAAAAAAATGTTTAGGGGTACTCTCATTTTCCTACTCGTATTGAAAGACTGCCCCTCAATGAGGCCAAACTTAGATTCACAACATGTTTAGGGGTGTGCATACCCCCGCGTACCCCCAGAAAAAAGCACTGGTGAAATGTTTTCCAGGCCACCCGCCCCCCTATAAAAGACTTTAAAAAAATATAAATTGTGTTGGCATCTATCCGTAGTAGACATTTGAGAGAGGGGAAAAGCTTCATTGTTATTTAGAGAAAGTTGTCCCAGTGTTGGCTTTAGGAGGACTCCGATTCAGATGGTGCACCAGTTGCCCCTCATGAGAGGGAGTCATAGAATTGTAGAGATGGAAGGGACCACAAAGGTCATTTAGACCAACCCCCTGTAATGCGGGAGGGAATCTTTTGGCTGACATTGAGATCCTTGCACTAGTGCTGGGACGTGACTGGAAGCAGCTGCTTCCTTGGCCACTGTCCTGGGTCCTAAAAGCAGCAAAGCTGAGCTGCACGGGTGCTATTTTTTATAAAAAAAATCTCAAGTGGGCCAAGCTCCAGGACTGAGGTGCTACAATGTTCACTACTGAAACCCATGTAGTTCTTCTCTTTCCTCCCCCAACCCTCCAGCATTTTGAAACCTGTTACAGGCAATATGGTTTCCATATGGGCCATGCCTGTGCAAAAGGCAGCAAAAGAAGCAGCATAAATCAGAGGCAAAGTTTTTAAAAAAGCGTGCGGAGAATCCAAATGATTAACATATGGGAGCAGTTAAATGTAAGGGGAGCTCAATGAGCAGATATTAGCTGCTTAAAATAGCTCCTGAGCCCCTTCTTCTGGGTATGGAAGATTGCTCTGCTTTGTTTTCCTTCCCTGGGCCAATGGCGAATGCAAAGACTCTTAGCCTGGTCTTATTCATGCTTACTAGGCATGTTGTCCATTTTAATGGAAATTAAGGTGCTTTCAGGTGTGAGTGATTTAGCAGCATCAAATAATTGCTCTTCAAGCGGCAAACAAAATAGCAGCTCTGCTTCTAGACCTCTGGAATACAAAGGGCCAGGGCAAGGATCCCCCCCTTTCCCCCAGACTGAAATTTTGGGGGACAATTTTCATGGGTCTCACATCCTCCCTTGTTCCAGTTACAGGTAGGTAGCCGTGTTGGTCTGCCATAGTCAAAACAAAACAAAAAAAAAAATTCCTTCCAGTAGCACCTTAGAGACCAACTAAGTTTGTTCTTGGTATGAGCTTTTGTGTGCATGCACACTTCTTCAGATACACTGAAACGGAAGTCACCAGACCCTTAAATAAGTGATAATAATAAGACCCTTAAATAATCCTCCCTTGTTACAGTCATGTTTGTGGTTGAAGCTGCCCAATCACTTGTTTGGGAGAGTTACAGGTAGGTAGCTATGTTGGTCTTCCATAGTTGAAACAAAATACCGTAAAAATAAAAAAAAATCCTTCCAGTAGCACCTTAGAGACTAACATTGTGTATGCCATCAAATGCCAACAGTGCCCTTCAGCTCTCTATATTGGACAAACAGGCCAAACCCTACGCCAAAGGATAAATGGACATAAATCTGATATCAGGAATCACAAGACAGAGAAACCAGTAGGAGAACACTTCAGTCTCCCAGGACATTCTATACAAGATCTCAAAGTAGCTGTCTTACTACAAAGGAATTTCAGAAATAGACTGGAAAGAGAAGTTGCTGAATTGCAACTAATTACCAAACTTAAAACCATGGAGAGACCTGGTCTGAATAGAGACATTGGATTCTTATCTCATTATACATGACAAAGCTATCTTTAGCCATCTCACCCCTTGCTTTTTCCTGTAAGACCAATTGCAGTCGTTAACAGTCGTCAACAGGTTTTCCACACCTATCAGCCAATCACCCATTCCCACCACCCTTCTGAGTAATACCCCTCCCCACCCTCTCACTATATATAAGGGTCTGGTGACTTCTGTTTCAGTGTATCTGAAGAAGTGTGCATGCACACAAAAGCTCATACCAAGAACAAACTTAGTTGGTCTCTAAGGTGCTACTGGAAGGAATTATTTATTTTTATTTTGTTTTGTTTGGGAATGTTTGAGAAGGAGAAAATAAATAAAAGCAATGCTATTTGTAAGGGGAAGGGTTAAAGCGTTGAAGAGGATTGCTAGAGCGGAAGACTACAGAGCATAGCTGCCAACTTTTCCCTTTTTTAAAGGGAAATTCCCTTATTCAGAATAGGATTCCTCGCAAGAAAAGGGAAAAGTTGACAGCTATGCTACAGAGAAGGGAAGGGCTAGAGCAGGTTGGCCCAACCTTTCATACCTTCCATGAGTTCTGTAAGCCTGAAACACCTTGAGGGCTCTGTCCCTGGTTGCAACTTAACAGACTCCATTAGGAAACTGCTGGATCTGATTGAACATAGCAAAACAACCAAACTCCCACTGTCGGTCATGTCCCTGGACATCCTCAAAGAATGGAAATACCTAATAGCAGTATTAACCAAGATGAAATTTGTCCCCATCTTCCTACAGTGTGATTTATCGGGGCCTGCGTATTCCTTGCTGTGATGGGGTGCAACACAGCCTTCAAAACACTTTTTTATTTTCTTAACCTGCAATTTTGTGCAAATCAGAGAACAACAACTTGGTGTTTTTTTTTAAAAAAGGCATTTTTGAAAATTTGCTTTGGGATAAGTTTGCCGTTGTGCAATTAAAAAAAAAGGCAGGCAGGCAGGCAGGCACAGGCAAACCAATTACCTGCAAATGCCCTCGAGGTGTTTCAGGCTTCCAGAACTCATGGAAGGTAGGAAGGTACTAACTGAGGAGAGCAGAAAACTATAAACCGTGTTAATACATTCCACCAGTGTGGATGGAAAACATCTGCATAGTTTCTGGCGGCATTGGCATTGAAACTGCTTGTGAGAGCACAAACCCAAACATGGAAACAGCGAGCCACATCTGTATTAATGCCACAGTGGGGACATAGCTGGAGTGCATTTAACAATACCCCAAAGGCATCCACTAGGGAAGCACAGCAAAGGGACTGAGAGGATTAAAGCAATCACTGCCAAGCTTATCTGAAACAGGATACAGGTGAAAGAAATAGCACCTCTAGGGCTACTAGAAAATGGAAATCAGGAAACCAAGTGAGGAGTAAAGCAAACAGCAAAAATCCGACCAGAGAAGACTAGCACCACGCCTGTAAATGTGCTCTCTAAATACATTTCTCACTACCAAAAACGTAGCTATAGGCTTTCTTTTGTTATAAAATTAAAACAAAAATATGAGCATCATGTTTATGTTGCAGATTTTATTGTACTGTTTGACTCTGTGCATGCTGGATATACAGCTTTGTTTGTTGCATGAAGTGCACGGCTAACACTGATTGAGCATTTTCATCCTCATAACTGCTAAACACAAAGCTCCGGATTTTTGTCATCAGTTTTCTCTCAGATTTGACAATTCTCAGATGCTCACAAATTAATAATAATATATGCTTGGTGGTAGTTGAGTTTTCTTATGGCTGTGCAAAGTGATTAATCACTGTAAGTATTTGTGTTTCAATCAGATGCACATTAACATGGACAGCAGGCTCTTAATTCCAATATATTTCCTTCCACATATGTGCGCATAGGTCAGAGAATAGGCCCACCTTCTTGTCATTTCAGCGATCAACATAAAAGTACTAGAAATAACCAGCGTTTATTTTGCTGCATTGTTTGCTTACCAAAGTGAATGACCTTCTCTTGGACAAGGAATGTGCCCATCTTGTGGTATCCTTTCCCATGTCAAATCGGTGGAAGTAACTGAAAATGAATGAATTTGAGATGATCGGTACGTTTACACACATACACAAACGTATATCTATACATCTGAAATATACTCGGAGTCAAGTGTGAATTTCATGCTCTTTATTCAGCTCATAGTAGTGAGGAATGCAGTTCCCCCAAAACGTTTGCTTTATATACACTATTTACACAATGGGCCCCACGTGATTGGCTAATTCCGGGATACTCCTGTATGCCAATCGGAGTGCGGATTCACTTCCACCTGGAGCTGGATTGGGTGGCTCCTGCGGACCAATCAGACTGCTGCAATCTCAATCCTATTGTTCTAGGGACCAATCAGACTGCTGCAGTTTGGATCCTATTCAACTCAGTACATAACAACATCCATACAGTGTTCGGTTTCATAACATACAGTGGTACCTCTGGTTAAGAACAATTCATTCCGGAGGTCCATTCTTAACCTGAAACTGTTCTTAACCTGAGGTACCACTTTAGCTAATGGGGCCTCCCGGTGCCGCCGCTGTGCGATTTCTGTTCTCATCCTGAGGTAAAGTTCTTAACCCGAGGTACTACTACCGGGTTAGTGGAGTCTGTAACCTGAAGTGTTTGTAACCTGAAGCGTTTGTAACCTGAGGTACCACTGTACTGGCTAAAGCTACAAATGTTAACTAGAAGGTTGGTGGTTTGAGTTCGCCCAGGGATGTCTGTGGGCAGGATTCCAAATCCAACCTCTACAATTCTGTGATTCTACAAGCATCTATTTTAATATGCAGGCAATTTTAGTTATTCCTACCATTATTTCGAGGGTGTTGCGGTGGCAGTGGCAGAGATGACAACAAGAGGAGACCATTCCCATTTTGCCTCAGGTCGTGAAATGGGACAGGTTGCCCCAGGTAGCTGCACTGCATCTGATGGCAGTGCTTTGAATTGCTTAAACCTAAACTTGGATCTTGGGACGCAGGTGGTGCTGTGGTCTAAACCAGTGTTTTTCAACCACTGTTCCGCGGCACACTAGTGTGCCGCGAGATGTTGCCTGGTGTGCCGTGGGAAAAATTGAAAAATTCAAGAGAATTACTTTATATATAGTCAATATAGGCACAGAGTTAAATTTTTTAACATTTTCTAATGGTGGTGTGCCTCGTGATTTTTTTCATGAAACAAGTGTGCCTTTGCCCAAAAAAGGTTGAAAAACACTGGTCTAAACCACAGAGCCCGTGATGGGGCGAGATCCCATTGTTTGGTCCCAGCTCCTGCCAACCTAGCAGTTTGAAAACACTGTCAAAGTGCAAGTAGATAAATAGGTACCGCTTCAGCGGGAAGGTAAATGCCATTTCCGTGTGCTGCTCTGGTTCACCAGAAGCGGCTTAGTCATGCTGGCCACATGACACAGAAGCTGTCGGAGGACAAACGCCGGCTCCCTCGGCCTATAGAGCGCCGCAACCCTAGATTCGTCCGCGACTGGACCGAACGGTCAGGGGTACCTTTACCTTTAAACTTGGATCTTAACCATTAGAACTACTCCCTGTTGCAGGTTTTCTAAAGTTAACATCAAAACGTCAGCAATTGCTCTCAAGTTTATGCGTCTCTTTTTAAATCTTTATTCCCATAATTCTCTCATCTTGTCTAATACCTCTAAGCAAGACTTCTAAGACCAGGCTGAAAAGTAACAGGAGAATAGACATCCTTGCCATGTCCTCTTCTGTATATCACAGGATTAAGTCAAATCTCCACTAACCACTATCTGTGCTGTCTGTGATGTATAGATTTCACCCGTTTAATAACATTATTTCCAAAGTTCATTTCTTGCAAAACTTCAAACAAAACAAAACAAAAACCCAGTTCAGGTTGTCAAAGGCCTTTTCTGCATCCAAAAAAATCAGAGCAGCTTGCTTTTCGTTATGATGATTCAAATATTCAAGATGTCTAATGCATTTCTTATGTTGCTTCTTAACTGTCTTTTAAGCAGAAATCCAGACTGAATTGCTGAAAGCTAAACTTGGAGATGGGATGTAAGGCCAGCAGAATGACTATTTCTATAGGAAATAAAGTGACTATGTAGAGTACATATGTGGCTCAATCAATAAAAAGGTGTGTTTATGAAAATCACAAAACCTGCGAGTGAGTGATCACACTTGCACCTAACAGTTCTGCCTATGCCTTATTGACCAAAAAATAAAAAAATAAAAATGGACCGCAGTAAGTGCATTCATACCAGGGGGGAAGATAACTTTGTTGTTGTACAGCTGTTCAAACTAGCCTGGGAGGGGGAACCTTAATCCATTCTAATATCATTGTTTGCAGCACACTTCCACAATTTTATAGTGATAAGCCTTTTTTTGCATTACAAATGACTGGTCTATTATAGTGAAATATGTGACACTCCAAAGGGAGGAATAAACCCACGAAAAAGCTGCCTGCTAGAAAAGATTAATAGTATCTCACTTGTCAACATGTAGAAGTCATTGAAATATGCTGGCTGATCATCCTAGGAGAGAAAGAGAACGAGAGATTGAAGTTGATATCTTTATTTACAGGGCATCAATACTGTCATCTAGATAAGGAACGCTTTTAAAATTACATTCAGGTTTAAGCTATCTCAAGTGACTACCAGTAGAAATAACAGCTAAACAGCTACCCGGAGAGAATCGGCAGGCATGTCTCCACAATGCACATTAGTAGACAATGACTGGAATGCAGTGATTCTTCAGTAAGCACTTGTGTACAGTGGGAAATAGAGAAGATTTAAAGCAAACAGCAAGAGTACATGAGGTGTGCCATTTATTATACTCCCAACAACAGCAAAATGTCAAAAGGTAATGATATTAACAAAGGACAGCAAACATCAGCTTGTGGTACTTACAGACGTATCATTAAAGGAACAGCCTCCAAATATAAATGCTATATTGCCCGCGATTGCCAAGGCATGTCCGTGTCTAAAGAGCAACATGAAACAATGGTAAATGAATTTGGATGCAGCAATAACAGTGAATCTTTCCCCCCTCAGTCAGAAGAGAGGCCAGCCTTACTGTGGGAGCCTACTCATACAGCTCTTTACTCAGGGTATAATATGAGAGAGCAAGCTAGCAGTTTCTCATGACCTGAAGCTGATGAAGCCTGGGACAAACTAAGCTTATCCACAAAATCTGTCAGAGAACAACCCCTTCACTTAAAAAAGAAAAGGGTGGGAAAAGAATCTGGTTCTGTGAAATACGTAGAGGGATTATCTGTAGTTTTGCACTTTGATGTCATTATTGCAACAGGGACGGTGACTGCTTCTGAGCTGCAGTCACCGTTAGGTCCAGTCATGGATGATTCTGTGGCATTTGTCCGCAGATAGCTTCCGGGTCATGTGGCCAGCATGACTAAGCCGCTTCTGGAGAACCAGAGCAGCACACGGAAACACTGTTTACCTTCCTGCCGGAGCGGTACCTATTTATCTACTTGCACTTTGATGTGCTTTCGAACTGCTAGGTTGGTAGGAGCTGGGACCGAACAACAGGAGCTCACCCTGTCGTGGGGATTTGAACCGCTGACCTTCTAATCAGCAAGCCCTAGGCTCTGTGGTTGAGACACAGCGCCACTGCTTCCCCATATATATAGTGTGTCTGTGTGTGTGTGTGTGCGCGCGCAGACACACACACACACAGTGGTACCTCGAGTTACAAACAACAGAAGTATGGGAGAAACACCAGTAGGGTTTAATGCTGAAGTCCCTTTTATTAATTTCATCTGTCATCTCTTCCACACCTGCTGGTGGTGACACCCATTTGTCTTGAGAAACAATGGAGGTGAAGTCAGACTAAACGGACCTCCCTTGGGTGCAAGCCTGTAGTCAAAGACTTCTTTATCCAATTTAGATTTACCAGTTTTCTTTTGACAAAGACGACCAATGCCAATTTTTTCTTGTCTTCCTATTAATCCCATGTTTGTGATGGTTTATCTTTTGGGATTTGTATATATGAAACAGCATTTCTCAATTTATGTGCATCGTAACATTTCAGCAAATGAGCTTCACCCCCATCATCCCTAGATGTCTCATTGATTTTAATTGGCCTACTCGAAGTATGGCTAAGTGTGGATCCAACCCAATGTTACTTGGTTTTTCTCTCTTTTTTGTCTGTTATTTGTAAACCTTAATGGTGAGGGCACTCTATAAATACTGAAACTGCCTCCTGTTCAAAATAATCTCGTGTCACAATACTGCCCTCCAGAACAAGTGAAACAATAGAAATACTTACAGTAACTATGTTGGTCCTGCCCCCCCCCCCAAATCCTGGCTATGCCCATGTGTGTTACCATTTCAAAGGTGTTACAGAACACACACGACCTACATATTATGCATATTATGCATGACAGCTGCTGCCTTTCATGGTGTGCTTTTTAAAACAATGTTCGGCAAATATTTGATGTGATAAAAACAAAAGAAGAAAATGGTAAAACTGACCAAGAAAATCTAGACATCACTGTTTACTATCTCAAACGTTTTGCTATGGACCATTAATAGCCTCCTTAGTTTAACTATGCACATATCAGATTGTTATATTCACAATAAATGCTCAGAATTTATTGTGTGTATCTCATCTGGAATTTATCCTATTACTATTTAATGTTAAGCGGTATCACAAGCCAATTCAACACAATAAACGCAAATAATAACTGATGTTCTTTAGACAAAAAATTGCAACTATCTGCAACAATTATGTTTCATTATGATACCAGTTTTACCATTATCCCATACCTAGGACTTGGAGCATCCCCAATCACTTCTTTTGTAATCCAGTGTCCACTTGCTAATGCCATCTTGGAACTACTGAAAAAAACCGTATTCAGAAAAAGAGGTATGAATTTTCTTGAGAGTATAGTAGGTTAAAAAGCACACCCCACTTTTTAGGGGTGCCTCCAGCCTGCCACTATTTTGTGGAATTCATGCATAAACTGGAATTTTAAGTTTGCGTACTTAAAGTGGATTAAAGAACTCTGTCAATCTAGTGCAACAAATCCACTTTTAAAAATCCCACAATCTGACTTATTGTATTTTGGAAAGTGAGTGGGAAATGCATTGAAAACTGTGGGATGGACAAATGACTAACAGGAAGAGTTTAAACACTCTGAAAGCAACTTGGGAAGGATGCAGGAAGGATGCTTAATGTCCTATAACTGTCTTGCAAGCAAATCAGAATGAAGACTCAGTAAAGAACGTCTGTATATAGTCTAATATACATGTTAACTTTGTGCAAGCAAATCTGGATGAATACACAGGTTGCATGGAGGGTCCCCTTGAGAAGCTTTTAGAGAACGCAAATGGCTGCAATAAATAAGAAAGGGAATCTGGGTAACACAGTTGCATTTGCAGAAGTCCCTCTGGATTTCAGTCTGTAAAGAGCCTAGCAGTTCTGCTAATTGGCTGTTGCTTGGGAGAAAAAAAAAGTTCAAGTCATTACAAAGCATGAATAAGAACTGACTTCCTTTCTTCTCCCCATGTTCCACTCACCTGTGGTTCCTTAATCTTTTATCAGGAGCACCGGAAATAGGTATCTGCAAGCTCTATGTATGCCGCCAGATATTAATTTGTAGTCTGCTTTATTCACCAGCTTTATCTAGCTCTCTGCCTTGCTTGATATCCGTTGCTATGACACTGTGGTACACAGAAAGAAGAAACACACACCTCACAGTCGCCTTTCTGATTCCGCATTCTTTCCGGGTTACCTGGAGCCATGGCAACTTAAACAGAGCCTTCCCATACTGTATATTCCGGCCACACAATGTACAAAACTCACGTCATTTTATCTCCAGGACAGGAACCACCTGTTACATCTCTGCATGGCAGGCTGCCATAAAAGCCACAGTAGCAACAGTACTTTGCTAAAAGTGCTGGAAATGATACCCCTGCGAGGTAGGAACTCCAGTTCCCAGGATTCTTTGAGGGAAGTCATGTGGTTTAAATGTGCATGGAACAAGCTTTAAATATATAGCGTGGATCTGGGGAATCAGAACAGGAAATGGGTCTAGGAGTCCAGTTTTTATACCCTTCTGGACAAAAGCCGCAAAGGAAAATCCAGAATTGATTGGATTGATTGGATCAAGGGGGTGATGAAAGAGGTGACCAAATTTGAGTTGTGTGGTCAGGAAGATGGGATGTTCTTTTGTGGAGACAGGTGGTCGTATTCACTTTCCAGCTAGTCTGATTAGATCTAAGTACGAACAATGTACTTCTCTCTTACTGAAGCAATGCATTTCCTGGCGGGCCAGGATGTGGTTTTCTTTTTGTGGAGACAGGTGGTGTTAACATCACTCTTCAGCTAGTTTGATTAGCTCTAGATTGGAACAATGGGCTGCTCTCCTGACTATTGCCATTATTTTTTCCATCACACATTGAATTGTGAAAAGTCAAGCCCTGTGCATATGAGTTGGGACATAATCTCCATCCAAGTGACCATTATATTATTATTATTATTAGTTGTTGTTGTTGTTTAATTATCTAAGCTTTATTTGTTTTTGCACATTTTGGCCAGTAGGAAGAACGTAGCATTGATTAAAATCACATTTTGCTTCAGGTAAGTCAAGTGAGTTATGCCGTTGACGGCAAAGCATAATTTTCCAAGTACTGCTCTTCCAAGTGGCTATGGGCTCTGTGCATGTGTGTCTTCTTCTTAACGTAAGGCGGCAGTCAGCACTGCTCCACCAGCTGTCACTGGAGCTTTGGTAGTAACGGACAGCCCAACAGCACCGACTGACTGAAGCGCAGCAACAGCGCTCTCAGCTGCTACTCCTTCACCATTGGCGATGGCCGCTCTGACATCATTTTTGCAGCCAGCTGCCAGGTACAATTCCAGCTCCAGTGAAACCTGTTGCTCCCAGTGCTGCTGGGAAAGCAATCGTGGCCGCTACCAAGCCGGCTACACCTCCCAAAACTGTAGTTACTACATCAACCATGCTGGCTTCCTAAAGACCCATTCCTCTTCTTGCGTATCTCAAAGTGACCCATTTAACTACTGTACTGGACTTCGGCTACTTATTCTATCAGGCCTCTTGCACCCTCTTTACAAAGAGCTATTATTATTTTTAAAAAACTAACCAATTTTTTATTGGTTTGTAAACAAATACTAATACCACAGAATACTTAACCAGCAGTACATCTAATTGTCTTTGTTTTATCCATTGTCTCTAGACACACACTTGCACATTCAATATTCAAACATAATACTTAATGTAAACTCTTCAATGAAATATTGAGCGGTTGGTATAGCAAGGTCTTGATTTGGGTCATTAAAGTAGTTAAAGAAAGGGGTCCATGTTTCTTGGAAGGTGTCTCTAATTGTTATGCCTTTATTTGCCCTCCTGTATCTGGTGAAACACTCAGACATTGCTGTATCCCAGATCTTATTTCCCCATATGTTCAGAGGTATTTCAGTCTGGTTCTTCTGTTGCTGAGCTATTGCTAATCGTGCTGCGGTCAGTATGAAGCCTACCAGTTCTCTGTGGTGCAGGGTGGAGCCCAAGACTCTATCCAAAGATAGTAGGGCTAAAAACTGGAGAAAGGGGTTAGCTTGTAATTGCGGATATAATGGAGAAGGCTCTATTCCAAAAAAAATTAACATGGGGGCATTCCCACCAAACATGACTAATTAAACTAAAACAAAATAAAAAAATTCCTTCCAGTAGCACCTTAGAGACCAACTAAATTTGTTCTTGGTATGAGCTTTCGTGTGCATGCACACTTCTTCAGATATTCAGTACTGAAGTGTGCATGCACATGAAAGCTCAAACCAAGAACAAACTTAGTTGGTCTCTAAGGTGCTACTGGAAGGAATTTTTATTATTTATTATTTTGTTTTGACTATGGCAGAACATGGCTACCTACCTGTAATTAAACTAAGCCTTCCATAGCCCTTCCTACATAAAGGGGAGAGGGAGAGATAAATTTTTGCCAGTGTTCAGTATGATCAGAGCATGATCTTGAGTAATGCCTCCTATAAGGCAGCAGAGATGGGTTTTTTGGGGAGAGGGGAGTGGTCCAGATACCCTCCCATTTGTGATATTCAATTAGGTGGCCTAAATCTGATTCCCATACAATTCAAAGGCCTCTGGCATCCCCTGCTTCATGATCCAAGACTGCTGTATATTAGGGATGCAGCACCTTTCAGATTATGTGCTGGCCTGACTTCCGGCGAGCGCCATACTGATACCGCACAGCGGGGCTTAAACCGCGGGTCGAGCGTCCCGCGGCAGGTAAGTGTGCAAAGGGGGAGTAGGCAACGGCGCCGGGCTCCCCCAACCGGGTCTTCGAGATCCTACCTAATTCAGAAGGAAAAAAGAAGAAACAGGCTGAGTACTGGAATAATCAAACGACTCAGTGCAAAAGAAGCCCGTTCCTCCCTTTGTTTAAAGAAGGAATGTTTCTAACTGCCTGAGTAATGGATACTACAGTGACTGAAACCAACCCCTTTTAGGTAGTAAATATTTCAAGCTGTTGGATGCCTTTTAATCCAGGGAAAATTACCTTGGAAAAATACAGTTCCTATTTGGGTTTCGTTTTCAGCTGGCCTTATTGTTGCAAAGGATTATTCTTTTGCTTAGAATTGTTAAATCAAAATTAAACCTGTTGAACCAGGATTCAAAGAAAAGTATATCCCACAGAAAGACTCTTGAGTTCAACAAGAAAACCTTTTAAGGAAATTTTGGAAGTGCTATTGAATCCGAGAAGATGAAAAATGGGAACATCAGAAGACAATTATATCCATCTGGGGTGAGAGCAATTGGGAAGAAGATGTGTATCCAAGAAGATCTGGAATTTTGAAATGGAGATGCTGGAAGGTGATGATTTGCGTACTGATGCCCCTGCAAGGACTTTTAGTCGCGTCTGGAACTGTGGATTTATAGAAAAAGAGGACATTTTGGACTGGTGTTGGAATAAGATGGAGAAATGTCAAATGGCTGGTTAGAAAAGGGATAGGGTGAAATATTTAAAATATAACAGGATGGTTTATTATGGTACCAACGGTGTGTTAAGATTTTAAGAGTTTGAACAGTGAAGAGATATGTTAATTTTTTTATTAGCAAAAGGATAGAAAGTGAAAGAAGTAATAGATTAGACTGGTTTGTGCCAAAGGAGAGAAAACGGTCACCCAGTCAGATTCAAACAAGAATTTTTTTTTTTTTGCTCAAGAAAAAGAATTATTGGTCTTTTAGTGGTGGTTGGTATTTGTCTTTATTATGTTTTGATTTTGTGTTTGTGTGTCTTTGTGTTTTGTTGTTCTTTGTTTTGAATAAAACCTAAAATCTTCCATGATTTAAACAAGTTTCTGCTCCTCTTCCCTGAAAACGAAGTGCAAAAGAAATGGCTGCCAGTGACAAATGCCTTTTAATTTACCTTGCAGTTCCTATTTGGAGATTGTTGCTTACAAACATTCATATGACGAGTTCAACATTTCTATTGATGCTATAATCTGCAATTTGTCCAATCTCCCTCCATAGTCTCTTCCTCAAATGACTGCAGCCAACCAGCAAAAGGATAGGTGAACTGTGGTGTCTCCTGCTCCCTGATTTGTCTGAGCTCCCTTCTTCCATGGTTTCTGCCGAAAATTGGCTGCCACTGAGCAGCAGTGCCCAAGCAGGTAAGATGCTAGGAGGGTGTCTGAATCTGTGGTGTGTATAGCAAGGTTTGGGAATAATTCGTTTGGATAATTGAATTTTAATATGAGAGGGCAGATAAGCAGGACCTGCATGTGTTATGCACCGCACCCTCAGTCAAGTTACTAGGTTTTCAAAATGTGACCATTCAGATCCAGAATTCACATTTTCAGTCTGGCACAGACCCAATGGGTCCATTTCTCCACGAGAACCTTGTTGCTCTACTTCTTGACCTTTGTTGACCTTGGAAGATGACAGTCACATGAAAACCTTTTGCGTGTTAACTACACAATGCCATTCTGTTCATCTTCTCCTCCTGCTTTCTGCTTCAACAGAGGCATAGGTTTCAGAACATCTCTGGACTCCAGATTCAATGTTTCCGGGAAGGCAGTTGATCCCTTTTCATTTCATTTTTATTCATAAATTTATTTGGTTTTTCAGATTAAAGTTTTACAACTAATATATCCAACATACAACGTAAAAACCATGATTCCAAAGAATCTCCTGGACTTCCCTCCTCCCTTTTTGTAGGTCCTATTGTTAATCATTTCCTCCTGCATCTTTTATGATAATCCAAATCTTTTACATCTACCATTATGTCCAAAATTGACCATTAGACTAAATGTGTTATTCCAATCCTACTAAGGATTTTAGCTGCGTTGATAATTTATCTTAAAAACCATTGATAAAGTAATTCCTTGGACAAAAACGAGGCACAGCTTCCTTTATCACCATTATTCCCCCCCCCAAAATCTTTCCAATTTATGATTCTTCCAGTCGTTTTAGCCATTTCAGCATAATCCCTCAACTTCATCTGCCATTCTTCTCTGGTCGGGACTTTTATCTTCTTTCCAACTCTGGGATCCTTTTCAAATCCAATGCCTAACTTAATATCGGTGCTCCTCCCCCCCCCCAAATACCGCTAGCGAAGATAGGAATATTACAACCAGCAATTTTAACAAATTATTAACTCCAGCACTGAGTTCTTAGGCCTATTGAAAGAAAAAGGCTGCAAGAAATGGAAGGCCTATCTTGGATTTTAAAAAATCCCCGGATAAAAATGGATAAAAATGATCCGAAGCAACGCCCTGGCATTTTAAGGCCTTCTATCCCCCCCGCCACCAGCATCCCCTCCGGAGGAGGGAAACCATAGCAACGGCCCGAACGCCCGCTCCGAGTCACGTGACCCCGGACGCTCGAACGGCGGCGGGAACTGCGCCAAAAAGCGGGCGGGAGGGGGCACGCGAAGGAAATGTAGCGCAGATGCCACGCCCACCCTCCGCGACGGCTTCCGTGTGCCCCGCCTCCGTGTGTGACGCGATTTCCGGTGGGAGGTCCCTGGGAGGGGAGGGAGGCTGTGTCACGTGCGGCCGGGAGGGTTCTGTGAGGGGAGAAGCGAGGCGGAGCGAAGAGGGAAAGCGGCGGCAGCGGCTCCAAGCTTTAGCCCGGCTCGCCTTCCTCCTTCCCGGCTTCCGTCCCTCCCTGCCTGGCCCCTCGCGACGGTGGCAGCAGATGAGGGAGCCGGCGGGAGGCCTCCCGGAGCCCCTGCCTCGCCGCCGCCTCCTCCTCCGGGGCGGCAAGATGGGAGCGGAATGAGCCCCGAGCCGGAGCCGCCGCCGCCTCCTCCTCCTCCTCCGGCCCGGGAAGCGGAGGTGGTGGCCTTGACTGTGGCGGCCGTGGTGGACGGAGAAGCGGCGGCGGCGGCGGCGGCGGCAGGAGCCGGCGGAGGGAAGCAGTGGGGGAGCCGAATCATGCTCGTGAGGAGGATCGGCCTCAAGCCGGGCGGAGGCGCCGCCGCGGTGAGTGTCCCGGGGAAAAGGGCCCCTTTCTTCCTCCTCGGCCTCCCTCGAAGCAGCGGCGGCGGAGGACGCCTCGGGGGTCCCGGCCCCGGGAAGCGGGCGCGCTGCGGGTCCGTTATGCGCCGGGAGAGGCTCGAGGCATCTTCCTTCGTAGTCCGCGGGGTGGAGGTCGGATGGCCGCCTCCGTCCTCCTCGCTCGTCCTCATTTATTTTATTTTTTTTGTGCCTCCCCGTTCTGTGGGTCCTGATTGGGCTCCGTGGTGAAAGTCGGGCCAGGGAAACACAGTCGAGTTATTATTAGTAAAACCCGGCGGAGTTATTATTATTAGGGAAACACGGCGGAGTTATTATTATTATTATTAGGGAAACAGGGGGAGTTGTAATTATTATTATTATTAGGGAAACAGGGGGAGTTGATCGATTGATTGATTGATTAATTGATTGATTGAATTTATATACCGCCCTATACCCGGAGGTCTCAGGGCGGTTCACACAAAAAATTGCAATGTATAAACTCAAAATAAAAACAGTAACCCAATAACAGCGCCTTGCCCCCCAAAGTGCCACATTTGTTGTAATTCAAAAGGCATTAGATGTTGGGGGGGTAGGCCCCCTTTCATCCCCACTCCTTTCTTCACTCATTTTCATTATTATTATTATTATTATTTGATTGATTGATTGAATTTATATGCCGCCCTATACTCGGAGGTCTCGGGGCAGTTCACAGAAAAGATCACAAAATAAAAATAAAAAACAATAACCCAGTAACACCCTCTCCCCCCCAAAAGAGCCACATTTCTCGTAACTCAAAAGACATTACAGTCGTACCTCTAGATACGATCGCTGCGGGTTGCGAACGGCGCGGGTTACGGAAAGTGCTGAACCCGGAAGTACCGGAACGGGTTACTTCCGGGTTCGGCGGTTTGCGCATGAGCAGAAGTGGCGTTGCGGGTGGTGTTCTGCTCAGGATGCGAACAGGGCTCCAGAACAGATCCCGTTCACATCCAGAAGTACCACTGTAGATGTTGGGGTAGGCTCACTCCCCTTTCATCCCCACTCTTTTTCACTCATTTTCTTCCTTCAACCTCCCTGTTGCACCCATGTTCTTTGTTAAGGCTCACTTTGACTGAACTTCTTTGAAATGGGTTTATTGTTTTTATTTATTGAATTTATACGCTGCCCTATACCCGGAGGTCTCAGGGCGGTTCACAGAAAAGATTGCAATATATAAAATAAAAATAACCCCCCAAAAGAGTCATATTTTAAAAAGGGCATAGGTTTCCCCAGCTTGGGTGCGAGGGATGAAGTGCACGCAGAAAAACCCAAAAACTTTTCAGGTTTATACATTTCACCAATTTTACAATCATACTAATATTTCAAAAATTGACTTCCTTCCCCCTCTTTCTGCAGTTTCTTAAATTTATTTTTAGTATCTTCTGCATATCCAAATTAACTTAATTTGCTCATTTATTTCTCTACTTTAAATATATACTCTTATGAAACTGCAGGTATTACAATAATCCTGCCAATGTTCTTATCTGTTTACAGTTTATCTGTAAATATTGAATAAATCGTTTCCATTCTTTTGTAAAAAATAATAGTCATCTTGATTTATTATTCATCCAGTAAGTTTTGCTATTTATGCATATTGAATAAGTTTTTGTATCCATTCTTGCTTTGCTGGGACCTTTCCATTTTGGGGCGAGTAACATTCTTGCCACTGGTAGTTGCATATATGAATAAATTTCTATGCAGTTTAGGTAGTTCTGTCCCTATAATTCCCAAAATAAAAGCTTCTGGTCCCCCCCATGTTATTTTAAACATCTTTTTCATTTCATTATATATCATTTCCCCTTGAAAACTCATACCACAAGGCTCTAAAATATTGTTGATCTCTGCATGGTGTTTCTCTTTCTTTCTTTCTTTCTTTCCTTCTTTCTTTCTTTCTTTCTTTCTATGTGTACTTGGCTTGGGCTCTCCAGGCCTCACCCTTGATACAGGCTAAGTGAGTTCTTGTGTTTACACTATAGGGGTTGGGTACCTGCTGAAGTGTTTCACGCAGGCGTGAGAAAAGGCCTTTTTCAGTTTTTGCAACTCTTTTGTGATTCATTGTACTATTTGCTGCTTAAAACTTATGCACGGAGTGAGCAGGATTACTCCCTTAAGTCTCAGGCCATGGGCAATCCACTGCTACACTGTAATTTTTTTATTTAAGTAATGGCGCCTTACATACTTTGTGTTCTCAGTTATATGCTAGATGCTGTTCGCATCTTCTGAAGATAACACATTGATGTTATCTAGGAGTGGGCATGCAAAAATCCATTTGAAATTTAGGAGTTGAGCTGTCTCCCTGCACACATTGTTAGTAAACATTGAATGAAGTGCCTACTGCAGCTAATTCAAGTATCACTTGTGTAATGTAGAGTGCACAAAAAGAGTGTGTGCATAACTGCTTACATGCAGTGTGACATGATGTTTGTGTTTGGGTATACTGCAAGACTTGGCACAAAGATTTGGCAAGTCTTCATTCTAGTGCTGTGCATATCTCATAGCAGGCACTGTTGATTATGATGATGTTCAGTTTATTAGTTGCTTTTTGCAATTTAATAGTAATTTGTTACATAAGCCTCTAGGTGTCTTTTTTAAAAAAAAGATAATAAATTTATTATTATGAAGCTTAATGTAAGTTCAGAAAGAGCAATATGTTGCAATAAAAGCCATTCAGTAACCTACAGAACTATTGATTCAGCTGCTTAAACTAATAGTAATTGCGAACGCCTCTGGTTGCACACGCTGCAGGTTACGAGCTCCGGTAACCCGGAAGTAGCCACTCCCGGTTGTGAACTTTGCCCCGGGATGTGAGCAGAAATAATGCGCACGCACGCGCAGCGGGAGAAAGCTTTCACTAAGGGCGCCTCATGTTATGAGCGGTTTCCAGTTACGAATGGACCTCTGGAACGGATTCCATTCATAATCAGAGGTACAATTGTATAGGATTAGCATTGGTCAATCTTCCTTATTTACGGGAAAACTTGTAGCAGTTGGTGCCCTTTCACCACATAGTATGCATGCAGGTGACTTTGATCAGATCTGTGCATGCAGACTTACATTGTATGATAGGAATACATTTTGCACCAAACTCATGAAGTGGACTACTGTACAGACAAACACAAGATACTCAAAAGTTGAAGAAGAGGAAGTCTGCACTTGCTGTACAGGCTGTCGATTACTGGCAATCTAGGACCAGACTTGCCTAAGTGACAGCAAGCTAACCCAGTCATGGTGATCATCTGTGGGATGGGGCTGCCTCTAGCTGTAAACACACCATATTCTACCACATCCTGTATGGCAGGGGTGGCCAACTCCCGAGAGACTGCGATCTACTCACAGAGTTAAAAGCTTTCTTAGAGGAGCCAGACTTGTTGAGCTTCTTTGGGGGAACCAGTGATCTACCACAGACATTCTGTGATCTACTGGTAGATCACGATTTACCTGTTGGATGTGCGTGCTGTATGGCAATACATAAATATTTCCCATCAGTCACCATGTTCAAGTAAGGTTTGTGACAGCAGCCAAATCAGTATAACTGGTTTAATATTTCAGTTAGAGTGGTTGTACTTTGGACATGGTTTATTGGAGTGAAATAAGTAGTACAGGGTACATCACAGCCCTTTAAAGTCGTTACAGGTTCCCTATTTGAGTCTTGGAACCTGCTCATGTAGAATGAATTGTTCCTTGGTTGCAATGGTTACTTGCAAAGTAGTTTAGGTGCACAGGGCTCCCAAGTATATAAATTACACCAGCTTGTAAAAACTTTTGTTTGTGATTTTTCTAGTAAAACAGCTGTGCAAACCTTGTTTTATGTATTTTAGACAGTGGCAGTCAAATTTTCTGACCTCAAATTCAGGATGTGAAAAACTCTAGGCAATATTTTTTAAAAAATCCTAGGGGAATGCTTCCCTTGTGTTCTCTGATAGGAGTTTTGGGGCAATAGTTTGAGGACCAATGGCCCTCTTGAGCACTGGCTAGCATAATTAAGGGGCAGGCAAAATTTTGTTCAGTTACAAAGTATCCAGCACATCTGTTGTTACAACATTATTTCATTCACCCAAATTCTGGTGAGAAAATGTTATCCATAAGCACAAATGAGCTATGAGCTTGGGACATCAAAGGATTGAGCTCCAGAGTGTTTATTAACATTGAAAATAAGGTCCAGAGTGGTTTTTCTTAAATATTTTGATGCTGCTTTTCAATGCAATAAAAAAGGCAATCAGTAGAGAGAGTGGAATTGAAAATGTAATGCATGGGAAAATAAACTACAGTCGTACCTCGTGTTACGAACGCTGTGTGTTGCGTTCATCACGGGTTACGAACCCACCGAACCTGGAAGGAACGGGTTACTTCCGGGTTCGGCAGTTCACGCATGCGCAGATGTGTCAAATGACATCATGCGCAGAAGCTCCAAATTGCATGGCGAGCATACGCAGACGCGGCGCTCAGGATGTGGGCTGCTCAGGATGTGAACAGGGCTCCGGAACAGATCCCGTTCACATCCAGAGGTACCACTAGTAGGTGAGGAAACATGCAACTTCTATGTTTTAAGCAAACTGGTAAAAAATAGTTTTTTCTTGTTTACACTAATAAGTATTCTAGAGCGGTCTGTACCCACTGGTATAAAAAATGTCTGACATTAGACCACAACCTTCTATTTGCATCTTATATCCATCGGAGGCACAAAGTACAAAATCTCATCCTGTCATTTCCCCAATGAATGTCCATGTGAAATCTAACTATAGAGTTCCTATTTCTTAGCTAACAGTCTCTAATGCCTATTTTTAAGTGACACAGGAAGTGTGACAGGTTAATTGAAAAGAAACCAGCAAGACAAATGTCAGCCAGCTGAAATTGGGCCCCTTTTCTTCTCTCCCACCCACTTTCTATATAGAATTCATAGAATCTTAGAGTTGGAAGGGACCCAAGGGTCAGCTAGTCCAACCCCTGCTTGCAGGAATCTCAGCTAAAGCATCCGGGACAGATGGCCATCCAACATCCGATTTAAAACCAAACCTCCAAGGAAGGAGAGTCCACCCCCTCTTGTGGGAGTCCGTTCCACTGCTGAACAGCTCTTACTGTCAGAAAGTTTTTCTAGATGTTCAATCAGAATTTCCTTTCTTGTAACTTGAAGCCATTGGTTCAAGTCCTACCCTCTAGAGCAGGAGAAAACAAGCGTGTTCCCTCTTACATGTGGCAGCCCTTAAGATATTTGAAGATGGCTATCATATCTCCTCTCTTCTTTTCCAGGCTAAACATTCCCAGATCCTTCAACCATTCCTCATAAGGCCTGATTTTAGAGAGGAAAGGGATTTGTCATCACTACCATCTTTTGGCAGGAACTTCTTTTGTCTGACTATTTAGAGATAGTATACCATTTTTATTTTATTTTAAAAAGGGATGTTCTAGTCTTGGTTGCATTTATTTTTCACCATTCAGTATTAGGAGGGGGGATTTGAGCAGAATGTATGGGCGAAGGGAGAGTAAAAGGGACAAGGAAGTGTTAGTAGAAAGGAATTTGTTTTCCTTTATAATTGGCAGCAATTTCTTTTCCTGTCACCACTCTGGTGTTTCAGTACCAGCTTAAATAAACTGAAAGCTTAGTTAATTGAATTGATTGAATAATTGCACATAAAAATGTCTGCCATTGGCACACATACCAAAAAAAATCTCTTAATGGCACAAGTTTTAATGAGTTATATAAGCTGAACCATTTAATTTTGTAAAAAGAAACAATATAGGTGGTTAGTAAGTCCACAGCATAGCATTTTGTCATTTTTGCTGACTCCAGCATTCTGTGTTCTCACAGGAGATTATTAAAACAATTCCATTTAATATTGTTGAGTAGCAGGAAACGTCACAAATGAAAGGAAACATTGTGAAAACAGTTGAAGTTCATGGGCAAATCTATATTCCTGTTTCATAGGTGGTTAGGGGAGGAAACTTTAGTTGGTGCTATTTCGAAGAGTAGAGTTGTGCATAGTAAATGTACAAGTATCCATTAATTTATTTTCTGTTATTTGTTACATATATAGTCTACCTTTTCTCCAAAGATTTCGAACAGGCTCTCTCTCTCCCCCTTCCCCCCCGCGCAGCCTCTCCATTTTATTATTGCAATACACTGTGAGGTTGGGTAGGTCAAGGGACTCTGGGGTCACCTGGTGATGTTAATGGCAGATGGGGATTTAAGCCTGAGTCTCCATGCTCCTTGTTTACCACTTATACCTGCTTCAGCACTCTAGCTCCCAGTTAAATTAATAACTCACTTGATTAAACTGCATACTCTGGGATGAAGGAAACAATTCAGTGGAACTCTAGTAAGTGTGTCAAGTACTGTATTACAGTCTGAATATTTTAAAATAATCTCCCCAGTTTACACAGACAAGGTCTCATTATGTGTGGGAGCAAACCCTCTGCAAAAAGGAAACCCTTTCTTTTCACATTCTTCCTCTTTCTCTGTGGATTTGTCATTCTGGCCATTTTCAGACAGTACACAGCTTTTAATTCAGTTGGATTTTAATACCCTAGTTTAGTAAGTAAGCTTTTATATCTTTAAGGATTTGTCTAACCCATGTTTAAAAACTGTTAACCTGCCTTGAACTCGCAGGATGGACTTAATTAGAAATAATTTCAAGAGAAACATAGAATTGATGTACTACTGCTTCATTAATTGGCATGTACCCCACAGCAGTATTCTAGTTTAATGCGAGCTCTTAACTCCAATTGATTTGACAAAACCCCCACTGGCCGTTTGTTTAAATTAAAATAGAACGCCTTATACCAGTTAAAATGTTATCAGAAGCAAGTTCCTAAGAGTTGTGCTGTATTAATATTACATTTTTTCCCTTTTAACAGCAAGGTATTGGTCGACCAAGTGTGTACCATGCAGTTATTGTCATCTTCCTGGAATTCTTTGCTTGGGGACTGCTTACAACTCCGATGCTCACAGTAAGTTTCCTAACCTGGGTGTTTTTGCTCAGATCTGTGTAGTATTAATAAGTACCTTCAGAATTATATGTGTTTGCCTATAATAATAATGGTCTACACAACAATAGTTTTTTCTAATTTCTGGTCCTATACTTGGAGGTTAGAGTCCTGCTGTTACTCTGCTCATCTTCTTCCATAACTGCCTCCTTCAGCTGTCATTACACCAGCAGGTCCTCTCCATTAAGTTGGCATAGGCTAAAGGTGGCTAATGTGTGACCCTGCAGATATTGGTGAACTAGGAACTTCCACCATCCCTGGCCGTTGACTGTGCTGGCTGGGGCTGCTGGGAGTTGTAGTTCATCAACATCTGTGGACTGGACACCAGAAAGGTTTAATTTCCATCATGAGTGTAAATCAACCCATGGATGAGCTGATCGCAGGTGCAAGGTTAGCCAAGCTCACTTGCTTTGGTAAACAGCCCAGTGCCACGACTATATCTGTCATTAATGTATGTCATTCTGTGAGTCTGCAGTTGGTAGTGTCTGTCTGTTAGTCACTGTAATGTCTGTTAGTCAATTACTAACAATTACTTGTTCAGTGTTAAGTTTTGAATTGCTGAACTTATTTAGAGCAATGGAGATACTTCTTATTTGTACAGTAATACCTCTGCGAACGTCCGCCTTGTCTAGCGTCTATTCCGGCGAACGTCTGCGGCAAACCCAGAATTACTGGAATGGCTTACTTCCGGGTTTGCCGCTCCCGCATGTGCAGAAGCGCAAACCGTTCCGCGTGTGCGCACAGACGCAGCACTTTGCCCTGCGTCCTTTTCGGCTAGTGGCCGGGGCTCCGGAACGGATCCCAGCCGCAAAGCGAGGTACAACTGTATGTATATTCTAATCTGCAAAAGCCTAGAAGCTGTTTGCCTACCCATGACTTACTCATTATGTAAGAGCTGGTATCTGAATCTGCTTAGTTTCTCTTTCCTGTCTTTTGCCTTTTATTGATTAATTTGTAAGCCATCATTTTAAATTATGAACCACCTTGAGTGCAGAAACATGTTCCATAAATATAGCAAATCAGTAGTAAATTGATATGATTGGCAAGAATGTAGGGAACGTTTTGAGTTGCCTCCCCACTCAAAAGTAGCAGACTAAAATTCATCAATGAGCTTGAACTACAATATATATGGCTTGAACAGTGTTGCTCCATGCTCTTTTTGACCTACCCTTTTCAGGCTTCCACTTTTCAGGGGATTAAATTAGCTATTTGCAGTGAAAATCAATAAAACATTGACTTTAAAATAGAGCATAATGCACATTTTGCTAAATTTGCTGATGGCAATCGGGTCAAATGCTAAAAGATTGGCAGGTTCCCTTGCCATGCCAAATCCCTAGTACAGTGTTGCACCTTTCTACTTCACTGGGCACAACCATTTTAATCTCATACACCAATTGTACCTCTCTCTTGGTGGAAAAAATGAATCACATTCCTCGTGGTTTAAATATGAATCTAGCAGGCATATTTCAGAAGTGTACACTATATTCTGTTTTTGTTTAATTAATCTAGAGCAGGGGTAGGGAACCTTTTTTGGCTTCACGGACCAGATCCTTATCAGGATCTGTCTCATGTACCAAATTCGTCAGGTGGGGCAGAGCCTCTGAAATCAGATCATACAAAAGTGGGGAGACTTGCAAAGGCCTCTGGGCTTAAATTCCTGGCCCTTGATGGAGGAGAAGTTGTCAAAAATCCACCCCTCTTTCTTTTGCAGTGTATTGCAGGTGCACCATGCATGAAAAAAGGAACCAGGCCAAGTGCTTTTAGGGCACCCTCTTTGCTTCTGCTAGGCACACAGGGACTGTCTAAAAGTTGCAAAATGCCATCTGAAGCAACATCCCACTATTTATGGGGAGGGAAGGTTGTTTGAAATGGTGCTTTGTTCTTCTCCTCCTGTAAGCAGGTGGGACCCTGAGACTTCGGGGTATAGGGCGATATATAAATTCAGATAATAATAATAATAATAAATTATTATTATTATGCCCTGCCTCCCTTCCTCCCACTGATCAGATTGGCCCGCAGGCCAGGGGTTCCCTACCCTTCCCTAGAGCGCATACATATATATAGATATAGATAAACACACATCCCTACATCTTCACCATCTATAAATCCTGATTTTCATACTTCTTGAATTTTTGCTATTGGTAGAACTTCTAAATTGGAAGACATCTTTGCTGGTCCAGTCTAACTTGGTCCAGTCTTGAATTTAGCATCGCCATATGGGCATATATGTGTTAGGTTGGTTATGTGCAACTTCTGGTACAATAGAAGGCGACTTGCAACTTCCTGAGCTTCAGAAACATTTGCTATAGTACAGTCATATACATATAATGAAGAAATGAATAGAATTCCTACTCAGAGTTAGACCTCATTGAGTTCAGTGGTACTTACTCTCAGGTATGCATGTGGAACATTGCAAACTAAACGTGGCATTGAATAGAACCTTTTTTTTTAAAGGCAACAGTACATACCTTCTGCCATTGCTTTAGGGGAGCCCTGACCATTAGGTCCAGTCGTGGTTGACTCTGGGGTTGCGGCGCTCATCTCGCTTTACTGGCCAAGGGAGCCGGCGTACATAATATGAATACTGCCGGGCCCCCTCCCCAATTGATTTTAGTAGCTTTAAATGAAGTATAACTGGGGTAGTGTGTTAAAGCTTGAACATGCAGACACATCTCAACTTTTTAAAAACACATAAACAGCTTCTAGGTTCTGTTGATAAACTTATTCTTAATTTTTTTTAGTGAGAGCCAGCTGCTTGTTAACATTGTGTTCATCATGGTATCATTACAGTTCTGTTTCTAGAGAAGGGGAATGTGGGGAGAATAAATCTGTATTTATTGTGTGCTTCTTGACTGGGGAAGTGACAGATCTGTTAAAAATACCGAAAGCCAGGTTTGGCAGCTGTTAAAACTATGCTGCCGTGTGGCTTTGGATAAGATGGGGAAGATTGAAATATATTTGACTGTGTTGAGTTCTGAAACGGAAGTCATGGCATTCTAGATGGGTCAGTAATGGCTAAGTTTTTATGTTTTAAAAGTAGTTTAATATATCTTCTTTAATGGAAGGTTACTTTGAATAACAATTTCTTCTCTTTAGGTCTTACGTGAAACATTTCCTCAACATACATTTTTAATGAATGGCCTCATTCAAGGAGTTAAGGTAATTAAAAAAAAGCCGGTTAATCATAACCATTCTTGAACCTAATAATAGCATAATGTTTCTGATACATTGGCATTGCAGGACTTATCATTTATATGAGACGAACACCATTGATGCAGCTATGAGAATGAAATGCTCATGTTTTGAATTTTAAAAGTCACAAAAATGTTTAGCTGCTTGTTGAGTAGTGTCCAGCAATGTAGTTCCACTGGCACAAACACTTCCGGCTACATAATAGAACTTCCCCTCCCTCTCCTTTTCTTCCAATATATGCTTTGGAGGGCTGGGGATCCCCCAGAACATGGGGTTCACGGGAAGAGGAATTTCCATTGTACAGCCAGAAGTCGTTGTGCTAACCGAACTAACACATTGGATTACCACCATGAGGCTGCAGTTTAGTTGACATTAAGTCAAATTAATCTTAATTTGGGCTGCCTTCTGAGTAGACATTTATATAATTGCACTGATGTGGAAACAAAAGGAGGTGTAAGAACACATTCAGTCTTGGACAACTGTCCAATGTCAAATTTGCGATATGTTGGAACCAGTTCAGTTCAAACTGGTAATTACATGGGGTATGAAGCAGGCATCCAAAATCATAATTGAACATTGAGACTTTGATTAAGACTTTTCAGCATGTTATGAGATGGAATAATTAATATTACACTAAAGGGACAGAATTTGGGGGATGTCAGTGCAGCAGCAGTGCATGTGAAATCTCGTCTAGCGTGATAAGGTATATTATTGTTTCATCTAAGTTTAGGGGGTAATTTTCTCTATTGCTGTTTATGGCACTAAGAAGATAATACAATGTGACCCTCCTCCATTGATTAAGGACGCTGCATATTTTGTCTTATTGTATCTGGTCACAAATATCTGTAACTTAAGAACTGCAATGAATAAACCTTTCATACAAGGGCAAAAATGTGAAATCTGGGATTCATGTCAAATTCTAAATCTGATAATGCCATATAAATAGCTGCTGATTCCAGAGATCCCCTGAGTGGACTTATTTTCATGGAACACTCCTGCTTGTGGAAGGTGATTGACTTTGCCTGGTTTCTGAACACTCTGAAGCCCTTCTCTAGAGGGTCAGAAGACAGTGGGAGGTGAAGTCTGCAGGGATAATCTGCAAAAATTGCTGCCCTCCCTCTTCTGCTGGGTCATGGCCCGTGTTAGAAACTGATATACTGTATAAGCTTGATGCCCAGTGACTCCTTAAACCAGGGTTACAGTCACCAAAATGGAATGTCTAGTTGCCCTTTGGGGGGCAGATGGCTCGAAAGTCACATTTTTCAATATGACTTTTTGGTTCCTGAAATCCACTCTGATTTTGAAAATAAAACTGATAGAATTGTGTTGCTAGGACATGAAAACAGTCAAGATCCCAGGATCCCAGGCATGCTCCTCCAGATGGTGGAGACGTCAGGCACTATCCTGGCTCCTGGGCATCTTCAGTTGGTCGCAAGTGACCAATAGCCAGGTGCAAAATGCATCTGGCACCTGGTGAATTTTGAATGCTGGTCATGGCCCCCTCTGAATGGAAAGAGCCATTTCATTTGTGGGAAGGCTACTCTGAATGTAAGCTTATATCAATGTGTGCTGTAAAAAGAAGTTTTATTATAGGGTTTTCTGACTATAGTCAAAAAAACTGACGATTGGTAGCTTGATCTTCAGAAATATACGTGAGGACAGGAAAAGAAGCTTTGTATAGTAATGAGTGTCAGGACAAAGTAAGAAGGTTAGCACTGTGGTAACCTTCCCTGTCTGTAGGAGATGTTATTTGAAACCCCTTTTTCTTGTTGATTCCTTGATTACTCAGATCTGTCTGAAGAGATGGAATTTGTCCACCTTGGTAGTAGGGCTTTCTTGGGATCAGCACACTTGTGTATGTAAATGCTATCTTTAATCCTGCTGGTAATAGTAATGACTTTGACTTGAGTGATTCCAGCTTTCCAACTGACTTGTGTCCAGATATTGATAAAACTTGTAAAATTTATTTAGTATTCCGTGCTCAAATTCTTCGGGGAAGCAGTGTTGTCTACAGTGCACCTGAAACAAACAAATAAACAAACAGATAAATAAGGCTGTCCTCCACTAACCTCACCCCTTTGTGGAAAACACGCCTAATTCATCAGAGATATGAAACCATCATAAGTCAGCTTCAGTCTGGCTGGTGTCTGCTAAGCACAGTTTTATATTTCCATTAGCTTGTGTTTGCAGTTCTTTTCTAGCCTAACTTTTGGCTACCTTCCTAGCAATAGTTCATTTTAAAAACGTTTCTCTACTTCTGTTTGCATGTGCAAATTTCTGGTGCACCCTGCAACCTCATGCTATTACGGATAAAATCATAGTCTTCAGTCTTGAGACATTTGCTTCGACAATGTAACATAAAAATCTCTGCAATGATGTCCTTTGGGAGAATTGAATGCATTAAAAACTGAACGACTTACCCGTATCTTTTGTGTATTTCAAATATTGTTCTAAATATATTAAAGGGATAATACCAGTGAAAGCAGTTTGCAGAAGGCATGTGCACTTTCTTTTGGCAAATTGTCACATTTAGCATAGCAGACTCTTGGGCTGAGATATTGTTTAGGGGGCATCGTTGGGGTTTTTTGTTGCTGCTGTTGACATTATTTTTTTGTATATATATTTTTAGATCTTACAGTGGTGTATATGGGAATTGTTAGAATTGTTCAGTTTTGGTTGTGTACTTTTTGATGTGTTTTATTTATTCTTTATGACTACTTTTGTTATGTTTGTAATTAGGTAAATCTTTTCATGCTGTAAGCTGCCTTGAGCATGGTTTTAACTATGGAAAGGTGAAATACAAATTAAATTACAATGAAGTTATGTAGAATGGTGGCTGCTGAAATTGTAAAATTTTCAGCATGGACACAATTACACTGTCAACAATTAACATATACCCACAATATTTACAAATTGGCACTTCCAGTGGGCATACTGGAAGTGCCAATTTGTAAATATTGTGGGTATATGTTAATTGTTGACAGCGTAATTGTTGTTGTTGTTTCGTCGTTTAGCAGCATAATTACCTAGTTCAATATTTTTTGCCTATGGAAAAAGTATTTCTTGTGAGGGGTATTTTGAATAGAGGAAATTCAAACTTTGCAAAATGGTTCATAGTTCAGACACTGTAAGGAAAGTGGTTAGAGAGCAGAAACAATTGGGAATTGGGAGTCTAAAACATCTGCAAGGTACCAGTTGGGGAAGGTTGACTTAGTGAAACTTTGAGACTGGTATGCTACTTAACTACCGGTAAGACTTGTGTGGATTTCCTGCCAGACAATTAACAATAATCTGGTATTGCAGCAATGTGGAATGGATTTGGCAGACTTTATGCTTTAGAAGTCTGACAATTTCTCTCATGCTACTTTGTGCTCTAGAATGTAAGCAGATGAATAGCTGCTTTGTCTCCCAGGATAATTTAGGTTGTTGTTCTGTGCTGAATGTATTTTTTCATATTGACATTCATCCGTTTTGCACTAAAGGGAAATGGTTCACTCTTCGTCTTCAAACAAAAAATGCAGCCCAGCAGCTGTAGCTGTCATTTTTTGATAGGATGGTTTGAGAAGAAATTTGGAAAATATTAAGGGATAAAAGTAGATTTGGAGTTGACCCATTATTAGTGTTAAATTTAAGGGTTCTGATAATATATTAAGCAATTTTACAGTATATTCTTGGCTGCATTGGGGCTATGAAAATCTAATCCCTGCACATACTTTTAAATTTGGACCTTGTGGTTGGCACCCACGAGTTTTTAATTGATTATTTGCAAATCAGAAGGGGGGTCTTCCATCTCCAGTTACAATTTATCTTCATTTTTGGCAGCCTTTTTGTCCTTTGTATAAAGCGAATTTTGCTTTATGCATGTAGCAATCTGTGGCTATTGTGACCTTTATGAAGCTCTAAAATGCCATTTCTAGTTGGGAGAAATTTCATTCCTCATTCTGCTGAGGATCAGTACATCTGTCCACTAAACAGTTCACCAGCACTTGCTTAGCATCTTCACCTTTGCCTTGGAAACAGCCTTATCTAACTCTTCCAGAGTATGGTGAGATTGCACAAGTCTTTAGTGCAATATAGTTGGCATGACTATCCTGTGCTGTATGTGCTTTATATTTTTTAAAAAAATTCTACCTATGTTCCTGATTGTTCTCTTTGGCTCTTTTAAATTGTGCTGTATAAGAAGGCACATCCCAGCATGTGTAGCTAATTTGCTTATTACCATGTTCCTTAGAATAAATTGTAGATTAAAGATAAAAGAAGGACCAAAAATGCACTAAAAGCACTTCTGTTTCATTCTTAGGGGTTTTTATCCTTCCTGAGTGCTCCACTGATCGGTGCTTTGTCTGATGTCTGGGGAAGAAAGTCTTTCCTCCTTGTTACAGTTTTCTTCACTTGTGTCCCAATTCCGTTAATGAAGATAAGTCCATGGTAAGTGGTACAAATGACAGTAGGTGTTTTTGGTGTATGAAGGAAACTAGAAGAGATAAATCACTTTTCTCTAGTCAATTATCGCAAGTTGGGGTTCAATTACTGCTGCAGGGTCCAAGTGTGTCAAGTCTGTTCTTTTAATTGGGTTCTTCAAAATGGAATGCTTAAATAAAGGTTGTAGAGTGATGATACTTATACAGTTTTACAACTATCAAATAATCCTTGCATAGTTACATTACACCTTTCTCCTTTGCAGGTGGTATTTTGCTATGATTTCGGTTTCTGGGATTTTTGCTGTTACATTCTCTGTGATATTTGCTTATGTAGCTGACATAACACAAGAGCATGAAAGGAGCACTGCATACGGACTGGTAAGACGATTTCTGGAAATATTTCTGATGCTTCGACAATCGTATTTATTGGTAGTCTCTCATTTTAAAGATACTACACTCACTATGTTTGAATAAGGCACATCTGGTTATTTTGGGGGTTGAGAAGATAGGCTTATCTTGCAGCGGTGACAAAGTCAAGAAAAGATGATGTGTTTGAGCAGGGAGAACAGAGTCTTAGATTTCTTTATTCCTAGACACTCAGCCGAGAAACCGTATCCTGCACAGGTAGAAGGTTGAGCAGTCATCTGTGTTAATTGTAGGTATCCTGTATCAAAAGACGTAGCTGGACCAGGTTACTTAATGGATTGTTTGAGCTCTGATTCTCTTGGTAAGGCATAGCAGGAGTCTAGTTTATTACTAATTGCTGAGTGTTGCTCAGCATGGCAGTTTAGGAAGGAAGGATGACATTCACACAGCTTGTTAATCTGACATATGCTAGTTAACATTTCTTTGAAAGTACTTTTCAGTATTCTCGTTTCTTCCTGGATGTAAAGGCAGTATGGGCAGTCATCTCTTTCTTAGGTTGTGCCTCCAATAAGGTTTTCAGTGTAGGTTTTCACTAACAAAGGGAGGCTTCTTATTTTCCTGCCTACCTGGGATAGGCATCAACTGACCCCTAACAAGTATCTAATCCCAGAATCATAGAAGCACAGAACTTGTAGACTTGGGAGGGATCAAATCAAATTTTATTAAACGGTCACAGACCAAATCGTCCTCTTCAGCTGATCAACGTAGCACACACAAGACAAACACACGAAAAAACAGCATTTCGAAATTAAGATCTTAAATAAAATTAAACGTTTGCCTTGGATCCCGAATATCTCTTGCCCGACCCCCCGCAATGCAGGAATGGCTTTGAGTAATGATAAAGGCGCATCTGAACATTTTTTAAAAATCTCAACCAATAGTGGAATATCAATGCCAATTGACTTAAGTCATAATTCCCTCTACTGAGAATCTCCAGTTTCAGCCCAGCAGGTGACTTGGTGTTTCCTTCCCTGATATGCTATGCTAGCAGGGGCTACCAAGGGTTAAAGCTGGGCTATTCCTTGTAATTCAGCGCTTGTGCTTATATTCCTTTTTGCACTCACTGAGTGAAAGCGTGATTTTTAGAATGTATGTCTCTCTGAATTAAAAAAAAAAGGAATAGTAGGTGAATTTCCATAGTTTTTCATAACAGCAACGCAGGTATCACCACTGCCCAGCTTCCCCCTTTGCAGTATGTACTGATTAGTGATAGGTGAGTTACTTTGAGATTGCAGTTTCATGTGAACAATCTTCTTTGCATCCAGTGAAGCCATCCCAAAAGTACAAGACTTCCACTTGAGCAGCACGATGTCTTCTCATCATGTGCATCCTCTCTCGGTGTGCTGGTTGAACCCCTAGAACAAATTGGGGTGGGGTTGTAAGGAGACAGAGAGGAAGTCCCCTTGTGATTGTGTTAGATCAGGGGCCAGCAAACTTTTTCAGCAGGGGGACGGTCCACTGTCCCTCAGACCTTGTGCGTGGCTGGACTATATTTTGAAAATAAAAATAAAAATGAATGAATTCCTATGCCCCACAAATAACCCAGAGATGCATTTTAAATAAAAGGACACATTCTACTCATGTAAAAACACGCTGATTCCTGGACTTTCCCTGCGCCAGATTGAGACGGTGATTGGGCCGGATCCGGCCCCCAGGCCTTAGTTTGGGGACCTCTGTGTTAGATACAACCTTGAATTGCCAAGATACTGTAACGTTCTTTGGATGCTGTCTTCTATGAAGTCATTTCCTCTGCTGCTTCATTAGTACAGAAGTACCATGGCAACCCCTGAAAAATAGAGTGCTTACATATCTTACACCTTGCTAAAAACATTTTTGAAGTGTTGAGCTGAAGTGGTGATGAAGGAGGAAGGCATCTGTTAGACAATTTCTTTTTGTGACTTTTAGACCTGCTGCATTGCAGTTCCTTATATTGACAAGTTTTGTGGTTTTCTTATGTGATTTTCATTTATACACTGAGCCTAATTGTGATGTGTTTGAAACCCACCCTGGAACCATTTAGTGATGGTTTCAAATACAAATAGTAACTAAATTAATAAGTTTAGAATAATATTCTATGTAAGCTTTGACTGACATTTTTGCTGTTGTTGAACAGACATGTTTCGTGGCATAAAAATAGTTCTAGATTTCTTTTAAAATAAGGATGTGTACTGTTCAGGTACGTTCTCAGGGTCGTTGTTTGATGTTTCTTGGTTTACCAAGCCATTCCTTTAGCCTCGGGTGCCAGCTTGCTCCCAGTCATTAACTATCTGAGTCTCTGCGTTTAGCAGATAAAGTTGGGTCACACTGGCTAAACCAGGGTTTCCCAAGCTTGGGTCTCCAGCTGTTTTTGGACTACGATTCCCATAATCCTTGACAGCTGGTCCTGCTAGCGAGGGATTATGGGAGTTGTAGTCCAACAAAAAGCTGGAGACCCAAGTTTGGGAAACCTTGGGCTAAATGTACACCTCTTTGCCCCCCAACCTCCACTAGTGCTAAAAAGCTACTGTCTCAACAGTTCAAGAAAATAGAAAATAGTTGTAGTTCAAATGCAACTTGATCTCATTGCCAGCTTTCCTCTAGATTTAAAACGTGGCCACCAAGTGGCAGATATTGATGTGGAAGACCTGGAGTTAGGCGTGGGGGTGAACATGACAGTGTGTGCATACAGGAAATAGATAAAAGGGAGGAGGGGTTTCATGAACATAGTGAAAGCACATTTGCTGCACTTTGCAAATGTGTGTACTTGCTTGTTTTGGATCCGAACACTGCTGCCCATGGATCAGATTGAGAGGGTGTGTGTCAGTGTGTGGGAAGGGGAAGGGAGAGGGAGAGGAAGGGAAATGGGTTAGATAATGGAAGGAAGGATGGCAGGAAAGTTGGGTGGGAAGAATAAAGTACAAGGATGAACCACAAGATAAAATTAATTTAATCCTAGCCTTGCTTATTTAAGTCTTCCTTTTAAAACTAGTGCAATATTGTGTAGCCTCCTTAGCATAAAAATTAGATAAAATGGAAATGGTTTGATCAGGTTGGAAGCCTGTGCACACTTATCTAGGTGGGGAATATATCCTGTTGAACTCAGTGATGCTAATATAACATATTGGTAGACTTGTAGGATTTCAAGGTCATATGCTTAAACTCCCACCATCTCTGAGCATTGGCTGTGCTGACTGGGGCTCGTATGAGTTGTCTAAAACACTTGGAGCATACCAGTTATGGGAGAGCTGATCCGTATAATGAATGTTTTTTTTTGTGAAAACACGCAGAGATTTTAAACAAATTTATTAAGTATATGATTATCCTGAAACTCAATATGCAATAAAATTTGGTTCCCGAGTTATCTTCAATCCATGTGCTGACTAGGTATGGTGAAGGGTGTCCAAACTTCATGTAGCATATTGGGCCCAGAAAATGCATTTACATCCCTGAATAGCTATGTTCAATTAAACCACTGTAGGAAATAACAGTTCATAGCAGCATCATATAGCTGGGCGAAAGGGATGGTGTTGAGGAGAAAGGATAAATTCTAGTCCTGACAAAATTTACGTTAAAGACATAAAGGGAGTGAGGGAAAGAGACTAGGGAAAAAATATAGAGCTAAGTACAAGAGTAGAGACGTTTAAAGGCAAGAAGTGAAATGTGAAATGAAAGACTAATCCAATATAAAACAGAAAAGTGGAAGATGTGATTGAAGCTGTGTGCAGAGCAAATGAGGCAGGTGGCAGAATTATGAATAGAAGATACCTTAAAACAGCTGAAAAGGCCATAAAGATGAGCATTGCAATAATCCAATTTAGGAATGATGAAACCATAGTGAGAATTTCAAAAATATAAAAGAATGAAAAGTGCCAACTCTAGGGTAGAGGGTTGAATCTGAAAAAGATGGATCAGATTTGACACCTAAGTTATTACCATCATTATTATTAAGGGCATAAAGCTCTACTGACGGTATAGCACGGTATAAAGAATAAAATACAAGCATTTGTCAGTGGCTTAACAATCTTAAACACACATGTGAATAAGAAATAGTGATACTACCAAAACACAGAAGGGGGATAAATTGTTCTATAAATGCTCTGAGATGTTGCAGTCTAGTTGCTTATGGCTGCTAGATTTATTATGTATTTTTAAAACTGGTCCCCTGCCTTTCCACTAAATCCCCTGGCTATTCAGAGAAATCCAAAGAGCTGAGGTTAGAGTGGAAAACACTACAGTGGTGCCCCGCTAGACGAATGCCTCGCTAGACGAAAAACTCGTATAGACGAACGGCTAGCGGAACGTCTAGCGGAAGCTGCCCCGCAAGACGAAAAAGTCAATGGGGCTGCTTCGCAAGACGAAAAATTTTCGTCTTTTTTTTCCGTTTAGCGGAGCGCGGCTGTCATTGCCGCTTCGCTAGACGAAAAAACCGCTAGACAAAAAAATTCGTAGAATGAATTATTTTCGTCTAGCGGGGCACCACTGTATTTGCAACTACCCCCAACACTTTAAAATCAAAATGAGCAGTTATAAAGCAGCTTGAAAATTGCACCCTCAGTGTGTAAGTAGAATAATTGAAAAGTTTAAATGCCTTTAGACTTCTGGGATACAATTTTCTGTCTTCCTCCAATTGCCAATGGGTCTTAAAGGTGGAATCTAATAGATATGTACCCCCCCCCCCAATGTTGGTTTTCCAGCTCAGTTTAGCTGTGCTGCACTCATGTATCCCATGGAAAGAAATGTTTGGGATGGTCCTCAGCACCTGAGATGTATATGTTGTGATGGTGCTTCTTAATGCTTCTGTAGAGCATCAAGCCTGGCAAAGCTTCATGTCTATCCTCAAGATCAGGGTTTCCCAAACTTAGATCTCCAGCTGTTTGGGGACTACAACTCCCATCATCCCTAGCTAGGAGGACCAATGGTCAGGAATGATGGGAATTGTAGTCCGAAAAACAGATGGAGAGCCAAGTTTGGGAAACACTGCTGAAGTGTCTTCAGTATAGCTATTGTTAATGTCATAATTTCAGCAGCTCACCACTACACAAAACGTAGTTCTCTTAGCACAAAGACTTTGGCTGCACAGCGGAACATCCCTCCCTCTCCATCCCCATAAATCTCTTCTGTGTGTTCCTCCAGCCCTCTGGAGAAGATTTGGGAAGCCATGCCGGAGCAGAGCAAGAGGAATGTTCCATTGAGCAAACAGAAACCTTTTGTGCTAACAAAACTGCTACACTGAATACCACTCTTCTGGTAGTCTGTTGCAGGAATCAGGATTTGGGAAGATAGTTCAGGTTTCAGTTGGTGAGGAATGTTAACTTGCACATGAGGTCATAACTAAGCAGTAATAAAACCCAATGTCTTCTTTTTAGGTATCTGCAACATTCGCAGCCAGTTTGGTAACTAGTCCTGCCATTGGAGCACACCTGTCTACTTTATATGGAGATAACTTGGTTGTATTAATTGCTACGGTGGTGGCTGTTGTAGATATATGTTTCATTCTACTCGCTGTACCAGAATCTCTACCTGAAAAAATGAGGCCACCTTCATGGGGAGCCCTTATATCATGGGAACAAGCAGACCCATTTGCAGTAAGTTACTAGGTTTTTTTGTTCATTCTCCTTTATTAGTCAGCAGTGTGATATTGGTGCTAAATCTAATGCAGTCTCCAGAAACAGAAGCATAGTGTCCTGATTATAGGAAGTAATAGTTCTGCTCCATTATGTTCTAGTTAGGCCCCATCAGGAGAAGCTATGGTAGACATTTTCTCTGTTGCACCAGGTGCCAAGACTAGCCCCAAGCAGTAGAAAATAGTGTCAAGGAAGTTGCAGCTAAACATTAGGAGATACTTCCTAATGGTTAAGATCTGTTCAGGAATTAGACTAATAGTGGAAGCGGTGGGATCTGCTCTAGGCA
Organism: Lacerta viridis; assembly: GCA_900245905.1. Taxonomy (NCBI): domain Eukaryota; kingdom Metazoa; phylum Chordata; class Lepidosauria; order Squamata; family Lacertidae; genus Lacerta; species Lacerta viridis. The sequence goes on from OFHU01004166.1 coordinate 361,157, forward strand.
TATTTAAGCTATGTCTCTAGTTAGAACCATTCAACTACTATAATTATAATACTTTTGGTGAGTTGAAGATGCCATGGCATCATGCTTCTTTCAGAGAAGCTTCCAGCTCTTTTGAGACTACAGTTCCCAGGTAGACATTTTCTCTGTTGCACCAGGTGCCAAGACTCGCCCCAAGCAGTAGAAAATGCAGAGAAGGAAGTTGCAGCTAAACATTAGGAGATACTTCCTAATGGTAAGATCTGTTCAGTAGCAGATTAGACTGCCTCAGGAAGCGGTGGGATCTCTCTTGCTAGGGCTATTTAAGCAGAGGATCTCCAAAGTCCCATTCAACTACTATAATTATAATACTTTTGGTGAGTTGAAGATGCTTCATGGCCACATGCTTCTTTCAGGCATGGCCAAACTTGGCCCTCCAGCTCTTTTGAGACTACAGTTCCCATCTTCCCTGACCTCTGGTCCTGTTAGCTAGGGATAATGAGAGTTGTAGTCCCAAAACATCTGGAGGGCCAAATTTGGCCATGACTGAGCAAAGTGTTTTCATTCATTGACCAAATCAGAATCTCATTATATATGGCTATAGTAGCTCTTTGAACCCTCACCCATGTCTAGGAACAACTCTGACTTGCCGCACTTTCCTAATTATAATGCTAGACCAGTTAATTAGTAGGATCATGGTGGTACAATCTAAATGATGATAAAACTGATGGAACCTTGTCCTTGCTAGAACAGGTTTGTTCTATTCCTAAACAATGCAACTGTAGGAATGTGGGAACTGCTAACTAGACAAGCCAATGCCCCTTCTGAAGAATATACCTGAGATCTCAGACCCTTGTACCCTGAAAGTATAATGTACCCAACCAGAGTTCTCTAAATTGTAAGAATTATTCTAGCATCCCCAATGCTATCTTATGGGAAGACTAGGGGCTGCCACCCTGCCAAACCTCCCTTCCTTTACCCTCCCTGCACAGCTTGCCCTATGAGCTTTTAAGGGGTGGGGGGGTGGGAGGCACTTCAGAGTTTGGTTTGCCAAACCATTATCTGAAGCACCTCCTTCCCTTTGTTAAACCTTGCAGCTGTGTTCAGCAAAGTGAGGAGGCACTTCTGAGAATGGGTTGGCAAACTGGGCTCTGAAGTACTTTCCCCTTTGTTAAACAGCTCAGTTAGGCTGCCTGCCTTCCCCCCCCCCATTCAACAATTTTGCTTGTTTGCCCCCCTGCTTTCTGCTCTGCCACCATGCTGGAGTTGGTGTGGCTACCTGTTGGCAGCCACCTGAACTGCAGCATGTCAACAGCACTGCATTTTTATGTATATAGGAAGAAGTGAAGAGGAAACAACATTATCAGTGGTTGCTATAGCCAAACTTCACTGACTTAGGAGCCCGAGGCCTTTGTTACTGAGCAGAATAGAATCAGGCTTTTGGAACAATGAAGCTATTCATTTGTTTAGTCAACAAAAGAATTGCTTTTATGAATTCGGACAGAGTTCCATCTAAATTCAGCATTAGGAAATTATCATGGAAACTCAAAAACTCAGAAACAATGGTCTTGGAACAAAATCTGTTCATAGGTTTTTTTGAAGCAAACCACAGATGGAATATATTCTGACAAATGCACTCATTAGTGAAAAAAAATCACCTGCTCAAAATGTAATAATCCTTTTCAGATGTTTCATTTTGACTTGCTTTACTTTTTTGACAGTCTTTGAGAAGAGTTGGAAAAGATACTACAATTTTGCTGACTTGCATCACTGTCTTTCTTTCTTACCTGCCTGAGGCTGGCCAATATTCTAGCTTTTTCCTATATTTGAGACAAGTAAGTAATTTAAGGTATTTTTTGAGTATTGGACAAGTTGTTCTTGATAGATAAATTAAGAATGCATGCAGGGAACAAATGAAGCCTTGAAAGTATCAAAGATGTACATAGTACATAGCCGTTGCATTTATTAAAAATATGTAACACTTTTTTTCTGAAGAAAACAGCAAATAAGTTCACACAGTAGTAAAATCGCTAAACATACAATGAAAGCAAATTCATAAAATTCAGTTGTGCCATACAGTTACAGCAGTTGAATGAAATTGAATAGCGTAATCTAGAAGAGTTTATTCAAAATGCCATTCATGGGTAAAAATGCAAAGCTGTTTAAATAGCACAGTGGCAAGAATCCAGATTGCATGACTAATAATTGTAATTTCTGATTCAGTATGTGGAACTGCTACAAAGTTTCAACCTGGGACTTGAGATAACAAGGGGTTTCCGGGTTGTGGTCATAGGCATTATTGATATATACCATATTGTATGGGTTTTGTTCTGAAACTTATATGGGATGGATCCCAACTTTTTATTTTTCTTATGAAAGGATCCCTTCCATGAGCATGGCAGAGCGAAGAGTTAGGATCCAAACCATTTGGTTTTCCCCCAAACTATTTGAAAACACACGGAACCTGCTCTGAATTGGCATGTTTATGCATTTGTAAAATAAAACAAGCTTGGAATAATCTCTAATATTATCGTTAGGCAAAAGTAAAGGTCCAAGGCTTTCTGTTCCTGGTAGCCGAAGCAAATGAACAGAACACTCACACCTTCCTTGAACATCACTAAGAGAAGATTTCAATTAAGCAGTATATAAGTTGTTTGAATAAAAACAAATAAAAACCCTCTCTGTTCCTCTTTTAGATAAAAGAAAAATGCATGAATATTGATCCAAATGCAGATAATTGCATATGTGACAACAATGCATTTAACTTCATGTTGATACGGTTTGCTCCAAACTAGCAGAGCCGTGGGGGCATACTTTATTAGTATAATAAAATTAAGGACCAGAAAATGATAAAAGGATACCAAGAGGATGGGAGATACACATAGCATCTTAGGTTGCATATGTAGACATAAATGTTTGATTGCAGGTTAAAAAGTAGACCTAAGCAGCAACTGCTGATAGACATATCCAGTAGCTTGTTCAAGATACAAGGGATTAGGTCATGTAACTGGGTAGAAAATAAAAAGTACACCAATGGAAAAGTTAGATTGCCTTTTGTCAAATTAGAATTGGCCCATGGCAGTGTATTTTCCTGCATGTTTGCTGTAAGGCTGTGATCTTGTATACACCTGGGCATTCCTGACATTGCAAGCACATCCCAAAGTGTAGTTCAGTGAGTACGAAGGAAAATGCATGACTTAAATATGGAAGCATAATACATAGGTTGGTGGTTCTTTTTATTTCCCTTAAGTGAGTTCGATTATAGTCTTATACTAAATATGACCTATATTTGACTGGATGTTGATAGAATATTTTTACCTAATCTTGGCTGCCGTCTTACTTTCCCCACTTCAACTCCTATTTCCACCTCTGAAATCACTTTACCTTCCAGTCTTCCAAATTTGTCCTTATGAAAATTCACTGTTCTGGGTTGCTTTAGTTTTGTAAGCTGCCTATAAATGTAATTGTTCTTCACTTACTGTTTCTTTGAACTTTACACACATTGTTTTTGTGTTATCTGCAGGTGATAAAATTTGAGTATGCCAGCATTGCAGCATTCATAGCTGTGATAGGAATTCTGTCTATCGTTGCACAGGTAAGCATCTTAGGTGACAGTTCATAATAAAAGGCAAATATTAACGATCAGGGTGATAAGTGATTTGCACGTTAAGTGTACATAATGTATTTTGTGGGAAGGCTGAAATAGAGGTGCGCAAATTGTGACTGAATTCTTGTGGCCTTCTTGCAGACCACGACTGATTAAAAACAGTCTTGATGTTCTTTGGGAGGAACAAAACTTGGTCCATGAAACATCTGATAAAGATGTTTACCATCAGATTTATGCTAATTTTACCACCAGATACATTATGAATGTATGTATGTTACCCTTTTACAGTTCTTGAACATTCAACCAAGCCTGTAACTTTTTAATATGTATTATACAATGAACCTAGATGGTTTGCTGCCTAATGCTATCTTCCTTTAAAAAAAAGAAAAGAAGGATCTCTATGCATAAAGGCGTTCCTGCCTGGTTTCTGTTGAGGTTGTTACATTTCCAGCACCTTTTCAACATGCAAGAACTTCTAGCTACGATAGAATGGTGTGTTTGTTTAAAGTTTGATGCAGACAGGGAGAACATTTTTTTACTCCAGGCCTGAACAACATTGATACACTTAGGGTCCATATTAAAAAGTTTAAAAGTGCTAACAATCCTGGGATAATAAAATGGTGTTTGGCCTGGTGCGGGGAAGGTATCTGACTGGTTTCCTGGAGAACATTTTTAAGCTGGAGTTCTGCCACTCAGAAGTCCTCTCCCTCTCCTTTTCATGAGAGTTGCTAAGCAGACCTTGTATTATCAAATGTCTGTCTTGGGTAGTAAGATTCATTTAGGGCCGAGAGCTGTGCACGCGATTTGACATCTGTTTGATGTGAGGCTACCTTAAGAGCGTGCCCTTCCCTAGATACCCTGCATAGTTAGGGATTAGCAGTCCAGAACCGAAGAGAATGCGGTCATTAAAACTGGATGGCGGGGTGTGTGTGTGTGTGTGTGTGTGTGTGTGTGTGAAATTTCAGTGGTTGGTAGTTCCAGAAAGGAAGGAGGCACATGAATACTGATGAAATCATTTCTCCGATTAACTATTGGAGGAAGCGCTAGGGAAGGGGCGGGGAACATTTTGCTGCCAGTGGGCCCTGGATACTTACCGGTATCTCCCCATCGGGCCAAATTTGATAGGAGCTGTCAGCCACCTGTCAATCCCTTGATAATACTGTGATGTCAGGTGATGTGCTTTGACGTCCCAGCAGTTACAACAAGTGAGTGCTTTTAAAGGAAAAGAGTTTTTCCAGCCGTCCCTCCACCCCATCATCTGCTTTCAGACAACCTCTGCGGTCTATTGCAAAGAACTGTGCAGGTTGTAACTCCTACTCATCGGCTAATGAGAGAATATAAAATCTTACTATCTTAGCTGTGGGAGCCTATCCTTTACTGAGAGCAGGATATGCAGCCAGTGCTGTATTTAACCCTGTCTTTCTGCCAGTCATCTTATATTGCCAGTCATATCAGTGGATGGGTGGGCATGTTTTGGAGAAAATGGATCCACAGCCCAAATTGGATCCCTTAGCTCATGGGTAGGCAAACTAAGGCCCGGGGGCCAGATCCGGCCCAAACGCCATCTCAATCCAGCCCATGGACGGTCTGGGAATCAGGTGTTTTTACATGAATAGAATGTGTCCTTTTATTTAAAATGCATCTTTGGGTTATTTGTGGGGCATAGGAATTTGTTCACCCCCCCCCCAATATAGTCCGGCCCCCAAAAGGTCTGAGGGACAGTGGAACGGCCCCCTGCTGAAAATGTTTGCTGACCTCTGAGTCACGATTGGCCTTCAGGGCACCCCTGAGCTATGGTGGCAGTTAAGAACATGCATTTCTGAGTAGGAAATCCCTAGTTCAAATTTTGCCTCCGCTGTGGTTTCATTGGGTGGAATTAAAGCCCTTAATTCTTTTGAGTAGATATTCATACAACTGCACTGTAAGTGATTGATTTGAAGCATTGTGGTTCTAACAACACAGATCAGATCTTTTTTTTAAAAAATGTATGTATTGGTGATTAAATGTTTTTATTATAAATATACAGAGAACTCACCAATTTAAAGCTTTTTCCTAAATTATTTATTATCTTTTTTTGTAGACTGTTTTTCTCAGTATCCTAATGAGGTCTATAGGAAACAAAAATACTGTGCTCCTTGGCCTTGGCTTTCAGATGTTCCAGCTGGCTTGGTATGGATTTGGTTCCCAACCTTGGTAAGTGTAGTAATTGCAGAATAGTCATGTCTCTGCCTGCTTGCTTCAGTGCTTTTTGTACTGTAATTCTTTTACTCTTGGGTGTACTTTTATCTTTCAAATTGCTGCAAGTCACCTTGGGTGCCTGTTTGGGCTGGCAGTGGGATCAGTAATGGCAATGTAGAAATATTTTGATTAATAAAAAAAAATCTTGAGTCCCCCCCCCCCCGAGTGCTAATCTGAACTTTCTAGACTAGTATTCCTCAGCCTTTTCAGATCTGAAAATCCTTAGTCTCCATGTGCATTTGTCAACCTACTTCTTAAATCTTTTCGTAGGGCAGTATCCTGTAAGTAATTCCATTAGCTCAATAACTTCTGGCTGTGCAGTGGAACTTCCCTTTCCTCTCCTGTCCTCTCCCTAGATTCCTTTCACTCCCTCCCCAGATCTGCTCTGGAGGGTTGGAGGAAAACCCAGAACAGATTTAGTGGACACGCAGGGAGCGATACTAACGGATCTACTTCATTGGATACCATCCCCTATATTTGTATGGTGGTCGAGCTCTTGTGGTCCTCTTTTGGTCTGGCTGCAATTAGTGGGGGTCCCAAGCCACACACTGAAAAGCATTGTTAAGACTAATGGATAAATATTGCCATTCCTTTAGCCCAGGCATGTCCAACAGGTAGATCTACCGGTAGATCACTGGTAGATCATTGGCTCCCCCAAAGAAGCTGAACAACTGTAGCTCCCCTAAAAAAAGCTCAACATTTTACCTACTCCCTGAAAAAACTCAACAACTTTGACCCAACCCCCCCCAAATGGGCCTTCCTCCTTTCTAAAAAAACAACTTTGACCTGAACCCCCAAAAACGGGGTAGATCACTGCCAGTTTTTAACTCTGTGAGTTGATCACAGTCTCTTGGTAATTGGCCACCCCTGCTTTAGCCATTATACTGATTTCCACCTAACTTGCAAGTTCACTTTGTTGCCACACTTCTTTGTGAGGGTTTCATACTGGTGTGATTCATGTCTGCTTTTTAACTTCAGATAATGTACAACTAGTGTCCAGTTTTGCCTTGCTATGCTGTATTTTTACCCGAAAGCTCTTGCTTGGACATGATAAGCTTCTTTATACATGTTATGTTACCATGGGCATTGGCATTCCTGTAGAGTATGTTATACTCACCGGCTATAGCAATTATTTACCGCATTTTTTCGTGTAGAAGATGCCCCCATGTATAAGATGCCCCCTATTTTGGGGGACTCCAAATTAAGAAAACACCCCTCAGCACTACCTGTGTATAAGACGAACCCGAATTTCAAACCTAATTTTTTGGTAAAAAAAAAAAAACCCTAGTCTTATACACGGAAAAATACGGTACTTAGCCACAGTTATTGTGTGAAATGAGAACTGCCTTCTGAGTATTAAGGGCTCCACTAGCAGCCACTAGTGGTGTGGGGAAACATGCTAACTGATGGTCCTGATCCCTTTCAGTGCTGCTAAAAATCACAGCTAGTGGGATAATAAATTTCCCCTGGAGTGTTGCAAACCCTTAAGGCAACTGTACTCTGTACTCTGACAACCATTCTAACGCTTCCAACAAGGTACCCCAGTAGCCGGAAAGCTAGTTTTTGTTTATGCATAGCTCCTTCATTACAAATGATGTAATGGCTTTGCTTTGTGTCTTGCTCTCAGGATGATGTGGGCAGCTGGGGCCGTAGCATCCATGTCAAGTATTACGTTCCCGGCAATCAGCGCTCTTGTGTCACGAAATGCAGACTCAGACCAACAAGGTGAGTACAGTGACTTTGTTTTTCATAGAATTGTAGAGTTGGAAGGGATTCTGAGGATCATCTAGTCCAGGGGTCAGCAACCTTTTTCAGCCGTGGGCTAGTCCACCGTCCCTCAGACCTTGTGGGGGGCTGGACTATATTTTGGGGGGGGGGAATGAACAAATTCCTATGCCCCACAAATAACCCAGAGATGCATTTTAAATAAAAGCACACATTCTACTCATGTAAAAACACCAGGCAGGCCCCACAAATAACCCAGAGATGCATTTTAAATAAAAGGACACATTCTACTCATGTAAAAACACGCTGATTCCCGGACTGTCTTCAGGCCAGATTGAGAAGGCGATTGGGCCACATCCGGCCTCTGGGTCTTAGGTTGCCTACCCCTGATCTAGCCCAACCACCTGGAATGCAGAAATATGCAGTGGTCCCATAAGGGGATCAACCTGCGACCTTGGCGTTATCAGCCCCATGCTCTTATGTTCTAGGAAACCATGTTCTGTGAAGCATCTTCCATAGAGCTATTTTCTTTTCAACACCAGCATGCAAACATTCACCTGTGCTTCAGAAAACAATTTGCTTTTGAATGTTCACAGTACTCTAGGCAAAGTAAGTGAAGATATTACTGTTCTTCACAAACGATGGTTCTTTTTTATGCCGAAGACACACAATTATCCCCTGGTTTTTGACACCTGAGACACATGTTTACAGGACCGGCTTAATTCCTGTAACACTAATTCATTTTAACTGTTAATAATTTTATAATCTGTTCTGAGGACCTGCCGCTGAAGGACAAGTAATAATAATATGTATAATGGTACAGAGTCTTCAGTACAATTTCCATGGAAGGTTGATTGTGCTAGATTATTTTTCTCTTCCAAAAGTACTTTGACCATAGCTCAGACTTGTTTCCAGAACCATTCAGTATTAGTGATGACTAATTAAAATATACTCTTTGCAAGTTTGGACTCACAGGGCCAGCAGGAATGTGACAATCTTGCAGTTGGTTATCCCAGCCTCTTTCCTGGCCCAGTTTCAGGCTCTGGGTGAGAGATTATCTGAAAAGGACATACAGATTTGATTCCCTTTCCTGCGGGATATCTACAGTTTTTACTGAATGGGGCTAAATTTGTTGGCATTAACATGAGAAAACATGACCCTTTAAAAGTAATTTGAGTGGGTAAGTGCAGGTTACAGCCGAGGAAATCCCAAAGTTCTTCATCATTTTTTCAATTAAGAGTCCTTTGAAGTATTTTTAGTGGTTAGGAAGTTGATGTTAACACCCTCTAGTGGTGATTTGAACATGTGACAGGTTAGTGTTTCTCAAACAGTGGATCAGGACCCACCAGAGAGCCTTAGGCCACTTTTTGGTGGGCCTCTGTGCTACAGTTTGCCCGTTGTCTCCACACTTGCCTGCCCCATCTGCTAGCCATGGTACAAGTTAAATACAAAAAAGATACCCCTGTGTTGCAAACTACAAGCAGGATATGAAAAAGGCAACACGTGGACCAAATAATGTAGGGCAAAATGTTTCTTTATAATGTCAAATAATATGCAGCGAAATTTCTTTATAATGTCAAATAATATGCAGCGAAGACAGCATTCCGGATAAGTACACTGTTTCGGTGTAATCTTCTTCAGTTCATAACTATAAAGAATAACAAAACAGAATATATACATCTAATCAATCATATAAAGGATCATATAAAGGATAATGCTCAGCATCAACAAGAGTCCAAAATAATATTAAGAAAAAAATAAAAAAATAAAATAAAAATATAGTTATATTTATTTTTCTGAATATTATTTTGGACTCTTGTTGATGCTGAGCATTATCCTTTATATGATCCTTTATATGATTGATTAGATGTATATATTCTGTTTTGTTATTCTTTATAGTTATGAACTGAAGAAGATTACACCGAAACAGTGTACTTATCCGGAATGCTGTCTTCGCTGCATATTATTTGACATTATAAAGAAACATTTTGCCCTACATTATTTGGTCCACGTGTTGCCTTTTTTCATATCCATCTGCTAGCCATGGCACAGCCTTTTGGACGGACCAGTGCTGACTCCAGCAACTCATTTCATGCTAAGTAAAGGTGGTCAGGAGACAGAGAGGCTTAGGGAAGGGGGATGGAAGGAAGGTCTGTCTTGAGCAGCGATGGCTGGAGGAGGTGTTGAAGGAAATAAGATACAGATAAAAGATAAATACTATAATTATTCAGAAATAAAGCGGGAGTAGAAATGAAAGGGATAAGAAACAAAAGCAGTTATAGGAGGAAGAAGTGATTGTAAAAGGACCCAGAGAGGAGGGATTCAAGAAATGGCGAGGTCTTGGGCAGCAACTGCGGGTGGGAAAGCTACAAGTTGAATGTTAAAGGAGACTGGGAGAAGGAATGACAGGAGATGGGTGTGAATACTTTTGAGCAGCATGTAGAGATGGGAAGGGGGAAGCCTCTGCATCAGCAAATTCTGCCTAAAACGAGGCAGCTAAGTGACAAGACTGACTGAGCAAGTGTCTGTATTTTGGCCTGAGGAAAACTTTAGCCCGAGGTATGGAGGACATTGCCACAAGGAAAATGCTGTGGCAAAGAATTTTATGTTTTCCAAAGATTAAATGTGGGCAATAGAAAGTGATGCCAGCCAGCTGATTATGCCAAACTCCGCTTCCATCGACCGCCATTTTGCAGTTCATTCATCTCTTGCATTGCCATTTTGTCACTGGTGGGCTTCAGTAGTTTTCAGTTACCTTAAGTGGGCCCTGGGGGCCAGAAAATTCGAGAACCCCTGGATCAGAACTTTCCTCTTCCTTCATTGAAACAAGTAGACTAATTCAGTCATTTTGGAACAAGGAAAGTTCTATTTTGTGCTATTATTTTGAAGTTCAGCTTACCCTCAAACTGTTTTATTGAAACTGATCAGTTTGAAATAAGGCCAGCCTGTTAACTGCATGATAGCCTGAAAGTCACAGTAATTAAACAGCAAGCTTTCCAGTTTTTGCATCATTTTAGAACGGGAGTCAAGCTCATGGAAATTATTTCTCCTGTTCTCTTGCTCTTTTACAGGTGTTGTCCAGGGGATAATAACTGGAATCAGAGGCCTTTGCAATGGTCTTGGTCCTGCTCTCTTTGGCTTCATATTCTTTCTGTTCCATGTGGAGCTTACTGAGTTGGCGCCTGTCCCAGATCCTGATAAAAAAGCAATGCAGGATCCAAGCGATGAGGTAAATTATTGTAAATTGTAACTTTTAATAGTGCTTAATCAAGGCACCCCACTTATTTATGATGTTAAATTTCCTGGTAAGAACCCAGGCTGTTCATATTACTATTAGACTTGTTAGTCAAAGTTGTCAAGTAACTTAGAACCTATTTTAAAATAACGTCATAACATTGATACATCCACACAGAAACACATACTGTATTTTCTGGCGTATAAGATGACTGGGCGTATAAGACGACCCCCAACTTTTCCAGTTAAAATATAGAGTTTGAGATATACTCGACCGCAGATTCTCCACCCGGCATATAAGACGACCCCCGACTTTTGAGAAGATTTTCCTGGATTAAAAAGTAGTCTTATACGCCAGAATATACAGTACATAACAAGTAAGCAAAGCAACCTGCCCTCCCCATAGGTGAACCTCATGTTACATATGCTTTTCTTGCTGTATTTTAGGTACCGAGTAAAAGTCTACATAACATTTCACATAATGAAATCTTCTGGCATCCAGCTATATACAAGATAGCCATTTCAGGGCTTCATGGCTGCTTTGAGGGTGAAAAGTGGAGTAAATCTACAACTTGGAATTATCACTAGATGGTTCTGCCAGTAGTTGGATATGATTTCCTTGCAGTGTTGTACACTGTGGCAAGTTACACATCATGAATTTTTCCTCTTCCATCACTTAACAGAACAATTCTGTTACAACCTCTTCTATTTAAAAACCTAGGTTTTGAAATCTCTTTAAAAGAATGCCAGTTGAACATACAATCAATTCTGGTTGTAAACGCTTGGTTTTTACAACTGTAAATGAGAACCTCTGCTTAAAATACACAGCACCTAACTGGCTCCAGAACAAACTACTGGAGCCAGTTAAATGATTATTCCCCATGAATTGCACACAGCAAAACCATTGCATGAGCAGAACAACATCTGTTCATGCGATGGAACTTCTCCCTCCACCCTGCAAAAAGTTGCTCTGGTGTTGCTCTATTTTGTTCAGTCACTCCTGAAATTATTGTGAAGGTTGCCTTGCTTTTTGAAAAAAATGCCTATAGGCATTAGAACTTCCTTATGTACATGTAAGTAACAGCAAGGGTGGCTGAGTTTTTGTCAAAGGTATCTCTTAGAGTGGTGAATGGCACTACCGTATTTTTCGCTCCATAGGACGCACTGGACCATAGGGCGCACCTCATTTTTAGAGGAGGAAACAAGGAAAAAATATTTTTCTGGTTTTCCTCCTCTAAAAGCCCTGTTTTTTGAGGATCAGCTAAAAGTTTTGCAGCTTTTTTTGCAAAGGGAAAAGCCCTGGTTTTTTGAGGATCAGCTAAAAGTTTTGCAGCTTTTTTTGCAAAGGGGGAAAAGCAAAGCTCCTTTTGCAAAGGGGGAAAAGCAAAGAGGAAAAGCCCCATTTTTATGGGGTTCAACTCACATTTCTGAAAAATCTTAAGGAAAGGGAGCAGTTTCTACTGTTTCCAGACAGATAATCTAATCAGCCAGTCACATGTCGCTGGGGAAACAAACAACCTCCCTCTGCAGCACATTCAACAAAGGAGGGCGGGGCTGAAAGGGAGCTCTTATCTCTCTCGATCTCTTGCTGATCAGCTGAGCGGGGTGAGCGGGGTTTTCAACACCCCCTTTTCTCTTTGTAAAATACAAAGCACAATCTGCTTTTGGCCCCTGGGCAATTTAGCTCGACCACCATTCGCTCCATAAGATGCACAGGTATCCCCCCCCTTACTTTTTAGGAGGAAAAAAGTGCGTCTTATGGAGCGAAAAATACGGTATTTAGCAGGAAGAAACTCCAATGAAAATCCTCGCTATTGCATTTTTTACATAGCTGTTTTGGTATATATTTTCAAATTTTATATATGGATTTTCTTATGATGGCCCATATTTGTATTGCCTAATAAAGTTTTGGCGAAGGAAGTATGTACAGTGGTACCTCAGGTTAAGAACTTAATTCGTTCTGGAGGTCCATTCTTAACCTGAAACTGTTCTTAACCTGAAGCACCACTTTAGCTAATGGGGCCTCCCGCTGCCACCGCGATTTCTGTTCTCATCCTGAAGCAAAGTTCTTAACCCGAGGTACTATTTCTGGGTTAGCAGAGTCTGTAACCTGAAGCGTCTGTAACCTGTACATGAATGCTTTCACAGTACAGTGGTACCTCTAGTTATGAACTTAATTTGTTCTGGAGGTCTGTTCTTAACCTGAAACTGTTCTTAACCTGAAGCACCACTTTAGTTAATGGGGCCTCCCGCTGCTGCTGTGCCGCCACAGCACAATTTCTGTTCTCATCCTGGGGCAAAGTTCTCAACTCGAGGTAACTCTTCCAGGTTAGCAGAGTTTGTAACCTGAAGTGTTTGTAACCTGAGGCATTGTAACTCGAGGTACCACTACTCCAAAACTGCCTCTTCTGAGATTGCATTCAGTTCCATTAAAAAAAATGGTTCTTTAGATAATGGCCATATCCTTTAAGAACTAAGGTTGAAAGCTTTTGAGAAATACAATATCGAGACTAAATGTTTATTTTGCCATTTGTGTTTGTCATCTGTGTTAAATGGACATTTCATTGTACCTGCCTACCCAGCCTCATCACCACAGTTAATCTACCGTATTTTTCGCTCCATAAGACACACTTTTTTCCTCCTAAAAAGTAAGGGGAAATATCTGTGCGTCTTATGGAGCGAATGGTGGTCCCTGGAGCTGAATTGCCCAGGGGCCAAAACAGATCGTGCTTTTTATTTTACAAAGAGAAAAGGGGGTGTTGAAAGGACCCCGCTCAGCAGCTGATCAGCAAGAGATCGGGAGAGAGATAAGAGTCCCCGGCTCCCTTTCAGCCCCGCCCTCTTGCCCAGGCCTCCATTGTTGAATGTGCTGCAGAGGGAGGTTGTTTGTTTCCCCAGCACATGTGACTGGCTGATTAGATTATCTGTCTGGAAACTGTAGAAAAGGCTCCCTTTCCTTTAGAAGCTGCAGAAATGTGAGTTGAACCCCATAAAAATGGGGCTTTTCCTTCTTTGCTTTTCCCCCTTTGCAAAATGAGCTTTGCTTTTCCCCCTTTGCAAAAAAAAAAAGCTGCAAAACTTTCAGCTGATCCTCAAAAAAGCTGGGCTTTTAGAGGAGGAAACCAGAAAAACATAATTCTTGTTTCCTCCTCTAAAAACGAGGTGAGCCCTATGGTCCGGTGTGCCCTATGGAGCGAAAAATACGGTATATTTATGTAGTTTGCTCTTTGCTTGTGTGCTTGGGGTGCTTTGTAACAGGATTGTCAGAATTTCAACAAGGTTATGGCCAATTCAGCACCTCTGTTGATAGTCCTGTATTTTTGATAATTTGGGTTTTGTGCTGTATGCACTGCTGAAGCCTGCGACAAAGGCTCTCGAGTGAAACATTTTACAAGTGCCTGAGTTTTATATTCTTCATCAGGGCTGATACAGGTGTAATCCTTTTACGCTGCAGTACTGGACATGTCTACTCTAAAGTAAGCCCAGCCAAGTTGAGCAATTGGGCAGGCAGGCATGCTTGAGTTTAATCCCGTGGTTCAGACGGCCATTCTCAATTGTGGACCAGCTTCTCCCTTGCAGGTTCTGGACAGGCAATCTTGCATGTTTCAGCTGCTTCCTTGAGCAGGCTCTTCTCAGGCCTCCTGCAAGCCAAGGTGAGACAAAAACGTGGGTTGTTTTCTGATTAACTTTTGGATGGTATTTGAAACCCCACTTGCAAGTGCTGCCTCCACTCTACATGACACCAGAGAAGAGATCTTAGCCCTCTTCTGAGTCAGGAAGGATGCGGGGCAGTGGATGCCACAAATATTTGAGTAGATGCCGAGGCCAGCCAAAATCACCGGTCTCCTAGCCTTACTAAAGTGTAAGCAGGTGTCACCCAAGCTTTGTTCCTTACCCAACCTGAGCACCCTTGTGTCCTTGAGCTTTGATTTCCTCCGCATCGTCTGCAGCTATGAGCCCTACGTTACTCTGGTCTCCTACTTCAGCTTCATTGGTAAATCAGTTCAGCAAAATGACTATAAACTTAATATCTGTAGGCAAATAGGAATGCTTGGACCCCGCTTTGCACAGCCTGAGTTATTTCCCATAAGCCTGCTCATGGTGGCTGCTTTCTTTCTCTCTGCAGAGTTCGATTATTCCCGGCCCGCCATTCCTGTTTGGAGCATGCGCAGTCCTCCTAGCTTTTCTGGTTGCCTTATTCATCCCCGAGCACAGTAAAGCCAGCAGCACCAGAAAGCACACCAACAGCATCAGCAGCATACAGAGCAACAACCCCGACCGAGGCAGCGACGAGGACATTGAGCCATTGCTGCAGGACAGCAGCGTGTGAGAGCTAGATTTTCCTAATGTTCATGTAGTCTGCAAGCAAGCAAAACCCATGCACTGAGCTCTGAATCCAGAGCAGGACTTAACTGGAGTGAGCTTTTGATTTGTCAGAAGCTTTGCACATTTCACTCACCTAAGGTACGCTGTGTTGGTGTCCATAGATGTCCCGTCGGGATGGATTTAACCACTTTTCTTTTCCTTTTTAAAAAAATAAGAATTCAACGCAGTTATTTTTCCGTATCTGATTTGGAAATGCTATCAAGCCCCGCACCGGACAGAATATGGAATACACACGGTATCTTGGGAAATCTTCGAACAAAATGGAACTTACTGAGTACACAGATTCACTGTGAGCAGACCACAGCCCCTGCCAATTACTTCTACTGATGGATAAAGATAAGAAAAAACCCTTCGCCATTATGTTCCTACATTTCTAATTAATAGGCTGTCTGGTAAATTGAATATTGTGTAACTAACTACTTAGAAGTGTTACAAGAGAATTTCAGCCGTTGAATATAGATTTGGGTTTTGGTTTCTTTTGGACGTCTTCAACCCTCATTCCCAAGGACTCTTAACCCGTATGCCAGGAGCTCCTTTGGAAACCTTAAAAGGGCAAATGTACTTTCATTGATGGTTAGTAATGCTCACTGTACTAGGTGGCACTACCAGTGTGGCCAGTTTTGACATAGAGGCAAATTAACTGGATGCTGAGGCAATTTACATTTATTTGTGTGTATTTATTGCATCATCTATCACTTTTTATCTGCCGTATGAAGCACTTCCTCTCCTGTTAATTTCACTCCTGCCTTAACTGCTACTTAGTATGCATTTGTTACCAACTCTTATTTAGCCTTCATATCAAACTTCAGAAGAATTTAATGGGTTATAATTATGAAATGCCTCTCCAAAAGAGGCCCTAAAAATGGTTTAGTTTCTACAGAGTATCATGCTATAATTTTTAGAGACATTTTATTAAATTGCACAGATTTCTATGTATTTTGCGGCAGTGGAAATGGACCATTACACACACACAAAAACTAACCAAGTACTCTTTAAGAATGTTTTATATGTATTGAATATATGTAGATATTTGTAAGAAGTTTTACTTTTTCCAGATAAGGTACTGTGTAAATCTTGTATTTATAAATGTAATGATGGTGATGGATATACAGCTTTTATAAAGGATTGTGTAATGACTGAACAAAATAAATATATATATATATATATATATTTTGAAACTTGTTCCGCCTTAAGCAAAGATAACAAACCTTTTGTACTATGCAGTTTGGTTTTTAAGTTAAAAAGCTTCCTAATGCATAATAAATTTGCAACCTATACTATATACATACTACAAGCGTGGTTTTATTTTTATTCCATATATATTTTCTTCCAATACTGAAGCTGAGTTTGAATTATTTGTAGCACATTCTTGGCTAATGTGTTACTGCATATCAGTCTGGGGAAACCCAGCCAGATAGGCGGGTATAAGTAATAAATAATACTAATTTATTATCATCTTAACTCTGAACTTCTTTTCTCCCTACACCCCTACCCTGGCTGCATATCCAGTAATCTAAATGATGGCATTGATAACATACACCAGTGTGGTGTAGTGGTTAAGCGCAATAGACTCATAATCTGGTGAACCGGGTTCGCTTCCCCGCTCCTCCACATGCAGCTGCTGGGTGACCTTGGGCTAGTCACACTTCTTTGAAGTCTCTCAGCCCCACTCACCTCACAGAGTGTTTGTTGTGGGGGGAAAGGAGAATTTTAGCTGCTTTGAGACTCCTTCGGGTAGTGATAAAGCGGGATATGAAATCCAAACTCTTCATCATCTTCTTCTTTTGCCAAACCTCAGAAATGTAAATCCTTGCACTCCTTACTCATTGCACATGTACAAATTTCACAACTGCTTTGCTAGTAACAAGTGTTCCCTTCCCTTCACACTTTTGTTCAGAATAACTAGTATCAGGTAAACAGGATCTCAGAGAGGTGTCAGTGAGCTTTCCCAAGACGAAAACAATATTGTGTAGGTCTCTCAGCATAAGTGAGGTATAAGAAGAACTGCTCACTGTTTCCCTGGCCCTAATTGCAAAGTGAAGAAGTAGGGAAGACAAGTTACTGTGCCGCCGCATTTCACAAGCATTCTTCCTCTCGCTTTGATTATCTTGTGGCTAATTTGGTGATTTGCATCCCAGCGCTGATGATTCTCCATGTCTACAGCTCAGAAAGCTCAGTTGGCAACTCTCAATATGTATGAAGCCAGAGATGCCTTTGTCCATCATTTTCACTGCTGATGCCTTAGACCCAGATACTGTGTTTCCTTGGTACGGCACACACAAGACAGTCTACAGTTGCAAGAGGAAAACTGCATATAGGGTACCTTGCTCTAAGCTTTGCGTAGCTGAATATCAGTGCCTTTTGGAAATGTGCATACTCTATATAAGCTACAGCAAAGTGCTTTGAGGCTGGAGGGATAGCATTCAATAAAACAATCTACCAGCATGATTAGGGACATGGGTGGTGCTGTGGTCTAAACCACTGAGCTTCTTGGATGATCTGCGCGACGGGGTGAGTTGTTGCTCTGTCCCAGCTCCTGCCAACCTAGCAGTTCGAAAGCACATCAGTACGAGTAGATAAATAGATACCGGTGAGACGGGAAGGTAAACAGTGTTTCCATGCGCTCTGGCACTTGTCACAGTGTTCTGGTTGTGCCAGAAGCGGTTTAGTCATGCTGGCCACGTGATCCGGAAAGCTGTCTGTGGACAAACACCGGCTCCTTCGGCCTGAAAGCGGAGATGAGCACCACACCCCATAGTCCCCTTTGACTGGATATAACTGTCCAGGGGTCCTTTACCTTTACCAGTATGATTAATCCAAAGAAAATGTATGATTGTCATAGTGGCTCTGCTTTACTCTGAGCTTATTATCCAGTCTTTCAATTCAAAATAAATTTCCAAAAATCAAACCGCATAAGAAGTAAATACAACAATGAATGGAATAAAAACAACAGTTACAACAATTCTGTAGGCAACTAAGAGTTTAAAAGCCTTGAAAAACAAAAATCTTCACAAGGTATTTAGAGATGAGCTAAAGAGATTTTTCTCAAAAAAAACAAAAAACACAAGCTCATCATCCTGATCTGCTGCAGAGCACACCGCAGCTTCTGTGCCAAGCAAAAAACCAAAGCTTGTAATGGGTTT
This sequence comes from Lacerta viridis, assembly GCA_900245905.1. Taxonomy (NCBI): domain Eukaryota; kingdom Metazoa; phylum Chordata; class Lepidosauria; order Squamata; family Lacertidae; genus Lacerta; species Lacerta viridis. The sequence goes on from OFHU01004166.1 coordinate 379,466, forward strand.
GCTGAAGGAAGACAGTTGAAATCTGGAGAAAGAAGCTGGAAGGCTATCCTGGAGCCACACTCCCAAAAACAGGAGGTGCTTTATGCTAAGAGGAATGGAGATTGGTGAGGATTTCAGTAAACGGCTGCATGTTTAGCATTTAGCAATTCAATAAATGATTGCCTAGGTACGTCAATGGTGGTTTCCTGTTGCAAGAAGTATTTCCTCTGTGATGCTTCTTATCAAAACCAGCTAATATTTCCAAGATATGCATGTTAAAATGTGAAGCAGTACCCTGCAGTTACATTCTGGGTGGAGATACAAAGTCAAAAAAAACGAGTGTACAAGGTTGCAGGGCCCTTTTATTTTTCAAGCTTTTGTGCTGCCAAAGGCTCAAGTGGTTGGGGTTTGAAGAAGACTGCAGCCTTAATGAGTTGCAGGACGGGCTCCCATACTAGGTGCAGCTTTGAAGGAAGCTTGCTTTAGGGGTTAAAATATCCGAAAATCCAGACTGTTGCATTCTCTTCCTTGAAATGCTCACAGCGAAATCTCAGGGGTGTGTTAGGTTGTCAGTGTCTCTGTAAAGGATTGTAACATTTCTGTTATTACGGAGAAGTAGTCATAGGAGAAAATCCGAAGTGAAGTCGTACATCAATCTACAATACCTAACATGTTGTTAAGTCTGACTTTGCCTCAGGCACTGACCTTCAAGTATTAAGTTAAAACATGAGCTGTGAGCATTAGCATCTGAGGCTTCCTTTTTTCTTTGAAGAAACACAACACACTTAAGGCAGCAGATCTGTTTATCTGCATAACAATGGCTTATGTTTCAACACTGCAGGCCAATTCCCCAAAGACTTGTTTTGCTATGAAAAAGCCCCATAGAAAGTAGGTGTAAGGAGCGGAAGGGAAAATTACAAAGAAAAAGTTAAACTTCAAATGTGTGTTGATTGCAATTCATGGTGCGCTGATAGCTTGACCTACATCGTTGAATTCTTATTTTTCTAGCTTGCCTCCTTGAATTTCATGAAGATTAATTTTGTGTTGCGCTATCTTGGCTTGCACTCACAATGCCTTTTCTTAAATGATGACGAATGGGTAGCCATATATAACCAAAGGCCGGGATGTTTTCCATGTTGTGCTTTGTCTAATTGCTTGGATCTAAAGGCCCTTAATTATTTTTGCTGTAATCTTCCGGCTGAGAGCCAGGTTTTGCATATGCGGCCTGCAAGAATTCCTGGGTTTATGCGAGGAATGTAAGATGAGATGGTAGCTCACAATCTCGGCTGAAATCTGGGGCTTCAAAATGCACATCAGACTTCAGAAGATGTCTTATTTGAGACCTGTCTGTTGATGGGTCCCATGGTACATTGTTTCCATTGATACAAGATATGGCCATGACTCTTGTGCCTGCAAAAATGTGCCTTAATATATGGATGTGGACCAAACCATTCTGGCAGCTAAAGCTGAGAACCATAACACATAATATAGTGTATTGTGATTGGCGTTTGACGGAAGTAAAGGATGTTATCAGCTAGGGTCATAGTTGATGATCAATAAGGGTGACAATAGCTTGTGCTATATTTTGGAAGAGTCCTGCTTGGCTCTGTTCTGTATCTGTTTGACTTTATCCAGGTCTCCCTTTACGGCTGCTGTGGGTTTGGTGTTAGCCATAATCTGCATCGATCTACCATGCATTGTCCTTCTGAATATTTCAGTTATGTACGGCCTCATGTTTTCCTGTATTCCACAGAGGAGGGTGGAAATCTGGCGGAAATCTGGCAAATAAACCCAAAAATGCTGTCAAGAAAAAATGGATTTATGGGCCTCATAAAAAATATTCATTTATTAAGGTAAAGGTGAAGGGACCCCCGACCGTTAGGTCCAGTCGCGGACTACTCTAGGGTTGCAGCGCTCATCTCGCTTTAGTGGCCGAGGAAGCCGGTGTACAGTTTCCAGGTCATGTGGCCAGCATGACTAAGCCGCTTCTGGCGAACCAGAGCAGCACATGGAAACGCCATTTACCTTCCCGCCAGAGCGGTACCTATTTATCTACTTGCACTTGTGCTTTCAAACTGCTAGGTTGGCAGGAGCTGGGACCGAGCAACGGGAGCTCACCCCGTCACGGGGATTTGAACCGCCAACCTACTGATCGGCAAGCCCTAGGCTCTGTGGTTTAGACCACAGCGCCACCCGCATTTATTAACTTGGCGTAATTCTGCTCGAAGGAACTAGGTACCAAACTTAAGTCTTGCATGCCGGTCTGAAATCCTAATCACATTGCTTCTGGCTTTTTAAGCTAAAGAATCAATAAATCAGGGTCTCTGTAAGTCTTGTGGGGGCCAAATGCTTTCCAACTGGGATACTGCCAAATATATACAACACTATTTGAACCAACTGCGCTATAATAATGAGGGTGGTAGTAAACAATAAGAGAGTTTATGTGTATGTCTACTTTTGATTTTATTTTGGCACCCACAGCTAGAAGAAACTTCTCCTCAGCCACTTTCTGAGGTAAAAATTTACTGGGCATGATTCAGCTAACTTTTTGTGTTGGTGTAGGGAGTAGCACTAAGTGCAAGGCAATTTCCTGCCTCCTTTCCCTGCCAAACCTGCCGACGCCATCCCCAGATTTGTTCCAGAGTGTTGAGGGAATCCTCCAAACAGATTTAAGCAAAATGCAGGGGGAGGAGAGGGCGAGCGCATTCTGTGGCCCAAGAAGAAATTACTGTGCTGATGAAAACTAAGCCAGAACGCTAGGTGAATGCAACCTGTTCCGTCCTTCCCCTTCTGTAATTTTACTTCTGAGGTCAGTCTCTCCAAATGCTAGATCTGATCAGGTAGGATTCTGGTAAACCTCAGCGTAAATAGAGTTGCTTTCATAACTTGTCCTGAATTCATGAAGAATGTTCACACCCGGGCTGCTTGCATACCACACATTTATAACGTTTTTTAAAAAATATATATTTTATTTTATTTTTTATTTTGACGCCTTCCATTGTAACTATCCAACCTCCCAAAATTTCAACACCTCTTGTTTTAACAGTACAAATTCTACAAACACCTTCCACATCTCCTCAAAATCATTTCTGCATATTCCCCGTCTTAATTTTATCATTAATAGCTACCTCACATGTAAAGCATATTTAAAACACGCAAGTCTCCTTGCCCAAATCGCAGGAACTGTAGTTTATGCTGGGAATTGTAACTGTCTCTCTGTGTGAGGGGGTATTCTTTGAAGAAAGCAAAGGTATTCTGCCTCAGTATTGTCTGTTCTCCAGGGTCTTTTTCACTGGTCTTTTTCCATCTGCTATCTCAGTGCTGGGTCCAGGGCCGGCCCTTCCATGAGGCAGGGTGAGGCGTCTGCCTCAGATAGCAGGACCCACAGGATCAATCAGCAGATTCTGATGTAGATCTTTATATCCCCCATGCTGCAACTGCTAGACAACCTCAGATAGCCCAGACTTGTTTACACTCATAGTTAGAACAGCCTGTGGTTAGCAATATGGTTTATTCGTAGGTTTCAGCAGGTATAGAACTCGCTTACACCTGTAACTGGGACAACTAGTGGACAGGATGTGACTCTGTCGCCTGCATCAGTATCTAAATTCAAAGGAACATTGATTAAATAACGAATAAGATAATAAAGCATTCAAGGATAGGCTGTAAACTTCTGAGCCAATGGAGGAAAGAGGGAGGAACCATGTGGCCGGGTTGAGGAAATAAACATTGTCAATTTTGGGTGTGCCATCACCTCCTGGCAAATAGAAGGGGAAGAAATGGAGGCAGTGAGAGATTTTACTTTCTTGGGTTCCATGATCACTGCAGATGGTGACAGCAGTCATGAAATTAGAAGACGCCTGCTACTTCTTTCTTTCTTTTTTTTTTGAAAGTAAATGTTTTATTATTGGTCACAGAATACACTGTTGAGTCTAGAAGGCAAGAGCCAATCTGCATTCAGATGAAGCAAACTCACGAGTCACAGTATGGCAGCTTGTATTCTTCTGGTCCATCAAGCTTCAGTGATACTTCCTCCAGCGATCATGTTTCATATGGTCAAAGGTCCAGACGTAGCTCAAAACCACATAGGCAGTTAGCATCATGGCCAGGCCACCAATGCCTGGTTTCCTCACATCAATGTACTTTTTGACAAATCTGTCATAGCCTCCTCGGACACCAATAACAAACCCAGCTGGGGTGTAATCTCGAGTTGCTAACCAGGTTGGCAACTGCCCCACTTTTACATCCGGCAGCCTCATATCTTTCACTGGAACAGATTGGTCTGCCATCTTGAAGCTGCCGCAGCATCTCCCTCAAGACGCCTCCTTCTTGGGAGAAAAGCAATGACAAACCTAGACAGCATCTTAAAAAGCAGAGACATCACCTTGCTGACAAAGGTCTGTATAGTTAAAGCTATGGTTTTCCCAGTAGTAATGTATGGAAGTGAGAGCTGGACCATAAAGAAGGCTGATCGCCGAAGAATTGATGCTTTTGAATTATGGTGCTGGAGGAGACTCTTGAGAGTCCCATGGACTGCAAGAAGATCAAACCTATCCATTCTTAAGGAAATCAGCCCTGAGTGCTCACTGGAAGGACAGATCCTGAAGCTGAGGCTCCAATACTTTGGCCACCTCATGAGAAGAGAAGACTCCCTGGAAAAGACCCTGATGTTGGGAAAGATTGAGGGCACAAGGAGAAGGGGACGACAGAGGACAAGATGGTTGGACAGTGTTCTCGAAGCTACCAACATGAGTCTGACCAAACTGCGGGAGGCAGTGGAAGACAGGAGTGCCTGGCGTGCTCTGGTCCATGGGGTCACGAAGAGTCGGACACGACTAAACGACAACAACATTTTGGACACCCGCTCTTGCAAGAATGTTCTGTAATCAATAACCCTTTGCTGCTTCACCAAATTTGTTCAGATTTTATTTTGAGGGTCTCAAGGCCCACTTCTAACACCCCGCTTGCTCCTGATGTAGATCCTCACGCAACCCTTCTTCCCCGGAGGCGGGGAGTGCCGTTTTGGGGTTTGCCTCAGGTGCCAAACATCTTGGGTTGTCCCTGGCTGGGCCCAGCAAACCCTAACTTGTATCAGTCCCACTCCCAGCCAGCATGACCAATGGTCAGGTATGAATGGGAATTGTTGGCTAACAACCTCTGCAGGGTCACAGGCCCCCCAATTCTGCTTTAGCTGAAGATGCCAAGGACCTTCTGCATGCAAAAATGTATAATGTCTTTGCTGAGGTCATTAAAACGATGGGGTGCAATATTCCTGCCCCGCCCCCCCCAGTAGAAGAACTAGCAGTAGTAATCCTGACATTCCAGACTATATTTACCATTGAAGAATGGGGCTAATGCTGATCCAAGGGCAATAAAATTTCCTACTTTCTGCCAGTTAGGTGACTTTTATGGTTTGCAATATACTAGTGTACTTGAAATGAAAAACTAAACTCAAGTGCAGTAAATGTATCTAAATATTAGCATGTGCATCTGAAATGGCTGCTTTGCATAGCAGTTTAAGAATGGGATTATTTCTAACTGCTGCAGGAAAAGCTTTTGAAACAGCTTCCTCTGAATGACTGTGTCTTGCAGTCAACTGGCCACTAGCTGGCATTGTTATACAGCTTTTACCATGGATGCATCACATCATCACTTTTGAAGGATATGTGTGTGTGTTTATTTTAAAAGGTGGGAAAAGATATTGGATTTCTGTGCATCTGGGAGTGTTGGTTTTTTTGTTTTTTTTAAAAAAGTATTTGCCGGTAGCTGGTGAATTTTCAGCTATCTTAAGTAAAAGGAAAACAGATCCTGTTTCGAAAGACAGAAAGTTGGTGCAGAATAGTGGCTAAATGACTGACAGCGCAATTGGATGTCCCTACTCAGAAGCACGTGCCACTGAGTTTAATGGGGCTTACTCTCAGGTAAGTCAGTACTGTATAGCATTGCAGCCTGAGCAATGCTTTGAGAAGACCCTGTTTCAAATTCTGCTCTTTCACAAACTCATTAGGAGGACCTAGGCAAGTTCCTCCCCCAGCCACATCTCTAACATAGAGATAATAATACGGATTTATTTTACAGAATTGTTGGAAGGATTACAGCTCGCATTTGTGTGTGTGTGTGTGTTTTGCATTTTCATCACAATGTGTTTGAATAGGGGGTAGTTTATAAATTCTTGAAATACCGGTAAATACATAAAATAGATGCCTGTAAAGCTGTTTGCACACTTTTAGTTCTCTAAACACGCTACGCATTAAAAGTCATTTTTAGCGGATTCCTGTTGTTTTCTGCCATACATTCAAATTGTTTTTCACCATGTATTTAATATATCACAATCAATTCAAAACGTTGAATTTTGTCAAAATACATAGAAAGGTTACGAGTGGAGAAGAGCACATATTATTATTATTATTATTATTTTAAAAAAATCATTTGCAAAGCAATCATAAGGCATTCTTTGTGTCTCTTCTTCTGTCCTGGGTTCAAAAGGCTTTGCTTCTCCAAATACGCCTTATACCTCTGTGCCTGCCTGTCTTCATCATACCAAGCTAAACCATAAAAATTCACTGATTTGGCCAGGGCAAAAGAAAGGCAATTAAGTACAGCTATCTCAGCTTCCCTCCTCTTCCCTCCACTCTTTCTTAATGCCATTAGCTAAGTCGCTTTGATGTCACCGTAACCTTTGGTCCTTATATGAGGCAGTTATCTGCTTCTGCTGCACTTAACAAGGCTATCTCCAATTTAAGATTTTCAAATGGGGATGCTAGTATTGCAGCCGACTGCTATTGATTCAGCTGCTCAGATGTCACAGCAGGGATTGCAAGCTTTGGACCAGGCAACAGACTAGGGCAATGGGGAAGCATGTGATTCTTTATTTTGAGGTCCATGGATACAGCTTCGGGATAAATCAACCCTGGAATGCCTATAAGCCATGGGGTTTTGAACTGAGAGTGTAGACCAAGTTATATTTTAACCTCTTGGAAGGAGCTGATAGAACCCCTGGGGTTGGATCGTGCAGATTTGTCTTGCTATCATAATTGTTTAGCTGGGTAAACCTATTACGGACCAGCATTTTGCACCACTTTAGATCTGTCATAAGGACGCGGGTGACGCTGTGGTCTAAACCACTGAGCCTCTTGGGCTTGCTGATCAGAAGGTCAGCGGTTCGAATCCCTGCGACGGGGTGAGCTCCCGTTGCTCGGTCCCAGCTCCTGCCAACCTAGCAGTTCGAAAGCACACCAAAAAGTGCAAGTAGATAAATAGGTACCGCTCCGGCAGGAAGGTAAATGGCGTTTCCATGCACTGCTCTGGTTTCGCCAGAAGCGGCTTAGTCATGCTGCCACATGACCCGGAAAAACTGTCTGCGGACAAACGCCGGCTCCCTCGGCCTGTAAAGCGAGATGAGCACTGCAACCTCAAGAGTTGTCTGCGACTGGACTTAACTGTCAGGAGTGACCCACTTTAGATTGAGCTGTAGTGCATCATGAGGCATGAAATGGAATACAACCCCGGATATCTAATAATAACAGACACTCTGAGTGCCCTTATTTTTCAGGGACCGTCCTGGATTTACAGAAGCCATCCCAATTTCTGATTTGATCCCAGAATGTCCTGCTTTTCCTTGGGACATTCCTACATTCCTATTTTCATTGGAGCAATGTTGAAAAGGTATGGTAGGATGTCCCTATTTTCGTCGGAGAAATGTTGGAGATTATGGCATTATCTGACCCCCCGAGCTATCTGAAGGCAGCCCTGTATAGGGTAGGTTTAAAAATATATTATTATTATTATTATTATTATTATTATTATTATTATTAGTTGGAAGCTGCCCAGAGTGACTGGGGCAACCCAGTCAGATGGGTGGGGTATAAATAGTAAAATCATTATTTTGGAATAGAACATCCCTATTTGTATCAGGAAAATGCTGGAGAGTATGTAATGATGATGATGATGATAGTAATATAATTTGAGATATTTGGAGAAATTTCTGTAATAGTTACACAACAGTAAAAAAGCTAAAGGTAAAGGACCCCTGGACAGTTAAGTCCAGTCAAAGGCGATCTCACTTTCAGGCCGAAGGAGCCGGTGTTTGTCCACAGACAGCTTTCCGGGTCACATGGCCAGCATAACTAAACCGCTTTTGGTGCAACGTGATGGAAACCAGAGCGCACGGAAATGCCATTTACCTTCCTGCCAGAGTGGTACCTCTTTAACTACAGTAGTTGCCCTGGTGTGCTTTCAAACTGCTAGGTTGGCAGAGGCTGGGACAAACCAACAGCAGCTCACCTTGTTGCGCGGATTCGAACTGCTGACCTTCTGATTGGCAAGCCCAAGAGGCTCAGTGGTTTAGACCACAGCCACCTGCGCCCGAATAAACAAGCACACAATCACTGATAGGTCCACCCGCCATTGTGAGGCTCAAAGCAATGAAGATGATGCCTCCCCAGCTGTTGCCATTGGCTGTGGGTTTCTTGTGATGTCACAAAAGCACTTGGCAACTGAGTGGATATAAAGGCAGGCCAAGGGGAAAGCCCTTTTCTGTTTCCAGCAGGACACACCTGGCAATGGATGTGACATTCAGCACTGCCCAGGTTTCTTCCACTTGGAGGAGGCAAAGTGGTGAATGGAAGGAGGCAATCCTCTGGCAGTGGGATGCTAGGGAGCGATAATAAGGCAAGTTTGCTTGCTTGAAGGCTGCTGGTATCCGTGGTTGGAAGCTGGCGGACGTCTCATTGATGGACCTAAGAGAAGCTGGCAGATGTTGGTGAAAACATTATCTGGAGAGCTCATCTCAGACTGCAGCAAGCAGATGAAGGGTAAAGGTAAGGGTAAAGGACCCCTGGATGGTTAAGTGCAGTCAAAGGCTTTGGTTGCCACACTCATCTTGCTTTCAGGTTAAGGGAGCCGGCGTTTGTCCACAGACAGCTTCCCGGCTCATGTGGCCAGCAGGACGAAACTGCTTCTGGCACAAAAGAACTCTGTGACGGAGACCAGAGCGCATGGAAACGCCATTTACCTTCTCGCCACAGCATTACCTATTTATCTACTTGCACTGGTATGATTTTGAACTGCTAGGTTGGCAGAAACTGGGACAGAGCAACAGGAGCCCACCCTGTTGCAGGGATTCCCCGCCAGGGGTGCATGCTCAGGATGGGGTGCAAAAATCACACTAGAAAGAACTCAAACTCCAGATAAGACTTGGCAGATGAGCCACTCTGGGGACTCAGCTACACACAGTTCATTATATCGTTTTAACTGCGTTACAAACCTGAGACACCAGATGGTGCTGTAGAGCAAAAAACTTTGTCTATGCAATTTTTACACAGTTCCCTTTCCTTTTGTTATAATGATTTAATTTATGACATATTTATAGTGTTTCCTCCCATGTGTAGATCCAGCCTGGGTTGCACTTAGGCTCCTCCTCCTCTTCATTCTCCCACAGTCCTCCTCCTCTTCCCACAAGGCTACAATGGTGGCATATCATATTCCTAACCTTTAAAGCCCTAAATGGCCTCGGTCCTGTATACTTGAAGGAGCGTCTCCACCTCCATCGTTCAGCCTGGACACTGAGATCCAGAGCCGAGGGCCTTCTGGCAGTTCCCGCATTACGAGAGGTGAGGTTACAGGGAACCAGGCAGAGGAAGAAGAAGAAGAAGAAGAGTTTGGATTTGATATCCCGCTTTTCACTACCCGAAGGAGTCTCAAAGCGGCTAACATTCTCCTTTCCCTTCCTCCCCCACAACAAACACTCTGTGAGGTGAGTGGGGCTGAGAGACTTCAAGAAGTGTGACTAGCCCAAGGTCACCCAGCAGCTGCATGTGGAGGAGCGGAGACGCGAACCCGGTTCCCCAGATTACGAGTCTACCGCTCTTAACCACTACACCACACTGGCTCTCAGTGCCTTCAGGGCCTTCTCGGTAGTGGTGCCCACCCTGTGGAACACCCTTCCATCAGATGTCAAGGAAATAAGCAGCTATCCTATTTTAAGAGACAGCTGAAGGCAGCCCTGTTTAGGGAAGTTTTTAATATTTAATGCTGTATTGTTTTAACATTCGTTTGGGAGCCGCCCAGAGTGGCTGGGGAAACTCAGCCAGATGGGCGGGATACAAATATTATTATTATTATTATTATTATTATTATTATTATTATTATTGCCAAAGGCACAAGGGAGCACCCAGACTACATTTTACATGCAAGTTTGTTTTGTCTACTTATAAACGTTTTTTTTTTTTTAAAAAAACAACAAACCAGAAGCCTTCCTTTTGGGACTTAGAGGGACAGAACTACCCAAAATGTATAGAAATTTATTCATGTATGTGACTATAGTGGTAAGAATGTTACTTGACTAAAAATGGAAAGAAGAAGTCCCAGCGAAAGAAGAATGGATACAAAAACTTACGGAATGTGCAGAAATGGCGAAACTTACTGGATGAATAAGAAATCAAGATGACAGTTTTTACAAAAGAATGGAAATGGTTTATTGAGTATTTACAGACAAACTGTAAACAGATTAGAACATTGGCAGGAATATTGTAATAACCTGCAGTTTTAGAATAGTATATATTTAAAGCAGATGAATAAATGAGCCAATTAAGTTAATTTGGATATGCAGAATAAATAAAAAATGAATTTAAGGAACAGTAGAAAGAGGGGGAAGGAAGAAAGTATAAAGAATTTTTTCAGAAAGAAATCCAAGCTCATCCAATTGTTTCAATTTCCGACTCATGTGAACCCAGTGCAGTTCTGAATCTCTTTAGCCACCTTACAGCAAACTTTACTGCTTTTTTTACATCGCCTTCTCAAACAGTTACGCGAGCCCAATATAACTCAGGAGCTCCCTGGTATAATTCTGTATGTAAACAAGCCAAACTCCAACTGCGCTCAATATACAATGAGTATAAAAACTCAGGTGCTTCCAGCTTACCATCTATATACTTTCAAGCCAAATTAGTCTATAAACAGGCTCTGAAAATGGCAAAACGGGAGTGGCAGTCTACCCGTTGGCAAGCCTTGATCTTAGCTTCCAAATCCCGCAGAGCTAATGAATTCTGGTCACTAATTAACAGTAGAGCTAGGAAATATCCCTTGACTGTTATCCCGGCCCCTACTTGGGAACAGTTCCTTAGGAAATGTTTCTCACAGGCAGAAGCTCCGGTTCCTCATCTGGAGCACTTGTTCGAACACCTACCCAGATGGCCGCCCACAGATCCAGGCGAAATATCAGTCCTAATATCCCAGTTGAAAGTGGGTAAGGCCCCCGGCCCTGACCTGGTTCCTGCAGAGGCCATTAAATCACATCCTGAGTGGTGGTCAGGAATCCTGGCCAAAACCTTTGACGCCATTAATGTTACTGGCTGTATTCCCAAGACATGGAAGGAAGCCATTATTATACCAATCTATAAAAAAGGTCCTCCTGCTGATCCAGGGAACTATCGTAGTATCAGCCTCCTTTCGACTATAGGGAAAATTTATGCCCGCTTGTTGCTGTCTAAACTGTCTCAATGGGCAGAAGAATCCAACCTGATTGGCCATGAACAAGCGGGCTTTAGACCCAATCGTTCCACCATAGATCATGCCATAATCCTTTATCACCTTGCAAGGAAATACTCCTTCCCCAGTCGAGGACATTTATGCGCTGCCTTCATAGACCTGAAGGCAGCCTTCGACAGCATCCCCAGAACCATTCTATGGGAGAAATTGGCGAGGTGGGGCATTGATAAAAGGCTCCTTTGGCTCATGATCCAACTGCATGGTGGATCCTCTGCCAGAATTAGACTTACCCCCGCTGGTGACCTTACAAATGCGGTCCCGATAAATAAAGGAGTCCGACAAGGTTGTATATTAGCACCTTACCTTTTCAACCTGTTTGTCAGTGATATGAGAGAGCCTCTAAACGAGTCGCACGCTTACATTCACGCCCCCCGCATCGCAAACTACCGTTGTCCGCTGCTTTTATACGCAGATGATGCGGTGATCCTTTCTTACTCAAGGGTTGGGCTATGTAGGGCGTTAAAGATCTTTACTGCTTACTGTCAATCTAACCAATTGTCCATCAACCACTCAAAATCAAAAGTTGTAGTCTTCTCTAGAAGTCGGAAACTTTTTCAGTGGAAGCTTGGTGGAGTAAAAATAGATCAAGTTTTTAAGTTCCAATATCTAGGGATTGTTTTCCAATACAACCTGAGCTGGAAATCCCAAGTTCTACATCTACTTAACAAGGGCAAAACTCTATCGCATGCACTTCTCCAGTTCTTTTTCTCAGACGGAGCCCTACACGTGCCCTCGGCTTTAAAGGTGTACAACGCAAAAGTTATTACCACTCTTACTTATGCTGCTCCGCTTTGGGCAGCTCTGGTAAATCCGGCCCCGCTGGAGGTGCTGCAAAATCAGTTTCTTCGCCGGCTTTTAAAACTCCCTACGTGTGTTAGTAATGCAGCTATACGACTAGAATTGAAGATTCCTTCACTAGAGACTCTCTTATGGAAACGAATATTCACCTACTGGTTAACTCTTTGGCATAGATTACCCAGCCATTATCTCGTCCAATGTCTTTGGCGTGACGAATTTGCAAACCCTTGGACTGGGAAAATCCACGCCAAACTTCTGTCTTTTGGAATCTCTCCTTCAGATTCGCTTAAATTAGACCCTGCTTCGGCAAAAAGATTAATCAAACAAAGACTGGACGATTTGGAGCTGCAGCGTAATCATATGCTGGGTGGGGGTGTCTGCTCGCCTCGGAATTTTGGAGTTACTCCAATACATCATGTCCCTCTATACCTATCCTCCCTCTCCACTGCTGGGCACCGATTCGCTTTCACCAAAGCGAGGTTTAATGTTTTTCCTTCTAATGTCCTGAGACATAGATTTTCCAAGGGCCTAGTTTCCTAGTTTCCGAAGGTGAGTTTTGAAATGTTAAAATGTTTGTAAAATTATTGGAATGTATAAAACAAAATCATAAATAAAATAAAATAAAATAAAATAAGTTATAAATAGGTTTTTATACCATTTTAGTTGGTTTTGAGGATTCCTGTGAATTTGTCTGTTTCTCATACCCTTGGAGACCTTCTCGTTCGTTTTGGAGAAGTGATTGTGGCTCCATTGGGGAAAAAAAACCCCCCCAAGATATTCAGGATTTTAGTGTAGTTATGGGGGAATATTAAGACAAGAAGCATATTGGCTCATCATGTCCAGCATGTCGGCTTTCCTTTGCCTTCTGGTTGGCCACTGTGAGAAAGAGGCTGTTTGGAGGGAGGGGGGAATCTCCTTTTTTAAAAGCCTTTGACCGCAGAACTGAGTTTTCTGTTTTGCTGACTCTTCATTTTGATACTCGAAACATACGTATTTTAAGTGTGCAGCTTTGGAACTTGTTTGAAAAGTGGGGTATGCGTTTTTTAAAACAAGGAGGCGCGATGGTCCCTGGTTCCATCAGAGTAATTGAAATATCTTCCTGCCTTCCAGTTGGTGCCCTTTCCAGTCTTAATGGGACTTTGAAATATTAAATAGCACTTCGGCATATTTGCATTTGAATAATGAACTCCCAGTTCCAATTTCTTACGGAGATGTGCCGTGTTTACTTGCATGACATCTGTAGAGTTCAGTGACATGCTCTTTTGAGTTTCGCATTCAGAAGCTGCAAATTATCTAATTCTGTATGCGGGGGGGGGGATAATCATTTTTAAAATGGAATATTGCTTGAGGAAAAAAGATCAGAAAAGGGAAAAAAATTGTTCTGTTTATATTATCTCTATATCTCAATCAATCAATCAATCAATCATCTATCTATCTGTCATGTACAGCATAAAATACCCCCCTCTCCACACACATATAAAAAGGATTTCCACTAACTGGAAATGAAGCAGTGTGACTACTCCAAAACCCCATACACTGTTGAAATTTGGCTCATGTGGGACTGCCACAGGAGCAACATGAGCCCAAATAATCATGAATGTACAATAAGAAGGGTGTTTGGAGGGCCCCACATACTGTCTCTGCCTATTTTTCAATTTTGACGCTGAGATTTCAGACTAAAAAGTTTGTCAGATGAGTGCAAGCTGGAAGCCATTTTCATTCCACTAATAAAATCCAGTTCGCTCCAGATTTACATCTGTGTTGATTTGAAAATAAATATATTTCCCAACTTTTATGAAACTATAAAGAACACCCACTCTCTACCGACATACAAAAGGCTGGCAGGGGTGGGGGGGGGTGGGGGCAAAGAGATAAAGGTCCATTAAATCCTTGAACGTTTATGAAGGGCTTGATATTGGACAGAATATTTATTGCAAAGATTAAAAGGGTTGGCTTTCGGTGTGGCATTTCTAAATCACTTATTTCTTCCTCGCCTTTGATATTGAGCTCAAGAGGCCAGTTGAGGGAGAGAGGCAGGGCAGAGGAAGCTGGTGCCAAGGCTTGTGTTAATTTAAAAACAATAAAAACTTCGCTTACTAAGCAGAAAGCAGAAAAGGGGAAGAAAATAAAGCTGAGAACTTGTGACTGCAGAAGATCTGCAGAATGGTTATATTGGAAGGGGAATGTCTCCATCTGTTGCATATTCTTATGTTCTGTTTATACGGTTGCATGCACCCCAATCTCTGAGTGCCAGGGGTTCCAGAGCTTTCCTAGAGTCTGGTTTCCTTGGAGCAAAGGTAAGCAGAGCCTGTGGTGTCTTTAAAAAGGTAGCGGTAGAGGACCCTTGACAGTTAAGTCCAGTCACGAACGACTCTGGGGTTGCGGCACTCATCTCGCTTTACTGGCCGAGGGAGCCGGCGTTTGTCCGCAGACAGTTTTTCCGGGTCATGTGGCCAGCATGACTAAGCCGCTTCTGGTGAAACCAGAGCAGTGCACGGAAACGCCGTTTACCTTCCCGCCAGAGCGGTACCTATTTATCTACTTGCACTCTGACGTGCTTTCAAACTGCTAGGTTGGCAGGAGCTGTTTGGTGTAGTGGTTAAGAGCGGCAGACTCGTAATCTGGGGAACCGGGTTCGTGTCTGCACTCCTCCACATGCAGCTGCTGGGTGACCTTGGGCTAGTCACACTTCTCTGAAGTCTCTCAGCCCCACTCACCTCACAGAGTGTTTGTTGTGGGGGAGGAAGGGAAAGGAGAATGTTAGCCGCTTTGAGACTCCTTCGGGTAGTAAAAAGCGGGATATCAAATCCAAACTCTTCTTCTTCTTCTTCTTCTTCTTCTTCTGGGACCGAACAACGGGAGCTCACCCCGTCATGGGGATTCGAACCGCTGACCTCCTGATCGGCAAACCCTAGCCTCAGTGGTTTAGACCACAGTGTCACCTGCGTCCCTGCGGTGTCTTTAGGATATAGGTAAAAAAGGTAAAGGTAAAGGATCCCTGGACAGTTAAGTCCAGTCAAAGGCGACTATGGGGTTGTGGCGCTCATCTTGCCTTCAGACCGAGGGAACTGGCGTTTGTCCACATACCGGTTTCCGGGTCATGGGATGAGCGCTGCACCTTTTCCCTTACCTGCACCACCTCCGTATTTGCAAGCAACAACTTCTCTCCAACTGATAGGCATTTTCATAGGCAGGCTAGGCAGTTGGTTCTGGGATTCTGCCCCCCCCCCGGATAGTTGCTTAGTTTGCCTGCACAGTTAGTCGGGTGCCGAAGTTCAGAATGAATTATGTTCCGGTCTGTCTCATACTTTTAAAGGTAAGCCTGTCATACAAGCGTGTCTCCCTTCCTTAGAGATCTGGTTTTGTGACCTTCCCTTTTTGTAGTGAAAAGAGTATCCGAGAGGCCTCTTGTACAGAAAGATCTTTTGTCAAGGTATTGATAAGAAATTTTCAAGAAGAGTAAAAGTGCATCGCTGAGGCGGATTCGAGTGTAGCCTTTTCAAACACCACCGGCGTTTAAAGTGCTGAAAACTGTTTCAAATTCACTTCCCCTGTGTCTGGAGGCCTTCCTTACTGTGGCAGTTTTCTCACTCCCATTATCTGTGAACTCACTGTGTTTCCAGTGCTGGGTTATAAATCTGCATTCACACAACCGTTATCCAAAATGGAAACGTGTCCTGTGCTTTGTCATAAGATACTACCATTTTATGTGTTCTTGGAACCCTTAAGCAGCTCCTAATATATCTCTAGCCAAGCTGTCAGCATCTTTGGTTTGGGTAAAGACACTGACAGCCTGTAAATGTCCCCTGGTGTGTACCCAAACAGAAATGAAGCGAAGCCCAGTGAGCTGTGGAACACACAGGGAGAAACGTCTTCAACACACTTTAAGAATGCAGTGTGTACACACTCTTACATCCTGAAGAAAGAACCTGGGAGAGCATATACACGGCCCTGCAGCTTTCTTCTAAGTTGAGATGTACCCCTACTTTGGGAGCCTTGCGCTTTTCAGAAGCCACGCTGCCTGGCACCCAGAAGTAAACATGGTCAGAACAGCTAATGTGGTGGTGTTCAAACGCATACCAGACTTTATTCTAAAAGCTCTCATTGGAGAGAAGATCTCCTCCAGAGGAGGAGAGGAGGAGGAGACCCTGCTGCCCTAACTGGAGTCCTTCCACTGCCTTCTGCTAGCAGAATGGGCTAGTTGAATCTGGTCCATAATCTGTGTCCCACTGGCCTAGTAAATAAGGGCAGCAGCCATCTTCTTAATCTGAACTCTAGAATATCGACTAACACACTCAGGGCAGCGAATGCAGCCAACAGGTTCCCTGGAGCGTGGTCCTCATGTTCATCTACTGTGGTCACACCACTGCTTCTTCTCCCACAACCTACGAGGACAACATAAGGCACGTCTGTAGCGATCAGTGCCATGAGATTTGTGGATGTCACTATGGGTGCTTTTCGGATAGAACTCTTGCCCTGTGGCTTTACTCTTGATTACATTCTTTATACACAACCACCAGTTTGTTGCATCTTGAAAATATTGGTAGTCTATTGTGTCACTCTGTGATGGCAACAGAATAGAAGAGCATCTGCACGTATTTTTATGGGTGATGGTTGGGGTGGGAGGGTTGGCCGGCAAAAGTAATAACCACAAAGAAGCAAAGCCAAGTTGCCCTTTCTTTTTTTTAATTTCTGATTTAAGAGACTGAATTTTGCATCATCTGGGAGTTCACTGTGAGCTGATGCATTCATCTGCAAGCAGGCGTCTTTTAAAGGTATATATAAAACTACCCACGTCGCTGGACTAGGCACACAGCCACTTTCCAGAAGTGTATTGTGCAAGTAGCCAGCTGAAGCTCATGTAACCTTTACCAGGCTCCAGCCAGGAATGGAATAGGATGGAGAAGCTATGCCATCTGTCACCCATTCCTTGGTAAGATACCAGTTTACCACAATCCTTACTTGGATGCTGACATGGGCAGAGGGACTATTCCCCTCTCTGTGGATGGAGATATTTTCAGTCCTTCGTGCCAAAACCCAAACGTTTTCTCCATCCCACCATTCTCTTGCTACCCACAAGAAAGGCCACCTTTTGGAAAGCTGTCTCGAAATGAAGATTAGTTTTAGGAAACTTTTGTGTATCTATCCATTAGTTCCTCCTGAGATCATGCTGCGGAGAACAGTTGCTGGGTCGAAATTTCTCAGGATGATACACAGAGCAATCATTTCACAACAACAAATACCGAAGCTATGAAAGCAAACAGACTGTCAGTAGTTTCATTTTCTTCTGTAATGGGAGCACATCCAATATGATATCCTGGCAGAGCAAAACACTTGAATTTGACCAAACCGCAACATTTGACACAATGACGAGTGCAATATTTGCCCCCTTTGCTTTCAATTTCAGCTTTGTTTTTATCATTGCTTTCCTCTCGAGCTCTCCGCAGGAACAGGAATGGGTTATGGACGTGCCTGTCACAGATTTCTCCAAAATGAATGTGCCAGAGACTTTGTGAATAAGCTGACCTCTTTTAGAATGTCAAGATGATGGCCTTAGACCTTCTAGGCCAAGTATCACCACATTCTTAAATGAGGTGGTGAGAGACCCTTCCTCAGCCATGACACGGGGCTCATCCAGACTTCCACTTGTCCCACCGCTTCCGCACCCCCTGGAAATCCCGCTCTTTAGCAGACATCAATTGGGTGTTCTATGGATTGGTGTTTGCTTCCATTCAGCACCAAAGAGTGGATTTTCCTGGGGAAAGTCTCAGGACAAGCAGAAAACCACCCAGACCTGTGATTTCTAGGTATATGTCAGGGACTGGGCAGAGGGGGAATGGAGGAAGACAGTATAGATTTACAACAGGGGTATGAGGGAGGTCACAGCTCAGAGGCAGATGAGGGGAAAAGTTGGAAAATCATGGAAGAGCCAGAACAACACCCGGCTGACACGTTGTCACTAGAAAGCATTCCAGACCCTCCATCTCCCAGAACCCATTGAGCCTTAAAAGTGGGAGAGCAAAGAGCTCAAACACAGAGGGCATGTAGCAGCACCCGTAGAGGAGACAATGAGAATGACGAATGAGGAAGTGGGAGAGATGGGAGTGGGGTGGTGGTGGTGATTCACTTGGGACAACACCATTTTCCAAGAGGCTGGGTTCTATAGCCTCTCTCTGTAAAGTTTGAAATGAAAAAGGACTGTAAGAAACTTTTCCTTGTCTTTATACTTTCCTGGGCAACCAGCCAGGAGCCGCTGACAGCTTCCTGACAGCACAGGACAAATAGATGTGAACAAATCCATGATTGCCAGAGTTGCAAGTACTGCAACTGTTGGTTCAGCCCCCAGACTCCAAATACAGGTCTGGAGGAACAACATTGTGAATGCCTTTTGTTTCAGATTCTAGTCAGATTCACAGAAGGCAGATGTCCCTCCATATTAGAAATGCCTCTTCTCTACTGCAGCAATGTTAGCCTTCCCCAAACAGATGCCCTTCAGATATTTTGGACTCCAACTCTCACAATCCCCAACCACTAGTAATGCTGACCGGGGTTGACGGGAAGTGTCCATTGGGGAAGGCTGAATTATATTGTTTTAGATTAAATTTTATTTTGTGTGTAGCACTTTCCCAGACACAAATGCAGTCAAAGCAGCTCACGGTACACAGACACTCACAAACATCTAACGACGGCAATGTATTTAGAAAACACGTTAATAAATATTAACATCCTATATACTGACAGCAAACCTATTTTCCAGAATCCTGATGCCGTCAAAACAGCACCATCCACATATAAGGAGCTGGTCTCAACTGGTCAGGGGGAATGCAAGGTTTACAGAGGTATAAACTAACTGGGGGTGGACAGTTATTAAAGGGGGGGGATTAGTCCCTCTCCAACAGTCCAATGATTACTGAACATGCTCAATGAGTATGGTATGCTGGCTGACTATCGGAGGAAGCCCCCGAAAACTGGGATGTTGGTGTTGGAAGGGGAATGGAATGGAGTATCCTGAGATAGTGCATGGCATAGCTCAGTCTACCTATGACAGGCAGAAGTTCTCCAGGGTTTCAGACAGAAGTATTTACTATCCCCAGTTGGAGACGCCTTGGTTACCCTGTAAGATGGCTTCTGTCAGGAGAGAGACAGAGGAAATGTATCCCCTTTATTTCTCCTCAACCTTTCAGTGGCTTTTGATACCATCACCCACGACATTCTTCTGGAGTGCCTGAATTACGGGTGAGTAGCAGAGCTTTGCGGTGGTTCCGGTCCAACTTGGATGGTCGTTTCTAGAGGGTGATGCTTGCAGAGTGCTTTTCAGCCCCATGGAACCTTCAATGCTAGGTTTCTCAGGGTTGAGTTTTATCCTCTATACCAGTGGTGGCCAAACTTGGCCCTCCAGCTGTTTTTGGACTACAACTCCCATCACCCTTAGCTAACAGGACTAGGGTTGTCCTACCAGTTCAGTAAGATGTGGGGCTGCATATCAACACTTCTCTTTCTCAAAGACCTGGCAAAATGATGGCTGTAGAAGTCATGCCTAGTAGGCTGCCATTCTCTTCGTGGGGGAGATGATCTCACTTGCTCTCAGTGATTTCATAACACAGCTAAATATGATTGGTGAGGAAGTGAACTGACACTATCCTGTACACCAGGCATAGGCAAACTTGGCCCTCCAGATGTTTGGGACTACAACTCCCATCATCCCTAGCTAACAGGACCAGTGGTCAGGGATGATGGGAATTGTAGTCCCAAAACAGCTGGAGGGCCAAGTTTGGCCACCACTGCTTTATGCTGTTTAACATCCATTTGAAAATACAGAGTGGGGTTATCTAGAGTTGTGGAGTATACATTGTCAGCAAGATACTGATGCCAAACAGCTCCAATTCTCCTTTACACCTGCAAGTGAGGCAGTGGATGTACTGGACCATTGTCTTGCCTTGGTAATGGACTGGATGAGAGTGAACAAACTGAAGCCCAATTCAGATAAGATTGAGGGCTTATAACATCAAGGAAAGGTTAAAGAATGGTTTTCATAATGTAGATGTAATAAATTTTTATTATTTTTCCAAATATACAACCAATTAATTCAACATCTAACACAAATTATATTCAATCATTGCTCCGCCGACGCTTCCCTCCCCCATTGGTTTTCTAGTCCAATCTTATCGCCTTTATTCATCCATATTAACCTATGCGGTTTATTCCATAAGGTCTTCAAACTTCCTCTATTCAATCATAGTTATTAAAATGGGACACCAGAGCCGCAGAGCAACCAGCAGCATTTGGATGGGAGAAAACCAACAACAAGGTAAGAAAAATGCTTTAATTTATAAGTATGACCTGTGACATTTTAGAACGTTATATATAATATCGTTCTAATAACGTTAAACAGGTCAGTGTAGATCCAGCCTTGGGTACTGTTAGTGGGCGGTTCCCTAGACTGGGTGGATGGGAGATTGCCTGCTCTTGATGGGGTTACACTCCCTCTGAAGGAGCAAGTATGCAGCTTGGGGGTACTTCTGGATCCTTTGCTGTTGCTTGAGGCTCAGGTGGGCTTGGTGGCATGGAGTGCCTTCCATCAGCTTGGGCTGGTGGCCCAGCTGCATCCCTTTCTGGACAACAATAGCCTAACCTCTGCTGTCTATGCTCTGTTTAACCTCTAGGTTAGATTACTGCAATGCATTATATGTAGGGCTGCCTCTGAAGACAGTTTGCAAACTTTATCTGGTGAGGAATTCGGTGGCCGGGCTGCTCACCAGGACAAAACACTTTGAGCATATTGCATGACCAGGCGTGACAGCCCCAGCCCCCAGGGATCATAAGAAAGGAATAAAGACTGACAACATTATATGGAATTAAAATTAGGCCACAACTTCATTTAAACTTCCGAATGTAGGAAGACCTTGGCTTAGGCCTTGGGCGTGTATCCCTCCCAGCCCCCCAGCCGGGGGAACTGGGGCACATCAGGGTAAATGGGATATGGGGGTGCAGACGTAAGTGTAGCAGGCAGCCCAGCCCATATCCCCGCACACAAGGTAGTTCACTGACAACCTTTCAGTGTATGGTCAGTGACACCCATATATATAACCCCTTTAAGCGGGGGACCCTGGAATTGCTACCATGGGGGGGGTGAATCACCACTTCATGCCCCCCCCCATATAGGGAAGAAAAGACTAAAGGATTCCACCCAAGGCCATAACCACCAAAGTTGTGACGAATTGCTACGGGGAAGACAAAACCTGCCAATGCAGGGAAATTTCTTCCCAGTCCTTCAACAGCAACCAATCAAAGACCGTAGCAGCACCCGCTAAACAGGAAGGAAAAGTTAACTTGCAAAGAAGGAAACATTAAACTAAGGGAGGGTATGGAGGGTGAATCTCCAAAGCCGACTGCCTGGCTGTTGTCGGCTCCACCCCCTATTTAAACTGGGGCTGGCCCCACCTCCCAGCAAGAAACTAGATTACTGAGGCTGGGTGTGAACCTCTGAATAATAGCACTGAGATGTCAGCCAGCCCCCTATTTCTAGTAAGTTCCCTGGGAACTGTAGCCCTGCGCGCGATCCTGCAAAGGGCACCCACATATAAAGTGTGAGTGCTCATTATACCAGGCTGCTGCGGGGAACGGCCTGCCACCAGTGGGGTTGCCATTTTGGGGTGGCAAGATGGTGAGGGTTTGTCCCCGTGCCCAAGAAGGTGGAGACAAATTGCCTGCACCTGGGATCAAAACTGAACTTTACTGGTATAGACGCTGGTAGGCGGCATGTGCCTTCAAGGAGGGAAGGAGATGGTGAGTTTCTGTCAGCAATTGCCGGAGTCCAGCTAGAATTGCCGGAGTCCAGCTAGAGCTAGATTTCAATATTCTTTAAGCGTGCCTCATTCTGGCACCAAGCCAATGTTGGGAATGTAGTTGTCACCATCAACACCCTTCCAGGTGCAGCGTGCTTTGAGGAGCGAAGCGGCTGGCTTTCTGTTTCCTCTCAGCCTGCCATCTTTTATCATGGTACCAGCGGGTGGCATCTCCAATTGAGTTCAAGTAATTTTCTCTGCCATGCTTTCAAAATGTTTCACATCTTCAATGCAGGCGGAATCAAACTCCAAATGAAGTCGTGCTGTTTCTTCCCTATTATAATGCAATAGCTGAGTAATTTATCGACTGTGTTGTATCCAGTGCAGTGAAGATGGTGCAGGAGCACAAGCACAAGGTCAGAAAAGGACCCTCAAGGGGAAGATATAGGATGGGAGGTGCTGTTGGGAGAGAAAATTGGGAAAAACCCAGTGCAAACAATAGTCTTGCATCTGGTTTGCTGCTGGTAGAGATGGAAATTATTCTAATATGCATCAAGCAGCGATACCATAATATCCTAGGAACAATACTTTCTTTTTGCCTATCCAAATAGATTCATTGCATTCAATAATGCAATTAATTCAAGCACACACTGCAGCAATGTATAGTTTCAGCACATTGGCTACATTGGGACTATGATAATCTCAGTTTAATAAACCAAAATAGGAAAGAGCTTCTTGGCTCTGCATGCAGCCACTACATCCCGCTCCTTGCGGGAGAAAATGAACACGCCAGGAAATATTCAGTTGACTATAGTTTCTCATTATGTCCAAACTGGAAAACTATGGTTGAAAGGCTTCTGAAGAAGCTGGGATACAAAGCCAAAGTTTAAAGTTGGCTTAATATCCTGGCTTGTTCAAAAGCCATTAACCTATAGTCTAGGGCAGGGGTCAGCAAACATTTTCAGCAGGGGGCCGGTCCACTGTCCCTCAGACCTTGTGGGGGGCCAGACTATATTTTGGAAAAAAATAATGAACAAATTCCTATGCCCCACAAATAACCCAGAGATGCATTTTAAATAAAAGCACACATTCTACTCACGTAAAAACACACTGATTCCTGGACCATCTGCTGGCCAGATTTAGAAAGCAATTGGGCTGGATCCGGCCACCGGGCCTTAGTTTGCCTACCCATGGTTTAGGGCAGGGGTCAGCAACCTTTTTCAGCCATGGGCCGGTCCACCGTCCCTCAGACCATGTGGTGGGCTGGACTATATATATATATATATTAAAATAAGTGTCTCTGCGTCCAGTCCGTGTGTCTCTGGGTTTGCACAACTGAGCATGTGCCCCAGGGACACGGGGATTGGACGAGAGACGTAGGGCCACGAGCAGCGTCGGCAGTTCAAGCGGGGCGGTTGAATCGGAACGCCCGCGCTGCAGAGGACGTGGGGAGGCTAAGGAGGAAAGGCCGCTGCTGCTGCCGCTACAAACAGAGTCCCGAGGCCTAGCGGCCCGGGAGCGGCCCAGAGCAGCCCGTCCCATGGAGCGCCGACTCTCCGGAGGCCCCCACTCGCTCACAACGTCCGCTTCCAAACCCCGGCTTCCCTCCTTGCTCCGCTTGCAGCATGGTCTCTCCTCTGCCGGACCTGGGAGTCGCGGCTGCGCCCCCCCGCGACTCCCAGGCTCTGGCAGAGTGCAGCGCGCCAAACGCGGAGGGAAGGAGGGAGAAGGGGACGGACAGCAGGAGGAGGGAGGCTGCAATGCAGCAGGAGCAGAGGAACCGACCCCTTCCTTGCCTGTCCCGCACGCACGCCATCGCTGCAACCAGCTCCAAGCAGGCGCCCGCGGGTCGGGTGTGCAGCAGCTGGGTCCGCGCCCTACTCCTTTTCCTCCTCCTTCCTCGGCAGGCCTCATCCTGCTCCGGTACCTCTCTGTCCCCGGCGGCTGCTCCTCCTTCCTTCCTCCCTCCCTTCCCCCGGTCTCCGTGGCGACGCGGGGCTCCGTCTCTTCTCCCTCCTCCTCCCCCTCCGGCGAGGCCTACCTTCCTGCGCAGGGCGCCCCGGCCTCACGTAGCCTCTTTGCCCGGCGAGGCGGAGGCGGAGCCTGGGCGGGGCAGCGGGCGAAGAAGACAGAAGACGCCTCCCTCTTCCTCGGGGGCCCGGAGAGGAGGTGCAGGGGCGTGCACGCGGGGGGGGGCATCGAGGCACCAGCCCTGCCTTTCCCAAAGCAGCGGGGGGGGTTTTGTTTTGCAAGGGGGGCAGAATTGGGAGGACGGGGCGCGGCTGCCAGGTGAGGGTTGGGAAAACGCGGGGGATGGTGGCCATGGGCTCCTTCCCTTGGCGCGCGCCCGTCTGCGTTTGTGTGGCCACTGGGAACCGCTGCCTCTCTCTGTGATGGAGGGGGGAACCTCGCTTTTCAGGCCGGAAAGACCTCGCCATCCCTCGCACCGGAGGCCAAAGAGGGAAGACCGAACCAGCTGGTAAAACAGGGGGCGCAGCAGCAGCAGCGGATCCCATTTGCCATACTAACCTCACCAGATCAGTCATACAGGATCCCACCACCACGACCTCAGCAGCTGCCATGTCAGAGGACCACAGCACCTAACCTGACTCGCATCTACCTGAGCTGCCTGGGCACTAGCTCTCCAACCACCGCTCACCCCGCTTTGCCAGAGGGGGTCCTTCGCCTGCCCGATACGTGCACCCATCAAGGCGCCTGAGTTTTTACCCTGCGCTTTCCCAAACTTCGACTGCAGAGCGAGCTCAGCACACCGTTATCGGAGCACCCCGATTTAACTCTGCTCCCCGTTCTAATGGGCGCGATTTTTTTTTAAGGGGCGCTTAGGTCGCCTATATATCCACGGAAGTCCCGATTTTCTTTTTTTAACTGCCTGCCGGGCGCGCGCTTGGCTTTTCTGCAGGAGGTTTTCTGCAGCATGCCGGGCGGAGTGGGAGGGTCTACGCAGGCGTGCGAGGCAAGGCGAGTGGCAGCTGCTGGGTTTCTTGGAGGTTTGTTTGCCCGTACTTCTCTCCCCCCCCCTGCAGTCTCCTTTTACACACAGCAACAGGGGGTGGGGTGGGGGGCAAAGATGGTTCACCTTCAGGCTGGGTGGTGTGGGTGGATGCTGGTGGGGTTTCCCCTCCCTCCTCTTTCTCTGCTTATTGGGGGAGCAAAGCATGTAGTAAGGGGGGTGGCTTGGCTGGGGGGGAGGGGGCAATAACCCCTCAGACCTGGGCATTTGACGGGGGGAGACCGTTTTATAGGAAACAGCTACTACCAATTGTGTGAGGCTTGCACTGTAGTTATTTGTAGGTCCTGCTAATTTATGAATCAATACTGCTGCTCATCATACCCGTTTCCTGTGTTTCTAATACTGAAACTGAAAACATCAATAGCCTGTGTTCTTAAGACTGTGCACCTTTAAGACAGGCAAACAAGCCCTTATATGCAAATTATATATAGGAAGGGTTACCTCAACAGTTGCAGCTGATTCCTTTACATTCATAGCCACCCCCAACCTCCCTACGAACATCCAACATTCCACATTCTACACTATTCATAACTCATCCAACCCAAAAGCTAAGGTACTTAATGTTTAACCTCTGGTAACCAACTATATCTATCCACCATATTCCAACTTAAACAGCCTAATATACAGCCCACTCACCATAAATCACAGCCACCATCTACAAACTGCCAAATGAAACACAAAAGTCAATCTTCTTATTTCAGGGACGTGTCCTATCCCCTTTCAAGCATAATTGACACAGTGGGGGCTCCAGCATGATAGAAAATCCCATGTATGCTTACCTGCAGTTAAGTCCCATTGTTTACTCCTGAGTAAGCATGCATGTTTACCACATATGTTCTAGCGCCCATTATTTTAATGGGCTTAAACCACTAGTATATATATATATATATATATATATATATATATATATATGTGAACAATTCCTATGCCCCACAAATAATCCAGAGATGCATTTTAAATAAAAGCACACATTCTACTCATGTAAAAACACCAGGCAGGCCCCACAAATAACCCAGAGATGCATTTTAAATAAAAGGACACATTCTACTCATGTAAAAACAGCTGATTCCTGGACTGTCCGTGGCCGGATTGAGAAGGCGATTGGGCTGCATCTGGCCCACGGGCCTTAGGTTGCCTACCCCTGGTTTAGTGGCTTTGTAGTGAGAGAGCCCATGAAGAGCATCCCATCCTGCGTGATTCCGCCTTAGATCTATGAAGATACTTTGGCTTACGTTGAGAAGGAGACATGGATCCAGTAGCAGATCTTGACACCTCAGATTTCAGTGGTGCTCTGTGTGATGCCAAAATCTGGCACCCACCTGCCTCTCGCCTTCTGATGGAAGTTTTGGTGCCTCTATGCCTGGTGTGACCAAACTGGCCATGCTCCCCTAGATCCACCTTTGATGAATTGTTCCCCAAGCTATTGTTATTGTGCAGAAGCTGTCTCTGATGGCAACAGGCTGCCCACTGCTTATTCCCTGCAAGACTTTTGGCATGGCTCACATTGTTACTGGGCCTAAGAAGGGCTACACCTCATGGCTGTGACCCTTGCAGCCAGTGAACTGAAGAACCTTTATAGATTCTCTTGCAATCGTCAAAGATCCAAAGACAGTCAGGAAATGGGCTGGAAGCTGATAGATGTCAAAGTAGATGAGGATGTCCAATAACTACTGGGAAGTAGGTAAAAGGTAAAGGACCCCTGGACAGTTAAGTCAAGTCAAAGGTGACTATGGGGTTGCGGTGCTCATCTCGCTTTCATGTCAAGGGAGCCGCCATTTGTCCACAGACAGACTTCCGGGTCATGTGGCCAGCATGACTAAACCACTTTTGACGCAACAGGACACTGTGACGGAAACTAGAGCGCACGGAAACATCATTTACCTTCCCACCGCAGCAGTACCTATTTATCTAGTTGCCCTGGCGTGCTTTTGAACTGCTAGGTTGGTAGGAGCTGGGACAGAGCAAAAGGAGCTCACTCCATCACGGGGGTTTGAACTTCCAATCTTCTGATTGGGAAGCCGAAGAGGCTCAGTGGTTTAGCACCACCAGTGTTCCGAATAAAAAAGCACACAATCACTGATAGGTGCACCCACCATTGTGAGGCTCAAAGTGATGAAGATGATGCCTCCCCAGCTGTTGCTATTGGCTGTGGGTTTCTTGTGATGTCACAAAAGCACTTGGCAACTGAGTGGATATAAAGGCAGGCCAAGGGGAAAGCCCTTTTCTATTTCCAGCAGGACACACCCTGGCAATGGATGTGACATTCAGCACTTCCCAGGTTTCTTCCACTTGGAGGAGGCAAACTGGTGAATGGAAGGAGGTAATTCTCTGGCAGTGGGATGCTAGGGAGAGAGAATAAGGCAAGTCTGCCTGCTTGAAGGCTGTAGAGCCAATGTTCAAAAAGACTGTGAGATGATTCTCACCCAGGTGAAAGCTTAGTACAATGTTTCATGTGAGTGACTTGTAAGGTTTTAGCATTTTCCCCCTCATGATTTTTATTAAAGGGCTTTGAATTTATTTGCGAGCAGCGTTAGATGGGTTTCTATATCCTTAAAGGCAGGACAAATATATAATCATAAACACCAGAAATAAATACCTATATCTAACCCAAGACTTCCCAGTTACAGGTAGGTAGCCCTGTTGGTCTGCCATAGTCAAAACAAAATATAAAATCAAAAAATAAAAAAATCCTTCCAGTAGCACCTTAGAGACCAACTAAGTTTGTTCTTGGTATGAGCTTTCGTGTGCATGCACTGACTTCGTGCATGCAGAAAGCTCATACCAAGAACAAACTTAGTTGGTCTCTAAGGTGCTACTGGAAGGATTTTTTGATTTTTTGATTTTATATTTTGTTTTGAAAAAGACTTCCCAATGTGCTTCCTAGCTTGCATGAAGGGAGGATCAAAGCAGCCATGTGTAGAACCATGAAGCTCATTCTTTTTGTTTTTTGTTTTACTATGAAATAACATTTATGGGAAGCAATTCATAAATTGAATCAGTTATACAATGTTTATCTATACAATAACTAAGCAAAACAACAACCCTAAAAACAACAACAATTGTTCCAGTTAACAAAGTTCCCCCCTGTCAATTAACATTTACAAAACAATTCTTACACTTGGCAAAGCAAAGTGTTGGTTTGTCTTCTAGTAGCGGCAATATCCAAACATGTTAGCACCTGTTATGGGCCATTCTCCCTCAGCATTCTGCACATACCACCCATTTGCATCACATGAGGCCTTAAGATCAATAGTTGCTTCATCAAATGCCTTTCTGGCCCGTTTCAGTTCTTCATTCATTGTTAACAAGTCTTTCACACGAGCAAACTTCCGTGGGTCTTTACGGATCAGGAAGACAATATCTTCAAGCTGTACTCGAACTTGCCATCCAATTGACATTGCTTTGTGGGTCATTTCTGTGATGAATTCTATAACCAAGTCTTCAAGAATATTCACTGACTCTGTGTAAGGATTCTGGTCATCTCCAAACCCATACATCATATATCTTAATTCCTTGGAGAACAGCCTCTTCCTTCCCCCCTGTCCACCATCTGGGCCTCCTCCAGCCTCCTCAGTATCTTCTTCAAAAGGAGGGTCCTCTTCTTCATCCACCATGATAGCATCAGCCACCTTCCCTGTTCATTCATATTGTTAAGCCAAGATATAATTGTTGGCTTAACATTGTTGTTGTTCAGTCGTGTCTGACTCTTCGTGACCCTATGGACCAGAGCACGCCAGACACGCCTGTCTTTCACTACCTCCCGCAGTTTGGGCAAACTCATGCTAGTGGCTTCGAGAACACTGTCCAACCATCTCATCCTCTGTCCATCCCCTTCTCCTTGTGCCCTCCATCTTTCCCAACATCAGGGTCTTTTCTAGGGAGTCTTCTCTTCTCATGAGGTGGCCAAAGTACTGGAGCCTCAACTTCAGGATCTGTCCTTCCAGTGAGCACTCAGGGCTGATTTCTTTAAGGCTTTAAATTAGCTTAGCAGAATTCTAAACTTTGCTAGAGAAGATCCATTGTTATTACTTTAGTGGCCTGCACATTTCTGCTTATCAAAAGTAAGGCGTTTTGTGGACTATAAAGCTGAACAGAGGTGGGTGCTTGCTTTATTTCATTTTTATTTCCAGATAACGCCCAGTTGTGTATCTCTCTGGGAGATTTGCCAACTTCAAAGCAGCAGTAAAAACATTCTATAAAATATGCTTGAAGGATGACAAAGCAAAGGAAACTGTTCATCATCTACAGGGAAGTGTGCATGCACACAAAAGCTCATACCAAGAACAAACTTAGTTGGTCTCTCAGGTGCTACTGGAAGGAATTTTTTTATTTTTTTATTTTGTTTCATTTTCAGGGAAGCAACTCATAAATACTGAAGGACTGAAACAATGGCACTCCTCTTGTAACATCCTATTTTACATAGTTTTTCAAAAAGCAGCCAGGTCGGGCTAGGTTAGGCTGCTGGAAAACTGAAATGAATTGCTTAAGAACATTGTGGAAGATGGCGATGTGCTGCTTCGAAAATGGCACCATGTAATGCCTGAACTAAGATTACATGGCACCTGTCAAAGATGGAAATGGAACAGAATTTTTCCTGGTATTCCAGTTGTTCTATTTGCAGTGCAATGGGTCTTATCCAATCTTCTCAGAATCATAATTACGATCTTCTGAAAGATGTGCTCCCGGGAGCCAACTGCACAGCAGAGGACCCAAGAAGCAAAGTGATGCTTGGCATGAAACTCTAGTAAGTCCTATCTCCTCGGTTACTTAGATCAAAGAACAGAAGTGCAGGGATGCTTCCAGACAGGTGTTTATGATGGAACAGTGCTCTTCACACACCTGAGCTTTTTGTGGCAGCTACAGGACGTTATTGGCATCAAAATGCTCCAATTTAAGCTAGATGAACCCTTTCTGAGAGGAAACTCAGTAAGCACACAAATGAACAAACCTGTTTACAGTGACCTGCTTGCAGTATAATAGCTCATTCACAAATTAAGCACCCCAAGAAGGATCTGGCTTTGCAACAAAGACTGGTCAGGCTAAATGCCAGACACACAGAAGGCTTACTCGGTGATCTTTTGTAAAATTATGTCCTCGGTGAATTTTTGTAAAATTATGTCTTTGACTGTGATGTGATGGGGTGGTGCAGGAGCTGAATTCTCACATGCTATTCCTGAAACTGCAGCTTCAAAGCCAGCCTGGGGGCACTGCCTTGAGTGTCAACATTCACCTCTCCTGTTGAAAAGAGGAAAGTGAACAGCGAAAGGTTGGGCAAAAGGGACAGGAAGGTGACTGGGCAGAGGCTGGGGTTGTGAAAGTTGTGTTGTTTGGAGGTCAAACTCTCCTTCAAGAAATCTGCAGGCACCCCCCCCCCCAATTTTTCTTCAAGTGACATGCAGTTTCTGACTTTCTGACAATCAGTTCCACACTGGAGACTGCTAAATAATCCCGAGCAACACAAATGTGTTCCATCCTAATGATGATTATTGCACAATGTTTTGCCTATGAACAATTACATACATGAAATAACTCCCCTTATTAAATTTGGATTGGATGCTAATTAAGACTAATTTAGAAAGAAACTGTATGCAATTTGGGTGATCTCGGGGAAGGATTATAATCAATGTGAAGTTACATTTACTTTTAATTGCTGGAATTCTAGCGGGCTTTTTCATGCGCTATATTGCACCTAATTTGGCATACCCTAGATGATCTTCAGTGGGAGAAATTTGTATCAACTAAAAAAATGTGCAACTGAGTGGCTAGGCATAAATGAAATTACTTGTAGCAGGACATACTGTTTTCATTCTCCACTCCCGAGTCAATGTGGTTAATCCATGAACGCTTCCTCAAAACTGAGTTCTTTACCTTGGAATTAAATCTCCTTTGTGTTAGATATGCTCAATGTTTTGCCTATGAACAATTACATACATGAAATAACTCCCCTTATTAAATTTGGATTGGATGCTAATTAAGACTAATTTAGAAAGAAACTGTATGCAATTTGGGTGATCTCGGGGAAGGATTATAATCAATGTGAAGTTACATTTACTTTTAATTGCTGGAATTCTAGCGGGCTTTTTCATGCGCTATATTGCACCTAATTTGGCATACCCTAGATGATCTTCAGTGGGAGAAATTTGTATCAACTAAAAAAATGTGCAACTGAGTGGCTAGGCATAAATGAAATTACTTGTAGCAGGACATACTGTTTTCATTCTCCACTCCCGAGTCAATGTGGTTAATCCATGAACGCTTCCTCAAAACTGAGTTCTTTACCTTGGAATTAAATCTCCTTTGTGTTAGATATGCTCATTACCATACCAGGTTACTCCTGCCTCTCATAATGCTCATCTATATCCTCTGTGAGTAGTTTGTACATCATAGGGACACCAGCAGCTCATTTATGGACCCTGAAACATTCCCTCCTTTGTTGTATCATGCTGCTAACCTCATCTTAAACTGTCAATATTGACAGTGACATCCATTTCAAATAAAGTTTCTAGTAGGGGTGGGTGGGTGTTTTGGATCAGGTTCGCCATATTGATTCGTATGCTGTTGTGGATTCTTGTCATTGTCTTGTTGGGCTGTCCATGTGATAAAGGGGAGCCATAACGGGGTGAAGGTGTCTTCTTCTATTTGTCCCCGTGTAAGTTTATGGGTTAATTTTTCTAGTAAGGCTGTTTCCCATACTATTTGGTACCATTGGTCCATGCTTACTCCTGACAGGTCTCTCCAGTGTCTGGTTATGATGTTTCTGGCTGCTGAGAGTAGACGCGGACACAAAACCCCACACATACATTAAGTAAAATAGAAACATCGCCACCCGACTCCACCCCCATTCACCATGGCCCCCTCCACCTCTTTCCCCCTGTTCTTCCTAATGTAACACTAATGTCTCAACAAATGAAACTCCATTTCCTGAACAGTCACCTAGATCAGTTCCCTGAAAACCTTGGGGCAGTCAGTAATGAACTTCTATCAAGACCTGAAGACTATGGAAGAGCGTTATCAAGGGCGATGGGACAAAACTATGATGTCAGACTACTGTTGGACCATCAAATGAGAATCCCCTGTGCAAGTCCACAAACGCAAGAGCTACAAGCGCAAATTCTTACCTGAATAACAACAGCTTGCAGATACTGTGTATCCCAAGGGAATACCGGTACATTTTTTTTTTTTTGCATACCTCCAACTGTGCATAGATATACATGTCATTTTCAATGCTATACATGTCATGTGCAATGCTATATAAGTCACTTACATTTATACTCATATTGTACTACTTTGGCTATGTGTTTAATAAAATATTGAATTCTTGCATTGTGAAAAACGAAGATTATGGTGAAAAGTGAAAAACATGAATTGCAAAAAAAACTAGAGCTTACAGAACAAAACCGACTTCAGATATGAAATCAGCATTGAAAGAACATATAAGAACAGTTGAAAAATCTCATGCAACAGAAAATGACAAAAAATAATAATTGTTCCCTAGTGTAATGTTTAAAATGTTCTGGAAGGTAGGTCTGCATTATACCATTCTCTCTCGAGATAGATGTATGCCAACAAATGTTCAAGATGGAGGGGCTACTGCAGAGAGAGAGAGGGGGTGTGTGTTGTTAAGATTTTCAGTTAATTAAAATAGAAATGTTAGCACTTATTGCTGTGTTTTCTTTTAACTCGAGTTTCAATGGCTACTGGGCAAAAGGAAAAGGAAATAAAGAAGTTTAATAGTTGCTGGACCGATCATAAATGGCCTTGATCTCTTGTTACAGGGTGATAGCTGTTACCCGGCCGCTCTTTTCGATTATCTTCCTAAATGTGCCCAGTCTTTCAGAAGTAATTTAGATGGCTGGCAAATTCTCTGTAGTCGAGCAATTGAGACAGCCGAGCATTCTGTTTGCCACGGCTTCAGTAAACTTAGCACAAAACATTCGCTGTGTGCCTCTTATCACCTGCCTGTAAATGGGCACGTGTCCAGTTCATAATATCACACGGAGATATGCTAGGCTAGAAATGTCTTTGTCTGTCTTGTAATAATGCCGTGCAGCACCCTGGCTAGCACAGCGAAGGGCAACAGCTGTGTATTTTAAAAGATTTTCAAGCTGGCATTGTCTTTGGCAGTTCGTGTGCTTAGTTCGTCTGATGACAGTTGGTGACCCAAGCGTCACCCGTGGCAGGTATCCTTTTGATATATGAAGTGTTTCTTTGTGTGTGTTCATTTTGCAGTTTGCACAACTTTATTTACTGCATCTCAGCTATACACACACAAGACGGACTTCTACAAAAAACAATGGGGAGGACAGAGAGTTCAGACCATGTTAAAAAAAACTCTGAAAAAAGAGAGGGAGCATACTTTCTGGGATTTTGTTCAGAAAGAGGAGGAGACTCGTGGCCACCTCTCTCTTACAGCCCATTGCCCCAGTTCGATTGATGATTTATTTGAAACTATCCACAAACCTCCTTTGTTTCAATGGTACTAGCTTTTGAACAACTGAATCTCACATTTAGGCATTTTATAAATTGCACCCTGACTGCAAATTCTGTACACACATTCATTTGAAAGTCAATTTGTGTATTTGGCCACAAATGTGACAGAAGTTCTCTTGATTATTTGGTTTTGTGTACGGTCTTGGATAACAGGTTTTACCATTAGAGGGTGCTAAAGACTTTCCACAGATTAAACTTTTTTAAATGTAAATGTGGATGTGTTAAATACCACATATATATCTGAAAACAATTACATTAAGGTATTCTAGTAA
Source organism: Lacerta viridis (assembly GCA_900245905.1). NCBI lineage: Eukaryota > Metazoa > Chordata > Lepidosauria > Squamata > Lacertidae > Lacerta > Lacerta viridis. The sequence continues at coordinate 413,368 of OFHU01004166.1, forward strand.
ATCAACACGTGCCAGGAAATTTTCAGTGCAGCTACCTCAGCTTTTTACTCGTTGAAATGTAGGAGAAATCTTGCAACAGGAACTGATTCATTTATGACTGCTAATGCAAAAGGTTGCAATTTAACATGGCCTGCATAGTTGGAATCTGCAAGACCCACAGTATGGTAGAAGCTGGATCAGCTACCTGAGGAAATGGCTGCTTGATGCCTGTGTTTACTGAACAATTTGTGGCTAAAATGTAAAGGAACACCAAAGCAATGTTATGTTATCAGAAAGAACTGACTTTTAGTCCACTGAGGGAGAAATCTTTGAATCAAAATACCGGTATATGTTTATTTGAAAAATGTGCCTTTTTGGAGAAACCCCACCCCCACCCCAAGAGATCTTGTTTTTGCCAAGGAAAAGTTCAAATTACATTCAAATGAGGTGTTTGTCATAGAATCTCTCTCTCTCTCTCTCTCTCTCTCTCTCTCTCTCTCTCTCTCTCTCTCTCTCTCTCTCTCTCTCTCTCTCTCTCTCTCACACACACACACACACACACACACACAGCTTTATTGCTATAGAATAATAGAATTGTGCCTCCAGTCCACAGAGACCTCACTTGTTCTCCAAGAATTCTCAAAGATTATAGGCAGAGGCTCTGAGATTACTTCTGCAAGTTCCTTTACATCCTCTGGGTGCAGCTCATCAGGTCCTGGAGATATGAATTCATTTAAAGTAGCAAGGTGTTCCCTTACCACCTCAGCTCCCTCCTTGCATCATTTATTCTGTTATCGTCAGGCTGGGCACTGCTTTGCCAATTGTAGCTGAGTCCAAAGTAGGTGGTGAGCAGTTTCCCCTGTCCCCCAGTTGCATTTCTCCCCAATTAAAATATTCTCTGTGCAGAGGACCTACTATTTGCTTGTTCTCCCTCTTGCTTCAAGCATAGCCAAAGAAATCTTCATTCATTCATTCATTCATTCATTCATCTCTTGCAAACTTAAACTCATTCTGAGTTTTGGACCACCTAAGCTTCTTCCTGCAACTGTTAACAACTAAGGTAACAATGGGAGGAAATTGTTCCAGTTCATACTTAAAGGCAAACCTACCCATTTTGCACTTTCAGTTACTAGATGTGAACCGAAACACTGCCATCCTTTGAATTTTGCAGTTCTCATCATTTTGCCATGCAGTTTCTCTGGCGGAGCAATGAATACAGTGAAAATAACATTTTAAAATGCACTTTATCTGAGGACATTGTTTTTCAGAAATGTGTATAATTAGATAAATTCACAACCTAGTTCCAACATAGCCTGTAAAGGGAAAGGTTTTGTTGTTCAAAGGAACAATCTATTCATTCCAGTTTCTTTAAAGTTCATTTAGCTAAGATTTAAAATAACATTTAATGGGGTGTAGCATTGTTTTTACAGCCAGAATGATCATAATCCGTGAACATATGTTGTTTACATTATCCCTCTGGTCTTCACTTGGTAATAGTAAAGTAATTTGTGTGAAGTGTTAAATTGCCTGATGTAATTGAATCAATCGTCCTTTTGTGGACATGCCTGTTGGTGGCTGCAGGGCCTCATCACTTCCCAGGATTAGAACAAATGAAGTGGGCTTCTATTCATGGGCTGCTGTGACAATCAGGATTTATTAACACGAAAACTCTTAGGCACAGGTGCTTATTGAGACATGCAGCTAAGAAAGTGGTCACAATAATGGTTATTTATCAAATACTAAAGGCTGGTGATTTATCAGTTACCAACAATTAAAGCTGGTCTTAGTTGCTTATGCATATGTACCAGAGAAATCAGCAAAACTTAAAACCACAATTGATAACACCTCAATTTGCAAGAAATTTAATCTACACTTTTAGGCAAAGGAGGACCTGGGTTTGGCAATGAAGCTCACTTTGGGCAGTCACTTTCTTTCAAATAATAATAATAATAATAGTAGTAGTATATAATAATAATAATAATAATAATAATAATAATAATAATAATATATTTATTTATACCCCACCCATCTGGCTGGGTTTCTCCATCCACTCTGGGCGGCTCCCAACTGAATATTAAAAGCACAATAAAACATCAAATATTGAAAACTTACCTAAACAGGGCTGCCTTTAGAAGTCTTCTAAAAGTCAGATAGTTGTTTATTTCTGTGACATCTAGTGGTAGTGCATTCCACAGGGCGGGTGCCACTACCGAGAAGGCCTCTGCCTGGTTCCTGTAACCTCACTTCTCACAGTGAGGGAACCACGAGAAGGCGCTCGGAGCTGGACCTCAGTGTCCAGGCTGAATGATGGGGGTGGAGACGCTCCTTTAGATTTATTAGCCTACCAGACCCTCCAAGTGTCCCTATATCCCAGGGACAACCCTGGATTTACAGAAGCCGTCCCAGTTTCTGATTTGATCCCAGAATGTTCTGCTTTTCCTTAGGATGTCCCTATTTTCATCAGGGAAATGTTGGAAGGTTTGGAATTATGTGACCCCTCAGCCAAGGAGATAAGTAACTATACAACCTTTAGAAGACATCTGAAGGCAGCCCTGTTTAGGGAAGTTTTTTAATGTTCTGTTCTGTTTTTATGGAAACCACTTTGAGATTTGAGTGATTCATAGGTAAAATTAACTAATCACCATCGTCATCATCAAGTGTTTGGGTGAAAATAAATGTTTTCACCAGACATAAAGAAGACATTGCCACGAGTGCCAGGTGTACAGAACAGGGAATGTGTCTGAAATTGGGTTGCCATCACAGAGAAGGCCTGTCCCATAGTCATAATTCACCTAACCTCAGCAGGTGAGGGAATCCAGAATCCAGGATCTCATAAAATTATCCATCTCCAAGGCCACAACCATATGAGAGTAAGCAGTCCTGGGGAGGCTTTCTGTGCTTCAAAAGCCTCACTATGACACAGCCAGAGCATCGCTGATGGAAAAATAGAAGAAATTTTGCTCAAGGCAGAAATTTCTTACATTGGAGTCTTGAAGAGATCAAAGCATGTTTTAGAAGTGGTGCTTATGGTGGGGTGCATTTGGCCTTCTTGCAGAGATTTGCTCTGTAAATATGGACGCGGGTGGTCTAAACCACTGAGCCTCTTGGGCTTGCCGATCAGAAGGTCAGAGGTTCGAATCCCCATGACGGGGTGAGCTCCCGTTGCTCTGTCCCAGGTCCTGCCAATAGAGCAGGTCCAAAGCACACCAGTGCAAGCAGATAAATAGGTACCACTATGGCGGGAAGGTAAACAGTGGTTCCGTGTGCTCTGGTTTCTGTCATGGTATCCCGTTGGGCCAGAAGCGGTTTAGTCGCGCTGAACTCATGACCCAGAAAGCTGTCTGCGGACAAACACCGGCTCACTCAGCCTGAAAGCAAGATGAGCATCACAAGCCCATAGTCGCCTTTGACTGGACTTAACCATCCAGGGGTCCTTTACCTTTTTTTACTTCTTTTTAACAAAGTCTATTCAACTTTGGAAGGCTACAGCCCTCCGAATAATTTTTTACTGCCCAATAATCCTGTGACTCTAAAATTCCAATTGTTCCAATGCAATCATTTCGTAAAATCAGCAGGACCCCTCTCCCCCAACTCTTTTTACACCCCTTTGTTTTTGGCCCATTGTGAACAATAAGCTGCAGAGATCTGGCTGGAATGAGGTGAAATCACAGCTAATGGCTTTTCTGCATGAATGGTTACACTTCAAGTTTCCACATTGAAGGTCTCATTTTACAAAGTTTCTCTCAAGTTTTTTAGGAGATCACAGGAAATATCTGAGCTGGCAGTTTTCACTTGTATTGAAAGGAATATATACTCCCCCCCCCAAAGGCAATTGCACGGCAGTCGTGCCACAGAATTTCATGCTGTATAATTTTATACACCAGCTCAACATATTGTTTAAGAAAAGGAACAATGCACTGAGGCAGAATATATTGAGGAAACTGAGAAGGAAAGGGTGGCATTCGATTCTGGTGTCACACGAGTCAAAGGAGGAAACTCAGTTGGCTTCAGCAAAGGCAACTTTAGAGTGTGATTTTCATGCTCTTTAATAAAATAGTTCCCCCAAAACGTGATATTATTTACACAATGAATTTGAGGCTTATAAATGGATTGGGTGGCACACAAGTTTTATATGTGTGTGGCAGGGTGTATTTGTTCTAGGACCAATCAGACTGCTGCAGTTTGGATCCTATTCAACTCAGTACATAACAGCAACTTTAGACAAATAAAATAGAGTGTTATTGAATTTGAGGCTTATAAATGCACACAAGTTTTATATGTGTGTGGCAGGGGGTATTTGCCGACTGAAAAGAGTTGTTTAAGCTTTAACAACTGTAGCATTTTGCAGCCTCAAGGAATAAGTAACTGAGAGGGGGGAAACCCCAAACACTCTTCCCTCACCTCAGCTGCAATGTTATCAGGTTGAGCAAGCCAAAATATCAGAAAGCTGCATAATATAAAAAAGGTCAAGGTAAAGGACCCCTGACAGTTAAGTCCATTTACAGACGACTCTGGGGTTGTGGCACTCATCTCGCTTAGGCCGAGGGAGCTGGCGTTTGTCCGCAGACAGTTTTTCCGGGTCATGTGGCCAGCATGACTAAGCCGCTTCTGGCAAACCAGAGCAGCGCACGGAAACGCCGTTTACCTTCCTGTGCGGACTCATCACTCGCTGGGACTATAGGCTGAGGGAGACCATTAGCCAGTCGGACTTTGCCGCTCAGCTCTATAGGCTGAGGGAGCCAGCGTTTGTCCGCAGACAGCTTCTGGGTCATGTGGCCAGCATGACTAAGCCGCTTCTGGCTTCCCACCGGAGTGGTACCTATTTATCTACTTGCACTTTGACGTGCTTTTGAACTGCTAGGTGGGCAGGAGCTGGGACTGAACAACGGGAGCTCACCCCATCACGGGGATTTGAACCTCCAACCTTCTGATCAGCAAGCCCTAGGTTTTGTGGTTTAGACCGCAGCGTCACGAGGGCAAATTCTGCTAGTGTAACTTAACCCCTATTCCAAACTCCTTTCAATTGTATTCCTTTGAGTAGAGCTGAATAGGCTTCTACTGCAAATTGTGTAATCTCTGAAGGGGCTGCTTTTTACAAAAGTACAGCCGTACCTTGGTTTGCATGCGTTTTGGATTACAAACATGTCAAACCGGAAGTGCGTGTCCCGGTTTTCAACCTTTTTTTGGATTACAACCCATTTTTTTGGATTACAAAGAAAATTTCTTTTGGAGGCCCCATTAGCAAAGGAGTGCCTTGGGTTACCACCTGTTTTGGTTTACAAATGGACCTCCTGAACGGATTATGGTTGTAAACCAAGGTACCACTGTATAGAAGTTCAGTATTGGATCTTCAGAAGAGAAAACATTCAAAGATGCAGTGACCAGAAGGAGCAGATTCTTCCACTGCTTCTTCCTCCAATGCTTTTTGTTGTTGTTGTTGTTGACCATACTTTCGGCACCAGGTTCCTCTCCTGCATTGCCAAAGGGCACCTGTGGTTTGGAGACCACACATTTTGTTCATGCACAAGAATGAAGGAAAACAACTTCCACAGCTAGTCTGCAGAACACATAATATGCAGGACATTATTATTAAACAACGCATTGCACAGTAAGCCTAAATGCAGCCTAAGTAGCTTAGTCTAGTAACAGATATACCTTCATAAGGAAACATTAACACTTAGAAGGCAAAGCTAAGGACTCCAGCTGCACTGTGCTGGTCCCACCAGTGTGTTCAATTCATTCTTGCGGGATGCCTGGCAAAGTTAGCCTGCAGGAAGCCCAGTTCCCAAAGCTGGCTTCTGTAAAGCCCATCAAGGCATGAAACAGCACATTCCCCCAAATTTAAGCTAAGCATAAGGCTACCAGGCAAAACCCAACTGCTCACATCCCTTTAGTTGTTCAGACTCTTGGACAGCAGCAGACACGATGCACCGCAGGATCTCCATCAGCTCTGAGTCTTGCCTCAGTTGCTCACCTGGGTTTTTCAGGGTGTTCACCCTTGTCTGCCTTCCATTGCCTGGCTCCCTGACAATTCTGACAAAGCTGGTTCACCATACACAAGTGCATAATAATAATAATAATAATAATAATAATAATAATAATAATTTATTATTTATACCCCACCCATCTGGCTGGGTTTCCCCAGCCACTCTGGGCGGCTTCCAACAGAATGTTAAAATACAATAATCTATTAAACATTAAAAGCTTCCCTAAACAGGGCTGCTTTCAGATGTCTCCTAAAAGTCTGGTAGTTGGTTTTCTCTTTGACATCTGGTGGGAGGGTGTTCCACAGGGCGGGTGCCACTACCGAGAAGGCCCTCTGCCTGGTTCCCTGTAACTTGGCTTCTCGCAGTGAGGGAACCGCCAGAAGGCCCTCGGCACTGGACCTCAGTGTCCGGGCAGAACAATGGGGGTGGAGACACTCCTTCAGATATACTGGACTGAGAATAATAGACTGGATGATTTGTATGTTCCTGGCCCTCGCATTCCTTCTACATTCCCGGAAGAAAAGGAGTACTACAGTAGATGGCAGGCAGCTGCTCATGACTTCGAACTCAAAGTAACTGTGTGTGCCAGGCTCTCAACTTACCTATAAAATATAACCAGTTGTCTAGTTTTAATCCTTAATCTTTCCAGTATTGCTCCTCATACTTCACCAGCAAGTGACATTCTTCTCTTTTCTACTGAATGAGCCCAACCTTCAATCAATGTTCTCCCCTTTCCTACCTTCTTGTTCACTGTCCCTCATCTCTGCCTGCTCCAAACCCCTCTCTCCTCCGCTTCTCCCATCTTCACTGGTCTCCCCAAATTCTCTTCTTCATTAACTGCACCCTGTTCTTCCTCTCCTCTGTGCTGAACATCATCCTAACTTTCTCTCCATTCCCTGTGTGTTGTTTCCCCCTAACAACAGACATCCCCAGGAGCCAATCTTCATGAAAGGGGAGCCTTGTGTCAGCCACCGACAAGAGTCTTCTCAGTGATGACACCTCCTTTCCCTGTGATTGGCTCCAGTGTCACACACAAAGTTCAGAAAAGCACTAACTCCATCCAATCGTTTCTTTCAAATCCACTCACCATATACTTAGATACTTTGGAAAGGCATATAACTCATAAATAGCGGGATCTTAGATCGTTTTGTGTGAACAGATGTCCCCCCAGCCCTCCACCTTGGATGGATGTCAGCACACTGTCAAAGAAATGCCATTGCTGACTAAGTCAATGGTTATTTTTGCATGTGTGGCAGTTTTTCACAATTTCCACTGTAATATTTTCCCATGAAAAAAATATGCTATGTTGCAAGTGTTTTAAGGTTGGCACTTCAGAATACTTTCAGATGGCATGAAAGCAGACACTTGGTCCTCCAATTTTATTTTTAAAATGATTATTCCTCCACTGTTTGGCCACTGTGAGAGCAGGATGTTGAACTAGATAGGTCATTGGCCTGCTCCAGTAGGCTCCTCTTACATTCTTGCATCCGTCTGGTTTCATGTTGTTGTTGTTCAGTCGTTCAGTCGTGTCCGACTCTTCGTGACCCCATGGACCAGAGCACGCCAGGCACCCCTATCCTCCACTGCCTCCGCAGTTTGGCCAAACTCATGCCAGTCGCTTCGAGAACACTGTCCAACCATCTCATCCTCTGTCGTCCCCTTCTCCTTGTGCCCTCCATCTTTCCCAACATCAGGGTCTTTTCCAGGGAGTCTTCTCTTCTCATGAGGTGGCCAAAGTACTGGAGCCTCAACTTCAGGATCTGCCCTTCCAGTGAGCACTCAGGGCTGATTTCTTTAAGGATGGATAAGTTTGATCTTTTTGCAGTCCATGGGACTCTCAAGAGTCTCCTCCAGCACCATAATTCAAAAGCATCAATTCTTCGGCGATCAGCCTTCTTTATGGTCCAGCTCTCACTTCCATACATTACTTTATGGCCCAGGTGATGTCTCTCACTTCTAGGTTTGTCATTGCTTTCCTCCCACATTATTTACTGCTGTCATTATCGGAGCCCAAGAAAGTAAAATCTCTCACTGGTTTCATATATGACCAAAAAGTGAAGGAACGGCAAGAACAACATAAATGGCTCAAATGCTGGAAAAAGCATAATATAGATTTGAATCTGAATGGTATAGTTTATGTAAAATATGAAAATGATTTACAGATGGATTTAACTCTGAGCAGACTTGCCAAGATGTATAAGATAAGTGCTGGAATGCAATAAGGTTGAGGGCACATTCTTTCATATGGGTGGACTTGTAAAAGGGTAAAAGAGTTTTGGGAAATAATTTATAACAAATTGAAGGGAAGTCATTGATATTTTAAGGTTGTTTAAAAAGAAGAATGAATATTGGAATATGTTCTAAAATGTAAAACAGAAAAAATTATAAACAATTATACGTAAGTACAACATGAATGGAGAGGGTCTCAGTAAGAGGGAGGTTGATGTCTCACAGCAGCTCTATCTAACAGTCCAGGAACCATCTATGTGGCAGGTGCAGCTGTGATAAGAGAGGTCATGAAGAAGATGCTTCAATACTGTACACACTCTCCCAAAGGAAGCCCACCCAAGGCCTTCTGAGTTGTTCAACTACAAAACTCCCTCTTTGGACAATGGACAGGCCTTCAATTTCTAACTTTTTAGAAATTCGGTGCTGGTTTTCATTTAGCTTTTCATTATTTAGTAGGCATATCCCAGTTATGAAATATCTGATGTCTATAGAAGGTATGTATAGCATGTCGAGTGATAATTGGCCCTTGTTGACTCCTAGACTGGAGACTGGCAATGGATTTTGCAGTTGAAGGCAGTTTGAAAGAGGAATGTGCACATTCACTTACCTTTCATTCAGCCCAGCATGAAAAACCTGTTGACCAGTGTAGTGGAAACTTGCGGAAGATCTTTGTAATCATGAGGAGTCAGGTGGCATATCCTCCTCCCTTTTCCATCCTCAGTCTTGAAATTAGCAAAGTAAAGTTGCTGGTGAGGAAGATACAATTAGTTGAGAACACCTTCAGCTGCCAATGACCTTAGCCAAGCCACACCCAGGTGCCTGACCAGTCGGGAATGGTACCTGATAGCCAGGTGGAAACAATCAAACCTATTAAGTTAACTATATAAACGAAGGAATGGAGGGGACCGATTGGGCTTCGCCACAGACCAGGTACCGGGTGCTGTGGGTTTCCTGGCGTGAGGGGTCTCTCTCGCCGCTCCTTTGGGGCCCCGGGCGGCAGAAGGGGAGATTGTGCTTGGGCTTTTATCAGGTATGCTACATTTGTCTGCTGCTGATTGTATCTAGAAATAAAAGCATATTTGTTCTTCTTCCATTTGTGTGTTCATTGGATCCAGATCCCAAAAGAACCCTGCCCCTTGGCAGAACAACCAGATATCACAATGCAACAAAAGAGAGGCATGTTTACGTTGGGAAGAAAAGACTTCTACCTTCAACTCTCTAAAAAGCTCTTGTGTCTTCTGTGGTAATTTGGGGGGTACTGAGTGGATATTTGCACCCTGGAGCCACATCTGCTAAAGACGGACCTGGTGAGAGTGCAAAGTTGAGGTGCTGTCAGTTTCTTTGAGCAGATGCACAATATATCAGTAGTTCCATATTTACTGAAGAGGTAGCTACAACAAGCTGATTTCATTATTCCTGGTAGCTGCCTAGTTTTGCACGATCCCCATGTGGCTGACTCCTTGTTTTGCATTTTCACCCAAAGCAGTCCTTCTACACCTTCTATTATGGCAATTAGAGCTGTCTTCTGCAGCAAGAGTGCTTCTCATCAGCTCAACAAAGTGGCTATTATGCCTTTCCTAAAAAGCTTTCCTTCGTGGGGAGGGGGGAAGCTTATTAATTATCGCCTCTGTCCAATCTCCCCTTCTTGGCAAAGGTGAACTAAAAGGTCATGTCTGAACAGCTGTAATTTTTTGTTCTCTAAAAAAAAGGAGAAAAGACCTAACTGAATCAGAAATTTCATTCAAGCCTTAAGCTGTGAGTCATTGAATTCAGGACTGTAGTGTCTAATTCTTGATTGGGCTCTCTTTTAGTCAGAAAAAAACCTGATGGCTTCTTTTGATGAAGGGAAGGTCATTTAAAATTCACCTTTAAATGCAAATTGACCCAAGTGCTGCATTTTGCATTTCTATTAAATTGATTTTTGTGAAATCAAAGTAGGAGGGAAGGGTCTCCAGGGGCCAGGAGGTCCAAACACGTGCTAGCTGGAAAAGTTGGAAACGTGATTGAAGGAAGTTAGGGCTTATTTTGGAGAGTTGCAGTGAAGATGCAGTAGAAGTGAAGTCAAGGCACCTCTACCCATTGACTTTGGCCTTACTGACACTTGCCGAGGGAGTCAGCCAACAGCACTCCTTCCCAGAAGGCACTTCTGAACAAATGAGTGGTTGGAGGAAACCAAGAGAGAAGCCCAGGCAGGGGGGAAACAACATCAGAGGACATTGGGATTCCTAAGTATGACCCTGGAGGGAGGAAGCAGTGGCATCAAACAGACTAACCAATAATAATCAGGTGAGTCCTCTCCTGCTTCCCTTGACAAAGAGATGTGGGTGTTCGATGGGCAAAAGGCAAGGGTTACAGTGGGACCCGGGTGGCGCTGTGGGTTAAACCACAGAGTCTAGGGCTTGCTGATCAGAAGGTCGGCGGTTCGAATCCCCATGCCATGGGGTGAGCTCCCGTTGCTCGGTCCCAGCTCCTGCCAACCTAGCAGTTCGAAAGCACGTCAAAGTGCAAGTAGATAAATAGGTACCACTCCGGCGGGAAGGTAAATGGCATTTCTGTGCGCTGCTCTGGTTCGCCAGAAGCGGCTTAGTCATGCTGGCCACATGACCCGGAAGCTGTCTGCGGACAAACGCCGGCTCCCTTGGCCTATAGAGCGAGATGAGCGCCGCAACCCCAGAGTCGGACACGACTGGACCTGATGGTCAGGGGTCCCTTTACCTTTACCTTTACTGTGGTGCTCTCTGAGGCTGCATACACACCCACAACACCCACCCACACACACACACACAGCACATTTCATGTGCATGGTTTCCCCCGAAGAATCCGGGGAACTGCAGTTTACCCCTCACAGAGCTTCAGCACCCTCAACAAACTGCAGTTCCCAGGATTCTTCGGGGAAAGTCATCTGCTTGAAATGTGTGGTGCATCTGGCAATGGTGGCTGAGATGTCTGTCTTCAAAGAGCCTGACTGTTTTATCAATTTATTTCCTTGCATTCAGTTTTGCCACAGCCTGATGGTGGTCAGCTTGTGGTAACATGGAGTTAGGCTTTTTCGCTGGCTGCCCCGGTGTTGTGGAATGCCACTCTTTGCTGAAATATGGAAGGCTGCATCAGTGTTGACGTCCTGCCAGCTCTTGAAGATACACCTGTTTAGGCAAGCATTCCCCTGAACAGAACTTGTGATTTTATTGCTTTAACTGTTTTAATTGTTGTATTTTTAACTGTTTTGTGTATATTTCCATTGAGGACGTTTAAATATTATTGTGCATTTTAATTATGGATTGATTTTATGGCTGTAAATCTCTTAGAAGCCATTTGCTATATAAGTGGCATTTCATAATGATCACCACAAATTTATACCCTACTTTTCTGCCCTCATTGGTGGAGGGTATAGTCACATATCGCCATTGGTGTGATATGTAATGGGAGCGGGTGGCACTGTGGTCTAAACCACTGAGCCTCTTGGGCTCGCAGATCAGAAGGTCGGCAATTTGAATCCCCATGATGGGATGAGCTCCCGTTGCTCTGTCCCAGATCCTGACAACGTAGCAGTTCAAAAGCACGCCAGTACTGTACAAGTAGATAAATAGGTACCACTGAGGCAGGAAGGTAAACAGCATTTCCATGTGCTCTGGTTTCTGTCACGGTGTCCCATTGTGCCAGAAGCTACTGTTAGGTCCATTATGAGATGTCCACCAGCTTCCAGTCACAGATGCCAGCAGCCTTCAAGCAAACAAACTTGCCTTATTATCACTCCATAGCATCCCACTGCCAGAGGATTGCCTCCTTCCATTCACCAGTTTGCCTCCTCCAAGTGGAAGAAACCTGGGCAGTGCTGAATGTCACATCCATTGCCAGGTGTGTCCTGCTGGAAACAGAAAAGGGCTTTCCCCTTGGCCTGCCTTTATATCCACTCAGTTGCCAAGTGCTTTTGTGACATCACAAGAAACCCACAGCCAATGGCAACAGCTGGGGAGGCATCATCTTCATTGCTTTGAGCCTCACAATGGCAGGTGGACCTATCAGTGATTGTGTGCTTGCTTATTCGGGACACGAGTGGTGCTATGGTCTATACCACTGAGGCTCTTGGGCTTGCCAATCGGAAGGTCAGCGGTTTGAATCCCCATGACAAGGTGAGCTCTCGTTGCTCTGTCCCAGCTCCTGCCAACCTAGCAGGTCGAAAGCACACCAGTACAAGTAGATAAATAGGTACCTCTGTGGCGGAAGGTAAACGGCGTTTCTGTGCACTCTGGTTTCCATCATGGCGTCCCATTGAGCCAGAAGTGGTTTAGTTATGCTGGCCACGTGACCCGGAAAGCTGTATGTGGACAAACGCCGGCTCCTTCAGCCTGAAAGTGAGATGCGCGGCGTACCCCATAGTCAAGTTTGACTGAACATAAGCATCCAGGGATCCTTTACCTTTTACCTTTAATATAATGGTTCCTAATGTAGTAGGGCTGCCACTCTCATCTTTCCATTTGTTGCTCTGTTTTTCTCTTCACTCTCCCTCTTTTTACCAAATCCCCTAATTACCACAGGGCTTGCTGAGCTTGCCCCACATTTTGCCTTTCTGAATGAATGCCAACCATCTGTATACTTTTTTTTTGGGCACCTGTATTCTATAGAAATCCAGTTCAGATGTTAATTTTCCAAACATGCAGAGTGGTACTTGCTTGGTTTCATGGGTGCTGTGATACAGAAACGAATGAAATTGGAACACACACACACACACTGGTTGTTGGCATGCTGCCTCCTGAATTCTCAGAGTGAGAGAGCGAGAATAACTACTTAAAATGGTGTGATATCCCAGTTATCTTTCTTTAAGTGTGCAATGAAGGACAGACAAAGGGGGGAAAACAGGCAAAGGTGAGGATGAGATCAGGCATCAAACATTATTTCTTCTCGATCTAGTGATGATATTAGTGTGACTCGAAAATGAAAAGGATGAGAGGAACAAGAATATTGTGCTTTTCCATGGCTCGGCTCAGCTAAAACCATAGTTTTTGCAAAATAGAGGACTAGTTCACAGCAACATTTATTTATTTAAATGCTCACAGTAGTTTGTAGACTTCGTTAATTATTTTAGAAATTATTTGTCCTGCCTTTCCTCAAGTTTACACCCACTATGGCTTAACCTTCAGCAAAACAGCAATTTGAGACACATCGATCCCAAATCTCAGGCAGTAGAGCATGGGACTCTTAATCGCAGGGTTGTGAGTTTGAGCCCCACATTGGGCAAAAATATTCCTGCATTGCAGGGGGTTGGACTAGATGACCCTTGTGGTCCCTTCCAATTCCACAGATCTATGATTCTATGACATGAAATCAGCAAAGATGTTTTACAGCTCAGCAGATGGAATCCTGCAAAGCATCATGACGTCACTAACCAAAGGCCAAAAAAATGCAAATGAGAAGGTGCTGTGGTGAACATTCCTGAGATGTTCCAGATATGAGTTGCCACCACAGAAAATGTCTTTTCTCCAGGTGCCACTCACCTAGTGAATGTGCTGGCGCTGGAACAGGGCCTCAGATGGCAATCTTAGAGAATGGATTCATGTGGGAGAAAGTGGTCCTTTAGCATCTTCCACTAGTTTAAGGATGAGTAGGAAAATATTTTGAGGGGAGAAAAAGCTTAGAGGACAATAGCCGATAATGGAACATTTTCCTCTTCCCCAACTTGATTTGTACATGGGAAACCATGTACACCTTCCGCTTCTAATAAAAATACAGAGCACAAGACATTTTGTTGTTGTTCAGTCATTCAGTCGTGTCCGACTCTTCGTGACCCCATGGACCAGAGCACGCCAGGCACGCCTATCCTTCACTGCCTCCCGCAGTTTGGCCAAACTCATGTTAGTAGCTTCGAGAACACTGTCCAACCATCTCATCCTCTGTCGTCCCCTTCTCCTTGTGCCCTCCATCTTTCCCAACATCAGGGTCTTTTCTAGGGAGTCTTCTCTTCTCATGAGGTGGCCAAAGTACTGGAGCCTCAACTTCAGGATCTGTCCTTCTAGTGAGCACTCAGGGCTGATTTCTTTGAGAATGGATAGGTTTGATCTTCTTGCAGTCCATGGGACTCTCAAGAGTCTCCTCCAGCACCATAATTCAAAAGCATCAATTCTTTGGCGATCAGCCTTCTTTATGGTCCAGCTCTCACTTCCGTACATTACTACTGGGAAAACCATAGACATTAGAAATACGTAATTTTGCTATGTTGAGCATCACGTATAGAATCATAGAATTGCAGAGTTGGCAGGGACCGCACTGATTTAGGGTGAGATTTTGTGTGATTTTGGGCAAGGTCTTGCCCAAAATGGACCCAAAGATCTTGCCTAAAATGGACGTAATCCTGCCCAAAATTGGTGCAGAGCGTGGTGATGCTTCTATGCTGCTGATGGAGGAAGTGGGTCAGGCTGGAATCCTGTGGGCATGCTGCCTGGGGGGCTTCTGCCTCCTGAAGCAGAGGTCTCACGCTGCCTAATGGCTGAGCCAGCTCTGGTGCACGCAGCCAAATATTAGTGAAGTCACACATGCATGCTGAACACATTCATATCCAAATCATGATTAAGCTCATGCTCCTTGAGAGCACATTTTCTCATGCTCAAGTGGCTTAATGTGAATGCTGACCCCTTGGAATAGTCACATATATTCAGATCATTAAGAGGACATAATGTTTGAAGTGTCAGGAAGACCAAAGGCCTGGAAAACTGTACATGTGGTCTGGTATTGATCTGTTTCAGAGAAAGAAATACGGATACCTCTAGCTATTAGCAACTAGCAAGCCTATTTTCTTCCTTTCATATAAAATGCGACAAATAGGAACAGGCTCTTTTAAACAAGTACAGGGTAATAGACCCATTGATTTTTGCGTGTGGTTTTTATTTTATTTTAATTTTAATTTTTAAACCCCACAAATTAAGCCAGCCAAACTGACTTTGTTTGATCAAACCGTAGAATTACCAGATGAAGCATTTGACGCAACTCTCCATCTTATATGAGTCATTAATTGAAATTGGTTTGGAAAAGAGCAGTATCACATGGAAAATTAGTTGGCAAGCAAATGAACAAAGTAGAGCTGGTGTTGAACTTGAGTAGCCCTGTTGTAGGAAGGGGTGTGGGGGTGGAAAGCCAACTGGCTTACTTAATTTAGATTATCGGTACTTGCGCCTACACTCCCAACAGATGTCTAACAGATAAACACCTATGTGATTTTTTAAAATACATCTGAAGGCAGCCCTGTTCAGGGAAGTTTTTAGTGTTTGATGGTGTATTGTGTTTTTACTGTTTTTTGCTGGGAGCTGCCCAAGTGGCTGGGGCAAAATAATAATAATAATAATAATAATAATAATAATAATAATAATAATAATAATTTGCATTAGTATGAATTAAGGGCCAGCTTCCATAGTCATTTTTGATGCGAAGTCGCTCCATGTTGTCATCCTTTAAGGATTTTAGGACAGAACTGGTCAGGCATCAGGCATGCTGAATCTACTTTGCTTCCTTTTATTAGAAGTCCAAGATCTGCTAATCAGAACCAGGTTTAAGAGACACGCATGCAGTATTTGAAACGTGCTTCAAAGCACATTCTGAGCCTTGCAAGTTTCTTTCAGTACCAGAACTGCACTGAATGCAAAGTCCTTTCACACAAAAGGTCACTCTTGGTTAGCTTTCTCCATCCCAGTGGACTAATTTAGGTGAAAAGAGGTCATTTTGTTGTTGCTATTGGCCATCAGAAATCTCATCTATGTCAGTTCACCCACAGTCCTACCTTATGACCAGCCCTGGTTTAAAGGTATGGAGCCAGTTCATCACACAAAAGTCCTTGGGGGGAAAAATCTGATCATACAAAATGAATTTGCATGACCTACTGCTTGGAATCTCAACATCCAAAATGAGCTAAAGGCAGCAGTTCTCTTTCTATTTACCTGGGAGTAAAGAAGACTGATCGCCAAAGAATTGATGCTTTTGAATTATGGTGCTGGAGGAGACTCTTGAGAGTCCCATGGACTGCAAGAAGATCAAACCTATCCATTCTTAAAGAAATCAGCCCTGAGTGCTCACTAGAAGGACAGATCCTGAAGTTGAGGCTCCAGTACTTTGGCCACCTCATGAGAAGAGAAGACTCCCTAGAAAAGACCCTGATGTTGGGAAAGATGGAGGGCACAAGGAGAAGGGGACGACAGAGGATGAGATGGTTGGACAGTGTTCTCGAAGCGACTGGCATGAGTTTGGCCAAACTGTGGGAGGCAGTGGAGGATAGGGGTGCCTGGCGTGCTCTGGTCCATGGGGTCACGAAGAGTCGGACACGACTGAACGACTGAACAACAACAAAGCCCAATGAAGACAGCTGGGCTCACTTCTGAGTAGATAGGTATAGGATTGTGCTGTAAAAGATGAAAACAGGGGTTGCCCACTTAAAACACAAACACACACACACACACACACACACACAGGCAAATCTTTAGCATGGAGATACGGTATGGTATTATCAGGTCTGGTTACACAAAGTGCTTTGCTGGGAGTGGAAACACAATTGTTGGCCAACAACCACACGCCAGGCTTAGCATGTACTTAATTTTCTCATCAGCCTCCTCCTGTTCTCTTCTTTCTTTTCTTTTCCTGTACTCGTTCTCTTGTGTTATTAATTAGACTCAATAGGTTTCAAGTAGGGGATTTCCCCCCCCCCCAAAAAAAAGAATTTTCCACAGTGGCAAATATTATTCCGTGTATAGCTGAATAATATTAACAGTTGTATTCCTAACAAGACAACAACAACAATGAAATAATGATTATATTAACTTGCGAGACTAAAGGATGTTGGAACAAGTTGTGAAGCAAAACTCAACGTATTTTGCTAAAACAAAGAATATTGTCTGGAACAGAAAATGCTTTTCAAACAGACCCCTATCAGAATCCCATGAAACGTTATACAATATCCTGGCTTCAACATTAACACTCAGGAGCAGGCATAGTCCCCACATTCCAGAACTTGAATGGTTTTCTCCCTCTCTGTCCTTTTCTTTTTAAAACATAATTTTTATTAAATTTCAAAGTCATTGAAACAAACTTGAAATATCAATCACTTCCCTTCTCTTTCCGTGGTTCATTTTGCATAACATAAATCCCTGCATATTTTATATAAACTAGGCCATTCAGTATTCCATTATTACTTCCATCGAAACTTATTTACACTGTTGAATTTATCTTAATGCTGTCCACGTTTTCATATGTACACAATTCCCCCCATATATTCAATAAACATTTTCCAATCTTCTTTAAACATATGTTCTTCTTGTTCTTTTATGAGTTAGGTCTGCAAGCTGTGCATATTCCATCAGTTTAAGTTGCTATTCTTCTTTGGTTGCGACCTCGTTCATTTTCCATTTTGAGGCTAATTTCTTCTTTTCTCTTCTTTGGTGATCACTTGTAGCCTGTAAGATTGTCTTCCAAAACACGGTTTTAACAATGAATCCGTAAGTGACTGTGGAGGCCAATTCTGGATCCACACGTCCTTCCACAGTGGGGACATTGGTTCCCAGGTGGGAGTTGATCACTGTGGATTTGCCAAGCATGCCTTCCTCCTAGCACATTTCTCCCATGTGTCCAGAGTTTGAGCATCTTCAAAGCCCGTGACACCTTTGGTAAAGGCTGTTCTCCAACTGGAGCGCATGCAGGCCAGTGTTTCCCAGTTGTCAGTGTTTACACTACATTTTTTAGATTTGCCTTGCGACAGTCCTTAAACCTCTTTTGTTGACCACTAGCATTATGCTTTCCATTTTTAAGTTTGGAATAAGTAGTTGTTTTGGAAGACGATCATTAGGCATCTGCACAACATGACCTGTCCAGCGAAGTTGATGTTGAAGAATCATTGCTTCAACAATGGTGATCTTTGCTTCTTCCAGTACACTGATATTAGTTTGCCTGTCTCCCCAAGTGATGTGTAAAAATTTTCAGAGACATAAAACACAAGCCACAGTAGTAGCATACATAAATAACTTTTTTTGACACCTGGGAATTTCCATCTCAATTATCCCCAACAGAAAGGACTCTGGTTTTTTTTTTTTTTTTTTTTTTTTGAAAGTGCTTTTAAACATTTTTTGCCAATTCATTATGGATTATTTCCCAATACTCTTTTATCCCTTTACAAGTCCACCACATATGAAAGAATGTACCCTCGACCTCATTGCATCTCCAGCACTTGTCTGATTAAGTCTTATACATCTAACAGGCCTACTTGCAGGTAAATACCATCTGTAAAACATTTTCAAGTAGTTCTCCTTCAAGGAATAACATGCTGTAAACCTCAGATCACTCTTCCAAAGTTTTTCCCTGAGATTCAAATCTATATTATGTCCTATATCTATTGCCCATTGTGTCATATAAGCTTTGACAAGCTCGTCTTTTGTTTCCCCATTTATGTTGTTCTTATGGATCAGATCACCAGTTCCTTCACTTTTTGGTCATATATGAAACCAGTGAGAGATTTTACTTTCTTGGGCTCCATGATCACTGCAGATGGTGACAGCAGTCACGAAATTAAAAGACGCCTGCTTCTTGGGAGGAAAGCAATGACAAACCTAGACAGCATCTTAAAAAGCAGAGACATCACCTTGCCGACAAAGGTCCGTATAGTTAAAGCTATGGTTTTCCCAGTAGTAATGTATGGAAGTGAGAGCTGGACCATAAAGAAGGCTGATCGCTGAAGAATTGATGCTTTTGAATTATGGTGCTGGAGGAGACTCTTGAGAGTCCCATGGACTGCAAAAAGATCAAACTATCCATCCTTAAAGAAATCAGCCCTGAGTGCTCACTGGAAGGACAGATCCTGAAGTTGAGGCTCCAGTACTTTGGCCACCTCATGAGAAGAGAAGACTCCCTAGAAAAGACCCTGATGTTGGGAAAGATGGAGGGCACAAGGAGAAGGGGACGACAGAGGATGAGATGGTTGGACAGTGTTCTCGAAGCGACTGGCATGAGTTTGGCCAAACTGCGGGAGGCAGTGGAGGATAGGGGTGCCTGGCGTGCTCTGGTCCATGGGGTCACGAAGAGTCGGACACGACTGAACAACAACAACCAGTGGAATGTGCAACTTGGATGGTTGGCTGACCACTGTGAATCCACTCCTCTGACCAAAATAACTTTGTATGTGAATAACTTTGCAGTGAATCTTTTTTGTGAAATGTTGCCAGTCTCTGATTGTTTCCATTTGTTTCACTACGAAAAGGATGGGTGGGAAAGTTCGGCTGCTTGAAGAATATACAGCAGAGGAGCAAACTTGTATCCCCAACCCTGCACACAATCTCTTTAAAGGAGTTTCATCCATGCAAGAAGAAAACCCACAACCTGTTTATTTCAATGGGCCACTCGCGCTGCATGTTCTCCTATCAGCAGTTCTCCATTTGCTTCATTATTTTTTTGCATCCATGCAAAATAATTCCTAAACTGTGATGAAAGTACAGTCCTCTAGTTACCCATCCTAATTATTAAAGAGAAGCTTTCTCTGTGTTGATTAGAAAACAAGCTCACTGTATACCAGCAAACTCAGCAACTGACAGGCTTCTGCAGGAAATTGGACAATAAAATAAACATCACAGAACTGAGTCCAATTAGCTATGCTCTCACTAATCTCAGAACTGCCAAAGAATGTTTTTTTTTGGTGCCAACTGACAGCAGTTGATCCCGAATAGACATGGAACAGCTACTCAATTGACCCTAAGCAGTCATTTCCATATATCACTTGGCCTGCAGTAACATTTCCCTTGCCTCTTTTCCAACTCTGACTTGTTTACATGTTCAAGGGTTGATCAGAGCCTCAAGTTTCTAAAAGTGAGACAGCAAACTCTGGTGAAACTTTGACTAGTGTGTCTTAAATTGTGTGTGCATGATATAAATACAGTAGTAGAATTGTTACCTCTCGGTTTGACAAGGTGGATGGAGTTTACTTTGAGAGACACTGATCATCTGCGAATAACTCAGATCCAAGAGTGTTTTGCTGCTTACTCCCTATGACTCCCTGCTGTATAGTCACTTAATTCAGGATGTCAGTCCTGAGATAATAACCTCTGGATTCTGATTGAATAAATGCCTTAAACCAACAGAGAAGATGATGCATGAAGGAACTTGCAGGGAGCTTAGATATTCTCCAGTTCACTTCTAGACTTCTTTTCTTTAAAGGTGATGCAAGTCCATTGAGGCAATCCTGGAGTGAATTAGGAAATGTCTGTGGAGTGGGAAACCTGTGGCCCGAAACTGAAACCCCCAACATCTCTGACCATTGGCCATCCTGGCTGGGAATGATGGGAGTCCACCAAGATCTTGAGGGTCACAGAGTCCCCATTCCTGCTCTGTTACAGAAGACTCAATTAAGCAACCATAATATTTTTGTTGAGTTCAAGGAGTGGAAGGAGAGAATCTAGAAATCTGGGACATGTTCACACATGCATGGTTTCTCATTGCTTGATTACATGTAGCTAGGAATGTGTGAATGGTTGTTCTCCCCTCTCCTCGCCTCCATGTGCTTTGTCATGTTCTCCAGCTCTCCTTCCCACATGCCCCCCCCCCAAATCTGCTCTGTGGTTTCCACCAACACTCCAGAGCAGATTTGGAGATGGCATAGGGCACACATGGGGAGAGGGGAGGAGAGGAAAATCTTGTGGCAATCCTTGCATGAACATTGGTGTCTGAAGTCTTATGAAATTTCTGTAGTGTTTGAGCTGTGATGGCTCATTCACACATGGAATGATGTGCAGCTCAGTGACAGAGCATCTTGCTTTGACCTCTGTCTGATATCCTGGAGAGCCCTGCCAGTGTGTAGACAACACTGAGCTAGATGGACCAATGATCTGATTTAGTATAGTTCAGCTTCCTATGTTTCTTTCTTTTTTTAAAATACAATTTATTAATTTTAGAATAACACAAAACCAAAAACACACACACACCAGAATCAAAGTCATAGATATTAATTGACTTCCCTCCAACTCCCCCTCCTTGTTCCATTATTTTATACTTATTTATACACGTACACAAAATCTTATACTTAACTATCTATTTTTAAAACCTTATTCATGTTATTACAATTGATCT
The DNA here is from genome assembly GCA_900245905.1 of Lacerta viridis. Classification (NCBI taxonomy): domain Eukaryota; kingdom Metazoa; phylum Chordata; class Lepidosauria; order Squamata; family Lacertidae; genus Lacerta; species Lacerta viridis. Next base: position 434,643 of record OFHU01004166.1, read on the forward strand.
TTAAAAGTTCAACTAATGTAAAAGCCGATACACAAAGCTTGCTAATTATGCCTTAAACATGTCCCCCCCCTTTTTTTAAAAAAAGAAAACAATGTCCTTTTTCTTTCTAGGGTTTCAGATTGTCTAGTATGTCCAGCATAGTTCATTAGTTTGTTTTGCCAATCTCCTTCATCTTCTTTGGCCGTGGCTTCTTCCTTCCTTACGCCAGTGTGGTGCAGTGGTTAAGAACGGTAGGCTTGTAATCTGGTGAACCGGGTTCGCGTCTCCGCTCCTCCACATGCAGCTGCTGGGTGACCTTGGGCTAGTCACACTTCTTTGAAGTCTCTCAGCCCCACTCACCTCACAGAGTGTTTGTTGTGGGGGAGGAAGGGAAAGGAGAATGTTAGCCGCTTTGAGACTCCTTCGGGTAGTGATAAAGCGGGATATCAAATCCAAACTCTTCTTCTTCTTCTTCTTCTTCTTCTTCTTCTTCTTCTTCTTCTTCTTCTTCTTCTGGGATGGGCTGGCCTTGTCCTGGCATCCATTCTCAGATGAAGGAACAAAGTCTTTTTGCATGGTAAATCCATTAAGTCCTGTACCTTTCAAAATCATAGCTTCTATGTTTTTTTTAAACAAAAGCCATTTTGAACATTCTCTTGAAATCTTGATGAGTCACTTCCCAGGCTTTAAAAATAATTTTACATTGCCACCACATACGGTAGCTTCTCATACCGTTTACTCACCCTTCCTGCTTCATCTCCATCACCAGTTTCCTATAATGTTTCTATGGCGTCACATGATCAAGAGGGTTAGATGATCCTTGGGGTCCCTTCTGACTCTACAATTCTAAGTGATGGTTCTGCATGTGAGAATCAGCCTTTACTTGCTACCAAGAAGACAAAAAAGAAGTGAAGTTTTAAATCTCCCACTGTATATATTGTTGTCCTCTTTAACCACATGTTGTTTTTGTATAGACTAGAGAACTAACCAAAGGCACAGTTCTGTTAGATGCAATAAATCAGTGACTACTGAAAAGAGCTGCCAAGTTTGTGGCAGGGACTGTAAATTATTCAAGTATTTCCAATAGCAGCTAAAAAATGAGAATATCTAGAAAAGCCAGAGATCAATCATCTTGCAGGGGGAAAAAAACCCAAAAACCTTTCTCAGACTGCCAAAGGAAATTAGGTGAGACAAAGTCCCACAACCTTATCAGAAGACCTTTGTCACAGGCAATAGCCGGAAAAGGACATATTTGTGAAAACACCTACATGCTGAAGACCCGGTCTCCTTCCTCCTTTTATATATGAAACCTTCATTTGATGATCTTTGCTTTCACTCCAGAGAAAGTGGCATTAATTTAACACTTTATAATTTAGCACAACATGGCACCATATTGATCAAAAAGCCATAGTTCCATAACACAACAGGTAAGTTACAGGTAGGTAGCCGTGTTGGTCTGCCATAGTCAAAACAAAATTAAAAAATCCTTCCAGTAGCACCTTAGAGACCAACTAAGTTTGTTCTTGGTATGAGCTTTCGTGTGCATGCACACTTCTTCAGATACACTGAAACAGAAGTCACCAGACCCTTATATATAGTGAGAGAGTGTGGAGGGGTATTACTCAGAAGGGTGGTGGGAATGGGTGATTGGCTGATGGGTGTGGAAAACCTTACAACAGGTAATAACGTTAGAAATCAGAACAAAACCACTTGCATTATAACCAGGTGAACTAAAGCAAAAAAGCCCCTTGTGAGAATGAAGCCCATGTCAGCTGTTTTCTCCAGTTCAGTAAGATGTGGGGCTGCATATCCACACTTCTCTTCCTCAAAGACCTGGCAAAATGATGGCTGTAGAAGTCATGCCTAATAAGCTGCCATCTAGTGCTCTTCATGGGGGAGATGATCTCACTTGCTCTCAGTGATTTCATAACACAGCTAAATATCATAGAATCATAGAATCATAGAATCATAGAGTTGGAAGAGACCACAAGGGCCATCCAGTCCAACCCCCTGCCAAGCAGGAAACACCATCAAAGCATTCCTGACAGATGGCTGTCAAGCCTCTGCTTAAAGACCTCCAAAGAAGGAGACTCCACCACACTCCTTGGCAGCAAATTCCACTGTCGAACAGCTCTTACTGTCAGGAAGTTCTTCCTAATGTTTAGGTGGAATCTTCTTTCTTGTAGTTTGAATCCATTGCCCCGTGTCCGCTTCTCTGGAGCAGCAGAAAACAACCTTTCTCCCTCCTCTATATGACATCCTTTTATATATTTGAACATGGCTATCATATCACCCCTTAACCTTCTCTTCTCCAGGCTAAACATACCCAGCTCCCTAAGCCGTTCCTCATAAGGCATCGTTTCCAGGCCTTTGACCATTTTGGTTGCCCTCCTCTGGACACGTTCCAGCTTGTCAGTATCCTTCTTGAACTGTGGTGCCCAGAACTGGACACAGTATTCCAGGTGAGGTCTGACCAGAGCAGAATATAGTGGTACTATTACTTCCCTTGATCTAGATGCTATACTCCTATTGATGCAGCCCAGAATTGCATTGGCTTTTTTAGCTGCTGCATCACACTGTTGACTCATGTCAAGTTTATGGTCTACCAAGACTCCTAGATCCTTTTCACATGTACTGCTCTCAAGCCAGGTGTCACCCATCCTGTATTTGTGCCTTTCATTTTTTTTGCCCAAGTGTAGTACTTTACATTTCTCCCTGTTAAAATTCATCTTGTTTGCTTTGGCCCAGTTCTCTAATCTGTTAAGGTCATTTTGAAGTGTGATCCTGTCCTCTGGGGTATTAGCCACCCCTCCTAATTTGGTGTCATCTGCAAACTTGAAATATGATTGGTGAGGAAGTGAACTGACACTATCCTGTACACCAGGCATAGGCAAACTTGGCCCTCCAGATGTTTGGGACTACAATCCCATCATCCCTAGCTAACAGGACCAGTGGTCAGGGATGATGGGAATTGTAGTCCCAGAACATCTGGAGGGCTGAGTTTGCCTATGCCTGCTGTAAACCCTAGGAAGCAGTAGAAAATGGAGGGTGGGGAACTGGAGCCGAGCACTATTGAACAAAATATTGGGGGGCTCCAGGTAAGCTCCGCCTTACATAATTGATTATAGACACGGCCCATGCACACCATTTGAATACAATGCCCATCAACTTGGGTGGTGGTGGTGGTGTTGAAGGGACCTTGTTCCCTAGGAGTTGAATCCTATGGTGCCGAGCACATAGGTTAAAACAAGAAGGATTCAAGGACGGAATATACTTTTGGCAGGCTTGAGCTGCAGCAACACCTCGGAGCCAGGCTAAATGTGACGTCAATTGAGTGAATGCAATTAATGGATATTTTTCAAAAGATACACAAACAGCCACTGTAGGGGGGGATGATGGGACAATGGGAGGTATGGTGGGGGAAATTCAACCCTGGTGTGGTGCTGATAAACAGCACTCCTTGCTCCACAAAGCTCCCTGATGCAAATAGCAACTTGGGGGGGGGGGCGGTAATCCTTGTCAGGATCACTGTGGCGAGTTCATCATTCTCCCCACTCCCTGTGGTTCAGATGTTGCTCCCCGGCTGTTATTTACATTTTAAAAATGTTAATTGCGTTCGCGCAATCAGAGTTACTTTTTGTTTTACTAATCAGCGGCCGTAGCCTGACAAAAGGCACCAGGAACAACTTTGGTCTTATCTCATCTGAATAATAAACCCTCCCCATTTGAGCTTCAGGGGCACTGGGATTCGTCCTGGGAGCATCCGAGATAGCTTTGTCAACTTCAAAGCTCTCCCACGTAGGGGCTTGTTTGGGATTTCAGTCTTCCGCAGTGAATCTTTGACCTGCGACTGCGTGAAAGAAATAACAGCAGTAATAAAAAGAAGTGTGTTCTATCAGTCCGTACTGTGGGATTGACAGGATAAGACCCGGTTGTGTTTTCAAATTGGCAATCATTGCACTGTGTTAAAGAGCAAAACAGCACGGAAGCTGCTGCACACCGCTGAGTCTCGTTGTTGTGTGGGCTCACTATGCATTGCAGGGGTTTACATGAATGGCATTTCTAACAGAACATATTGCTGCTCTCCCAGGGTGAAGTATAGAGCCTCGGTTCTGATGTTCCTGGCAGCATCTGTCAAAAGAGGGAGAGGCGACCGAAAAAGGAGGGACAACTAAAAATGATCATTGGGAATGAAGCACGTTTTTAATTTTTTTGTACATAAGTATTATTAAATATTCTGTTTTACAATTTAGAACACTCATTTAAACTTCCTTAAAATATCAACGGCTTCCCTTCATTTTGCATATCACAAATCCCTGCATATTTCACAAAAACTAAACCGTTCACTATTCCATTATTACATCCATCAAAAATTACATACACTGTTGAATTTATCTTAACGCTGCCAAAGTTTTTAAGTGTACACAATCCCCCCATATATTCAATAAACGAAGCAGATTTTAAAAATAAACTTAAAACAGATGGAGCTTTAGGAAAGAAAGGTAGCCAAGGGGTCTTGGTACTAGATGACAGCGGAACAAGATATAATAATACCCCCCTTCTAAACTGGAGGGGGGGGAAAGCTTTGGCCCTCCATATATTGTTTGACCACAACCCCATTTTTTTTTTAATTAAAGATTTTCAAAGGTAGTACAATGTCTCTCTCAGGTTTTTCCATATAACAATTTTATAAGTCAGTCCATCTACTCTCAGCATCCAGAAACATCATAACCAGACACTGGAAAGACCTGTCAGGAGTAAACATGGACCAATGGTACCAAGCAGTATGGGAAACAGCCCTACTAGAAAAACTAACCAGTAAACTGAAACTGACACGGGGACAAACTGAAGAAGACACCTTCACCCCGGTATGGTTCCCCTTCATCACATACACAGCCCAACAAGACAATGACAAAAATCTACCGACAGCATACAAATCAATATGGCTAACCTGACCCAAAATACCCACCAACCCCACTCACACAGGAAACCAAAGACCACAACCCCATTTCATCCCAGACCACTGGCTGGATAGGCTGAGGTAGATGGGAGATTGAGTCCAGTAATATCCGGAGGACCACAGCTCCCGCACCCGTCTTAACCTTCATATCATAGAATCATAGAGTCACAGAATTGCAGAGTTGGAAAGGACCCTCAGGGTCTGTTAGTCCAACCCCCTGCAATGCAGGAATCTCAGCTAAAGCATCACACTGAGCCAGTGTGGTGTAGTGGTTAAGAGTGGTAGACTTGTAATCTGGTGAACCGGGTTCGCGTCTCCGCTCCTCCACATGCAGCTGCTGGGTGACCTTGGGCTAGTCACACTTCTCTTGAAGTCTCTCAGCCCCACTCACCTCACAGAGTGTTTGTTGTGGGGGGAAGGGAAAGGAGAATGTTAGCCGCTTTGAGACTCCTTCGGGTAGTGATAAAGTGGGATATCAAATCCAAACTACAGGAAGGAGAATCTCTTACAGCTCTTACGGTCCGAAAGTTCTTCCTGATGTTTAGTCGGAATCTCCTTTCTTGTAGTTTGAATCCATTGGTTTGAGTCTTACCCTCCAGAGCAGGAGAAAAGAAGAAGAAGCTTGCTCTATCTTCCACGTGACAGCCCTTAAAATGTACAATCTTGATTATTTGGATTAAAAATAAAATCTGAGACTTTCTGTACCAACAGACGTTTGGGATAGTGTAAATTCTAAGAGTATGTTTATATGCAGAATTGTTGGTTTGGGGCATGTTAATGTTGAATGGAAAACAGACAAGGAAACCAAAGTACACTTTCTTAAAAAAAAAGAAAAGAATAAATCATGAGAATTTGAAACTCTTTGGAATTTCCATGTAGTCCTCTTCTTTCTTTTGTGAATATTGTATTTAAGAATAAGAAAAATGTGGGGTCTGGGCGATTATTTATAATTCCTTTTACTATTCTGATTAATTCATAGCATATTAAAGTTTTAAACTGTGATTTAGCTTGTAAAATAATAATAAAGCGCAGTTCCTCGGTGCCATTAAAATGTGTATTATTCATTTGCAAGCGCGCTTACTGACAAAAGAAAAGTTGTACAAGCTTCTCAAATTTTAGCCGATGATTGAGGGTAAGATAGCAACTAAAACACCTACACCACATTGATCCAAGGTTGAGATGGAATAAATGGTTTCCTTTGCCAGTGAAACCATGGGAGTGCCTGTTGCTGTGTCCACGCTGCCCCAAACTGGAACAATACTTGTACAAATGCCACACAGATGAAAATATTACGGATCCATTTCAGATCTTTCACAAAATTCAGGGTTGTGGTTTTTTTCTTTTTTTGTAGTAGAAGAAAAAGCATTTTCTGAGTACATTATTCTGGAACATTAGCTGAATACTGGCATCATCATGTGGCAGCATGTCCCCAAACCTGGAAAAACACAGCAGCTATACCAGAGGCTCCAAGCTGCATCCAGCATTGGGAGGGCCTGTTGCGTGTGTGTGATCTCACGCATGCAATGTCATGTGTGCAATGTCACGTGCATCACGATGTCCTGCTACCGCTGCAGATGGTGTGCAGCCCGGGACAACCTCTAGCAAAGACATGCCAGGCTGCATGGCATCTCCCAAGGGAGTGGGCGACAGCAGACAAAGGCAGGGGTGGAGGAAGGGGGATGTGGTAGGGGCGGGTCACCCCGGGTGTCACCACTGAGGGGGCGACAAAATGCCGGGCGGCACTCACCGCAGGGCTTGCCACACGCCCGAGCCACACATCTCTCCTGGGAGTGACATGGTGCCTTGGGCGCCCGCAGGCTCTGTGCTGCCCCAAACCGTCGGCCTGCCGCCTTCCCCTCAGCTGTAGGGTGGCTGAGTGGGAGGAGGCAGGCAGACTCCTTGGAGGCCCTGTGGAGCATCCTGCCCTGGTTGGCCCTGCCCTGTGGGCAGCTGGCCCCACCCTGTGGGTGGCTGGCCCTGCCCCTGGGTGCAGGGCACGCCTGTCGCCCCAGGCGCTCTGCCACTGGACAAAGGTAAAAGAGAATGGGGAGGGAGGGGGCCAGTGGGTAAGGAAGGGATGAGCCTCTTCCACCCCCTAAAGATTAGGGGGGCTCAGCCCCATCCCAGCAGACATATGGGGGGCTGAAGATGCCTTAGCCCTATAGAGCTGGCGCCTGTGAGTTATACCAGTGGTTTTCAACCAGTGTGCTGTGGCAGCCTGGGACGCCTTGAATGGTGGTGAGGGGTGCCGTGGGCAACCCTGGTCTCTGTCCCTCTTTCCTTTCCTCCCTCCTCTGATGCCCTCTTGTATCTCTGCTTTCCAAAGGCTCGCACAGCTGTTTGTTGTAGCGACCCTGGCTATAAGCTCCCCAGGCGAATGGTGCTTCTGGGGCTGGCCACGGGGGTGCTTCCCAGGCCCCTGTGTGGCAGTGTGATGAGGCACCTCTCTTTGGAGCAGGGGGCGCAGCTCAGAGACTGGGGTGGCAGCAGCGGCTGCCCGGAGGACTCCCAAGGAGAGGGGAGAGGAGGCTGAGGGAGCACTCCACAAGGGAGGGTGTTCGAAAAAGGGTGAGAGGCTGCCAGCTCTGCAGGCAAGGGGTGACATAACTGGGCTCCTGAGTCCCGCAGGATTGCCGCAGAAAGAATGTGGTTGTTCAAGGGAGCCCTGGACTCAAAAAGGTTGAGAACCTCAGAGCTATACCACTGTAAATGGTAAGCGTAGAAAGAAGCAAAGACAGGTCAGCATGGAAATTGTGGGGCCATAGCAGCTGCTTGTTTGCCATCTTATCTCTCATGACATGCTGTGTGTGAATAAGCCCTTTGAGTGTGTCATCTTAACTAAAAGCACCTAATTGCTTTTGTGAAGTACTGTTGTCCTAGTTTCTGTACATTACCAGTAGGATGATAAAAAAACAACAAACCACCAGTATTTTCCCTCCTCTGTGTTATTGAGGAAAGCATTATCGAAAACCTTGTTTCTCTCCATTTATTCTGTGTTGTTAGGAAAGGTTTGTTTTCCACCCCACCCCACTCTCAACAACTACTTATATTTCTTTTCTTCAATTGCTTCTGCCTTGACTAGGGTGAAAAATAATTTGACATGCTTTAGAAATGTTTGGGGGAGCCGATCCTTTTGTCATATGATAAAGCACTTTGTTCTCCCTCACACAAGTGTATATTCTGAGGGGAAGAAAAACCCACACACTTCCTAGCAGAGCACTACATTCTGAAGTTTGCTGCAGGTTTATTGATCCATCACCCCTCGCCCTCCCTCCCCAAATCTCTTTACATTCTTAGTCTACTTGCTGTGCACAGTCTTTGTGATAGTTTTGCCCAAGTCTTTCTCCCTCTTTATTTTGCCTGACAGGCAAGCGTTATTTCTAGAAAGGAGCAATGCTCAATATTTTCCATACAGTATATGTAATAGCACTTTTGATTTTTACACACACCCACACACCCACACCTCCCTGTTTTACTCTCTTAACATTTACAACTTCTCTGCTTCACCGCAGACCCAAGACTACTTCTTCTTTTTTTTATCCTAAAGTTTAAAATCATTGCTTTCCTTGCAGAGGGTACTTTCAGATGCGCCCTTTAAAGATCACAGCAGCCCGAGGTTAGTTTGACCGAAACTGCTCCAGTTTTTAAAAGGGTACTTCTAAAATAGTCACATGTAGTTTGGTGGCAAATTGGCGTAAAGATCGTAGGAATGAAGCATAGTTTTCCAAGTGCCTTCTTTCTCTTCATTTTGCTTTTGCCATCTCCTGTTCACCCTGGCTCTCCACAAATTGTCCATGCGGCTTACCTTAATCTTTCACTCCTTCGGTATATAAGGACACAGAGTAAAATCAATGTTCTATTTAGCCGAGTACAGTACTATCAACCTTGACTTCAGATATTGGCATCTCAATCCTATCCCGCTGCAGCTTATGATGGTAGGATCCTGATCTGACTAAGTAGGAGAATGCATGCAGCTTACAATAATAGGCATCTCTGTGACAAACCACAATGAAGGCTGGTATAAAAGCCAAATCTAAAGGTAGCCACGAAAAAAATGCAAAATTCACATTATGGCAATAATTTTTTTGATCTGACAAGATGTTACACAAAGCACAGGGGCAGGCATTTTATTTTATTTTTAAGTACAGGAATGAGGCTGGCTGGTCTAGCTGTTAGAGCATGGGTAGGCAAACTAAGGTTTGGGGGCCAGATCTGGCCCAATCGCCGTCTAAATGTGGCCCGCGGCCGGTCCAGAAATCAGTGTGTTTTTACATGAGTAGAATGTGTCCTTTTATTTAAAATGCATCTCTGGGTTATTTGTGGAGGAGAGGAGGAGGAGTTTGGATTTGATATCCCGCTTTATCACTACCCAAAGGAGTCTCAAAGCGGCTAACATTCTCCTTTCCCTTCCTCCCCCACAACAAACACTCTGTGAGGTGAGTGGGGCTGAGAGACTTCAGAGAAGTGTGACTAGCCCAAGGTCACCCAGCAGCTGCATGTGGAGGAGCGGGGAAGCGAACCCGGTTCACCAGATTACGAGTCTACCGCTCTTAACCACTACACCACACTGGGTATAGGAATTTGTTCACCCCCCCAAAAAATATAATCCGGCCCCCCACAAGGTCTGAGGGGCAGTGGGCCGGCCCCCTACTGAAAAAGTTTGCTGACCCCTGTTTTAGAGTCAGTCCCAAGGTACAGATTGAACACTGAATGAGTCTCAGGTACCAAGTCACATACCTAGGACTCTGGGCTAAATCAATGGCTGCTCCACCGTTTCTCAAAGTGTAAAGGCTGACTGTTACAGATCATCGGTCCACTCCCTGCTCTGTGTCACATCTTGCCTTATGAAATGTCCTGGAAAGAGACTCGAAAGCTTGCCGCAATTTGACATTATGGTTGGCCCTAAAAAAATGGTACTGCCCAGCTGAGGATAAAAAAGGATAACAAGTTGCAAAGCAAGACCACATATCACACAGCCCTAATATATTGATGGCATTTGATGCTTGCATTGGACTGGATTAATATGGGAAACCCAGGCTTCATAAATCACACTCAAGAAGCAACATCCAACCTCTAGCCTGTGAAGTGACACAAATGAGGATTGCTAAGGGAGTGGAGCCTGGGCCAAAGGGGAGAAAAAAAAAACAGTTTATCAGATGCAGGGAGCATGTTCCTAGAGCGAAGGTCTACTTGTGCTCTATGTAGCACATAGATGAATTGGAGGGCTTTAACACTTAGCCCTCCCCTCGCTTTTCAAACAGCATGGTTAGGACCATGGCAGAAGCAAAGGGTTAAGCATTTTCCTCATGCCACAGTCCCCCCCCAGTTGTTTTTTTTTAAAGTCATACCAGGCCAAAACATAATGTCTAGTTGGAACCCAGTACTTTATTTCAGTGCAATTGACTGTATTCTGTAACTCAAGTTAGAAGTGCACAAGAAATGAAGCCAAAATCTACTTCTTCAGAGTAGATAAACAAAATATTCTGCAATAGCCCCTTTGAGATTCAGGTAGGTAGCCATGTTGGCCTGATGCAGTCAAAATAAATAAAAAAATTACCAGTAAAGAATTGTCCAGTAGCACCTTAGAGACCAACTAAGTTTGTTCTGGGTATAAGCTTTCTTTGAGATGTTATTTGAGAGTTAAATGTGCATGTGCAGGGAGTAGCTCTGAGGCAGTGGCAGCAGTCCAACCAACCTATGTTAAACATAATTAGTTTAATTGACACTGAAATAAAAAGGTATGTGTATTAATGAAGGTTTGAAATGGAAAATGGCTAAATACAGGAATGTATTGCTAACATTGGGGTTTTTTTTCCATGGTAGTTTTCTAAGAGCACTCTGAGCTCTTGCTAAGTTGATAATTAACTAACTGAATGTTGTTCTCTGGTAGCTAACATGTGAGTGTTGTAACCTTAGATCATGTGATGGAGGTATTGGGTTGCAGATCTCCATTTTGAAAGGGAGTTGTCTTTAATCTTTGTTTCCCAAACTCTCTGGAGTGAGGATGTAAAGAAAGTTCTCCTGAAAGGAGAGTAAACAGCCTAAGGCCAATGGAGGCAGGAAAACAGGCTATGGGGAGAGACCGACCTTTGCTTCTAGGTCTGTTTGGATTATTTCATATTTTCTAAGATGCCGAACCTGTGCTGAACAGCACAAGACCTTGTATTGATATTTTGGGATGCATCTTTGATGCTTATATTCTGTTTTTGAAGAGTTCTGGCACTAAAGGTTTGAATAATACTTTTATGGATCTGGACAATGGTTCATTTCCAAAAGAAGTTAATTCTTATGTTTCCAGTCACTTCAAATTGCACAATACCAATATCTGCAATAACCATAGGCCCTTGTGAGCACAGCTTCACACATGAGGACTCTCTGCATATATTTTAAGGAATGCACATAGCTGAGGGGATGGCTTTATATCAGAGGCAGTAAACCAGTTGCTAGGACACCAGAAGTGCCTCCTATTGGTCAAGAGGCCATTGTAGAGATGGCATGGGAGGCAGATTTCACCTCCAAGGAGTGCACCGAAGCTATCACTGCCAACTCTATCACTGCCAACACGGTGGCAGCAGCAGTATGTGATGCATTTCTTGGAGAACAGATTTGCTGCTCCTGTGGATTCTGCCACCCGAGGCGGTCGTCTCACCTTGCCTCATGGGTGGGCTGGCCCTGCCAGTTGCTGGGAGAATGTTGATGCACTCAGGTCCTGCTTCTGGGCATCTGGTTCGCCGTTATAAGAACAGGACAGGATGGAGCTAGGATCTGATCCAGCTGGGCACTTCTCTTGTTCCCATGATGCCGCGATGGCATCCCACAATGTATTTAGCCTTGTAACCACACCTGAAGAGGGCTAATATTTATTAAAATCTCTGTGATCTCTTTAGGGCAGAAGAAACATGGAAGTGCAGAGAAGCATTATTCTACAAGTTCCAGCATGCATTTTGAGCTTTTTAATCATGACATTAATTTTTGATTAAAAAAAAATCCATCAGCGATGCAATGATTCCTTTACAGTGTTCTCGGCCTTCCAAAGCACGTGGCTGGTCATCTGTGAGCTGCAGATGCAAGATATGACATCTGTTTCCTTGGCAGACCCCAGAGGCGTCACTGTGAGCTACCCGGCTGTTGCCTCTGGCTATGCCACCTGCTTCAGCTGCTTCTCAATGTGCAGTTTACAAGAGAGCTCATAACCCACTTGTCCTGATTGCGAATGCGCACTTTGTTGCTGTGTACACCAGCAGTGAGAATTCGACCTGCTTCTTAAGAATGAACTTCAGGACAGACTTGTAACAATTTATATACAGCACCTAACACACTACGTATGAATAGTGAATACAATCACTGGCTCACTTCCTTAACACTGACTAACACACTTGTGACTAGCATTGCTGGGGAATTCTAAGAAGTCATAAAAAACCCCAGTGCGGCTTTGAAAGGTTCACTAACTTGATTCAAAATGCCATGCAGTTGTATCCAAACATAGATGGAAAAGTTGCTACTTGACTGGGGTGGGGGGCAGGAGCACATGTGCTCGCCATGTCCCCTCCAGCCCTGCTGGGTAGGTCTGAAATGGGTTTCTATTTATGATCAGCTGAATGTGCTTAGAATCCCCCTGTGACTAGGAATGTGGGTTCCTGAAAACAGGGAAAATTCTAAGCACTTTAAGCTCAGTCTGCTTAGAATCAACTAGCAAAGATCAGGAGTGAAGGAAGCAAGGGTGGCATGGGCAGGAAGGTTGTGACATGGGTGGACATTGGTAATATGGCACCCTGAGCAAGGACAAAATGTGGCACCCCCTGCCAAATAGTTCTTCTTTTCACAATCATTCCTTTTCGGAATGGAGATCCAGTGTGGTGTAGTGGTTAAGAGCAGTGGACTCGTAATCTGGTGAACCGGGTTTGATTCCCCGCTCCTCCACATGCAGCTGCTGGGTGACCTTGGGCTAGTCACACTTCTTTGAAGTCTCTCAGCCCACTCACCTCACAGAGTGTTTGTTGTGGGGGAGGAAGGGAAAGGAGAATGTTAGCCGCTTTGAGACTCCTTCGGGTAGTGAAAAGCGGATATCAAATCCAAACTCTTCTTCTTCTTCTTCTTCTTCTTCTTCTTCTTCTTCTTCTTCTTCTTCTTCTTCTTCTTCTTCTTCATCTTATTCTTTAACTATTTTTTATTATTAAAGATTTCTTGGTTTACAAAAGTATGTGCAATGTCTCTTTTTCAAGTTACATTTTCTACAGATCAGTTTCATTTGTTGAGACATTAGTGTTACATTAGGAAGAAAAGGGGGAAAGAGGTGGAGGGGGGAATGGTGAGTGGGGGTGGAGTCAGGTGGTGATGTTTCTGTTTTACTTATTGTATGTGTGGGGTTTTGTGTCAGCGTCGCTTGTGCAGGTTCTCTTTACTATTCGCTTGTGTTCCTTTGGTGGTGAGAGAGGTTGGGGTTGGCATAGGGTGCGGTTGCTTGTGTTTGTGATTGGCTGTGGTGAACTTTGTTTTCATGTGTGAGCGGGGTGGGTGGGTGTTTTTGAATCCGGTTAGCCATATTGATTTGTATGCTGTTGATGGATTCTTGTTGTTGTCTTGTTGGGTTGTATATGTGATAAAGGGGAGCCATACCAGGGTGTCTACTAACATGAGTTTGGCCAAACTGCGAGAGGTAGTGAAGGTTAGGTGTGCCTGGCGTGCTCTGGTCCATGGGGTCACAGAGTCGGACATGACTGAATGACTGAACAACAGATACCAGGGTGAAGGCCTCTTCTTCCATTTGTCCCCATGTCAGTTTCAGTTTTTCTAATAAGGCTGTTTCCCATACTATTTGATACCATTGGTCCATGCTTACTCCTGACAGGTCTCTCCAGTGTCTGGCTATGATGTTTCTGGCTGCTAAGAGCAGGTGGGTTATGAGCTCTTTGTGATGTGAGTGGGCATTATTATCTTGGAAGATGTTTAATAGGGCCAGTTCTGGGGTGACTTCTAATACTTGCTTAGTTATTTTGCATATTTCTCTTACAGTTGCGTTTTTAATGGATCTTTTCAATAGACTCACTGAAACTTCCTGTTGTTGTTGTTGTTGTTGTTGTTGTTGTTGTTGTTGTTGTTGTTGTTGTTGTGTGTTGAGGTCCCCAAGCCACCCCCCCAAAAAATTCACACTTCAGACATAATTTTTGTTTGGGTTTTTGGCAATAATTTAGGCCACAACTTTATTAAAATACAAATTATGTGAGTGGTTGCGTAGGCATTGGTTCAGACTAGCTGTCCACCGGGACAGAGCTGACTTTCGGTCAGCGACGGGAGAATGCCATCTGGGGAGAGTTAAGGAGGCTGGGGGCAGAGCCTCCCTCTCCCCAGAGGTCCCAGGGGCTCTTGCGTGGCCCTGTCCCCCTACCGGGGGTTCGGACAAAAGCATGTCGAGCCCCTGGATTCCTTTAACGGAATTCCCTGCACACCATCATCATTCTGGAGGTGGGCACCACCCTTCCAGTAACCAACACAATAACCAATGCCTAACCGCCAACCTTACAAGTTGTGACTAGTTGCTACTGCAGTAGGCGAAAACCAAATGGCAACAGCCAATCAGCCAAATGGACAAAATTCCTACTGGGCCCCTGCCCCAAAAGCAGACGACCCCATGACAGGCAGTTGCAAGGTCAATGCAGAGGCCTAAATAAAGGGAGGGAGGGGGGTGATCCGAAGCACGCAGCCAAGAGAAGGATCACCCTGCGTGCAGAGCAATATAAAGGACGCTGGGCTGTCCATCACAACATTGCAACATTTAATTCTCCCCAGCAACACCCCAGGGTCCTATTGAAGCTGTGGCCAGCTAGCTAACCCCACCCAGCTGCCAGGGAGGTGGCTTGCTAGCCCCCACCGCAACGCGTGCTCTCCCAAAGGGAAAACCCGATTTGTTGTTGTTGTTGTTGTTGTTGTTGTTGTTGTTGTTGTTGTTGTTATTTGCACCTTGGCTCAGTGCCCTGTGTGGGGATCAATACATTATGGTGGCTTCAGGAAGTCATAAAAGGACAGTTTGAGGGACATTCCGATGCAACCTTTCACATGATTGTTCCTGCACAAGGTCTGAATGTTGTGCACGTGGCAACCCTCTTGTGCCAGGCTATCTCCTTGTTTAATTAAGAGATAGGATATAAATATTTCAAGGTAAACATGACATTAATATCTGCTACCTTCAGGGGAGATGAAGCAATGGTTCTTAAGTGATTTTTCCAGTTGAAATCGATACTTTGATGTTGGTAGATGCTTCTCCCAAGTTGGCGGACTTTGCTTCTGTTGGGAATACGTTTTCCCTATCTTTTTCTGGAATTTTACAATTAAAAGAAAAATTGGAACAAAGCCAGGGTAGCTCACAGATTTAGTGTTTTCTCTGATTCTCCTGATGGACTTGAGCAGCTAATTATTTACAACTGTGATGACAGTGTTTTTCAACCTTTTTTGGGCAAAGGCACACTTGTTTCATGAAAAAAATCACGAGGCACACCACCATTAGAAAATGTTAAAAAAATTTAACTCTGTGCCTATATTGACTATATATAAAGTAATTTTTCAATTTTTCCCACGGCACACCAGGCAACATCTCGCGGCACACTAGTGTGCCACGGAACAGTGGTTGAAAAACACTGCTCTACTAAAGCACAGAGATACGAGCCTGGACCTTGCCCAGAAATGCTTGGAAGGCTTTCAAAATCTTGCTAGTAAGTTTTAATGTGCAAGAGAGAGATGGTCACTTGCTGTGGTCAGCAGAGTCTTAAGGTACTGTGCCTAAACAGCTGTAACGAGGCTGCAGTACAAAGTAACATTTATTAGGCGGTGCATATTGAATTCAGAAGGATTTAGTATCAAGTTAAGATACTTACAATTGGGCAATTGGACTTCATTATGGCTGTGGGCATTCTCTTAATTCCTGGCTAAACTAAATTTGTTTCTGCTTTCTAACCAACAGTTTTCTTGATGCCTGGAACTTGTTGACATAAATGCTAACTTAAAAACCTTTACGTGTTGTTGCTTTTGAGAAGAAATCTTGTTCTTAAAGTGTCATTGATTAATGCATTTTTGGTGATTAACCCACATAACAGGCTTGAGACTACTGTTTCCGTTTTTCAGGTGACGAACAGATGCAAAGACTGCTCCCATCTTCTGAGATTATACAGTCTAAGAATTGCACTGAAACACAAATGGTAAACACAAACCACTGTGTTAGTATTTCATGCCTCCAATGCTGCAGATGAGAATGGTGTAAATCACATGCTTGTTTGGGAAGAGTGTGGGAACGGAAGACAGTCTTATCTTTTCCACTGTATGTACTATTGTACTGTACTTTTGCTTTTACTTGTTCCTGTTTTTTCCTCTCAGAGCTGGAGAGAGGGACGCCATGATTCCTTTGTCTGCACATAGTGTGTAAATAAATATGTAGATTAGCTCTATGATGTCTCACGCTTCTTGTTGTGTTATGCTAGAAGATTAGTTTGCATATATCATTTGATATATGTCGCTGAAGTGCACTGGAGAAGAAGGGAAATGCCTTTTCCAGAGTTGCGCATACTGGAGGATGCTCAGAGTTTGGGGATGCAGGGGCACCTCAAGGGCATTATCTAATGGTTGCATGAGCGGAAGGCATCTTGTACAACCATTTTTTCCTACTTCCTTGACTCCCTTGCCCTTAATGTTGGAGAGATAATGACTGCAATGGGAAGCCTGCTCTGTTGACGCTCCCACTGACTGCATAGAAGCTACTGCTCCAATGCGTGGAGGGTTATGGAGCCAAATGGCAGGAACATGATGGAGGGCATGGGGCCAGCTGGTCCACTAATCCAGTTATTTTGAGACTTATAAAGTTTGTACTGTTAGGATTTTCCATTCCACCTTTAGTTGCAGACATGGGATTCTTGTGTGTCACATGTCTGTTTACATTCCAGCACTGTTTGCTGGAACAAGTGGAAGTTCTGTTGTGTTGTTGTTGCTTTTGCTTTACTCTCTCTCTCGGAAGAGACGGCAAAGAGAGAGACGATGTGGTTCTTTGTTTCTGATTTATGATAACAAATCCGTAGTTTGCTAGTATGTCTTCACAAGCCTCAAGCCTCTTTTTGTTGCGCAGTTTGCTCTGCTAAGTAAAGTGTGCCCATGTCAGCAGACTTGGGTCACTGATTTATGTCACACCAGAGGTCAAGGGATCTTCGCAGCGTGACGGCTGGAAGGAGACGATCCAGCTGGGGGCTAGCCAGCTGGCCGTTGGACCCCTGGATGCCAACATGTACATCTATTGAAAACACACACAGAAGACTGAAAGGTGATATGATGAGCCATCTTCAAATATATGAAGGGTTGTCATGAGTGCTGTCACAACAGGCTTGTTTTCCACTGCTCTGGTGAGTAGGATCCAAACCAATTGATTCAAATTACAGGAAAGATGATTCTGACCAAATATTAGGAAGGCCATGCTGGAAGAGTGGAGCAATAGTGGAATGGACAAACTTGGAAGATGGTGGATTCTCCTTAGCTGGAAGTTTATGAAAGGAGGTTGGATGGCCAACTGACAGGGATTCTTTAGTTGTGTGTCAAAGCCCCAAGGGGGGGGGCCATGAGAATAAAGACACAAGGACACAGGATTTTAGGTTAATGTTAATGGGCAAAACGTAGGCCATGATTTTATTGGTTACAGAATGTGAGCGGTATTGGCTTAGGCATTGGCATGGAGGGGCAGGTGATGGCCGCACCTCACCTCCCTCCCACATCACTATTCTAATACCTAACTGCCAAACCTTACAAAGTTGTGACGATTGCTACAAGGTAGGCGAAAACCAAGTGGCCAATGCCAATTTGCCAAGTGGAAAAAGTCCTACCAGGCCCCTCAACGGCGACCAACTGAAAGGGGAGACTCAGCATCATGCTGTGGTTTCAATTGGCCCTGGCCACACACCCCAAGCCACCTGATTGGCTGCTTGGCTAACTGGCGTGGCCGGGCCTCCCCAGCGTAAGGCGGGACGCAGTCCTGCCCCCCACACAGAGGGAGGAGGCATGGTGGCTCGCCCACAACGCATCCCCACAAAGAGGTGGAGCCAATCTGTGATTCTTGCACTCTGTGGGTCCCTTCCAGCTCCACAATTCTATGATTCTACATGCACCCAAGAAGAGAAGGAAAATGGAGACCAGACAAAGAGAGGGAATTGACCTGCTTGGTAGCCTGGAGGGGGGAGAACTTGGGTTGGTGCCTTTCCTGTTGTGCCCCACTACCTCCATGCTGCTATATTGCTATAAATACTCAACGCTGAGGATTTCAACTTTGAAGTGAGGGGGAAGAGGAAGCCATTAAAAGAAGACTGGAGTGGGGTGGGTCAGAAACTCCCCTGTTGAAAGGTCTGAGCAAAACTACATTTTTTTGAAGTTCCCACCTGTCTAAACCATCTGCGGCAAATGGGTTTCCCCTTTAAACCCATCAGCTCTGATAGGTTGTACCAGTGTTAGCTGTTGGAATAGACAGCCTCTAGGCTGGACGGTCTGTTTTAAGATTGTAAAAAAAAGAAACAAAGAAAAGGTAAAGGACCTCTGGATATTTTAGTTCAGTCAAAGGAGACTCTGGGGTTGCGGCGCTCATCTCACTTTCAGGCCCAGGGAGCCAGCGTTTGTCCACAGACAGCTTTTCGGGTCATGTGGCTAGCAGAACTAAACCGCTTCTGGTGCAATGGAACACCGTGATGGAAACCAGAGTGTGCAGAAACGCCGTTTATCTTCCCGCTGCAGTGGTACCTACTGTATTTATCTACTTGCGCTGGTATGCTTTCAAACTGCTAGGTTCGCAGGAGCCGGGACAGAGCAACGGGAGCTCAGCCTGCCACCGGGATTTGAACCGCCGGCCTTCTGTTTGGCAAGCCCAAGAGGCTCAGTGGTTTAGACCATAGCACCACCTGTGTCTCTATCTTAAGGCTGTATCCCATGTTGGCACAGGTAACTCCTGGATTAATTCTTTATACCTAGGAAGCCACAGTTCAAGGTGGGGGAATCTTCATTTGAAGGAGAGAAAAAATCCAGAAGAATGACCTTTCTCCATGGTGTGTGTGTGTGTGTGTGCATGCTGAAAGTTTTCTTTGGCAACATCTTGAGGAAATTAAGCCAAGTGCATCCTCTGCCAGAGTACTTGTCCTTCTGGAAGCCTCCTGAGGAACTGGCTGCTTGCTTGAGCTAAGCCAGCTGAATTGCTGCCAAGCTTCCCTTCAGATATGTCTCTAGGCTCTGCTATGGGCACTGGCCTCCTCTCCTTTTTGTAGTCTCATGATATTTGATCTTGTTTTCAGCCCTGCAGCTTGAAATTTGACACACCTGCTTTCTTAATTGCTTTTTCTCACTTGGTAATTAAATGTTCCTTAAAGAGTTAAGCACAATCATCTTTGCCTTGAAAACTATTTTGAGTCTGTAGTCATTTTATTTTATTTTATTTTATTTTATTTTATTAAAAACACGCTTATTATTACAGTATTTACTCGTCAAAAATTAGTAGCGGAGCTCCTGTCATGGCGTCCCAAGTGTATGTGCTTCTTACCTCATGTTTTTAACTTCATTATTCAATAGCCAAGGGTAAAGCTTTCTCTGTAAATCCTGCCTTCAATATGAAAGTTTAAAATGAGGAATTGTAAGTAAAAAAATATATATTTTAAAAACCCCATACTGGAGATATCCCAACAGTAAAGCTGCCAGCATCACAAGATCAAAGCAAAATTTGTCTTAAAATCCAGAAGGTTGCATAATTGTCCTTAAGTTTTTTTAAAAATTCATTAGTACTCAAAGACCAGTTATGCTCTCGCTTCTATCCTGGCTCTCATCTGATCAAGGACTTGGACTCAGATTATGGATTCTGCCAGAAACTTCAACGACAAAATCCGTAGAGTACCAAGGCAAAGTAGAGATCAAAGGTATGGCAGGCATGGCTATGCTAGCTAAGACGTTGATCCAATGGTTGCCATTTCCCCAAAACAACAACTACTAGTACTACTAATATATTGACTTTTCCCCTGACGGGGCCTGGAGTGGGCATGGCTTTAGCAAGGGAAGTGTGAAGCATCTTTGGATTAGTCAAGCAAATGGGAGTGTTACACTGATGCTAGCATCTTTCTGTCCTAGGTGCCAGGGGAGGAGACAGCACCAGCTTGGAGTCAGACTTGACTTGGGACACTTCCTCCATGCGTGGAGGTTTGTCCACACAAAAAGATGGAAGGCAAGGTGCCAGCAGCTCCAGCACTTGCCTTTCAGATCTGGGATGTGTTTCATACTATTGCTGAGATATTAACCATGGTTTGGCTTATGGGAACCAGGGCTTGTGGTTTACCTCACCACAGGCAAAATGCAAACGATAGCCAAGACTTGTCCTAAGAAACAGAGCAGCTCTCTGGGAGCCCATATGTTTGCTTGTTTGTGCTAAACCATGGTTTGGCTTAGTGTTATGTAAGAACTGGGACTCTGTCTGTTTGATTAAATGTAGATTAGATCTAATTAAATCAACTTTTATAGAAAGAATAAATTGTTTAGAAATATCGGCTCCTTTCAAAAATAACAATTTATTCTTTTTTTCCTTGTAGAAATCGCATTTGTTGCTCAACAGTTATATTCCAATTCAACAAAGCTAGTGACTTCCCACTCACCCGACTTAATGTTTATAACCCAAATTTCATATGATTGCATTTTAAGGTCCTGTCTTAACTAATTTCAGCCGTTCTAACATGTTTCTTAATGTATTCTGCTATTTTCTTACACTTCAAACCCTCCTGTTGTCTTCGCATATGGGAAATAATTTTTTTATATAGTCTAAAAGGGGTTTCCAGTCTTCTTTAAAAGATTCCAAATTTGTATCTTTTATCAGTGCCATCAATTTTGCCGTCTCTACATATTCCAAGATTTTCATCAACCATTCTTCCTTTGAGAATGTTACCTCCTCCTTCCATTTCTGTGCATAGAGAATCCTTACAGCTATAGTCACATACATAAATACAGTGGTACCCTGGGTTACGAACTTAATCCGTTCCGGGTTACAGTACGTAACCCAAAAAGGACGTAACCCAAACAATTCGTTCACTGCAAGAACCTGAAAAACTGCGAAAAAAACTGCGTAAAATGCTCTGCTCATGCACAAAACGCACATGCGGCGGGTTGAGCTTCCGGGTTAGCGGAGTTCGTAACCCGAAAAGTGCGCAACCCGGAGCATACTTAACCTGAGGTACGACTGTAGTGTTGAGATTTTCTTTGAGATTTCATTTTCTAGTATCCCCAACAGGAATAATTCTGTCCTCTTGGGAAAAGTCACTTTTAAAAATTCATTAATTTCATTATATATCACGTCCCATAGAAATACTAGAGCCTGAAGAAATCTTGAAGATGAGAAAGGACTGGATTACAATCATGAAGGTTTCTGAAGGTTTGCACCACTCTGCAATCTTGTCTCAACCTCTGGTTTACTTATATGACATTTATATTCTTATTGCAGTTGAAAACATGGCACTTCATTTGGCAGCCCTGTGTCTTACATGGTTGGGCCTAGTGACAAATTATTTTTTTCTGAGCTGCCTTTTTCTTGGCCTGATCTAACTACAGACCAGCAAGACTAAGAATTAATCAGGTTTGATGACCTTTTGAACCAGAACTTCACTCTCTATTATTCTCCTAATTTATCTGAAATTGCATTTCATCTTCTTGTCATACAGGCAAGATACTAATTTCACTTCCAGCTTGCTTTTCGATTCAAAAATTGACAACAGAGAAAGAATATACAGCAGGAGTGGGGGGAAGCTCTACTCTCATATAAATGACCAAAACATTTGCCACTGTTGTGTTATTGCCTTATCTCAGGGGTCCCCAAACTAAGGTCCGGGGGCTAGATGTGGCCCAATCGCCTTCTAAATCCTTCCCGCGGACGGTCCAGGAATCAGCATGTTTTTACATGAGTAGAATGTGTCCTTTTATTTAAAATGCATCTCTGGGTTATTTGTGGGGCATAGGAATTCGTTCATTCCCCCCCCCAAAATATAGTCTGCCCCCCCCCAGGTCTGAGGGACAGTGGACTAGCCCCCTGCTGAAAAAGTTTGCTGACCCCTGCCTTATCTGATGCTGTTTGTGGTTTAAGTGTAGTAAGTCTACTACAATTATGCTTAGTGATATTGCTGATTCCACAGGAGAAGCTACACTTGTCAATCATCTGCAGCCTCATGACTATTAAAGGCACAGGAGCTGTTTTTGAAGCGGTAGTATTTGATGTTATATTGCGTACTTTTATAAGCTGTGTTTTCTACAAGAAGCTCAGAGCAATTTGCAAGGATTAATGAAATCATGGAGTTGGAAGGGGCCTTGGAAGTAACCTGGTCCAACCTCTTGCTCTTGCATAGATACACGTTGATCTCTTCATACTTACTGGTAGACGCTATATTTGAAAAACATAGAATCATATGGTACTCTACAAACTAACACGAACACAAAAATTAGCAAGTATGTGTAGATAATAACGAATTATTATCTACACATACTTGGGAATTTGAAGCTGTATCTATTATTTGAAGCTACACATACTATTGTTTGTTGTTTGATTGTTTGTCTGTGTGGTGTATGGTGTTTTGTTGTTCTTTGTCTGGAAAAAGCCAATAAAGTTCTTATAAAAAAAAATACTATTGTGAGCTTGAAGCTGCTTTTCTGTTTGAATTTACAAGCTTGTAATTCTTACCAGAATACTTACTTTTATTTGACTGCAACTCACGAGTAGGATTTATTCCTAGCATTGAAATTTCTGGCCAGAGCTCTTGGTGTGCTTTTTTTCAGTGCGAGAGTTAAGCCATCTGATTCTCGGAACAACTTGTGAGGCAAGTTAGATAGCAAGATATTCCCTTGCCCAAGCTCATCCAGCAAATTCCACAGCTCAACAGGGATGACAAGCTAGGGCTTGCTGAGCCAAACCTAACCTTGGACATTGCACCCCACTGGATTTCCAAAAGCTTGTATCCAAAATATTACTTGGGGGCAGGGGCGCCGTCTCCTAGGGGCTAAGCAATCTTGGGCCCTCCCAATAATTATTTTGGGCCCCCCAATGGCAGCAACAGGAGGAGGAGGCCAAGCGCCAGAGAGAAGAAGCCGTCGGCCATTGAAGAATCAAGTATACACTTTCACAGTTAACACTAAATAGC
The DNA here is from genome assembly GCA_900245905.1 of Lacerta viridis. Classification (NCBI taxonomy): domain Eukaryota; kingdom Metazoa; phylum Chordata; class Lepidosauria; order Squamata; family Lacertidae; genus Lacerta; species Lacerta viridis. The sequence continues at coordinate 457,746 of OFHU01004166.1, forward strand.
ATTACTTCTGGTAAATGAGCCACAATACCAGCTAGAGGGCCATGAAAATTTTTGTCCCGGGCTTTTTAGACTCATCTACCCATGTACCATCTGAAACCAAAGGGGTGCATTGGTTGCCAGATGTGAAATATATTGACATTATTTTCAGCTCTCCTAAAGATAAAAAGGTAAAGGACCCCTGGACGGTTAAGTCCAGTCAAAGGTGACTATGGGGTTGTGGCGCTCATCACGCTTTCAGGCTGAGGGAGCCGGCGTTTGTGGACAGCTTTCCGGGTCATGGAGCCAGCAGGACTAAACCGCTTCTGGCACAACGGGACAGTGTGACACAAACTAGGGTGCACAGAAATGCCATTTACCTTCCCACTGCAGCGGTACCTATTTATCTAGTTGCACTGGTATGCTTTCAAACTGCTAGGTTGGCAGAAGCTGGGACAGAGCAACAGGAGCTCACACCATCACAGGGATTCGAACCGCTGACCTTCTGATCAGCAAGCCCAAGAGGCTCTGTGGTTAGACCACAGCTCCACCCACATCCCAAATAAACAAGCACACAATCACTGATAGGTCCACCTGCCATTGTGAGGCTCAAAGCAATGAAGATGATGCCTCCCCAGCTGTTGCCATTGGCTGTGGGTTTCTTGTGATGTCACAAAAGCACTTGGCAACTGAGTGGATATAAAGGCAGGCCAAGGGGAAAGCCCTTTTCTATTTCCAGCAGGACACACCTGGCAATGGATGTGACATTCAGCACTGCCCAGGTTTCTTCCACTTGGAGGAGGCAAAGTGGTGAATGGAAGGAGGCAATCCTCTGGCAGTGGGATGCTATGGAGCAATAATAAGGCAAGTTTGCTTGCTTGAAGGCTGCTGGTATCCGTGGTTGGAAGCTGGCAGATGTCTCATGATGGACCTAACAGTAGCTTCTGGCACAATGGGACACCATGATGGAAACCAGAGGGCACATAAACACTGTTTACCTTCCTGCCACAGCACTACCTATGGATCTACTTGCACTGGTGTGCTTTCGAACTGCTAGGATGTCAGGAGCCGGGACAGAGCAATTGGAGCTCATTCCATCGCGGGGATTCGAACCACCGACCTTCCAATTGGCTTTCAGGCTGAGGGAGCCGGCGTTTGTGGACAGCTTTCCGGGTCATGTGGCCAGCATGACTAAACCGCTTCTTGCAACGGGACACCGTGGCAGAAGCCAGAGCGCACGGAAACGTCGTTTACCTTCCTGCCACAGCAGCATTTATCTCTTGCACTGGTATGCTTTCAAACTGCTAGCTTGGCAGGAGCTGGGACAGAGCAATGGGAGCTCACCCTGTTGCGGGGATTGAACCGCCAACTTTCTGATTGGCAAGCCCAAGAAGCTCAGTGGTTTAGACCATAGCACCACCTTCAGCTCTCCTATCCCACTATTGGCTCCTCCTGATGTTGTGATGTGACGTCGTGTGCTGCGCACCCCCTCCCCCATCTTTAGCTCAAAATAGAGCCTCTGCTTGTGAGCATAGGAATTATTCCATCCATTTAATCTTCTAACCGATGGCAGATGCCCTGATGGCTCTCTGTTAGGAAAATTGTGTGGGGAAGCCACACAGCCTTTGCATTACAGGGCTTTGCCTGTGTGTTTTTCTTCCGTGGCTGAGTAACCCAAGATGTAAAAGGCATTTTTGTTGAGACAAATACCTGTGTCAGATTCATCGGAGCTCTGTAACGACATTCTTGTTAAAGTGCACAGTTTGGAGAGTATCTCCTGCATGGTCTGCCAGCCGTTCATCTCCTCTTCCTCATTTTTAAAATTTGTTACAGTTTCTAGTTTTTCAAAGTGATACAGGTACTTCTGTCAGCGACAATACTGATCCTAGATTGAAAATTTTGCTGGGGGGGGAGGGTGTGACAATGGCCTTGCGAATCCCTGCCTTGCTCTTTTATAGGCAGCTCTGAGCTAACCTTCTGTTGGGGTCAAACAGGGCTGGGTCAACCGTTAGGGTTAGGCTATCAAAGCTGTAGCATTAAGTCTTCATATTTTTAGAGTCACATTTTTTCCAGCTGAAATAGTTCACTGGGTGTTCTTGTTGTTGTTGAGTCGTTCAGTCGTGTCCGACTCTTCGTGACCCCATGGACCAGAGCACGCCAGGCACGCCTATCCTTCACTGCCTCCCACAGTTTGACCAAACTCATGTTAGTAGCTTCGAGGACACTGTCCACTGTTCACTGGGTGACTATGTGCCAATTCCCTCTCTCGCTTTCTCAGTCATAGAGTTGGAAGGGAACACAAGTGCCATCCAGTCCAACCCCCTGCAAGGCAGGTATCTTTTTACCCAACATGGGGCTCGAAGCCACAACCCTGAGATTAAGTCTCATGATGTACCAACTGAGCTATCCCATTCGTACCTTCTTCACAGGGTTGCTGTTGAAAAGGCAGGTGAAGAGGGAAATCCGTGCATGTATTCCACCTTGAGGTCCTTGGAGAAAGGTAAGAAGTGAAGCTATTTTTAAAAAAGAAAACAAACAGGGTCCAGTAAGGTCCTGAAAAGTATAATATATATTAAAGTACCCTATCATAGCATGGCTTTCAAGACCTACTACACATATCAGGGCGAGCATCATGTGGTATGGAGAGCACTGAAACAGAATCATAATAAAGGCACCTTTTGTCACATGTGGTGGAAATGTAAGGTAGTAAAAGAATTTTGGGAAATGATCTATAATGAGTTGAAAAAATGTTTAAAATAACCTTTTCTTAAAAAAAAAAAAACTTGACCTCTTCATGTTGTGGCGAAGGGGCTTGAATAACTCCAAGAAGCTATGAGCTATGCTGTGCAGGGCCACCCAAGATGGACAGGTCATAGCCGAGAGTTTAGACTAAATGTGATCCACCTGGAGAAGGAACTGGCAAACCACTCCAGTATTTTGCCAAGAAAACTCCATGGACATAAAAAAGGAGAAGCTTTGAGAAGAAAGTGAGAGTTTCCAAGGCATGCTCTGGTTCATGGGGTCACAGAGAGTCAAACATGACTAAGACGACTAAACAACAACAAAAAACCTGAAGCTTTCCTTTTAAGTATTTTAGGTGCCGAAATCCCAAGTGAGCAGAAAAGACTATTTCTTTATGTGACCACGGCTGCACAGATGTTATTGGCCCAGAGATGGAAAGAAGATAAAGTCCCTACCAGAGAAGAATGGCAGATGAAATGGATGGACCATACTGAAATGGCTAAAATGAGCGGAAGAATCAGAAATCAGGAAGACCAAAATTTTAATAAGGAATGGGAAAAATTTATAACTTATCTTAAAGACCATTGTAAACAGTTAAAATTGTTAGTAGGATTGGAATATCACTTGTAGTTTAATGGTGAATTTTGGATACAATGGAGCGATAAAAGATCTGGATTATTACAAATGATGCTGGAGGAAATGATTAACAGTAGAATCCACAAAGGGGAGGAGGGAAGTCCAAGAGATTCCTTGGAATCTAGTTTTTATGTTGTATGTGGGATACGAGACTGTAAATTTTCAATCTGAAAAACCAAATGAATAAATTTCCGAAGGGAAAAAAAGAAACAGAATCATAATACAGCTTCATCTTCTTTCAGGAACTTTTCTGCTGAGATCTGTGTAAACCCATCAAGTCAATGCTGATCCTGGACCACTTGAACACTAACCAAGGCTTTCCCGAGCAGAGAACATGTTGCAGCCACCGCTGGAGTGGTCCAATTGCCAATCCCTGAGGCTGCTGCCAGGTAGGTTCTCATCCATCATTCTACTTCCTAGCACATTATACTCCTAAAATTAATTTTATTGGTCTAATAGGACACAGAGGGGCACTGGAGTTTTTCCTGAGCCTCATTTCCAAAATTAAACAGTGCAGCACAGTACATTAGGAGTCAGGGGGTGGGGGGAGGCTCTGTTTAGTCAGTACCTATTAAGAATGAAAAGTCCCAGCTTGCTATCAAGCTGTAGCATCAAAACACCATCCTAATTACAGTGATTTAAGTGAATCTGTCCTTGGGGTGACGTTTCAATGTTCTAGCCCAATCTGCAGGCCACTTAAGCTGAAGTACTTGGACCTAAGCCAGTTTGGTCCTGTTGACTTAGATGAAATGAAATTGGCTTAAGTCCAATTACTTTTTTTTTTTTTTTTTACTTAACTGGGTTATGGGTTGGGTTGCGAGGTGGGCATGTTTCATTGCAGTAGGGAGCCAGTAGTCAAATTAAGAGATTCTTGATGGAACGAGGAATTTGAAGCAGTGCCTGTAAATGGCATTTACACAGGAAGGGAAACATTGGGAGATGTGGGCAAATTGCAGTGAATCAGAGCATGAATCTAAAGAGAAAGAAGTACAGGAAGGAAGATTCTGGGAGTTCTCCTGAGAAAACCGAATAAACAAAATGCAGAAGGGTCTAGAATTACACTACTTAACTGTTAAAAAACAAACAAACATCAGAAGCCCTGCTTTGTGCAGGATGTGAAACAGGCACAGAAGTTGTGAGGTTTGGTTCCGTATGTGTGTTTAACTTGAGTTGTGATCTTCTAGTTGCAGAAAGACAGAAATTTCAGGTAAAATATAGAAATAGTTACAGTACTTTTTCATGTATAAGACTATGTTTTGTTTTTGTTTTTTTTAAAAAATCATGCTAAAAAGTGGGTGTCATCTTATATATGGGTAGTGCATAGGGTGGACATTTGATTGGTTGCTGCTGAGGCTGTCAGTGGCTATTGTGCGTGTTATTGGTTGCTGCATCGATGGGTGTTGTTGTTTTTCTGACACTCCAGCAAGCGGGTGATTGGTAGCTTCTGCCGGTGATGGGAAAGATGGCAGGCACATTTTGCGATGCATGCAGGTGAGCAATTTTCGGCAACCCCCCCCAAATGCTCAACAACGCTAATCCTCCGGCAAAAAAGCTCAACAACTCTGTGCCGTCTCCCCCCGTTTTCTTAAATTTGAGTCTCCAGAAATAGGGGGCATCTTATACATGGGGGCGTCTTATAGACGGAAAAGTACGGTGGTTTATAATTATGTTTTCATGAAAAATGGGTGCAGGAAAAACCATCTGCTGATGAGGAATGATCCCAGAGGAATGTGAAACAGCACTAAAATTGTTGAGGGTCCAAGTTTTAGGCAACAGTTGACAAGACAGTGGCACTGGAAGTCAGGTTCCGAGACCTTGGACAGCATCTCCGAGGTCTCGCAATGCCTCGGAGATGCTGTCCGAGGTCTTGCGAGGCCTTGGAACCTGAGTTCCAGCGTCACAGCATCTCTGAGGTCTCGTGAGGCCTTGGACATGACTTTCGGTGCTTTGCAAGGCACCAGAAGTTGCATCGGGGCCCTGCAGTGTGGGTGCTGAGCACCCACCACAAAATTGTGGGTGCTTGGGCCCCCAGGGCCTGCAATAGTTGGTGCCCCTGGTTAGCAAGGTTGGTTTTTTTTGCAACTGGAACTCATTTCCAGAGCTTCTCAGGTGGGTGCCATTGCCGTTATAAGAGAACAAGGGAGGTGTTCATGTTGAGTTCCAGCACCTCTTTTTCTAGAAAAATAGTTAGTGTCTGTATCTAGCCTGAGCTTACTATGAAAATGATGGATGGATGAAAATCATTTAGATAAACTATAAAGCTGGGCATATGCAAAATAGTCAGGGCTTTGGCTGGTATTTGCACATTTATCTAAAGCGCGGAATCATCCAGTCAGTATCCTGGCGGCGTGTGTTTGTGTAACAGCCATTTCTAATAACTTACTCTGCATGTGTCAGACACACTGTTAATCCTAGTAATGTGTTTTCTGTGCGCCAATTCCTAATGGGACATATGTAAATTAGTATGCAGAGAAGGAAAGATGAGTCACAGTTTGAATGGCAAAGGGACTCCTGCACTTCCAAACACGACTGCTGTCATTTGTGCCAAAGCAAGAGGCTCTCCTTCTGTACATTGAGTGAGTCAGTTTTACACTTTGCTAGCTAAGTGCTCTCTGAGTCATGGACACAGATCTCGTGAATCTGAGCTTCAGGGTGTATCTTACTGGCATTAGTATAACTGTAGTATAAAAAGCAAAGGTATCTATATCAGTCCATAAGAAAAATGTGCAAATCCACGACTGTGAGATGCTTTTATTAAGAGCAACCAAAACCTCACAAAAGTGTAAGCAAGCTTTTGAGTTCTCTAGAACTCATTATCAGGTTGGATATTATGCCAAACAAGGACCAGGGGAAAGAGGGAAATGAAACAAAAAAAAAGAACAAAACTATGTCCTGAAGTTGAAGCCATAATGCTAACACCAAGTAAATTGGCAAAAAAATGTATAGATCTATGTCAAATTAGTGTTGGAAATGTAAAGAGAAAGAAGGTTCTGTTTATCATATGCGGTGGTTTTGTTGTAAGGTTAAAACTTACTGGAAAATGTTGTACAGTGGTACCTTGGGTTACAGACTGTTATGTACTGAGTTGAATAGGATCCAAACTGCAGCAGTCTGATTGGTCCTAGAACAATAGGATTGAGATTGCAGCAGTCTGATTGGTCCCAGAACAATAGGATTGAGATTGCAGCAGTCTGATTGGTCTGCAGGAGCCACCCAATCCAGCTCCAGGTGGAAGTGAATCCGCACTCTGATTGGCATACAGGAGTATCCCGGAATTAGCCAATCACGTGGGGCCCATTGTGTAAATAGTGTATATAAAGCAAACGTTTTGGGGGAACTACATTCCTCACTACTATGAGCTGAATAAAGAGCATGAAAGTCACACTGGACTCCGAGTATCTTTCACTGGCGACGAAGGTGGGATCCCGCTGAGCTGACTGCCACACACAGCACCGCAGCAACGCCACCTGCCGCACAGCTGCCTCGCACCGTGTATCCAGGCTTCAGCTCCGGGTCCCAAGGAACTCAAGATGGCAACGGACAGCAGCTTCTCGCCGTTCAACCCAGCATCAGGAGACTGGGAAGGATACGCCACCCGTTTCACCTTTCTTCTAGAAGCTAAAGGGGTCACCAACGATGCCAAGAAGAGGGCGATATTCTTCAGCGTCTGCGGAGAGGAGACATTCGAAATCGCCCGGGCTCTCCTTGCGCCTGATGATGTCGCTACCGTTCCTTACAAAACAATAGTGGAACGGCTGAAGGGGCACTTCTCGCCACAGCCCTCGGTGGTGGCTCGTCGAAATGCCTTCTATGCAAAGCGGCAAGCCCCTGGGGAAACCATAACGGGGTTTGTGACCTCCCTCCGCCAAGCCGCTCGGTTCTGCAACTTCTCAGAGTTGGAGAACATGCTGCGTGACCGCCTCGTCGGTGGCCTGAGGGACGAGAAGCTGCAACGACGCCTCTATGCCAAGAAGGACCTAACGTTCCAGGTCGCTCTGGAGGAGGCCCTGGCAACAGAAGCCGCCGAGAGGTCGATGCAAGAGGCACGGCCGAGCGTGCCGTCCCAACCAAGGGTCCACCACGAGGACCTCATCGACGATTCAGGATCAGACAGGGAGGAGGTGCACAGAGTACAGCGGCGCACTCAAGCCGTGCACACACCACAGCTGCCTCGACCAGAAGGAGGGAACTGCGCAAGCTACGGCGACGATTCCCAGGAGAAAACCAGGAGGAGGACAGGTCAGAGGAGTCCCAAGGGAACAGTGGGGCATTGAGACCCGTAGAGCAGGAGGGGCCGGCAGGGGAGGCAGAATCAGTAAATACTGAGAGGACCCGCGAGGCCGAAAGGGCACCGGAACCAGAGCCACGACAGAGCGAGCTGGTTGCGCCAGACCAAACAGCCCCATCACAACCAGCAGCCTTGGAACACGAGCCAGAACCAGAACCCCTGACCAGGGAACAGCCCAGGCCGCAACGCACACGTAGGCGGCCAGCGTACCTTGAGGACTATGGATGCAACCTCCCAGGCAGGACTGGAACTTAGAGGGGAGGGGTGTTATGTACTGAGTTGAATAGGATCCAAACTGCAGCAGTCTGATTGGTCCTAGAACAATAGGATTGAGATTGCAGCAGTCTGACTGGTCCCAGAACAATAGGATTGAGATTGCAGCAGTCTGATTGGTCCCAGAACAATAGGATTGAGATTGCAGCAGTCTGATTGGTCTGCAGGAGCCACCCAATCCAGCTCCAGGTGGAAGTGAATCCGCACTCTGATTGGCATACAGGAGTATCCCGGAATTAGCCAATCACGTGGGGCCCATTGTGTAAATAGTGTATATAAAGCAAACGTTTTGGGGGAACTACATTCCTCACTACTATGAGCTGAATAAAGAGCATGAAAGTCACACTGGACTCCGAGTATCTTTCACAGACGCTTCAGGTTACAGACTCCGCTAACCAGAAATAACGCTTCAGGTTAAGAACTTTGCTTCAGGATAAGAACAGAAATCGTGCTCTGGCAGCGCAGCGGCAGCGGGAGGCCCCATTAGCTAAAGTGGTGCTTCAGGTTAAGAACAGTTTCAGGTTAAGAACAGACCTCCGGAATGAATTATTATTATTATTATTATTTTTAATAATAATAATAATAATAATAATAATAATAATAATAATAATAATAATAATAATTATTTTGTACCCTGCCCATCTGGCTGGGTCCCCCCAGCCCACTCTGGGTGGCTTCCAACAAATATTAAAATACATTAAAATAAAATAAAATAAAATAAAGTACGCAACCAGAGGTACCACTGCATAATGAATTGAAAAGGATGTTTAAAATAACGTTTGTAAAAAAAAACCTAGAATGTTTTCTTTGGGAATCAGAGGGACAAAACGACCTAATCTGTATAGAAACTTATGCATGTATGTTACTACAGGGGCAAGATTGTTACTCGCCCCAAAATGGAAAGAAGCAGAAGTCCCAGCAAAGGAAGAATGGATACAAAAACTTACGGAATATGCAGAAATGGCGAAACTTACCAGAAGAATAAGAAATCAAGATAACAAACTTTTTATAAAAGAATGGAAATGGTTTATTGAATATTTACAGATAAATTGTAAACAGATAAGAACATTGGCAGGATTATTGTAATAACCTGCAGTTTCATAAGAGTATATATTCAAAGCAGATGACTAAATTAGCAAATTGGGTTAATTTGGATATGCAGAAGATATTAAAAATAAATTTAAGGAACCACAGAAAGAGGGGGAAGGAAGCCAAGTTTTGAAATGTTAAAATGATTGTGAAATTAGTGAAATATATACATTTGGAAAGCATAAATAAAATTTTTTAAAAGGAAAAAAAATGATGTTTCAGCCATAATTTAAATACTTCAGTCGTAACTGAGGCAGATGCACCGAGTTGCCCCCAACATCATGCACGTGCATGGCATCACGCATGCGCTGCTCCACCAACCCCTGCAGGCCAACTAGGCCATTCACCCTTAACCCACAGCCACCTTACCTTTGTGAAAAGGATGCACCAGGGCAAAGACACTTCACGCAGAAATTGTCCCTGGCAGAAATTGCCAGAGCGCTCTTCTGGAAGGTGCCCTGGTGAAGAAGAAGAAGAGTTTGGATTTGATATCCCGCTTTATCACTACCCGAAGGAGTCTCCTTTCCCTTCCTCCCCCACAACAAACACTCTGTGAGGTGAGTGGGGCTGAGAGACTTCAAAGAAGTGTGACTAGCCCAAGGTCACCCAGCAGCTGCATGTGGAGGAGCGGAGACGCGAACCCGGTTCCCCAGATTACAAGTCTACTGCTCTTAACCACTACACCACACTGGTGATCCTCAAAGGGACTGCTGCAGGATTGGGGGGGGGGAACACACTGGTCCCCACCTTGAAAATATATTTTTTTGGGGGGGGCTCGCTCCCCCATCCCTCCCTAGATGGCACCCCTGAACTGAACTTACTTTCAGCACAGAGACTGCAGACTGGACTGGATTGATCTCTTCTAGATGCTGCAGATATCAGGTCACCCATAAGAATATGAGAGATGGGTAATGGCTGACAAACCCCCCCCTCCCTCAAAAAAACCCAGTTTAGTGGAACATAGTGCAAGGCTTTTAGCTAGTGTTGTAGGCACTCCGTCTCTCCTTCTCCTTGTCACAGCGCTTTGCTGAATTCCTCCCTATATTATATGTGTGTCTCTGTAATACAGAACATGATAATATGCCATTAAGCAAAGGATTAAGAAAGTCTCATTGTCAAAAACTGTGATATGTTTCTTGTGCAACAGTGTGTGTTTGTGCGCGTACAATGGCACAGTGAGTTGCCATTGCTGCATTCTGTAGCCAGGGTGGTGCAGCTTCGACCTTTCCAAATTCTCACCTCACTAGCCCAGGTGTCATGTGGCACAGTTCTCCGAGATTTGCTTAATAGTCGCAGAGCATCAGTTGGGGAAGCACACACCAGCACTTTCAGCTTTCAGGTGATGCCACCTTACTACCAGCATGAAATAAAATAATCTGTTTTGATAGGAGCATAGGAGTTAGAGAGCAGGGGTATGTGGTGAATGCGTGATTTGCCTTGTAGCATTTGGAAGCAGTCCAGTATCTGTTTCCAATCCACTCTGTGTTGCTTTGATTCAATTCCTTATTTGTGTTTAAATCCGATCTTTGGTGTATGAAGCTCTGTTTCACTCCATTGACTATAAGGAGTCTAAAAATGTCTATAACTTCCTTGCTTTTCACATAAGTGAATGAAATTTGCAGGCAAATAAACCCACCCAGAGTGGGTTCAGCATACCAAATTTCAGCAGATGCACCAAAAATTTGTTTGTGTGTGTGTGTGCAGGAATCATTACTGATTAAAAGGAAAAGAAAGAAAAAGTTTCTAACTATTTTTTTTTTTAATTTTCTGCTGGAATTGGATGGAAATTTCAGGTTTGGTTGTCCTTTCTGAGGAGATGAAACCTCCATATTTCAGAAGGGTAATTGCAATGGTTCTCCAGGAAGGAAGGACTTTACTGATTTGGAATAAGAAAATACATACAATGTTTCCTCCCTCCTGCCCACTTTTCGTCAGCTGGGTTTGAAAGCTTGGCACATGAGGGAGGTGAGCCTGGGTAAAGGTAAAAGTAAAGGAAAGGGACCCCTGACCATTAGGTCCAGTCGTGTCCGACTCTGGGGTTGCAGGCACTCATCTTGCTTTACAGGCCGAGGGAGCCGGCGTTTGTCCGCAGACAGTTTTTCTCATGTGGCCAGCATGACTAAGCCGCTTCTGGCAAACCAGAGCAGCGCACGGAAACACCGTTTACCTTCCCGCCAGAGTGGTACCTATTTATCTACTTGCACTTTGACGTGCTTTCGAACTGCTAGGTGGGCAGTCCTTCTGGGTAAACCTACCTAAATAAAGACAAATATATTTGTATTGTGCTAGCTGATTTGACCATTGCTATAGAAACCTGGAAAAGTTAGTTTTCTCACAGTGCTGCTTTGCTTTCTAGGAAGTATTCTTCATGAAGAAGAAAGAACAAACAAACAGTAATTAACACACAGAGAGAGAGCAGAGAGCAGGAGGTAAGAAACTCTATGAGAAGTTTGCACAAACCAAAGAAAAACGAAACAGAATGAAAAACTGATAATTATAAAAAATAAGGTACTTATTTTACTTATTTTTATATCACTTAATCACCAAAGCTTCTAAGCTCACAAAGATCACAAAAAGCATACCTTGCAATTAAATAAGCTGGTAGGTTTTTTTTTATTATAAAGAAAACAGAAAGTAATTATAAAAAGAAGAAATAAATCACAGAAAACTGGTAGAATTGAACTCGGAGAGAAGGAAAGTGGAATGGCCCTATTACTAAGCTCTTCAAAAAGTTTGTAAACGACAAACAAAAAGCACCTCAAAATGGAAGGAAGGAAGGGACGGAGGGACGGAGGGAAAGAAGAGTGAAAAGTTGTCTGAAATATTATCCATAGGTTTTTAATCGATTCTTGGGGAAAAGAATGATTGGAAAGGTAGGCCAGTCCAGTCGTCTTACTCCACAATTTACCCTTTGCTCTCCCAGTCAAAACCTGGAGGAGAATGACAACCCACGTGGAAAGCAATCCAATTAAAGTTATTTTTTAAATCACTTTTATTTATTAGACTTTATTTCTTAGACCTAAAAGGTCTCTAAATGACCTACATTGAAAAACATAGGTGTAAATTCATTATACCATTAACATTTCACATAAAATCAACATTCTCATAAAAAGACCTATAATTTTCTCTGTCACACACACACACACACACACACACACACACACACGTTCCCAGAAAGTCGCTCCCCCTCCCAGGGGGGCGGGGTTGCAGGCAGGCTTCTCCGTCTCCCCATGTTCAGCGGGGTGTGTGGTGATGCTGCCCATATCGTAGGGAGTCCCGGCCACGTCACGCCCATTGGCCGACCAATCCGGACAGCTGGGGGGGGGCATGGCTTGCGCTATTTAAACAACCGTGCGGCCAGGGGGCTCTCCCTTCTTACCTCCTTCGTCGGATCTCCGGCCCTCCCACCCTGTTCTCATGCATTTGCCATCTTGGCCTTCCTATGGACCACGGCTGGTCTTCTGTTGAGGGGCCAGGTAGGAATTTTCCCACTTGGCAAATAGGCACCAGCCATGTGGTTTCTGCCTGCCTCGTAACAATCGCCACAACTTTGTAAGGTTTGGTGGTTAAGCATTGGTAAAGCCTGGTTTATGGGAGGTTGGGAGGTTGCTTAAAGGGTATTTTGTTAAAGGGATCAGGGGGTGTGGATCTTGTCCAAAACCTAGGTATGGGCTAGGACCATGCCACGACCCCGCCGGGGACCCTGGGGGAGTTCTCAGTTGATGTACATCAGGGGTCAGCAAACGTTTCCAGCAGGGGACAGGTCCACTGTCCCTCAGACCTTGGGGGGGGGGCAGACTATATTTTTTTGGGGGGGGGAATGAATGAATTCCTATGCCCCACAAATAACCCAGAGATGCATTTTAAATAAAAGGACACATTCTACTCATGTAAAAACACCAGGCAGGCCCCACAAATAACCCAGAGATGCATTTTAAATAAAAGGACACATTCTACTCATGTAAAAACACCAGGCAGGCCCCACAAATAACCCAGAGATGCATTTTAAATAAAAGGACACATTCTACTCATGTAAAAACACGCTGATTCCCGGATCGTCCACAGGCCAGATTTAGAAGGCGATTGCGCCAGATCTGGCCCCCGGACCTTAGTTTGCCTACCCATGATGTACATCAACAGGGCTCCCCCTACAGGTGGTTGACCTTTATGATACCTCCTGCATGGCGGGCAGGAGTAAGATATAGTTGGTTCAATTCAAGTGCCTAAGCCAATACCACTCACATTCTGTAACCAATACAGTTGTGGCCTTAATTATCCCATTAACTTGAAATACTGGTGTCAGGAAGTGTTGGCAGCATGCTAACAACAGAACAAAACCAGCTCAGTCCACCAGAAGCCCTGGGGTGTGGTGTGATGGGTAGATAAATCTTTACCCGGCACTGAAAAGATACCAGCAGTGGCACCAAGCAGACCTCACCGGAGAGCTTTCCACAGATTCCTTCCACATCCTTGCCCTAAGTCACTGTGTTTGGAGTGCACTGGAAAAACAATTCACTGTGTTTAAATCTAGATCTGTCCATCAGAATGAAAGGTCCCCCCCCCCATCTCTACCCCGTCCCCTCTTCTGTTCAATCCCTCCCCTCTTGAGCGCTGGCTATTTTCCAGGCCTGATTGGTTTTGTTTCTCAAAAATGGAAAGGGAAGAAAGATAACGCATCTGAGTTTTTGGAAGAAATAAGGCTACAGAGTGACTCAGACTTTTAGGAAGACATTTAGCCCCGAAACACGTTGTTCACAGCACAATCCAACTTGGGAATGTGAATCTGATCTTAGTCACCCCAAATGACCTGGGTTTTGGGGGGTTCACATCGAGACAACGCACACCCCTATTATGTATCATTCTTCTCCTGTCTGAGTGCATTTGGTCCATTTATTTCTGCATCCCATACGACTTCAAATTATCTTCTGGACACACAGCACAATACAATATGAACTCTGGATGCTTAAAAGTTGCGCACAATCAATATTTCTTGTGTGTGCTGAAAACTGGTGATGTCTTACACTTTCCCAAGGCACCTCTTATGTTCTTGTATCTGTGTCTTTTATCAAGAATTTGCTAATCAATTATGGCAAATATTCCCTCCCTTCCATTCATGTTTCATCTCATTTCATAATCAATGTCAGGTTTATTTTCAGGGCTTGTTGCACAAATACATTTTAATGCTTTTGGGGGTGATTTTCATGTGTTTATTTACTTTCCCCTACTACACATAAGCTACATTTCTGAAGACACAAAGGGGAGATCCCAACACACACACACACACCTGGATGCCCAAAACAAACCTTTATTCCCTGAAGTAATTCCTGAAGTACAGCTGCAAATTACTTAATATCCAGAGAGCAGATCTGAAAGGTTTTAGATGTGCATCGACTGTGCTGGTCCTTTAACCTATGCTGGTTCCTTCCCTCTCCTTGCTTATTTACAGTGCAGACTGTGATAAGAATAGCAGAGGCCATGAAGTCTGCATGGCGGTAGTAGCTCTATAATTTTGCAGCAAAGAGCTCCTTTTTATGCATCCAACAGACTTGGTTTGGAAGCTGCAACTAATACAGAAAGATGCAACTAACAGGAACATCATACCACCTGCATATGGCACCTTTTCTGAACCCTTCCATTAGGGTTCAACCAGAGCCGGGAGCTTCATGCTCCAGCACGGGGGTGGGGGCTGACAGCAGGCAGGGGCGGGGCTGGCACACGTCCTGGGGGCGTGGCGTGCTGCCCGCACTCCTCTTCCTCTGCCAGTGGGTCCAACCCATCCATTAGGAAGGTGAACCTCCCTCATTTGCCCTTACCAAAACATTATGAGAAATGAAAGGAATTCATCCTTAGGAATCCACACTTTTCCAAATTAATGCATACGAAAATGTATACAGCAGTACCTTGGTTAAAGAACAGCTTAGTTTATGTACAACTTGGATTAAGAATGCTGCAAACCCGGAAGTAGGTGTTTTGGTTTGTGAACTTTGCCTTGGAAGCAGAACATGTTCCGCTTCCTGTTGAGTGTGTTCCATTTGTAAATTGAGTCCCCCGCTGCTATGGGAAAGCACACCTTGGTTTAAGAACGCTTTGGTTTAAGAACGGACTTCTGGAATGGTTTAAGTTCGTAAACCAAGGTACCACTGTACATTGGGGGGAAATTTTTGCATAAAAATGCAAATATTAATGAAAATAGAAGAAGAAGAAGAAGAAGAAGAAGAAGAAGAAGAAGAAGAAGAAGAAGAAGAGTTTGGATTTGATATCCCGCTTTATCACTACCCTAAGGAGTCTCAAAGCGGCTAACATTCTCCTTTCCCTTCCTCCCCCACAACAAACACTCTGTGAGGTGAGTGGGGCTGAGAGACTTCAGAGAAGTGTGACTAGCCCAAGGTCACCCAGCAGCTGCATGTGGAGGAGCGGAGACACGAACCCGGTTCACCAGATTACGAGTCTACCACTCTTAACCACTACACCACACTGGCTCTCATATACAAATATACAAAATACATTAGGAAAACAAACAAAAAAAATGCATATTAGCTAAATTCACTCTAAAATGCTGATGAATTTTCACAAGTTTTTTAAAAAACAAACCAACAAATTTCAAGCTGATATGGAAATATAAGAACTAAATTGAAGGTGGGAAAAACTGAGAAACCGAGAGAAACCAAAGAGGAAGATTCACCCATTCCTATTTGATTCATGTCTTGTTGGGGCTCCTTTGGTGACAACCAAGAAATGGGCATTCTCAGTTGTGGGGCCAACGTAATTGAATAATTTCCTGTGCTCTAATTGGCATCTCCAATCACTTCATTCCTCTGGCAAGTGAAACCATTTTTACTGACGCAGTTGTTTGATGAACTTACTGGTACATCTTTTCTTTCCTGCTCAGTGCTTCCTTGTCTCCTGTTTCATTATCGGCCTATGGAATTTTTTAAAAATGTGATTCATGTTATTGCTGCACACCACCTTGATAGGAAAGACGGTATGCAAGTTTCCCCCCCCCCCCAACGGGCAGGCAAATGAATATTTGATGGGAATAGAAGCAGAACTTCACTCTCTCTCCAAAAGTTGCTTTGCGTTTCCCCATGTATTACAGATTGGCTGAATAATGAATAGAAATGTTTTGGCAGCAGTTGTTCCAATGTGGTGGCACCACCATTTTTTTTGTGTCGCAGAAAGGGAGCTGATCAACAGGTGATGCCCGCTACTACAGCATATGGTCAATTAACAACACACCTGTGGTGCTTTCCTGTGTGCCGTTAGTTGCCTTGACTCATATTGATGATGAACATTTGGTCAGGCTAAGGTTCAGAGCTTTTAAAGATCTGTCCGGTGCTGAGCTAATGCTGGCAAAGAGGCTCATTATGTACTGCAGAAAGCATATCAAGAAAGGCTGTTCTCATTAGCCGAGAAATGCAATTCCTGTTAACAAAGCAGCAAGAAGGGTTGCCCATTTCCAGAACAATATAACTATCTTTGTCACTTGGAAAAAACACACACACTCCACTTTTGTGTTTCTTTGCTGTAACTCAAAAAGGTAGCTGCTGCCTGTGGAGGTGTCATGAGATTTTGCTGTGTTATCATGATTTGCTGCTGTTCAGTGACCTGATCAACACATTTCTTCTTCTTCTTCTTCTTCTTCTTCTTCTTCTTCTTCTTCTTCTTCTTCTTCTTCTTCTTCTTCTTCTTCTTTAAAAAAAAAACTGTGGTTGTTGAAAGTCTGAGGGAAAAACAACAGTTTTGCAGAATGTTGTGATCCTTGAGCTTACATAGCAAAACAAAAAACACAGACACACAGACTTGGTAATCTGACTGTATTCCTATATGATCCTGACTACTACAGTTTTTGTTCCAAGAGTTTGGGGGAAGACCTTTGAGAAAGATATGCAGGTCTGCTGTGTTAAACCAATTGCTTTCGAATAGGATTGTTACCTGCAGTGGCGAATGGAGCCGCTTGGCTGCCCAGAGCGGCAAACGTGGAGGCACCCCCCCGGGGGCGGGGTTTCGAGCCGCAGCGTGCATGCGCCACACGTGCGGGATGCCACACATGCACAGTCCGTCTGTGCTGGCGCTGCTGCTCCCGTGGCAACCTTATGAGCCGCCGAGTGAGGTTTTTATACCGGGTGGCAGGGCCCAGCGTGGGAGTCACGGGGGGGGGCATTGAGTGTCACCCCCCTCCACGATGGAAGATGGGGCGGTTCACCCCCAACACCCCCACCTTGCTCCGCCCCTGGTTACCTGGCCGTGTTGTGAGAAGGGATGCTCTTTCTCTCAAATCTTGTTTCTGATGGATTGAAATACCAGCAGCAATGGTTTTTCTAAGCAATAGCCATCCGCAACATCATTAAAGGCTTAGCTGAACCATCAGAGATCAGAAGAACAGGTGTAGGATGAAGTTACCTTCAAAAGCAGGGGTGGCTAACCTTTGGCTCTCCAGAGTTCAACAATGATTGAAGGGTTAGCCTCTGCTGTAAGCATTATTTCATTAAGGGCTTCTTAATGAGCTAATATTGCTAATACAAATGTTGTACAAGGTCCACATGACGGTGTGGAAACTTCCGCTGGTACAGAATGTACCAGAATCAGAGCAGAAAACAAATCAAGGTTACAACTGCTACATTGTCTCCCAGTTGGTTCCTTGGCCTCATTCAGAGTTCCGGTCTTGACCTTTAACGTTCTTCTTTTCAGTTCAGTTTACAGTGGTACCTCGGGTTACAAACTTAATTTGTTCTGGAGGTCCATTCTTAACCCAGAACCGTTCTTAGCATGAGGCGCACTTTCGCTAATGGGGCCTCCCGTTGCTGCCGTGCCGCCGGCGCGTGACTTCCGCTCGCATCCCGGGGCAAAGTTCGCAACAAGGAGCATCTACTTCCGGGTTAGCGGAGCTCATTACCTGAAGCATTCATAAGAAGGCTGGTACATAACCCGAGGTTCCACTGTACTTGAAAAATTACTTCCATAAAGACCTACTATAAGATTAAGACTGATCCAACTGCTCTATATTGGATAGGGACCTTCTTGGCTATGCCGTCAATACTGTAGAAATCCTTTCTTAGGGATACATACCTCAGCCCTTTTCTGTGACCGAGACAGAGTTGCTCTGACAATCTTTTGAAGCAGCATAATTACACTGGCTTGGATCAGCACCTATTTGTTCCTGTTAACATTTCCTGATCTACTATATATTTTGGAAAGTTCCCAAGGTAGGGGTGGCACCCTTCATCAACGTTTGGCAGATGGCAGAATGAAACATGACTTTGGTGTGACTTCTTTTGTCTCCTGGTATAAATTTGGCTGCCTCTCGAGATATCACTGCCCAACTTGGCGTAAGATCTCCTGAGGTAGGGATGGCAGACTTTGTCACCACTGAGATACCAAGCACCATTTTAATCAAGATGGTGGACCAAGGGTCCTCAAGATGGGGCCAGGAGGCTTCACCACTGTTTGGAGGCTGTGTGTCATTTTGACTCAAGTTGGTGTACCGAAACATTGCTTTGGCATGACTTCACTTTTTTTTAATATATATATATATACATTTGACGCCATCTTGAAATATTGCTTCGAAATTTGGCACGAGGGTTCCCATGATGGGAGTAGAAATCTTCATCACAATTTGGATTCCAGATGTCAATTTGAATCAACATAGTGGACTGAAACATGCCTTTGTTGTGACTTAGCCTGATTTTTATCATGATTGGTGCAAACTTAAAAATTACAGTATGCATTTAGAAAACTCATTATTTTTGGGGTTCTAAAAAATCCTCGGCAGCGTCCGACATTCCCTGCTAATATTGATAAAGTGTGGCTGTATTGCTGGTGGTGGTTGCTATTATTATTATTATTATTATTATTATTATTATTATTATTATTAATTGGATTTTAATAACTGCCCTGTGGGTTTCTGAATGTAAAGGTGATGTTAAAAATCTTTTTGGCAAAACGTTAAACACACTTCCTCTTTCTTACTTACTAGTACATTACATGGAAAGTCATTTGCCCCTGAAAGGTATATACTGAGTATTCAGAACAAAACAAAATTCAAAACAAAAGTTACATTTCCTTGAGTTAGCCTTGGAATGTTTGCCACTAAATCTATTCTGCAGTACAACAGGGAACAATTGCTTTGAGCAGTTTTATGACAGTGCCAAAAAGCTTCTTTTTATCACTTGTCTCTGGTTCCTTGGTGCTAATTACATGTACCATCTGCCAATGAACTTAATATTGCCTCATCTTAACACTGAAGAATGTGTTTTGGGGCGCAGGTTTCATTTTTTTCATTTTTTCATTTAGTGGCATTTATAACCTGACCTTCACCATGTGGTCTCAGAGTGGGGTGCGCATAGCTCACTGCATGAAATATAGCTTTTGCCGCTCTGCTGTCCACCATTTGGGACTACATCTCCCAACAGGGGTTGGTTGGGGGCTGATGAGATTTGTAGTCCAGAACATCTGGATGGTGCCCGGTTGGTGGATATTCTAAACATATGCAACGATCAGGCCAGGCACTCCTTGGAGGGGAGGACATTCCACAACCTGGGGGCCACCTGGAAGAAGGCCATCTGATGTACTGTTGCTCCACAAACTCCCCAGGGCAGTGGAACCACCCACAGGGCCTACCTTCAGATCTCAACAACCAGGGCCTTTTCTAAAATAATAATAATAATAAAGTTTAGGGGTACTCTCATTTTCCTACTCATATTGAAATACTGCCCCTCAATGAGGCCAAACTTAGACTCACAAAATGTTTTCTGTCCCCCACAGAAAAAAAGCACTAGGAGTAGATGCTTCATCTATTTCCATCTATATTTATGCCAATGTCTGGAGTTTTAGTAAGGTTTCTTTAGTCATCACCTGAGGCCCCTTTTTACGTGCCTCTCCCACAAGAGGTCTGGAGGATGACACAAGAACGAGCCTTTTCTGTGGTAGCTCCCCATTTGTGGAATGCTTTGCCCAGGGAAGCTTGCCTGGCACCTTCACTACATATCTTTAGGTTCCAGGTGAAAATGTGTTTTAAACGTGTTGGTGGAAGGGGGTTTATTGGTTTATTTTTATTTCTGTTTCTCTTTTACTATGCATTTTGTGTTCTCGTTCTGTATTTCTATGTTGTGAACTTCCCTGTGATCTTCAGATGACGGGTGGTAACAGAGTTTCCATGAGTTCTTCTTCTTCTTCTTCTTCTTCTTCTTCTTCTTCTTCTTCTTCTTCTTCTTCCTTGGCGATCACTCATAGCTGAGTAAGATTGTCTTCCATAAACATAATTTTAACAGTGAGTCTGTAAGTGACTGTGGAGGACAATTCTGGATCCACATGTCCTTACACAGTGGGGACAGGTTTCTGGGTGAGAGTTGATCACGGTGAGGGTTTGCCAAACGTGCCTTCCTCTTAGCACATTTCTCCCTTTCATCCTGAGTTGGAGCATATTCAAAGCCCATGACGCTTTTGGTAAAGGCTGTTCTCCAACTGGAGCACTCGCAGGCCAATGTTTCCCAGTTGTCGGTGTTTATACTACATTTTTAAAGATTTTCCTTGAGAGAGTCTTTAAACCTCTTTTGTTGACCACCAGCATTAAGCTTTCGGAATAGAGTAGTTGCTTTGGCAGACTATAATCAGGCATCTGCACAACATGACCAGTCCAAAGTTGATGTTGAAGAATCATTGCTTTGACACTGGTGATCTTTGCTTCTTCCAGCACACTGGCATTAGTTTGCCTGTCTTCCCATGAGTGGAGCTCTGCTCATGGGGCACCCTTCCTGCGAGGGGGAGAGATTTTCCCCCCTTGAAAAATCTGCTCCAGAAGGTTGGGGGACCCTCCAGAACAATGTTGGTAGTGCAATGGAGGTTGCAGCAGCAGGTAGAGAGAATTGGGAGACCTTAGCTACCCCTCCATTTCCTCCAATGGCAGCCTCTGTGAATGGAAGGAGCCCTTCTGTTTGAGCAAAGCCAACTCTGGACACAACACATTCGGGGATGTCCAACAGGTCGATCGTGATCTACTGGTAGACCCCTGCTATGTTTTGGTAGATTGCGGTCAATCTCTGGCTCCCTTTCCTCTGCGTTGGTAAAACTGGCTCCTGCCACGCCCTCCAGGAAGGGAAGACGGAGCTCCCTCTGTGTGGCTGATTTCATCCATAGCAATGTTTTTGTGAGTGACTTAACCCCTACTTCCCTTGCCTTCTCTCCCCCCCAAAAGGAACTCCCCTCCCCCCAAAAACCTGCACCTTAACTCCTCCCCAAAACTGGGCTTCCCTCCTCCCAAAAAAGCTAAACAACTTTCAGCCGAACCCCTATAAAAACGGGCGTAGATCACTGCCAGATTTTAATTCTGAAAGTAGATTGCAGACTCTTGGGAGTTGGCCACCCCTGAATGAAATGGGGAAGTTGTTTGTTTAAAAGCTTTGATCTCTATTCCACTTTGGCAACAGTTGCTTGAAGACTTCTCCATAAAGGCAGATCAGTAACAGTCATGATAAGATGACTGAACGTGGTATTCCATTACCCCTGCTTGTGAAGCTTTCAGAAGATCACTTTACGATTAGAACAGATGCTTCTTCAGAACATTTCAGACTACTGATGTGAAAAGGGGGTACCGGTATGTTACAGATTTAATGGCAGGAAGAGAATGGATTATTCATACAGCTTGATCCTAAGTATCATTCAGCTATAAAGCTAGGGACAAAATAGCATTCCTGTTCTCTGGTCTCTGCTGTTAGTTTTTGGGGGCAAATACAAAGGCTAAAACATAATTTGCCTTTTCATAAGATCAGTAATATGAAAGGCAGAGAATCTCTTAAATAGTTTAATATTCTAGTAAAACTTTGCACAAATGGATGGGATGTGCCTTATTTTAGTAACAGAGAACCTTTTGAAGGGTAGCTAAAAGTTCAGTTCATACTTCAGTATCACTTCATCCAAATGATTTCATCAAAGACACCAGCTGGGTCCATACATGTCTGAGATGGCCGCAAATGTCGTCAAAGTCATCCTCCACCTTTAATGCTCTTGTTCTGCTTTTCTCACTGCATTTAAACTGGCAAAAGCCCAAAGCAATAATCAAAGGTATAACCATTAGTATGCCCTGAATGTTAATAGGCTTTGGTAATAGAAGCAGCTTTAATAGATTATTCTCACCCTAAAATGAGGGGAGGTTTTGGGGACAAGTGATAGACAGGAACAAGTTATGGCTGCTCCATGGGCAGAAAGTGATTGGGTAGTTGGGCTTGGAGTAAGTGTCCTTGCATGGAGGACGAAGCACCCAAGGAAGCATTTAGGTTGGCTGGTGACAATGACAGAGTAGGTGGGGTATGTAAGTTGTCATTGGGCTTGGAGACCACCTGGGAAAGTTTGAAGACAGACATAACATTCTTAACAAGGTCACATCAGATCTTCACCCTTACTATGAACTCGCTTCACACACATGTATATATGTAGGTAGAACACAGGATCAGTTCATAATAGCTTAAGAAGAGTTTGCTGGATCAGGCCAATGGCCCATCTACTCCAGCATCCTGTTCTTTCAATGGCCAACTAGATGTCTGTTGGAAACCCACAGCAGGATTGAGCTCAAGAACACTTTCCCCTCCTGTGGTTTCCAGCAACTGGTATTCAGAAGCACTGGTGCCTCCAACGCTCCAGTTGAGTTTCTAATATTGTGTCTTAAAACAACTTCCAAACATTTCAGAGCAATTTGACCTTCTTGACTTTGCCTTTCAACATCCTTTTTACCAATCTTTTCATTGGGGGGAAGTTTCTTACTTGAAATCAAATGTGACCTCTAAGAATTAAAAAAAAACTTTTTCAAGATCCAAAACTTTCCCAGAGATTAGTGATGGCATGAATACTAGCCAATAGGCTCTTTTCCATAATGTGCCGCAAACTTGCTGTACTGTTCCTCATAGCTCATGGCAGGACATTAAAATGCGTGTATGTTTTCTGAACATCAAAAGACTTCACTTTCAAAAGGTATTTTCAAGCTGAATTTGCCATCCTTAAAATATCTGTCTGAACCCCAAAAGTGTCAGGGCCTGTAAGTTGTTTGAAGTGACTGGCATAGTGTGTCGCCAGGACTATAATTAGAATGGTGCTAGCACTGTCATGTTCAGAAAATCTTCGCTATGTCATGGTGATTGAAAGCAGATTTCGAAAGAGTTCAGCATTAAGCATGACCTTTGGAGGAATATATTGTGAATATTGTCACGAGGAACGACGTCTATCGTCTTTAATTCACATCTACAGCAATCCGAAGGACACAATCAAAACTATTCCCAACATTTCAAGCCGTGTTTTCCATATGAGCTGTATTCTCACGATGGGCAGAAAGCTAAAATAAATCTCTGTGATAATGGTTATTCATATCACCTTGAGCAACAACTTAACCTCAAGCAGGCAGCTAATTTCTTTGTTAATATTCTAGCAGAGTTCTTGGAATGTCACATCCGAGGTGAAATTCAGACTGCATTCAGTACAGAATATATATTTAAGCAAACATTTATCTACTTGACCTAGAAGTTATGTTTTCCTCCTTAAAAAGAGCAACATTTTATAGAGAAGCATAGGGGCTTAACTACATGCTACGATGGATGGATGCATGCCTGCTTGGGGTCCTACATTTCCCATTCTCCTCTTGAGTCTTTGTGGCAACACTGGTTTAAATAAAAGCACACTGTGGTATCCCAGTGCTTCAGGCATGAAGCCTTTCTTGGCCAGGGCTTTTGGATGGCCAATTAGTTGACGTGTCTTGGATTGCTTGACTGCCTTAAAAATCAGGCAGGGTGGAAGACACCAACATATTCTGGAGTTCTCATGCCTCTACCTAGCTGGTGAACGTGCTAAAGGAGGAGAGTCTTTGCTTTTGTTCCAGAGTGCCTCTAAACAGGGGCATCGCTAGGGGGGGCCACCCCGGGTTCCAGGGGAGGGGGGTGACTCTCAACATGCCCACCCCACAACTCATAAGTTGCTCAGTGCAGCAGCTGGCTTACACAGCACACACTTTGCTTTTTCCTTCCTGCTGGGAAGAGCCACAGAAGCACAGCTCTGCCCAGCCAGGGCTCCACCCAGCAGCCTGGCACATTTCACCAGGGCACTGCCCTCTCAGGGGGCACAAAGGTGCCATCTTCAAGGGGTGACATTTGGCACCTCCACCTAGAGCCTCAAGCACAAGCCAGAGCAAATCCAGTGGCTTTGGGCTTAGGACTCACCACAGCACTGCAAAAGCATTAGCTGTGCTTGCTTTACTCAGTCCACCTGGACCTGGGGTACCATCCGCCCACACCCCTTCAAGTCACAGTGAGCATTTTGCGTTCCCCCACAATGCTTTGTGGCACCATGCAAATGAGGTGCCACAAAGCATTGCGGGGGAAACACAAAATGCTCACTGTGACTTGAAGGGGTGTGGGGGGTGACAAAAAAAAATCCTGCACCAGGTACCACTTGGGCTTGCTACGCCTCTGGGTGCATGCTCTAGTTATCTCCCATTGGGACTACTGCAATGCGCTCTACATGGGGCTACCTTTGAAGGTGACCTGGAAACTACAATTAATCCAGAATGCGGCAGCTAGACTGGTGACTGGGTGTGGGCAGATGTGGGGGAGGTGACAAAAAAAAATCCACACCAAGTACCACTTGGGCTTGCTACGCCTCTGCTTCTAAACATACTTTGATAAGCAAAATGCAGTTCCTTAGAATCAGTGCTTTTTATTCTAAAAAAAATATGCTTAGGGGTACTCTGATTTTCCTACTCATATTGAAATACTGCCCCTCAATGAGGCCAAATTTAGATTCACAAAATGTTTAGGGGTATGTGTACCCCTGCGTCCCCCACAGAAAAAAAAGCACAGCCTAGAGTCTAGGTGCTTCAGGAAACAAAATGGCAGCAAGGCCATTGAGCCCCTTCCCTTCTCCCATCTGCGATTGTGCAGATGGTGGAAGGTCTGGTCTGGGGGTTGGAGGTTGACGCTAATTCAAAATAGGCATCGCAGCTCCCTCAGATATTGTTTGGATATATGAGGTGGTTGTCTGACACCCCCTCTAATTAGATTATCTGTGTACCATTTTAGAACAGCTTGAAATCTTTTTTAGTGCATAGAAACATATCATTACAGGTAACAGACAGTGAAGAAATCATAAAAAGCAAATCTTTTAAACCCATAATTAAGAGAGATTTATCATCATTGGCCTAGGCGAAGTTGAAGTGAGAGTGAAGAGTTGCATTTTTTTTTTGGCACCTGAGGTGTGAGATGCGCTTTCTTGGCTCAGCTGCCGGATAACAGAACAGCTTGTGACTCGGGTCACCTGTTGAAATGTCAAACTGTTTCATTCCTTTCTAAGCTTCCCCCCCCAACAGGTACAAAGCGCCAAATTTAGCTTTGTAACATTAGAGGGAATATCAAAGCTCTTTACAAATGAATTAGTTCAAGACTTCTTGGAATCATGTCTCTGCCAGTCAAATGAGCTGATGTTTGTACTCATCTATTCTGCAGATACGAAGCCCAAGCAAATGCCATTACATTGGTACCTCTGGTTATGAACTTAATTCCTTCCGGAGGTCCGTTCTTAACCTGAAACTGTTCTTAACCTGAGGTACCACTTTAGCTAATGGGGCCTCCCACTGCCACTGTGCGATTTCTGTTCTCATCCTGAGGTAAAGTTCTTAACCCAAGGTACTATTTCCAGGTTAGCAGAGTCTGTAACCTGAAGCGTTTGTAACCCAGGTACCACTGTAGTTATAAAGGAATATCATAATTCATTGGTATTTGGCTGTACCAGTGCTAATGTTATATCTTTAAGGGCTGGGAACACTGGTGTTACTCATTGAGGGCTGATCTACATTTTCAGAACTTTAATCACTTCAGAAAGTCAGTGGGGAGTGGCTTCTTTTACTTATTTTAGATATGTATGATCACCTGTTCTCCCTACATAAAAATTACCTGCATGAAATTTGAGCACAAGAAGAAGACGTGGATTTTCCTTGACAAACATGATTTCTATTGGCAGTATAGAAAAGGGGGACGTTCTATCACCCACATTAATAGAAGTTTTTTGACGTTGTAATTAGTACTAATGATCATACTGCAATTCTGCCACTGGATGGCATAATCTGGAAAGGTGTTGTTATGTACTGAGTTGAATAGGATCCAAAATGCACCAGTCTGATTGGTCCTAGAACAATAGGATTGAGATTGCAGCAGTCTGACTGGTCCCAGAACAATAGGATTGAGATTGCAGCAGTCTGATTGGTCCCAGAACAATAGGATTGAGATTGCAGCAGTCTGATTGGTCCTAGAACAATAGGATTGAGATTGCAGCAGTCTGATTGGTCCCAGAACAATAGGATTGAGATTGCAGCAGTCTGATTGGTCCCAGAACAATAGGATTGAGATTGCAGCAGTCTGATTGGTCCGCAGGAGCCACCCAATCCAGCTCCAGGTGGAAGTGAATCCGCACTCCGATTGGCATACAGGAGTATCCCGGAATTAGCCAATCACGTGGGGCCCATTGTGTAAATAGTGTATATAAAGCAAACGTTTTGGGGGAACTGCATTCCTCACTACTATGAGCTGAATAAAGAGCATGAAATTCACACTTGACTCCGAATATATTTCAGGTGTAATCATGTATAAACTGACTGGTTAACTCTAGGGCAGAGTATGGACAAGACAAAGGCAACAACATTACATTCTATGGAATTGTTCTTGTATACCTTTTAAAATAATGAAAGCTTTTGCAACATTAAATCAAGGGCTCACTTCAGTCTACCGCTTGCATAGGCTTGATTTCAGAACATTGAGTGTCACTTGTGATTCTATGATCTGCTCAATATATCTGACTGACTGATTCCTTGTCAGCACACTGGACAAATGGAGAATGGTTGTTGCTGTTTTGCCTTGATAATATGTTTTAAATAATTGAAAATAACATAAAATGAGTGTCTCTGTGAAAGCACATACCGTAGGTTTCTCCTGGAAACTTTGGCAGATTAAGTGGTGGTGATCATTAGTAGAGATTTGAAACTGAATCACCTCAGTCCTTTATATATTGTACTTCACCAGATCTTAATCTGTTACAGTATTTGTAAGAATGGATTCCAAATATCATTGTCTGTGTTTATGTGCAGATTTTTCCTATGTTGCGAGTTTGTAGAAGTCTTCGATCCAATCGTAGAAGGGAGCTGCATTTTTATTTTTCCAATTCATCAGTATCAGCCGTTTTGCTGTGGTAAGGGCACAGACAGTCCACTCGTATTGTCCTTTTGTAAGGTTCCATGTGCTGGGTATATAATTCAAGAGGATATTTTGCTCTGTAAATGTAAGGTTGTTCTGTACAGTTCTGTTGATATACCTTCTGCCAAAAATCTTTCAATATACAGAGGATAATGAAAAAACAAATGGAGAATGGTTACCGCCTCAGTGAGGCACAGCAAAGTCATCTTCTTATTGCCTCTTGTGCTGCCGCCATGTTTATTAGACTGGTCCACAATGCTTCAGCAAGAACACTAGTGCCTTAGAGCTCATGGGTTCCTTGGCTGCCATTGCTAAACTAGTCTACAGCAACCCAAATGTTGCAATGCCCTGCTCCGCACTGCTCTCTCTCTTCTCTGTGTAGCGTGGTGAGTCTCAGCCCTGAATGCATAGTCATAGTCTGACATAGTTGGTCAGAGATGCTAACAAAGGAATTGTTTTTCAGATTATGATGGTTGTCCATAATGTGTCACTGCATCTTAGCCTCCTCCACCTGGGTGCTCTGCAAATGCTTTGGACTACAACTCCTGTCATCCCTGTATTGATCGGGGCTGATCGGATTTGCATTCCAAAAAAATCTAGAGGCATCTGATTGGGGGAAGGCAGCTGTACTGCATGCCAAGTGCTAAATGAGAGCTGGAGGGGATAGGGAAAGAGACCTTTTGAAGGCGCTCCATCAAATTACAGACAGTTGCCAAAATGGGTGCAATTTCCTGTAATTATTTCATACTCCCATGTGTTATAGAGCGCCAAGGAACACAATTGTTAATTATTTAAAGCATCAGAAATACGCCGAGCACTTGACGAGAGTTTTTGATCCAGCACGGATGAAAGGAAAGTCAAAGAGAACAAATGAAGTTGCAGGAAAGAAGAGAGAGAACATCGGCATAGACACACAGCCGGCATCAAGATGGCAAGTCCACCCAGAGCAGGGGTCAGCAACCTTTTCCAGCCATGGCCCGTTCCACTGTCCCTCAGACCATGTGGTGGGCCAGACTATATTTTGAAAAAAAAATAACGAATTCCTATGCCCCACAAATAACCCAGAGATGCATTTTAAATAAAAGCACACTTTCTACTCATGTAAAAACACACTGATTCCCGGACTGTCCGTGGACCGGATTGAGAAGGTGATTGGGCCGCATCCGGCCCCCAGGCCTTAGGTTGCCTACCCCTGACCCAGAGTCTTTTAATTAATAAGCTCTGTGCAGATTGACGAATCATTGTTTTGTGAGATCTCCTATCGCAGGAGGGAAAGCACAACAGTTGTGGCTCTGTCACGTGACCAGCATGAAGGACTAGCATTCTCCAAGGTATTTAGTGTGGAGGCTAGAGGAAGGTGCCATCATTTTGTGCAAATCTGTGGTAAACAATGACTTGTGCAGGCTAGAATGTATCCTGTTTCCTTCTGGGAATCCTTCTAGCCTTAAGGCATACCTCACCACACACAGAGACGTGCACATCTCTGTCAAAATCTCAATGCAGTGAACCACAAACTTAAAACTAAGCTATTTGTTAAGGCAAACACATAAAAATCAGAAGTGCATTAGATTGTTTATTTTTTTTTTTTTTTAAAAAAAGCACATTACACTAGCATTGTTTAATGTTATACAATCAATGCATTTTTCACATGGAATAAGAAAGCCGCGATTCAAAGGTCCTGCTGATTTTCACCTCATTACTTCCTATTCCCTGCCCGTGTTCTCTTTGCGGAGGGAGTCCTGTCAGAACTTGTTCCATCAATCGGCGACACACGTCTGTGTAGCCATTCCTTCGTTCAAGCTCAGAAACAGCAGTCAAGCCTTTCCATCTTCCAACACACCTAGGAAGTGCTTCTCTTTGATATTCAAATCCTAATACATTATCTGACGTTCTTACAGGCAAGACCGAGTGACATGGACAGGGTTAGCTTTATGGACAACACTAATTAATTTCTTGATAATTTGGGACTTAACTCAAATGACGATAATGACCTGTTATTGTAAATTTTTCAAATGATACCCAAACCTGATGATTAAAGGTGAAGGTACCCCTGACCGTGCTCCTGCCCACCTAGCAGTTCGAAAGCAAGTAGATAAATAGGTACCGCTCCGGCGGGAAGGTAAACGTGTTTCTGTGCGCTGCTCTGGTTCGCCAGAAGCAGCTTAGTCATGCTGGCCACATGACCTGGAAGCTGTACGCCGGCTCCCTCGGCCAGTAACGCGAGATGAGCGCCGCAACCCCAGAGTTGGACACGACTGGACCTAATGGTCAGGGGTCCCTTTACCTTTACCTTACCCCTGACCATTAGGTCCAGTCACAGACGACTCTGGGGTTGCGGCGCTCATCTCGCTCTATAGGCCAAGGGAGCCGGCGCTTGTCCGGAGACAGCTTCTGGGTCATGTGGCCAGAATGACTAAGCCACTTCTGGCAAACCGGAACAGCGCACGGAAACACCGTTTACCTTCCCACTGGAGTGGTACCTATTTATCTACTTGCACTTTGACGTGCTTTCGAACTGCTAGGTGGGCAGGAGCTGGGACCGAACAATGGGAGCTCACCCGTTGCGGGATTCGAACCGCCGACCTTCTGATCGGCAAGCCCTAGGCTCTGTGGTTTAGACCAGTGTTTTTCAACCACTGTTCCGCGGCACACTAGTGTGCCGCGAGATGTTGCCTGGTGTGCCGTGGGAAATTACTTTATATATAGTCAATATAGGCACAGAGTTAAATTTTTTTAACATTTTCTAATGGTGGTGTGCCTCGTGATTTTTTTCATGAAACAAGTGTGCCTTTGCCCAATAAAGGTTGAAAAACACTGGTTTAGACCACAGGGCCAACCACGTCCCTATTATTGTAAATTATTGTAAATTTTTCAAATGATACCAAAACCTGATGATTAAACAGGGCATCAAAGACAGTAAGAAAATACAAGCAAATATTCCCAATGCAACAAAGCAGGTACACACAAACACAAAACACACTCACTCACACACACACACACACACACACACACACACAGAGAGAGAGAGAGAGATAACACAAAATAATAAAATAAAAAACGTGTAGCCAAAACCAGAAGGGACAATGAAAGGTCAAACAAAATAAATACAGTACACACATTAGGAATAAAAATGGTAAAATGGCAGCCTTTCTCTCTACTTTTCCTGAAGCAAAAAATAAATTACTTTAGGGATTTTTTTTTTTTACTTGTTTGAAAGTTAGTGGAGAGCAGGTGTCATGGACCACCTTTTGGGATACAATCGATGTGGCCTTTTCCTTAGGTGGGTCTTCCACAGAGAGGATATTTCACCCCCTGTGGCTATTGTAGTCAAGATAAAGGCCTGAGCTGCATGCCATGTTAACAGCATGTGAGCCATTAATGCACAAAACTTAAACATTTAAACAGCTGCTAGAATGGGTGGCAAGCAAGATCTAGTTGATGGCAAATAATAATAATAATAATAATAATAATAATAATAATAATAATAATTTATTTATTTATACCCCGCCCTTCCCGAATTAAAAACTGGGCTCAGGGCGGCTAACAACAAATATAAAACATTGACTAAAAGCAACTTTAAAAACAGCATAAAGTACAACATAAATGTAGCATCGCCAGGGCTAACTGGCCAAGTTAGTCCTGCCAGGGCCAGCAAGGAGACCAGGGAAGAGTTTAAATGTGACGTCTCAGAAGGGAAAAAGGGAAGGGGAAAAGGAATGAAGGTTCAGGCTAAATTGAAGGCCAGGCGAAATAGCTCTGTCTTACAGGCCCTGTGGAAGGAGATCAAGTCCTGCAGGGCCCTAGTCTCGTCAGACAGAGCATTCCACCAGGTTGGAGCCATCACTGAAAAGGCCCTGGCCCTGGTGGAGGATAATCTGGCTTCTTTAGGGCCCGGGACCCTTAAGCTATTATTATTCATGGACCTTAGGGTCCTCTGCGGGACATACCAGGAGAGGCGGTCCCGTAAGGGGAGGAGGTTTGGTTCCCAGCACAGTCCTGACATAAGCTATCCGACCACAAAGCCCTATTAGCCACGGAAGGTAAGACTTCATTGGTCCTAACCTAGAAACAATTATTTGAACCCCCTTTGATTACCTGCATACAGGGCCGGCCCACCCATGAGACAAGGTGAGGCAGCTGTCTCAGGCAGCAGGATCCACAGGGCTGGCAGATCCATCCTCCTGGGAGTGCCTTGGCAGTTCCCGTCTCTGCAATACCACCTTTGCAGCTGCCTCTCAGTGAACAGGAGGCACGGCTGGTCTCCCCCCACCCCCTGATTCTGATATTGATCTTTATTATATTTTTTCCTTGTTCCTTTTTTAAAAAATAAATTTTATTTTTGCATTTTCTATTTTATATGGACAAATGAATACATAAATATATGATCCCTTTTGGAAAGGGATTTAACCACGATTGCCTCTACCAAAAGTTCACCATGGTTCCCGCTTATCCAAACAGAGCTCATCCGAGCTAGTTATTTGACAAAGCTCCCACTTGCCGTACTAAGAATCACTTTTACAGAATTACGATTCCAATTGATGCCCTCGGCGGTGGTGGATGGTCGGAACGGCAAAACACAGTACAAGAAGAGACTCTTGCGCAGAGGACCTGTACCACTATTTATTGCAATGCCCGCTACATAGAGAACCAAAAGACCGATTTATAAAACCGCTGCTCACGAACGGAACACATTCGAACAGGGTGGAAAGGGTGAAATGGCTGCTGAGTGATAATGATGACTTCGTAACTTATAAAGTAGCACTAGATGCGTTGGCAGCTAAGAAGAACAGGAGAAAAGAACTAGATAAAATAGCGGTCAATTGCAGAGGTGTTTTGGACATTTTAGCTGGCACATTCTACCTGAGAACCCCCTGCTATTATATCGTATGCAACAAATAATTTTTAGGAGATGTGATCGTGGTTTATTGTATCTGCAGTGCCTGATGTTTTTATGGTTATTGTTGGTTTTCTTTTTGCGTGTTTAGACCATTCCCTAGAAATAAATTCACACATGACTCAGATATTTGGTTTGGTTTTTGGCAGAATTTAGGCCACAACTTTATTGATTACAATCAAGTGAGTGGTTGCATAGGCTCTGGTTTGACTAGCTCCCTGCACCCTTGCAGGCAGCGCTGACCCAGAGCTCTATCGTAGGTCAGCCAAGGGTGAACACCAGGGACAGCTGAAGGCAGGAATGCCAGTCAGCCACCCTGATGTCCCCCGGACTCAGGCATGGGCACTACCCCTCTCAGGGTTGACCAAACCATTGAGTCCCTGGATTCCTTTACTGGAATACCCTTCGTGTAGGAGTGGACAGACCCTTCTGCCACCCCTATCACTTGAACCAGAGCCTATCCGCAACCTTATAAGTTGTGACGATTTGCTACATGGCAGGTGAAACCCAAGTGGCAACAGCCAATCAGCCGAATGGGAAAATTCTTACCGTGCCGCTGTCCTAGGACAGGCGACACACGACGGCATAGCAAGGTCAAGCGCAAGCCCTAAATATAGGGAGAGGTGGGCGGGTGTTCCGATGCAGCAGCCCCAAGAGGAAGCTCAGGCGCACATGCATGGGCTTAAATAGGTCCCTTGATGCCCTTTCCTTGCGTCCCATTGGCCAGATTGCTCCCAGCATCAAGGGACCTTCCAATAGGGTGTTGTGGCTATCCAAACAATCCCCACCCAGAACACAGGGTCTGGTTGCCAGGTCGCACCGAATCACGTGCCCTCTGTGAGGGAGTACCCGATTTGTTCCCATTGTGAATGATGCCATGGCCTTTGGCTAGTGCAATAAAGTTTATGATGATGATGATGATGATAATCCCTTTTGACCCCCCCCTTGTGGATCTTAATAGAATGATTTCCCCCTCTGCATCTCTTTTCTAACTCTATTCTTATAAATCCTTTGTCAATCCATAGTTCAAATTTTTACTACATACCAATGTATGTAATTGTTTACAATAGCTTTTCAAATAAATTATAAACTTTCCCCATTCTTTTATCAAAGACCTCCTCTTCCTGGTTTCTAATTCTAATTCCTGTAAGCTTTGCCATCTCAGCATAGCTGAGATGCCTTGTTCCTCATATAGCTCTCCACTCCCCTCTTCTTCCCTGGAAGGTGGGGACTGCACCATTTTGTTGGTTTGCCTCAGGTGCCAAAATGTCTTGGACAAGCCCTGTCTGCATAGTATTAGAGCTGGTTCTGCAGTGGTGGCTAAGCCTGTTGAACTTTTGGATGTGACAGACTGTACATGTGGCTGTATGGAGTGCATGTCCCCACAGACCATCCCTCACCTTTGTACTTGTTTTTTCCTGCCTTTCACCGAACTGCAGGCAAAAGTGAGAGCAATGCCAATTTCATATTTTATTTTGAGAGTTATCTTCCTTTATTTTCTGAAACTGTGTTGTTTGGGAAATGAACTGGTGGGATTATGTATTGCAGAGCAGTCTCATCCATCCTCCCAAAGACATTGGATAGCCAACATTAAACTATTATGGACTTGATTCAGGGACCCTTTTTGCTGCCCAAATCCAACTTAGATGATGCAATCTTAAATCATGGCTCCAAGATCTCTTTTTAGAACAGGATATGGATGCCATTATTTTCTCCGGATTCTCCAGCCCTTTCTCCACTTTAAAATTGCATTATGAAGAAGAGAAATACTTAAATCCACCTTTTCTCCACAACAAACTTACAGCCCTGCTTTTTCAGACTATGATGTCAAGTTTTCTGGAAGGTAAATTTTAGAAAATCCCCCAAAGTTGGTACTTTTGTATATGTGGGAGCCCTTGGGTAGAGGTCATACACTGCATGTTATGCGATCAACTGTATAGGCAAAAATAGTTGGAGAAATCTTTGGTGGTGGTTGCTACCCCCAGTGATATGAATAAGATTAAATATCTGTTGTCTAGTCCAGACAACTTTAATACAGCTAAATTTACAGCGAAGGCTGTTCAGCTTAGATAAGGTCATGTGGCCTCTCTTGAGATTTAAGTTTTTGTTTTTCACTGTATGTTATTTATTGTATAGGCCAAGTTATTGTTTACATGGATAATTCTTATGTACACATTATGTCCATAGATTTCTGTTTGGCTAGAACCTGTATTTGGTTGCCTTATTAATAATTTTTTTGGGAGGAAATCCTGTCTGTTTACAAGGAGAATGAGATAAGCCATTTTGAAAGCAAAAAGATGCATAGACATAATTTCCAACGGGCTGAGCATCCTTTGGTACTATATTTCAAGAAGGGTTTCTCTCCCAAAATAATGGTTTGGAGACGGTTGAGGTGTATTTCCTGGCTTCTCACCTCTGGAACGGAGGTAGGCTCAGGGAATTTAGTAATATAAGATTGCTGGTTTGAAATGAACATTGTGCAGCTGATGGTTAGCGACGCTAATGTTGCTGAATTTTTATCAGTATTGTGGATTGACTTGAGTGAAGCAAAAGACTGAAGTATAACAGTCAGAACGCTGCCCACAGATGACATGTCCTTCAAGGACTGATAGCAATCAGGTTCAAGTGATTTTGAATAAATATTCCGGCATCTCTTTGTGTCATGCAGACAATTGATATACTTTGCCTTTCACATTCATGTGGATGTTAGTGAGAGATGTTGAATATCTTGCTTATTAAAAGTGGCCTTAAGGAAAAAAAATGAACTGGGTAAAGAACGAACTTTCTTTGCATTTGTTCGGGGCACTAAAAATGCCGAAAGTCTGGTTTCATTGCTGTATGATTTAGAGTATATAAGAGAATGAACTTCTTGGCCTTTTAAATTTGCACCTGCAGCATGTGCTCATTGTTTTGTTGCCATTATCCTAGAAAATAATTAGATTTATCTTCATTTTATGTTGCACTTAATTGCCCTCAAAGACAGCCC
The DNA here is from genome assembly GCA_900245905.1 of Lacerta viridis. Lineage (NCBI taxonomy): Eukaryota > Metazoa > Chordata > Lepidosauria > Squamata > Lacertidae > Lacerta > Lacerta viridis. Next base: position 492,845 of record OFHU01004166.1, read on the forward strand.
TGGTACTTTAAGAGAGCATCAGTGTGCTGGCTGTGGGAAAGCAAGTGAGAGGAGTCATATTTTAAAGATGAGATGTCATTTTCTTCTTCTTTCCCCTTCCAGGTCTAATCTACAAGTACCCTTGCTAGCACAAGACAAGGTCAAAGCCACAAATTAAAACATCTATATGCAAATTATATATTTTCCATAAAAAATGAGGGTTGGAGTTAAAGCCATTCTAGGCAATAATTCCACCAACTACATGCATGTGGTCCTTTGATTTAAGTTTCCAATTATTACTTTTTTGTATTTTTTAAAATTTTTTTTTAAAAAAGCATTTTAGAAATTGCTGATGCTTCATTAACACTGGCAACGTGACCTGCCTTCTTGCTGTTTGTTGAGGGCTGTGTTGTAGAGGGGATTACATCGTTTCGCACCACTTAAGGCATGTTGTAAAAGTGCAGCATCAACAAAGTTCCTTCCTCTTGGCTAAAATTGTTGCCCAAATAAGGCTGTCTATTCCCCATGCTGCTTTGCCACCACTTGTGACTTTGCCACAGTCAATTAGAAGCCCTCAGGACATACAAGGCAAACAAGTCGGGATGAAGGCAATGCAAGGTAGAAAAAGAACTCTTGCGAACTGCAACTAATTCATTACTGTTGCACACAGGGGAACGCAAGGCAGAGACTGACTCATTTCATTAAAACAAGCACATAGCAAGTTATGCATATCAGCCCATTTTTAAGCATCCTGCTTCTTGCCCTTGCAGCTTCCGGAGATTTCTGAATCACCCTGAGCCCATATGTCCTTGTTGGATGCTTGATACTCTTTGAACTGTGCGCTAGGAGTTGATCCCCTATGGCTGCATCAGGCGTCCAGGTTTCCAATTGCTGGTTGCTCTTGGCAGTCAATTTTATTTCTTTCTCCTATTAATGGGTTCCATTCCTAGAGGAATTGTTGAAGTTACAATTTGTTCAGCTACCAGAACACAGCCGTTATCAACACTTCTACAGCGGATTTCCAGAGGTTTGTCTAAAGCTGTTGAGCAACCACTGCAATGGAACATCTGGACAGGAGAGGCTATAGTAAAGAAGTGAAAAAGAAAAGGGGGGGGGGGAAATTGATGAAATAACTCAATGCAACAAGATTAGGTACCACTTTCCTGTTCAGCCAAACATTTATCACATTTCATTTCACAATGTCTTTTCAGATTTTATTCTGTTTTGGGATGGAACAGTTTTAAGAGAAGAAGAAGAAGAAGAAGAAGAAGAAGAAGAAGAAGAAGAAGAAGTCTACCACTCTTAACCACTACACCACACGGGCTCTCACCACACTGAACTGCCGGAATATCTATTAGTTGGTTTAAAAAACTAGCTTGAATGGTGGACTATCCAGTGGGTTTGTAGCATATCTTAATGGGTTTGTGGTGGATTGACACTGTAGGCCAGCTTTTAAAATAAGCTGTAATTTGCCACTGTTTGAACCAGAGGTTTTCAAGTTGGGTGTCTCCTTGAGAACCGGAGTATTGCAGATTGCTTCCAGAATTCCCAACATCCCAAACTCTAGACACGCGAATGGATGAGGGTATAAGACTCGTGAAGACAAACGTTTTAATATGTATAGGAGTCGGTGCTGGGATTCTCAGGGCCCCAACACTATGTGAATAATAAAAGAAGCCCTTCAAATGTTGCATGCGGAGTACATTGCAATCTGTGAAATGGAAGCTCGTTTTAGCAACCCCCTGTGAGAGATGATGGGCAATTTGTTTTGCTAATTCTCATTTTGCAGATATACGAATATGGTAACAATGCAATGTAGTAGCAGAACTGCAACGTTAATTGCTCCCTCCCATCTAGAACACATTGCAAAGATGTCATCAGCTCACCAGACAGTTGTGTATTTCATTTTTGGGGTGGGTGGGTGGGTGGAGGGGTCAGTCTGTTAACCTCTGTGGGGCAACTGACTAATAACTTTCATCTCTGCTTTTCACTACTTCTCATTAAAGCCCAGATTCTCTTAAAGACGCTTAAGTTTTACCATTTGCCTTTCATTCAGAAGCTGCTTGCCAAGTTGCTAATAGTTCATTTGCAAATTGTTCTCCCACGTGGACTTTTGCTCTCCCTCATCATTGTAATCTTTCAGTGAAACTGTGCCTTAAAGATAATTAAACTCCATGATCATCATTGTACAGATATTTTTCAGGGGAGATCTAAAATGTTTACAACCATGGAGGGCATTGTTAGAAAAGGAAGCTGTCTGCTTTTTAGATCTGCCCTCCCAATACTTGGTATAATATCATCCCTTTAAATGCAAGCCTACTTTTTGAAGGGACGCGGGTGATGCTGTGGTCTAAACCAATGAGCCTAGGGCTTGTCAATTTGAATCAGCATTTTGAATCCCTGTGACGGGGTGAGCTCCTGTTGCTTGGTCCCAGCTCCAGCCAACCTAGCAGCTCGAAAGCACGCCAAAGTGCAAGTAGATAACTAGGTACCGCTCTGGCGGGAAGGTAAATGGCATTTCCATGCGCTGCTCTGGTTTCGCCAGAAGCGGCTTTGTCATGCTGGCCATATGACCCAGAAAAACTGTCTGCGGACAAACGCCAGCTGCCTCAGCCTATAGAGTGAGATGAGCACCACAACCCCAGAGTCGTTCACGACTGTACTTAACTGTCAGGGGTCCTTTACCTTTTTGACTTTTTGAAACAATAGATGAGACCAAATGCAGCTATCTTTGCAGTGTGAACAAATTTGTGATGCACTTTTCCAGTCAAATAATGTGCACAAAAATGTTTGCATTCGGGGAAGCGGGCATAAAAATGCAGATATCGGTGAAAATAACATACAAAAACGCATTTTAGAGGAAATTCTGAATATGAGCTGGAATTCAATGTGAAAATGCATATATTGCAATTCACATAAACTGCTGATGAATTTTCACCAGAACCGATATGGAAATGTGAAGAGTTGAATTTAAGAGTGTAAGATTGACAGAATATTAAAAACACGATAAAAATTGACAGAATATTAAAAACACGATAAAACAACAAACATTAAAAACTTCCCTAAAGAGGGCTGCCTCAGTAGTGGCGCCCGCCCTGTGGAACGCCCTCCCATCAGATGTCAAGGAGATAAACAACTATTTGACTTTTAGAAGACATCTGAAGGCAGCCCTGTATCGGGAAGCTTTTAAAGTTTGATGTTTTAGTATTTTCTGCTGTGAGCCGCCCAGAGTGGCTGAGGAAACCCAGCCAGATGAGTAGGGTATAAATAATAAAATTATTATTATTATTATTATTATTATTATTATTATTATTATTATGGCTTGAAATGTAAGCCAACACAAAATATCAAAATGGTGGTGCCAGTAACGTACAGCATAGTGGAGGAGATGGGCTTATCTGAGCTTGTAGCAGGTGAATCTCTGCCATTTACTGGGAGTGGGGAGAGAAGTCAGAGTGGTGCAAATGCACCAGCAGAGCCAATCTGCAGCTCATGCCAGTGAGGCAGCACCATGCCAGCCTCTCCAGCCTCTCCCAATAAATGATCTCTGCCCCACCATAAATTTCACTACAGGGTGATGCTAACAAATGGAATAGGCAAAGATAATTGTGACTCCTATATGTGAGGATGAATAGGGAGGTAGGAGAGGATATATTATTTAATGATATCCTTCCTAACTTGCGCTAGCAAGTTCCATATTCTAGCAAAGTTCCAAACATCCCAACATCAGCTTGTTGATGACTCTTCTGAGTCTTACTATTAAAGATTCCTTCCTTGTAAAATCCCTTCTAATACCTCTTAAAAAGAGAAGAAGAAGAAGAAGAAGAAGAAGAAGAAGAAGAAGAAGAAGAAGAAGAGGAGTTTGGATTTGATATCCCGCTTTATCACTACCCGAAGGAGTCTCAAAGCGGCTAACATTCTCCTTTCCCTTCCTCCCCACAACAAACACTCTGTGAGGTGAGTGGGGCTGAGAGACTTCAAAGAAGTGTGACTAGCCCAAGGTCACCCAGCAGCTGCATGTGGAGGAGCAGAGATGTGAACCCGGTTCACCACATTACGAGTCCACCACTCTTAACCACTACACCACACAAGAATCTGATTAACGTTGATAAAAAAGTAGTTTACTCACAGATTCATTCAGGTTCACAGACCTATCCCTGAAGGCAGGCTTAGGTTACATAACAACTAGAGCTATTCCAGAAAGAAGTTAGTCCCAAGTGACTGTGACTAAGCAGTCACTTCTCCAAACACACAGCAATATACGTACAAAATGGAGAACACACACTGATCAGAACATGGAGGCCGTGTGCTCCTCTATGCTAGTACAACAGACCAGACCCTCTTCAAGTCACATGTAGTGGAAGTCTGTCCCAGCTCAGGAGGAAACAGGAAGTCTTCTCCTGAGTGGTACAAAACATCCCCTAACATGTCCACTGTAGGAATGTTGTACTTGACTGCAGTTTTACATCCCACACTATAGCCAGCAACTAAGGCAGTATATAAATTCAAACAACAACAAACAGCAGCAGCAGCAACAACAACAACAACAACAACAACAAGAGTTACAAAATTATAGGTTGCACCTGGCTTCTCATTTGGTGCTTAGATTCTGGCTTAATTTCAAAGAAAGAACCCACTCATATGTTTTTTTGTCCATGCTATTTGTCCTGTGTATAGGATCCTGCAGAACGAAACACAAAAACAGCAGCATGGAGAAAGAAATATAGCGGGACATTTCCATAAGTCTAGGAACGTTCCCCTCCTCAGCTTCTCTGATCATGAAAATAGCTGCAGGCTGTTGTGGATCCCCCTCTGTGCAGAGTCTGATATGCACAAATGTTTCCCCACACAAACCCATCCACTTAGGGGGAGGAAACCCTTGGGTTCGCTGGTTGCGAAAGTTGCCTTGTGGATGCTGCAATGCGCACAGTGCCTTTCTGCTCCCGGAGTCGCCTGCTTTGCATGGCCACAAACAAAACAAGCCCATCAGGGGAAGGCATTGTGCTCACCTTTTCAGCTTTCAGCCATGCCTGAACTTTCCCCATCTTTAAAAAATGCTTTGTGATGTGTCGCAGCAAGCTGCTGTTAGCAAACCACAAAAACAAAAAAAACACAGAGAGAAATCGAAAAGACATAGAGTTGTGGAGTTGCCTGGACTGCTGGCCCTACCTATGGTACTACGGGTAGCTTCAGAGAATATTTCCAGTTGCTCAGCATTCCCATCCATGTATGATCGGCGGGATTATTGACAGTCCGTTGAAAAGAGTAAGCAGCATGTTAACGCAGCCTATTGTGAGAGGCATATTAATAAGCTAAGTTTGTAGAAAACAAGAGAAGGGAAAATTGGTTTCGAAAACTACACTTAAAAGATGCTCGGCCCTCACTTTGGGACAGCATTCTGCGAAAACCTTGGGGGGTCTCACTATAGCTCTTTAAACCAATAAAGGATGGGGGGGCCCGCTGTGATCTAAACCAATGAGCCTCTTGAGCTTGCAAATTGAAAGGTCGGTGGTTCGAATCCTCACAATGGAATGAGCTCCAATTGCTCTGTCCCAGCTCCTGACACCCTAGCAGTTCGAAAGCACACCAGTGCAAGTAGATCAATAGGTACTGCTGCGGCAGGAAGGTAAACGGTGTTTATGTGCCCTCTGGTTTCCATCACGGTGTCCCATTGTGCCAGAAGCTACTGTTAGGTCCATCATGAGACGTCCGCCAGCTTCCAACCACAGATACCAGCAGCCTTCAAGCAAGCAAACTTGCCTTATTATCGCTCCCTAGCATCCCACTGCCAGAGGATTGCCTCCTTCCATTCACCACTTTGCCTCCTCCAAGTGGAAGAAACCTGGGCAGTGCTGAATGTCACATCCATTGCCAGGTGTGTCCTGTTGAAAAGTGAAAAGGGCTTTCCCCTTGGCCTGCCTGTATATCCACTCAGTTGCCAAGTGCTTTTGTGACATCACAAGAAACCCACAGCCAATGGCAACAGCTGGGGAGGCATCATCTTCATTGCTTTGAGCCTCACAATGGCGGGTGCACCTCTCAGTGATTGTGTGCTTGTTTATTTGGGATGTGGGTGGAGCTGTGGTCTAACCACAGAGCCTCTTGGGCTTGCTGATCAGAAAGAAGGTCAGCGGTTTGAATCCCTGTGATGGTGTGAGCTCCTGTTGCTCTGTCCCAGCTTCTGCCAACCTAGCAGTTTGAAAGCACACCAGTGCAACTAGATAAATAGGTACCGCTGCAGTGGGAAGGTAAATGGCATTTCTGTGCACCCTGGTTTGTGTCACACTGTCCCGTTGTGCCAGAAGCGGTTTAGTCCTGCTGGCTTCATGACCTGGAAAGCTGTCCACAAACGGCGGCTCCCTCAGCCTGAAAAGCAAGATGAGTGTCTCAACCCCATAGTCACCTTTGACTGGACTTAACTGTCCAGGGGTCCTTTACCCTTTTTTTTTTTTTACACCAGTATAGGTGCCACAGATAGGAACAGCTACTATTCAAAAGTTCAGATAGATTTCCCATGGAAACGCATTACTCTAAGTCAGGGAAAATGGATTTAAAGACTTCCGCCAAGGGGTTTTTCACTTCCTTAATTAAAATCTGCATCTGCAGTCTGGTCTATTAAGGAGGGCTATAGAAAGGCCTCCAATAAAACATGTAAAATAGATGGATAAAGCAGTTGCCTAAATGAAATTACAGCTGCCCACTGCTTGATTTCTATAATAAGAAATGCTCAGGTTGAAGCCTGCTTCCAGATGTGACCAGGCTGCTTTCTAGACTTACTAGCAAGGGCCATTTGTTCAGCGCGTGCTCAGATGCACTGATTTTATTTTGATTAATTCACATGTTTCAGAGCTCGGCTTTGGCACTGCAAACAGGTCCAAGGACTGTTGCCGTGATTCCTGGCTGACAAATTAGGACCACTGCTGCGAAGCACCATCTTCTTTACACTTCAGCAGTCTTAAGTCTTTTAATTTGTATCAGCATTGCATATAATAGATTGCTCAGTGAATAGCAAATAGTTTTCTGGGTGGAAAAGAAAGGGAGAAGAAGTCAGATTTGGCTGGCACTACAGCCTACTCCCAGATGAGGTGTTTACTCTGGAATTATGATCCATTCATTTGGGTGGGTTGGGGCGGGGAGGTCGGCCATGTAACACCCTAATCAAATAGTTGCGTGTCAAGGTCCCCAATCCACCCCTCAAATGAAACACACTTCACACAAGAATGTAAGTTTAAGGTTTTTGGCATTAATTTTGGCCACAACTTTATAGAATACAAAATAAGTGAGTGGTTGCTTAGGCATTGGTTAAGACTATCTGTCCCGCTGGGGACAGAACTGACATCCACCCGCCTGTGGAGTCAGTATAGGGGAAAACGCTTTGGGGAGAGAATGTGCGCCCGTTCTCCCCAAATGCTCCCAGGGGCTCTTGCGTGGGCCCTGTCCCCCGACCGGGGGAAACGGACAAGCATGGTGAGCCCCTGGATTCCTTTAACGGAATTCCCCTTGCAGCAGCAGCCTTGAAGGGGCAACCACAGCCAACCTGCCCCTTCGCAGCATAGGAGGGGCAACCACAGCCAACTCTGCCCCTCCTCAACCAATTTATAACCAATGCCTAACCGCCAACCTTACAAGTTGTGACTAATTGCTACGCAGTAGGCGAAAACCAAATGGCACCAGCCAATCAGCCAAATGGAAAAATTCCTACCAGGCCCCTGCCCCAAAAGCAGACGACCCCATGACAGGCATAGCAAGGTCAATGCAGAGGCCTAATAACAGGGAGGGAGGGTGGGTGATCCGATGCACGAAGCCAGGAGAGCTCCCACGCTGTGGGCAAGGTAATTTATAGGCTCTGGGCTGTCCATCAACAAGTTGCAACATATGAATCTCCCCAATGACAGCCAGAGCCCAATCGCAGTAGTGGCCATCCATACAAACCCGCCCAGCAGCAGAGGGGTGACTTGCTAGCCCCCACCGCAACACATGTTCTCCATGAAGGAGAACACGCTTTGTAGACCCTCCAAATTTCCCTATTTTCCAGGGACAGTCCTGGATTTAGTAAAGCCATTCCAGTTTCTGATTTGATCCCAGAATGTCCTGCTTTTCCTCAGGACATCCCTATTTTCATTGGAGGAATGTTGGAAGGTATGGCAGGATGTCCCTATTTTCATGAGAGAAATGTTGGAGGGTGTGGAGTTATGTGACCCCCCCGAACCAAGGAAATAAGTAACTATACAACCTTTAGAAGACATCTGACTTTAGCTGCAGCCAATTCTACTGACTTCCTTCTCAGTAAATATTGGGGTGTAAATCAGGAATCCTATTTCCCTAAAGGGGGAGGGGAATATAACACAGAATGACTGTGAGAAAGAAGCAGCGTAACGCTATTGTTCACAAGTAGCACAATCAACCCTCCAAGTGTCCCTCTTTTCCAGGGACAGTCTTGGATTAACAGAAGCCAACCCAGTTTCTGATTTGATGCTGTAATGTCCTGCTTTTCCTTAGGATGTCCCTATTTTCATCAGAGAAATGTTGGAGGGTATGGAGTTATGTGACCCCCTGAGCCAAGGAAATACGTAACTATACAACCTTTAGAAGACACCTGATGCTTTTTAATGATTAATTGGTGGCATAAAGGTAAAGGTAAAGGACCCCTGACAGTTAAGTCCAGTCACGAACGACTCTGGGGTTGTGGCACTCATCTCACTTTACCAGCCGAGGGAGCCGGCGTTTGTCCGCAGACAGTTTTTCTGGGTCATGTGGCCAGCATGACTAAGCCGCTTCTGACAAAACCAGAGTAGCACACGGAAACAGCATTTACCTTCCCACCGGAGTGGTACCTATTTATCTACTTGCACTTTGACATGCTTTCAAACTGCTAGGTTGGCAGGAGCTGGGACCAAGCAATGGGAACTCCCCCGTGATGGGGATTTGAACTGCTGACCTCCTGATTGGCAAGCCCTAGGCTCAGTGGTTTAGACTACAGTGCCACCTGCATCCCAATCGGTGGCATATAAATAAAATCATCATCATCATCAAGGACTTCCTTATTTCCATTGGAGAAGTGTTGGAGGGTAAGTAGTTGCAGTTTCTGGTTTCACCTCCGCTATTTGCATTTTTGTTTTAGCTCCCCCACCAGCTGGATGTAGTGTCTCTGATGCCATACAAGATAATGTCCAATTAAGGCACATGGTAGAAAGGGTCCTCCAGGAGGCATGGATGACATTTTGCAATGCTCTGTCTTTCTCTGTGACTTCTTCAATGCTTCACATGCATTCCCTGCTGTTAATTGTTTGGGAATTGTAGAGTTGGAAGGGACCACAAGGACCAACTGCATTGTAGGAAACTTTTGCCCAATGTGGGGCTTGAACCCAATACCATGAGATTAAGAGTCTCATGCTCTGCCAACTGAGCCAACCCAGGTATCGGGTTGGGCCAACCGCCAGGGTTACTTGTGGTGAACACACAGTAGTGTCCAGAGACAGCAGAAATAGAACATTGTTGTGTGTTTTTTTTAAAAGGAGATATATACATATACATATCTTCCTATATATATATATATATATATATATATATATATATATATATATATATATATAATCGTAAAAGGTGGGTGTTTGTGCTGTACCACCTTTCTCCGTAACCGCTTGACCGATTTACTTCAAATTTGGACACAACGTTCCATGGGCATATGGGAAGGATCTTACATAGTTAGATTGCAAAAATAATACACCTAACCCGGGTAAAAATAGGATTTTGTGCCAAAAACACAGCACCCTCCAGTGGACGGAACGCAGCATAACACACTAAAAGCGTCTCAAACCCCTCCTCCTGTTACTACGTCACTACCTCCAGCCAATAGAGGGGCACGCCACTCACAAATACCGCGTTTGTGTGGTTGGCGGCCATGGCTCCATCGGGTGGGGAGGAAAAGCGAGACGAAACGTCGCTTCTGCCACCTGCGGTGTTACCTCGGCCACCTACAGAGCCAGGACGGGCAGAATCGGCACTCTCAAAGCTTTCAAGTTTCCGCCGCCGCCTCCACTTACAAAACAGCCAGGGCGGGCGGAAACGAAACTTACCGTCATTTGCGGTGGCGGCAGTAGCGGCTGTAGAGCCAGCCGGATAAGAAGCAGTTTCCGATGCTGCCTCCACTAACAAGACGGCCATAGCGCCTGCGGAGTCAGCCGCAAAAAGCCTTCGGTCATTTCCGGGACTCCGTCTCCACTGAGAGGAGAGTCTGGATGCCCGGAAATGAAATGACCGCCATTTATGGTGGCTCCTAAAGCATCTGCAGAGCCGGTAAGGAAACCACGCATCCTCAACTTCAACAAGAAAAAATGTTAGTAAGCATACACTTCCACTTTTGCACTGCACCTCCATTTACCATTTCACCAAATCAGCTACAGCAATGCGTGGCTGGGCCAGCTAGTATATATATATGAATGATGGTGGTGTTCAGGTAAAATGAACTCCCTTTCTCTACCCAGTTAACTGTGCCATGCCTTCTAGTGCAGAAAGGATGCTCAAAGCCTAGAAACTGTGATGCTCCCCCCCAATGTGGAAATTCAGCTCTGCAATTCCACATGCAGTTTACAGTGGAAGAGCAATGAATGGATTGCATTAGGCGCTCCCAGTCTTGAAACACCCTAAATCTAAAGTATAATAGGCATGACAGCAGCTAAAACGGTCTGCTGGAAACAGTAACAAAATGCCAGTTTCGCTAGCGAGTTAATTACAAACATCTGCACTTTATTTTTAGGCTTGAATTTACTAGCATATTCTCCAGCCCCCGTGACTGTCAGTGATACTGTAAATTATGCATAACAACGGGAAATAATTAAACAGAAGCATTAGGGATTGCTGTTTGTGTGGCATATAAAAGCTTGCACACTTTTAAGTACGCTGCTGCTATTATCTCTCTCTCTCTCTCTCTCTCTCTCTCCCCCCCCCCTTTCTCTCTCCGTCTCTTTGGTCTTCATCTCATTGAATCCCAAATATGGACCTAGGCAATGAAAAGGGATTGTATACCAATGGCTCCGGTTTAATCCTCGAGGAGAAAAGATAGCTATTTCAGTTCCAATGGTTCTAGGGCTTATTAGCAACATTGCAGAGATAAAAGGGATGGGTCTATTTACTCACCAGCAACGCGATGGGGACCGCGGGGACCATTTTAAATAGCAGGTGGGAGCTGAGTTTGGCAGAGAGCCATTTGAGGAACTTTGTCAAGCCGACATCTATCAGTGCCAAAACAGAAGCTTCCTATGAAGCAACAATAATAGATCATCTGCGCACAAAATTGTGATTTAGGCACCAGTGCTATACAGAATCAGTCCGATTGAAGTCGATGGAAGACCATCCTTCTAGGCAAGATTGCACTCTTAAAGATTTAATTTCAAGCCGAATGGTGATACTAAGGCAATTGTCTGGATCTGTATCCCCACCCCCACCCTCACTCCAGCTTGCAAAATGTGCAGATATAAAATTCCAAAAATTCAGGGACTCGGCTATTTTAGTAGAAAAGAAAAGTATGACACCAGATGGCGCTGTTGGGATCCTTCTTTCGGCAACGTGATTTTCCATTGTGAGGTTTACAACGTGAATTTGTTTTGTTTTTATTTATACTTTTCAAGTTTATACATTTCATTAGTTTTACAATCAATTTAACATTTCAAAGTTTGACTTCCTTCCCCCTCTTTCTGCGGTTCCTTAAATTTATTTTTTAATATCTTCTGCATATCCAAATTCATTTAATTTGCTTGTTTAATTATCTACTTTAAATATATACTTTTATGAAACTGTAGGCTATTACAATAATCCTGCCAATGTTTTTATCTGTTTGCAATTTATCTATAAATATTCAATAAACCATTATAAAAAAGTTTGTCATCTTGATTTCTTATTCTTCTGGTAAGTTTTGCCATTTCTGCATATTCCGAAAGTTTTTGTATCCATTCTTCCTTTGTTGGGACTTCTGATTCTTTCCACTTTGGGGCAAGTAGCATTCTTGCTGCTGTAGTAGCATACATAAACTTCTATACAAATTTAGGTAGTCCTCAGCTTGGTCCTCAGCAAGAAAATGCCCCTTAAAAGAACAGAGTTGTGTCCAAATCAAAAATTCCCAAATCGAAATGAATGCAAGCACAGAAGTTTTTCTTCGTTTCTGATTACTGTTGTATTTTATGTTCTTTCAACATTTTCTCAGTCAATTGTATTTGCCTGTGACAGAGAGGGAACAGTAGGAGGGAGGTAGGGAGGAAGAGAGAGAGAGAGAGAGAGAGAGAGAGAGAGAGAGAAAAAAATTTAAATTCAAGGAAGGTTTTATCAGTGAGAAACAACATAATTGAGCAGTGAGCATTTCCCTGTTTTGCAGAAAGGAATAAAATGTTATGTTCACACGCTGCTTTCCAGCGGCGAAGTTCATTTTTGATCTTGCTTTGACGGTGAAGTATTCCCAGGAACTGCAGAGAATATTTTTTTTTTAACCTCAGAGTGCTTGTAAAACCTGGCGAGTGAGGACATTGATGGATGAAGGTCTCCTCAAGGCTTGACATCTAGTTTTGGAGAGGCAGTGGAGAATGTAAGGAGACTGGGACAAGGCAGGACAAGAGCAGAATTACCTGTTAGCCACACAGATGAAAGCTTTTCAGAATCAGAGAGTTCATTCTGAGACTAATCAGGGATGAGGGCAGAAAATTTCGAATGGGGCCCCTTTGAACCTCCTTGTATGAAGAGGTTCAGGCTGAGAAATCTCCAAATCTCTTCTAGCCCCAACATAAATGATACTTTATTAGGATTATGGCTCTGTATTTATTTGTAGCTCTCTTTCATTCTCCCCATGTAAACGCAGGTATTTGAGGGCATGACCTATCATAAAGAAGGGAACATGAGGGCTTCTACTCTAATCTTGTTGGATTTCAGTTGTTCATAGCCTTCTGAAACTTTCGCCTTTCGTAGACTAAATTGCTCCAAGCATGGCTCTTTCTGGAGGTAAAAAGAAGCCATTTCAGACTTTCTGTGATTATTTCTAAGGCCTTAAAGAAGAAAGTGGAGTGGAAACGCAACATGAAAGTGAATATAGAACAGAATATAGGTTTCATTATAATATACATTGTTTCGCAACTGTTGAGTGGTCGGGAAACATCTTGGAACGAATTCAGAATGAATGGGTTTAAACCGGGATCTCAAGAAGCATGCATGCACTGGACATTTTCAGATGCATTGCCAAAGGGGGGGCGGCGGCGACAAAAGATGTTGCTGATTTACATCAAGCTGGCATGTGCTAATTTTTATGTATAGCTGCAAATTTAGAAATAATTGCAGTGGTAACTCTGGATACGCACACCTCTGGTTGCATATCCTTCGGGTTATGCATGCGGCAAACCCGGAAGTATTTTCCCGGGTTTTGCCGCATGCGCATAAGCGCTCTATGCGCCGCGTGAATGCACAGAAGTGCTCTACCGTGCTGCGTGCATGCACGGAACAGACCCCTCAGGTTGCGAATTCCCCGGGATCTGACCGGAGCTCCGGAACAGATCCTGTGCACAACCGGAGGTACCACTGTACAGTGGTGCCTTGCTAGACGAAAATAATTTGTTCTGCGAGTTTCTTCATCTAGAGAAGCACCAATGCAAGTAGCGGTTTTCGCGCGACGAATTTCCCCCCGTCTTGTGAGGCAGCCCCATTGACAATTTCGTCTTGCGGGGCAGCCTTCTGCTAGCGAATGCCTTTCGTCTAGCGAGTTTTTCGTCTAGCGAGGCATTCGTCTAGCGGGGCACCACTGTACTATGATTTAAATGGAAATGCAGTACATACAGGGGAGGAAAGTGTTAGGTTTTCTATTCCTCTCACTCTGCAGTCACATGGCTGTGTTTATACATTCCAAGCACTGATGGTTGGAATCACGGGAGTGGATATTTACTGTGCACTGTTTCCATTGGTTTGTTGTTTCACTTCTTCTTCGGACTTCTCTCAGCGAGAGGAGAAATGTTTTCTTTTGTTCTACATTATGCTTACTAATAGAAGTAGTTTGTAGCACACATCTCAGCATTAGTCTGTCTGTATTTTACTCTGCATGGTAGCTGAATATGTGCACGATCCCTGCAAGGCTCGGGTCATAATACAATGTCGGGAAAGGCTGTTGGAACTCCCTAAAGCTGCCCGCTCATCGCTGATGGGGCAGACAGGCTGGAAACATTCCTGTGTTATGCCTGGGGGATTGTCCTTGCCCCCAGCCGACCCGACAGAAAGTGATCATGTGTGCCCCTCAGTCGGCTGACCAGGGTTGGAAGAGTCTCTGAAAAAGCACTGAAGACAGCTCAAGAAGGTACAGTGTGAGAAGAAGTTGCCTCTAGCTCCCCACTTTCATGTGTAGACAATACAGGAAATCACACTAGACTTCTTGGATCTTGGCCAAAGCAGTGAAATGACCTGTTTCATGTTTGTTTACACTGCCTGCAATATTACAGCACAATTCTAAGCAGGTTGGTCCAGAAATAAATGCCACTTAAAACTAAGGCTGGATGTAGACACATCAAAGAAGCGTTTCAGGAAAACGTGTTGTAAACTTTGTGTGAGAAATCGCATTGGCAAAAACTGAACTCCACCAGCGCAATCTGGTGTCACAGTGTTATAATGCAGAAACAATGCATATAAAACACCTTTTCATTTCTTTTTCAGACATCTTCATGGAAAGTTCAAAAAGCACATATTTACATGTGCACTAAACATGATGAAACATAAAAGAGAGAAAAAGAAAAAGAGAAATACAGTGGAGTAGGAAGGGGGAATAGCTGTCAACCCTCCCTGCTGTTTCCCAATGCTATAATAAGGGAATTTCCCGCAAAAAGGGGAAAGGTTGACAGCTATGGAAGGGGGAGTGAAGGGGGCGGGTCACCCTGGGTTCCAGACTTGAGGGGGTGACACTCTGGGTGCCCCCCCACGCGACACTCAAGCCGAGTCCCGTGGACCCTGGGAAAAAGCCATGCTCGGTGGCAGGGCTCGCAAACCTGCTTGGCCCGAGCCGGAAATAGCAAAGTGTGCACTGAGCAGGTTAGCCATCGGCGCACACTTTGCTGCTTGGGCTGTGGGTGGA
Source organism: Lacerta viridis (assembly GCA_900245905.1). Lineage (NCBI taxonomy): Eukaryota > Metazoa > Chordata > Lepidosauria > Squamata > Lacertidae > Lacerta > Lacerta viridis. The sequence continues at coordinate 507,912 of OFHU01004166.1, forward strand.
GGTGAGCTGTGGGCCAAGCCCCTCCCCTCCCCTCCGCCCACAGCCCTAGCGGGAAGGAACGAAACAAAGCTTGGACAGGCAGTAAAACATGGACAGGCAGTAAAACGTGGACAGGCAGTAAAACGTGGCTTAGTTACATTGGTGAAAGTTCCTAAATTATTGATATAGGAACACAAGAATGGCTTGTAAGAGCCATGTGGTCTGAGCTTGGAGCAACCAACTCAGACCTCTTACATGCTGAGCTTAGACTGAAGATGAACAAAGGCCTTGATTACCTTCCTTCCAAGGTGACGGAGACGTACCTAGCTAAGCCTGACAGGACAGCTTACTCTATGGCATTAACCCCTTCATGCATTAATTAGACTTAAGCATGTTGGTTATATGAGGCTGGTTATTCCACAGTGGGTTGGTGGGTAAGATGCAGTAGCGATAGGAGAAACTGCTCTTGAGAAATTTTTCTTCTTTCTGCAAAAAGGTACAGAAGGATTTGGGCTTTGCAAACTTAGGAAGCTCGGTATTTTAATGCATTTATGAAGGTAATCACCATGAAAACTCTGCAGAGTTTGGCTAACAGTAGCATTTAGGGAAGAAAGAAAAACACCCGTGCTGCATTAGCTGAAGCCTGGAATGTCTCCACTCTGCTAGCCTTAAAACACCCAATAAAACCAAAGCCCTTGACTTTATTGCAACGTTGCTTCACTAATGGGAATCTTGTGCTGCAGAGATAAAGCTGGGATTGCACTGCTTGCTGTTTTATAGGTCCTACAACGGAATCGTTGTTTTTCCAAGAGAACATTGAAAAGTCAACACCTGATAATGAGTTTGTTCTAATTCATTAAGGAATATATCTCTCGACTTAAAAAACCTTCACCTTGTGTTCAGTTGTTTTGCATCAAAGAATGGGGATAGCTAATGGTGCGAAAGCTTGCCTCTAAATGTAGCATCAGCCCGAATGACACGGTTCTGTGGCTCTTACCTCTTCAATTCTATTTCATAGATATGAAATAGAATTGAATGCCTGATGCCGTTCTCTGCTGGGTAGATGTGTTAAATCCAGGGAGACTTTGTACACGTGTTTTCTACTCGTTCATCTATGCCCTGGTCTTTTTAAACAAACAACAGACCATCAATGGACTGGACCAATCAAAGTGGGGGGCAGGGGAATGGCAGGAGGAACATTTGGCTAAGGTCCTCCAGATCAAAGGGGGCCTCACATTTAGACACTTTTTATTTTATTTTTTTGGCATTGGGTAAGTTCCACAACTTGTTTTCATGTGCAGTGGATCAAATTGTGACACATTCTCTCAGCTCAGAGGTGTGAATTTAAGCAAATAAGAGATGTGATTTAGTAAAAGACTTTTTGTTGTTGTTAACTGAAATAGATTTTTTTTGTCATATGATTAGCATCCACTGTGACATTGCACAAAAGCGAGATTAGTCTTCAGTAATTAGTGCATTGCACAGAAGACAGATAGAAACAGTTGTGCTGTTTAGTTAGATTGTAAATCCTGTCCTTTCATTCTTTATAATATTCTTTATAATACTACACACACACACACACACACACACACACACACACACACTTGTATCTGGCTAATAATAATAATAACAATAACAATAATGTATTTCAAACCAACAGCAATACCTTCACTTAAAAGCAACAATTGCAAGTCCTTCCCCCCTTTTTGTTGTTGTATCTGTGTTGTAGTTTGGGCTGTGACTCAGTCCCAGTGTTAAGGACTCCTCAGGGCCCTCTGCCTAGATTTATTGACCCCCAAATCTTTGGGATCTGGAGTCTGAGGACGAACTCCTGAGCAACATTCTGAACAGTAGAACGAGTTGTCCGGCTTTCAGACAGGAGGAACAGCTCAGAAGTCTTGGCTACAGTAGGTCCTTCAAAGCAAGAAGTTCTTCAAAGTGTCCCGATGGAGAGGACACAAGAAGAAGCCACTCAATGGCACCGCACTGTGACTCTTCAAGATCTGCTACCCATTCAAATTCACTTGGAAGTGGCAGTTATTGTAGAATGCTGCTGCACAATGGTTGAGAGGAGTGAGACCATGGGGGCATATTGCACCTCTGCTCAAAGATACACACTGGATGTTGGTTTATCACTGGGCCAAGTTCAACTGCTTCAAATGTTTGTTGGAAATGTAAGAAGAAGGAAGGCACATTCTACCACATGTGGTGGACGTGCAAGATGACAAAAACATTATGGGAAATGATTTATAATGAGTTGAAAAAAATGTTTAAAACAATCTTTGTGGAAAAACTAGAGGCTTTTTTATTAGGTATTTTAGGTGCAGAGATACCAAAGGAGCAGAAACGGTGATTTATGTAAGCAACAACAGCAGTGCGGATACTACTGGCCCTAACATGGAAAGAAGATAAAGCCCTGACCAGAGACGAATGGTTGATGAAGAGGATGGACTATGCCAAAATGGTGAAATTGACTGGGAAAATCAGAAGCTAGGAAGAGAAGACCTTTCAGAAGGAATGGGAAAAATTTACAATGTATTTAAGAGAACACTGTAAACTACTAAAAACTCCGGCAGGATTTGAGTAATGTACTAAAAACTATGGTAAAAATGGATTATTATTATTTTTTAAAACAGAAAAAAATTAGTGAAGCGGATGAACTTTTTTTGATGATGGTAATCATGGAAGGGCGGAGGGGAGTCAAAGGATTCAGGGAACCCTAAATGATGACGTTGATGCTTAATGTTTGAATTTAAATTTGCAATGTAAAACTCAATAAAAAAAAGATTTGACCCCCCCCCCAAAAAGTTCAAGGCATTAAGATGGGTATATAAAACCCTTAGCAGCTTGGGACTCCTTGCCCCATAAGTGCCCACTCCCACATATGGAACTGTCACCATTACAAACATCACATGACACTTGTTCTGCAAATGTAAGAAATCCATAGTTTATTGTGACAGCACCTACACACTGAGACTCCCTGCCATCAGGCAGGCACCGTCACTTCTTTTCAACACTTTTGTTTAAGTGAGTCTATCCGGACCTGTAGATGCTGATGTGTTTTAATCTCTTTTTACTATTAATTCTAATTATCTTTAAATGTTTTTAAAATTGTTTTCAACTGTTTTTACTGATAACTTTAATGTTCCTTGCAACCCACTTAGAGGTCTTATTACAGTTAAGCTGTACTGTATATTCAATTTTCTCAAATAAATAAATAAGCTGCGGACAGTGTCGGCTGTGTTTAAGTGAGATCACTTTGCAAACTGCCCAGGTAGTAAGAAGATGAAATGCAAATGGCCTGAAGTGCTGGTACATATACTTTCGCCCATATCCCATTAAGCAAGCTGTTACAGACCAGATTATCTCCTGCTGGCAAATGACAAGTTTTACTTAGAGCCAGCTAATTATCAATTGAGTTCTAAATTAGTGTCAGGCAAGGTCTTCATCTCAGTTCAGAGCGGGCTCAGCTAAAATGAATTAATTGTTTCTTTTCTAAAGAAAGCCACAACCCAAGACCGTTCCAAAGTTTGGACCCTAGAATGACCATCTAGTTCAACTCCCTGCAACGCGGGAAAATGAAGGTGTACCATACAGGGATCAAACCAGCAACCTTGCCGTTAGCAGCATTAAGCTCTAACCAAGTGAGCCACACAGTGCTGATGTGTTACAGATGTTCCAAAGACTATCACATTCACTCAATGGTGTAAGTGTTGATCACTTCTCCTACCTGGGCAGTTATCTTTCCACAAGGGCCGACATTGATGCCGAAATCCAGCATCGCCTGAACTCTGTGAGTGCAGCTTTCTCCCAATTGAAGTGCAGAGTGTTTGAGGACCAGGACATTCACAGGAAAACCAAAATGCTTGTTTACAAAGCTATTGTACTACCAACCTTACTGTATGCTTGTGAAACATGGACCACTTATAAACGCCATCTCCAACTCCTCGAAAGATTCCATCAATGGTGTCTCCGAAATTTTACACATCACCTGGGAAGACAGGTGAACTAATGCCAGTGTACTGGAAGATGATCACCAATGATTCTTCAACACCAACTTCATTGGACTGGTCATGTTGTGTGGATGCTTGATTATCGTCTTCCAAAGCAACTACTTTATTCTGAACTTTAAAATGTAAAGTGTAATGCTGGTGGTCAACAAAAGAGATTTAAAGACTCTCTCAAGGCAAATTTTTAAAAAATGTAGTATAAACACCAACAACTGGGAAACACTGGCCTGCGAGCACTCCAATTGGAGAACAGCCTTTACCAAAGGTGCCATGGACTTTTCAGATGCTTGAACTCAGGACGAAAGGGAGAAACGTGCTAAGAGGAAGGCATGCTTGGCAAACCCTCACCATGATCAACTCCCGCCCAGAAACCTATGTCCCCACTGTGGAAGGACGTGTGGATCCAGAATTGGCCTCTGCAGTCACTTACAGACTCACTTTTAAGATCATGTTCATGGAAGACAATCTTACTTGGCTCACAGAAGAAGAAGAAGAAGAAGAAGAAGAAGAAGAAGAGGAGGAGGAGGAGGAGGAGGAGGAGGAGGAAGATAGCAACAGAAATGTACCAGAGTCCCAAGCATCCACATTTCCCATGGAATCTCCAAAACTACCGAGTCCCCTGCTGGTGGCAGCAATAAAAAGGCTGCTAGTCGATTGTCTCCATTATGACTGAGGAATCTGCAGCAGCATCCTTGGCCAGCACCAAACTTCAGAGGGACTTTGAGCTCAGTTCATAATTGAGTCTAGAATTCAGAATTGGCTGGATGCATTTCCAACCCCTTCTGCACAATTCCAAATTGTGATGCCATCGCTAACCCAAATTGCTAAGTTTAGTAGCCTTCAGAATTATGAGAGCAGTGCAGAGCAGCAAAATTGATATCTAAACAGAGAGGGAAGAATGATAGGTAAGCTAGAACAGGCGTCAATGTTCATGAATGCAGCATTAATATTTCTATGGGCAGAAGAAAGCTTTTTCTTTCTATAAACAGAAATGCTGCTGTTCTTCCTGCCTCCCCAGCTTGCAAATCCTAGGGGTTTGTTTTCATAAAAACAGGAGGAGTTGAAAGGGAAAGAGAGGGAGAAAGAGAGCACAACTTTTATTATTCAACACTTTTGGCAGCTCTGGGAATTATTTATTGCAACTCTAGTATGTGGATATTTCAGCTGCTCTGTCGAGATTAGGGGTAGGGGAGGGAGACGAATATATTACAGCTAGAGAATTCTGACAATATTTTCTTCTGCAAAACAGTTCTAGGACATCTTTACATGCTTTATCTTCAATTTTTCTTGGATTACGAGGCAAATGGAAGAGACAACTGTTTGTGCACCAGAATGGTAATAATATATATATTCCCCTTAATTTCCTAGGAAGTACCGGTAGTCCATTTAAATGTTGCATTTTATTTTCTTCTGCCTTGATTCTGAAAATGACTATTCTGAACCATAAATGTTGACAATACCAGAGGATTTTGTTACGTTGGCGGGGGCGGGGGTGTGTGGCATAGCATTTTCATCAGCAGGTTATGTTTTATTAAAATGATGCCCCAGCATTCATTCCTGTGGGCGACTTCATACATTTCTTATTAAGCTGTACACTGATAATGTTTAGCATGTGCCTCTAAAAATTATTATTATTATTATTAATTATTATTATTATTATTATTATTATTATTATTTAAATTTATATACCACCCTATACCCAGGGGTCTCAGGGCAGTTCAGAGAATAAAATCAAAATATAAAGCCACAAAATACATCTCGAGGAGGAGGCACACAAAGGAGGGCCCCACAAGGTGATCTCAGGGTCCAGGTAGGTTCATATGGAAAGAGGCAGTCCTTGCAAAAGGTGAAATGCAAATGCAGTAAGCATATTTGCACAAAAACATTTAATAAAACCACCACAGGGTTTTCATTTGGGGTGTATCCTCAGTGGCAATAATGCACAATGTGTGAAATGGCCCAAAATTTATTATGGGTAACAAATAAAGACAAACCAAGGTCCGAGGAGGTTTCCATTTCCATTTATTTTTGCAGCAACGATGAGATTCAAGTCCACTCCACCAGACCAAACGGACCTATTCTGTTTGTTGAGTCTGGTACTCATGGAAGGACTTGCATGGAGGCATCAGCGATTGCCCAACTCACCGTTCAACTCACTTTTACCATGCGAACATAAAGCTGCTTAAAGGGATTTGTTTGGCCCTTATATATGCATTGAGCAACAAGCTTTGTTGTGCTGAAACAATCATATGTGTTCACTCAGACTGAATCCGCTTGGAGTACATATGCACTATGATCGAACACTATGAAGTCCCACTGATTTCAGTTGAGTGATTGAAATGAGTGATTCATGATATGCTTAACTCTCCTGGGGCTTTAAAATGCTTCAGCTGGGACTCAATAGGGTCTTACATTAGTTTGGTCATGGGCATTGGACCTCAATCTAAATAGCAGAAGTCATAATGCCATTGGTGCTGTTACCAGCTGTTTCCCATTTCCGTAACATCTGAATAAAGTTAATATAAGCAGACTTCAGTTGGGCTTGTAAACTCAATGCCAGCTTATCGGATGAGCTTTGTCACCACCACGTCATTATTAAGATTCCTCTCTAGGATAAATGAGCCATGGGATCTGCTTCTTGAAATAAAGGTCATACTTTGTTTGCCACGATCCTTAGGAGCCAGTGTAGTGTAGTGGTTAAGAGCGGTAGACTCGTAATCTGGTGAACCGGGTTCGTGTCTCCGCTCCTCCACATGCAGCTGCTGGGTGACCTTGGGCTAGTCACACTTCTCTGAAGTCTCTCAGCCCCACTCACCTCACAGAGTGTTTGTTGTGGGGGAGGAAGGGAAAGGAGAATGTTAGCCGCTTTGAGACTCCTTCGGGTAGTGATAAAGCGGGATATCAAATCCAAACTCCTCTTCTTCTTGCGTAGAGCTCTTTCCAGTATGGCAAATGCAACGATCTCCTATTCGCTAATGCTTAAAAATAGTTATTTTATAGTGAGAGGTATCAATTTTTAATGCCGACAACTTTGTGTTCTTCCCAGTGTTTTCTTAAGTACTCAAGTTGTTTGGAAAAAAACTGAAGCGTAAACTTGGATGACCCTGTGAGAGAGGGAATTCCATCTTTAAAGCGTACTGTTCGATTTTAGAACTTTTACTTCCATATAAATTTCTTATACAAAGCCATAACTTCCAGTCAATACAGAACACCAGGTGAATGAGCAAGTACCCTGATACGGCTCTGTGTTTGTGTTCTGCCATAGACAGAGTGGATATTTTTGTGCTTTTATGGGAGTGGGGGGAAGAAAGGTCAAGGAGGCATTATTTATGGACACCCTTTTGCTATAGTTCAGTAATGCTATTATCCCCACAGGCATTCAGGAGACTATCCAAGTTCATGCTCTCTTTCATATGGAGAAGGGAGGAGAACGGAAAAATCCTGTCTACAGCTCCATTTATGGTGGGAGCTTTCCCTGCATAACGAGTCATGATCCATTATGGCGCTGTGGTCTAAAGTACTGAGCCTATTGGGCTTGTCGATCAGAAGGTCGGCGGTTCAAATCCCCATGACAGGGTGAGCTCCTGTTGCTTTGCCCCAGCTCCTGCCAACCTAGCAGGTCGAAAGCACACCAGTGCAAGTAGATAAACAGCTACCGCTGCAGCGGGAAGCTAAACGGCGTTTCTGTGTGCTCTGATTTCCGTCACGGTGTCCCGTTGCGCCGGAAGCGGTTTAGTCATGCTGGCCACATGACCTGGAAAGCTGTCTGCGGACAAACGCCGGCTCCCTCAGCCTGAAAGTGAGATGTGTGCCGCAACCCTATAGTCACCTTTGACTGGACTTAACCTTACTGTATCAAATGAATTACTGAAGTGGATTGGATTCAACCGCATGCTCTTGTGTAACGATACTCCATGGGTCCACAGAGACCTTTCCTGAAGTTTGCAAAGTCCTCCCCCCCCAAAACCCTGAAATTATTCTTAAAAGAAGCATTTTGTTGTAGGCAATAGGTTGTGGTGTGTGTGTGGTGCCCTCGGCAGATTCTCTGATTTGCAAGTGTGTCCACAGGCCTACAAGGTTGGTGACCCTCGTACGAAGAATTCTTTGTCATATGCTCTGGTAACCTCAAGGTTAGATTACTGCAATGCATTATTTGTAGGGCTGTCTCTGAAGGCGGTTTGGAAACTTCAGCTAGTGCAGAATTCAGTGGCCAGGTTGCTCCCCAGAGCAAGAATGTTTGAGCATATTACACCAATCCTGGTCCAACTGCACTGGCAACCAATTTTGGGGCCCAAAGCAAAGTGCTGGTTTTGACCAATGAGGCCTTAAATGGCAATACCTCAAGGACCGCCTCTTTCCATATGAACCTACCCAGACACTCAGATCATCTTCTGAGGCCCTTCTTTGTGTGCTTCCTTCTTGGAAGGTCTGGAGGGTGGCATCATGAGAACGGTGCCTTCTCTGCAGTGGCTCCCCATCTGTGGAATGCTCTCCCCAGGGAAGTTCTCCTGGCACCTTCACTATACACCTTTAGGTGCCAGGCAAAAACATTCCTTTTCAACCAGGCCTTTGGTTGATCTGATTTATATCCTATTCCCTTTTAAAATGTTTGTTGTGTGTGTGTGTGTGTGGTGTGGTGGACTATTGGGTTGTTGTTTTTATTTTTATTATGTATTTTGTGGTTTTATATCTTGATTTTATTCTGTGAACTGTCCTGAGACCCCCAGGTTTAGGGTAGTATATAAATTCAATAAATAGTAGTAGTAGTAATAATAATAAATAATTCCTAAAGTGGATCAGTACAAACCTCTACCACTATTGATAACCACTTTTTAAAAAATAATAATATTTATTGGAATTTTTTAAAACAAAACATCAAAAAAACAAACCAAAAACAATTCAAACAAACAACATTAAAAAGAAAAAATACAAAACACTTCAATACACAAAAAGAAAAAAAACTATTAACTTAAACAACTTATATTTTCCTCACATCTTAATCGGACTTCCTCCTGTCTCCTCCTACTGTGTCCCTTGCAAATATCTTAAGTAACTTCCCACTTAAACAATATCTAATCTACTCTAATAACAACAATTACCTTCTTACCTTCCCTTGTCACTTGCTTAAAAATATAACAGATATAACAATTCCTAACTCTATCTCTACATCTTACCTCAATCCTAAATTCACCTCATTTAACTCAACCTTTATTTAACAGCCTATCCTTATTTTCAAAACAAAAATTCTAACTTTAAATCTTACAATATTTTTTTAAATACAATTTAAATTTTCCCCATTCTTTTTCCACCGCGTCGTCTCTCTGGTCACGGATTCTCCCGGTCATTTCTGCAAGCTCCATATAGTCCATCATTTTCATCTGCCATTGTTCTATAGTAGATAACCACTTTTTTTGGGGGGGGGGGAGCCAAACTGTATTTATACCGGGGAGCTGAAGAAACTCATGTGAATGCACAATGTGGCCAAAACATTCTGGATATTTGTGGAATCCATTTTGGATTTTGGGGGGAGGTGATGTCCGGCTGTGAGGCTAAGCGACACAATGAAATATACAGCGTCGGCCATTCATTTCAGCAAAAGACCGACTGAAGGAAAACAAATGTTTATACAATTACACTTCAGGCACTTTTTGACAGGTTTATCTGCTTTTTTATGAACTCTGATGGACAGTTCTGTGGTGGATCTGGAACACGGAATCCTTGACCTTTTTACAAACTGACAGAGCTTGCTGTGAAGCAGGCGAGCAACTCAACAAAACACACAAAGACCTTTATGTCAATCACCATCAGTTGCAAAAAATACAATTGTAGCAGCTGTTAAAAGCCGAACACTCCTGTTAGGTCTGAAAAGTAAACATTCATGCAAGCCACCATAGAAATTAGTTAGCTACTAGGTGCTCTATTGTACAACACAGGAATATGATTTTAACAGTTTTGTTGAATGGTTAGGGAGCTTAATCCAGATACTGTTGCTTAGATGTAGGTGAAAATGACTCTGCAAAGTGACCTTAGCTAATATCCATAGGGGAGCCAGGAATTACTTGTTCACTGAGTCAGGTTGGTTGGTTAAGGGTTAGGGGTGTGTGTGGGGGGGGGGGGAATTCAGTGTGGTTCACATTTCACGTTGAACCTACCCAAGTCACACTTTCTGAAGCAACGTGTGAACCAAAACACAGCCGTACAACGAACTCTCGGTTCTCCGAATTTTGCAAGACGATTTCAGAGCCAAGCAATGTGTATCAAAATGCATGCACAAGGGCCAAGTGTGACTCAAAAGCCACATAATCAGTAATATTCTGCAATAAGAAAGGTATATTGAACAAATTTGCATACAAGATTATGCTTATGAATTGAAATACACACACAAATGCTGATGAATTTTCACAAGGACAGGCTCTTTAAAATGCAAACCAATGTGGAGAACTGATTTTAAAGCTGGGAAAATGAGAAACTGAAATTGACAGATTAACCAATCCCTTTTAGGGATTGAGGACCCTTTCCAGCTTCCCAAATTTGTTTTTACTTTCTCCTGTTTTGGCTTAGCTACCTAGTTCACTATATCATCCCTTGCCTGCAAGCACTTCTGGCGTGGTGGATCGTGTTAGTTCCTGCTTCCTGCTTGTAGCATGTTATAATCTGGATAATGTGTGTTAATCTTTAGTGGCTAAACATATACAAATTCTTGCCTCTGGTAAGGGGTTTGGATGAGATACTCTTTCCATCCCTTTGAGCTCCCGTGTGTCTATGAATATCCTTCATAATTTTGAGGCGCGCCAGATAAGATTCTATCCTTCCTGGTTTCATTAGAGTGAATCCTTAAGTATCCTCCTTAATCTTATGCTTCCATGATACAAACAGCGATTGTTTTTAAGATGAAAAGAAACAGATTTCAATAGCCTGTTGTCCTTGAGGCTATAAGCAAAGCATGCTAACCTTATGGCATTTGCAGATTACAGCCTCCTCCATCTCCTTCATAATAGGTAATTTGCTTAACCATAAACAATCCTTGTCATTCTCACACATCCTGTTTCTAAACTGTTAACGATTGTTCAGGTATGACTGAAAATGGTTGTAAAATACACATTGCAGTTGCACACATTTTCTGAATAACATTTACAGAGGAATCCTAAGAGGAAATTTCTCTTTGCAGGGGTTGAATAATGTGACAAATTGACCACTACATACCAAGCCCTGCCCTACCATTGACAGCAAAAGGGGGGGTGGGGTGATTTTGTCACATTTCCCCCCATTATGGCAACTCTAGCGTCTAGTAGCTGATGGACTGAAGAACCTGACTTTTGGGGGGATCCATAGGATTTGGAACCAGCAGATCCAAACCTGTCAGTGACCTGCCTCCCATCCCCAAGCACCTAATTTGAGGGTTTTCTGCTCATTTCCATTGGTGGTAGAATTGCCAGCAGTAGCTCTTCATCCGCTAGGGCAGCAGACTTCAAATCTGAGTCCCCAGATGTTGATGGATTACAATTTCCCTTGCCCCCAGTTAACTTAGTCAATAGTCTGAGATGATGGCCCAAGGTTGAAGACACTGTGTTAGGGTGCAACCGAAGCCTTCACTCTAGTTGAGTGCATAATAATAATATTTTTTATTTATACCCCACTGGGTTATCCTCATGACCCATAGCTTTCAACATCAGGGGAGGTATTAGGGGCATAGTCTTGGCTCTTACTTAAAGTATTCATATTTTAACTACAGTGGAACCTCTACTTTTGGATGTAATCAGTTCCGGAGGTCCGTCCGTAAGTTGATCTGGGTCGCTGGTAGAAGTCCCGTTCTGTGTATTCAGCGGCGGCGCACTTCTGTGTATGTGCAGATGGCAGCAGCCACTTCTGCACATGCGCAAAAGGCAGAAGCTGCTTCTGCACGTGCATGAATTGCGGCAAACCCAGTATTTACTTCTGGGTTTGCCACGGTCGCAACTTGGATTGGGCCCAAGTAGAGGTGGTCGTAAGTAGAGGTTCTATTGTACTGTTTCCAGTTGCTCAGGGGCGTAGCAAAGGGGGGGCGGGGGGCGGGCCGCCCGGTTCCATAATGGAGGGGGTGACAAATTATGAAGGAATTTTTTTTTAAAATGCCTGCTCCAAAGGTCTTATCTTACTATACTAGGGATTATATAGCTATATATGAAATTTCATGCATATCGGTTAATATCTTGACCCTCCTCCACCAAAATAGCTGTTCACTTGGCTGTTTTCCTATGTCATGAAGGCTGAAATTTCAGTTCAGAGAACACTTACTGTTCCCAACCCTAACCCTGTGGAAAGCCATCTAATTAGACTTTAATTTGATTTTGAGATGTTTTTAGGAGGTAATTTAATTATTGTTTGATTTTATACCAATGTTATGTATCTGATGTTAGCCACCCTGAGCCCGACTTCGGCCGGGGAGGGTGGGATATAAATAAAAGTTTTTTATTATTATTACTTGTTATTATTCCTTTGTAGGGCATGGAGTAGGGCTGGTGAGGGGTGGGGCATGGGAATAAGGGGGATGGTCTAAGGGGGGTATTGTTGACCAAGAAGAGTCCCAAGGGCTGAGTAGAGAGGCCAGGGTGGTGGTGGTGGTCTATATTTGTCCACTGGGCCTGAGGTTCTCCACTCCTGGTCCAGGTTGTCTCCTATGATGTGTGCCTTGAATGGATGATGTGCAATTAAATGGATATATAGGTTCTCTGCAAGAGTGAATCAATATGTGAAGCTTGGGAGTAGAGTCATCAGGTGCAATCCTGCTCCCCCAAACCATGCCTTGAATGTTGCTGGGTTTCATGTTATTTGCAGAGGGCTATTGGGAGTTGGCAGAGACAGATAGAATACTGATTTTGTATGCGCAGGTAAGCATGAACATAGGACAAGTGAGCATGTACAGGTGAAACTCGAAAAATTAGAATATAGTGGAAAGGTTCATTTCTTTCAGTAATTCAACTTAAAAGGTGAAACTAATATATGAGATAGACTCATGACATGCAAAGCGAGATATGTCAAGCCTTTGTTATAATTGTGATGATTATGGCGTACAGCTGATGAGAACCCCAAATTAACAATTTCAACTTTGGGGTTTTCATCAGCTGTACGCCATAATCATCACAATTATAACAAATAAAGGCTTGACATATCTCGCTTTGCATGTCATGAGTCTATCTCATATATTAAACTCCAGTAGCTAATGAAAACAATTGCTTACATAAATGGACTTTTCCACGATATTCTAATTTTTTGAGTTTCACCTGTATGTCGCATGAATGACCTATGATGATGATGGAAGGTAGTGGAATCACAATAACAAAGATCTGGGGAAGGAATGTCATGATAAAACATAAGATGGGGAGAGCTGAGTTCATATGCAGGGCGAAATGACTGAAGGAACCGAGAAACTGGATGAGATCAGAGTAGCTGTTGGCAAATTATTTTAGCAGATTACTATAAAGAGGGGTGTGAGCATCCAGGTGAAATTAAAGATGAAACAGTAAAGAGAGCTGCAGTAATCAAAGGCAGAGTTGGCGTGGAGTATGTTTCTTTACGTATTTCAGCTTCTGAGTGCCATAATAGTATTGAAAAGTCTTTAAGAGCTCTAGTGAATTTGGAATACTGAACAGTAAGAAGCTGTATAATAGTATAATACATCGCTTGAATCAAGATGTCCAGTGAAATTTTTTTGGGGGCGATGTTTTTCCTGAAGATCCATAATGATGGTCAGTATGAATTAATATCAATGACTTCTCCACCTCAATAAGTAAGTAAATAAATAAACTTACCATTCCATTGACCTAATAGGTAAGTGAGCCATAGGTGCTAAATTTGGGCTATGTCAGATGATCGCAAGTGAGGTTCCATGTGCATACTGCATCTCTCTGCAAAATGCAGTTGGTAGCCAGAAGAGAAATATATTTGGCCGTATCTTGCACCAAAAACTTACAAGGGTGTCTTGGATACATGAGGGTCCATACAGTGTAAATACCTAGCTGCATGAAACACTAGAATTGTGTGAGTACCAGCATGACACATCTCTAAATCTAGGTTTTAGAGAGGAGGAGCAAATTGGGCATAGTGATGCCCAGATTCTCCTGTCTACATCTCCATCTCCACTGCTGATGGACCTGAAATGGCTGTAGATCAGCCTTTCACAAACTGGATCCCTACAGATTTTTTTTGGGCTACAACTTCCACTAAGCCTAGCTAACATGGTCTGTGATGAGGAGAGTTGCAGTTGAAAATATCTGGAAGGCACCAGGTTGGAGGAAGCAGTGGGAGATGTTCCCATAAAGAACTGAGAAAGGGGAAACTGTTATAATAGCCTAGCCAAAAAGAATCCCGCCATTCGAATTCTGTGTGATATATGTTTGCCACTGAGAATTTAAGTCTTAAGGGGACTGCTTTGCGTTCCAAGGGAGTCTGCATATTTCAGTTTTCCATTTCCTTGACTATAAACTTTGAGAAGTTACTTTCTTGGAAAGAAGGGTGGAGAGTTAAAAGACAAGAAGACTATGAATAATTTAATTTTGAAATCATCAAAGTAGGAGAAACATTAGGGACCTCCCCCCTCCCTAATGTAGGAATCCATGTGAAATGCAAATGGCTGGAAGACAGCCAAAGGTTTAGGCTACAAGTCAAAAAAAATCTCATTTTGAAAGGTTTTAGAGCACTGAATTATTTGCTCTTGCAGCAGAAAAAAACCAAGTTGTTTACTTTCACAGTATAGAATTTTCTCAAGATGAAGCATAATTTAAATATTCATTCACTTCAGTACTTTGAGGTTTATAGAGCTCCATACTAAGTAATAGGATTGAATCCATGTATACTATTACTAATCAGAGTGGAGGGACCAAATAGAAGACTAGAGGGATGGAAACATTATTGGCAACAGGACACCACAGTGAAGCTACAATAAGCTACAATATGTAAAGGGATGAAATTAAAGAAGAGCAAAACTGTATCCATTAAAACACTGCTTTGATAACCTGGTTGTATCTGTAGCAAAATTCAGAAGTTGGCAACTAACTTACAATAGATATACTGTATCTATACAGTGGTACCTCGGGTTACAAACACCTCAGGTTACAAATGCTTTGGGTTACAAACTCCACTAACCCGGAAGTAGTACCTCGGGTTATGAACTTTGCCCCAGGATGAGAATGGAAATTGTGTGCTGGCGGTGCGGTGGCAGCGGGAGGTCCTATTAACTAAAGTGGTGCTTCAGGTTAAGAATGGTTTCAGGTTAAGAACGGACCTCCAGAAAGAATTAAGTTCGTAACCTGAGGTACCAATGTATATGTACCATCAAAATGCATGGTAATGGTTCCATGCATATAAAAAAGCTAAAGAAATCACAAAATCATAGAATTGTAGAGTTGGAAGGACCTCAGTGGTCATCTCGTCCAATGCAGGAATCCTGCCCACAGTTTAACAAGTTTATTACATGATTCACAATCCTTTGTAAAGCTTAAAAAAAAGTTGAAGAAGAAGCCTGAATTCAGAAAGTGGTTCGGACAATCAGCCTTGTTGATTATCTCACTGTTAAATATTTCAACATACACTTTTGCACTTGGTGGTTTTGTGTGGATGTTTAAAATCACTCAGGTTATATAATTTTATTAAGTTTTCTGTTTTACAATTTAAAATACTCATTTTACATCCTTAAGATATCAATGACTTCCCTTCTTCTCTTTCCATGGTTCATTTTGCATACCATAAATCCCTGCATATTTTACAAAAACGATACCATTCAATATTCCATTCTTGCATCCATCAAAACTTGTTTACACTGTTGAATTTATCTTAATGCTGCCAGCATTTTCAGCTGTACACAATTATTTCCCATATATTCAATAAACGTTTTCCAATCTTCTTTAAACGTATGTTCTTCTTGTTCTCTTATTCTATATGTTAAGTCTGCAAGTTGTGCATATTCTGTCAACTTAAGTTGCCATTCTTCTTTGGTTGGGACCTCGCTCGTTTTCCATTTGGGGGCTAACGAAACACGGGCCGCAGTTGTTGCATACATAACCTTTTTTGTCACCTGGGAATTTCAGTCTGAATTATCTCCAACAGAAAGGACTCTGGTTTTTTTTTGAGGAAAGTAGTTTTAAACATTCTTTTCAATTCATTATGGATCATTTCCCCAATACTCTTTTACCCTTTTACAAGTAACTCAGAATAAATACAATTGAGTAGACCACAGTGGACTCCCGGCACCACCTTCTGAAATCAGGCAGCTAGCTAGAACTGAAAAACTTGCAACCTCCCCTCCAAATCCTTAAACCAGATAGCCTATTCAAAGGAATGCTTCTAGATTCAGGTAGGTAGCCGAGTTGGTCTGATGCAGTCAAAAATAAAATAAAATAAATTGTCCAGTAGCACCTTAGAGACCAACTAAGTTTAGACAACCACCAGATCTTAAACAACTCCTCACCCACAAGAATACAGCAAGCAAACTTAACACAGACACTGGTACCAGAGCCTGCAATAAACCCTGGGTATGGTCACTTAGCAAACAGATGCTTTGATTATTTTATATATATATAAAAATCAAACTGTGCTGTTGTTTATGAATTATAAACTACAACTGGAATCTTTGATAGTAGTGTCAGCTAATATCAGTATTCATATACTAAAATCTACAGATGGCACCTCCAGGCCTCTTCTGAAAATTCTAGCAGTGTTTCTACAGAAGTGGCAGTCTTTTGAGAGGGGGTGGTGGAACCGAAATTTGATTCAGGTCAGTTCTGTTATTAATTCACAATAATATGAAGGGCACAAGTTGGATGTCATCTTCTTAAGGAACCTTAGAGCAAAGTTTTTAAAAGATTTTTTAAATAAATGCATTAGAGGTCACTTGTTTCCATTATAGTGCATTATTGGGACTCCAGGGAAAGGTGAAATCACATGTCAAAGAGTTTTGGATTTGATATCCCGCTTTATCACTTCCCTAAGGAGTCTCAAAGCGGCTAACAATCTCCTTTCCCTTCCTCCCCCACAACAAACACTCTGTGAGGTGAGTGGGGCTGAGAGACTTCAGAGAAGTGTGACTAGCCCAAGGTCACCCAGCAGCTGCATGTGGAGGAGCGGGACGCGAACCCTGGTTCACCAGATTACAAGTCTACTGCTCTTAACCACTACATCACACTGACCAAAGCCCTTGTTATATTTTCTAAATGGCTATATCTACCGCTCTTAACCACTACACCACACTGGCGCTCTCTCTCTCTCTCTCTCTCTCCCTCCCCCTCCCCCCGTGTGTGTGTGTGTGAGATATTCCATAATAATAATTTATTCCCTGTGCAGGGTCATCCTCTTAAAATTTTGAGAAAACATAGCACTGTAATCTGTCATCTCACTTTAGAACTAGTATTGCTAATAAACTCAAGATTTCATTTTTATGCAGATGTCATGTTCATTACCCTGTACATAAGTGGATCAAAGTTCACTGTGGGAATGACACTATTGCTTAGCCTATACTTCACTGTGATCACTATTGCTTAGCAACTTCACTGTGGGAATGACACTATTGCTTAGCCTATACTTGTGATCACCCAAACGTGTTTTTTGTTTTTGTTTTAAGTAATCTATCCCAAGACTTTTGTTTCACCCGTAGCTTCCAGGTACGCTCTTAAATGTATGATCAAAACGTAAACCAATGGTGTGCTACAGTTTTTCAGATATGGTGGACACTGCCTACTCATATGCATATATTGTTTGGAAGCTGAATAACCACATGGTATGAACATCCCAAGTAGAATTAGACTGAGAGTTGACCAAGCCCTAGACATACAGCCATTGTGAATAAAATCACAGCAACTGTGGTACTGCACACAGCTGTGAAATGGGATTGTGAATAAATTACTCTGGTAGCATGTGCTATGATGCAAGATCTATGAAATTTCTTGCTATTGTTTCTAGTAATTTACAGTTTAGGATTATCACACTATTAGACTTTAACAGATATTATAGTTATGTTACATGGATGGGACACGGGTGGAGCTGTGGTCTAAACCACTGAGCCTCTTGGGCTTGCCGATCACAAAGTCGGTGGGTCGAATCCCCGTGATGGGGTGAGCTCCTATTGCTCTGTCCCAGCTCCTGCCAACCTAGCAGTTCAGAAGCACGCCAGTGGGTTTGAGCCCCACATTTGGCAAGAGATTCCTGCATTGCAAGGGGTTGGGCTAGATGACCCTCATGGTCCCTGATTCTCTGTTTCCATGAAATCACTATCCCCCCCTCCCGTGGGTTCCATATGTTCAGGAATATCTACCTTTCACACATCACATTTGTGCACACGCAAACACCATTCTGCCTCAACCATATTTGAAAACTCCCATGTACTCACACAAACATATACCAGCCGACATCCATTCATGTCCATTCCCTGGCTTCAATCCACAAATATCCACTGGCTTCTTTTGACTGTCTTCCAAAGGTGAACTTTCACCTGCCAACATCCACAAACATCAGTCTGCTTTAGCCTTGTAGCTTCCACCAACTTCCGAATCCAAAAGCCACTGACTTCCATCCACCAACTTCTGCCAGCTTCTCTTAGGTTCTTTATGAGACATCTGCCAGCTTCCAGCCACGGATACCAGCAGCCTTCAATCAAGCAAACTTGCCTTATTATCGCTCCCTAGCATCCCACTGCCAGAGGATTGCCTCCTTCCATTCACCAGTTTGCCTCCTCCAAGTGGAAGAAACCTGGGCAGTGCTGAATGTCACATCCATTGCCAGGTGTGTCCTGTTGGAAATAAAAAAGGGCTTTCCCCTTGGCCTGCCTTTATATCCACTCAGTTGCCAAGTGCTTTTGTGACATCACAAGAAACCCACAGCCAATGGCAACAGCTGGGGAGGCATCATCTTCATTGCTTTGAGCCTCACAATGGCGGGTGGACCTATCAGTGATTGTGTGCTTGTTTATTTGGGATGTGGGCGGCACTGTGGTCTAAAGTCCTCTTGGGCTTGCCAATCAGAAGTTTGGCGGTTCAAATCCTCACAACATGGTGAGCTCCTGTTGCTCTGTCCCAGATCCTGCCAACCTAGCAGTTCGAAAGCACAACAGTGCAAGTAGATAAATAGGTCCTTTACCTTTTTCTTTATGTTACATACAGTGGTACCTCGGGTTACAGACACTTCAGGTTACAAACTCCACTAACCCAGAAATAGCACCTCGGGTTAAGAACTTTGCCCCAGGATGAGAATGGAAATCGCACTGTGGTGGGGCAGCTCCAGCGTAGGCCCCATTAGCTAAAGTGGCGCCTCAGGTTAAGAACAGTTTCAGGTTAAGAAAGGACCTCCAGAACGAATTAAGTTCTGAACCCGAGGTACCACTGTATATGTTAAAGGTAGGTTTTTGTTATGTTTAAGCAACTGTCAAGTCAGTTTGTGTAGGGTTTTCCACTTTTCATTGCAGAGAATGGTTTCATTAGAATAGGGAAAGTCTCAGTTAAGGCATTTGGTTTGTTTATTTGTTAGTTGGTTGGTTTGATTTACTCTTAAATGGTGTCATGAATAACAACTTCCACCAAGTTTTATTGGAACTTTATTGGGGACCCTAATACCATATTGGTGCTGTCATTTTTGTTGTTGACTGAGTAATAAAGGCAGCTAGACTGTAAGACAGAAGATTTAGAAGGGCTAAGTTTACAATGAATTTACCATAGTTTTCTGCATTGAACTGGGCTAGCCAAATATCATGCCCAAAGTTGTGTTAATGCCAATATCATTACACCATATTCTTTTGATTATAAATTGTTTATAATTTGATTTTAATATTATGTTCTCCCATTGCTCTAACTTAGGAGCTTGCACATGAAGTGACGTTTAGAAGACCTCTTCTCCACTTCATGACTGAAATCCATGACCATAGCAACACATTAAGAAACTATTTCACTCAGTCCTTCAACCAGTTCTGCTACATAATGGAGGTATGTTTAAGCTCCAAAGATGATTCTCAAATGTTTTAATATTAAAACATTAAAATACAATTTTGTGCCCTGGAACTGGCACACATGAGGATGACTCCTAAATGAGCTTTTATTATTTTTGCAATAATTTCAGTTTAGGAGCTTTGAGCAGAATCAAGGTTTAATTCGTAAAACACTTACCCTTTCATTAACATAGTTTTCCCAGTACACTTTTGAAGAAGAGTAGAGTTTGGATTTGATATCCCGCTTTATCACTACCCGAAGGAGTCTCAAAGCGGCTAACATTCTCCTTTCCCTTCCTCCCCCACAACAAACACTCTGTGAGGTGAGTGGGGCTGAGAGACTTCAAAGAAGTGTGACTAGCCCAAGGTCACCCAGCAGCTGCATGTGGAGGAGCGGGGACGCGAACCCGGTTCACCAGATTACAAGTCTACTGCTCTTAACCACTACACCACACTGGCCAAAGCCCTTGTTATATTTTCTAAATGGCTATATCCCCCTTTTCTTAAAGCTCATGGGCGCAATGACAATTTTAACTGTGCAAAACTTGCATTCCAACCCATAGATCAGGTGTATATCCAAGTTTAAGAGGTTTAATACGGGGTTGGTAATAGCCCCGTAGAACAAATGCCGAAGTGGTTTGGCCTCACTTGCTTCGCCAGGCATTGTGGGGATAGCCAGCAGATGGGACGACCAGTAATCCCGGAGTTCCTGCTCCCACTGCGTCGTGAAAGGGTCCGCTGGCTATGATCTGAAGGTAGTTGTCGTGAGTTCTGAAGGTTGCTGAAGGTTTCCGAAGGTTTTCTGCAGGTATCTGAAGGTTCCGAGATTCCGGAGGTCTCCGGAGTGAAAGATAGGCTAAGCTAGGTAGCGGCCAAAACTTAGAAGGCCAAATAAAAGCTTTTTAAATAAAAGAAATAAAAACTAAGAGACTGCAGTCAATGGTGAAGAAGCTCTCAACTGCTCTGTGCGGCTGGTTTTACTTTTGGTTTCTCTCTGGCTTGTCTCACACTGATGTTTCTCTGGCTTGTCTCGCGCGTTCTCCACACACGCTACAGAGAGCGGAGGCTATTTATTAAGAAATCAAACATCGTCACAACATTTACAAGAACCAATCACAACCTTGTCTCTAAGCTAGTTTCTGGGCGGGAAACTATCAACTGACCGTTACATTGGCTAAATTGGCGCGCTTCGCCCCAAACGTGGAGGGATCCATGCAGCAAACTCTCTGCTGGATCCTTTGCCCTTTCTTCCTAATGCGGAAGGTTACCTTAAAATAAACATAAACAAACAGGTGCTGGAGCACCTTAAAAACGTATTCCCACAAGACATATTAGGTCATTCACTGATCACTGACTCCCATTCTCTCCAGAAATTCACAGGTGAAAATAGTAGCACACTTTTATACGTGTAAACACTCCTAATTGCATGGGGCATTGCCTGGACATGCTTTAAACATAGCTGAAGTCTCTTCCCTGCTTGCTCCACATTAAACTGACTTCAGCATTTCTATTTCAGAATAAATTAGAATGTTTAATCTCTCAGTGGATCTGGTACAGCACAGCTGTAACTGGAACACATTCACCAACATTTACTATCTGAGGAAGTAGTCATGGGGGTGGATTGTGGTCTGTAGGGAAGCAGCGGTAGGTTTATCTGTGTCCATGCATGTGTATTTGAGTGAAACCTCGGTGAGAGGTTTAGCTTTGAAACACAGGCTGGATGTGAGCTGAAACCACAGCGATTCTACTGTATTTATGCATGCTTAGTAAACCTGTTTGAAAGCCACTCGCAACACCCCCTCAAAATGCAAAATAGGGCCAGGGTTTCTCCAGGGACAGGAATCAGAAAGTTGGGAGTATCTCTGGTAAACAGGGACAGGTGAGGCATTTGGGCTGCGCATTGTAGGGGGATTTGCAAGAGTGTTGCAGGGAATAGGTCAAAGTCATGCTATTTGAGCAAAGTTAATTGAATGGCAGCTCAGTGGTTTGCATCCTTTTTGGGTGTCCTGTTGGAAATGAGCACAATTTGGATTCTTTTTGAAGTATATAATCTTTTGCTGTTGGCTGGATTATATCATGCTAATCCTTTGAGAGTGCCTTACTACCATCCAAACTGTTGTAAAGGGTGAATTTTAAAGTCAGGAACTTTTCATTAAGTGAAGGTCTTTTAGGAAATGCTTTTTATTGACTATTTAAACACTTAACAATTATTATTAAAGAAAACACAACTTGGAGATATTTCTATTGGGGAAAAGAAAGAACAGGATTGGGGAACAAAGAAGTTTAGGCATTGATGGAAAGAAGTGAGGAAGAATGGGGCGATTGAGGTCTTGAGCAATAATATTAAAATTAAAACCAAAATTAAAATTATTATAGCTGCTTTAATATTCTTCTATAACACTGTTCAATATTCTTCTTCTTTGGAATGTTATATATTCCTGGCTTCATTGACCACATTGCTTGGTAAACTTCAATTATTCCTAAACTTTTATGAATTTCCTTATCTGATAGTGTTCCTGTCCATTGCTCTCTTCTGGATAGTTCCTTATATTTCCAGTTTAATATTTCTATTCCTTTTGCTACCAAGGTATGTAGGGAATGCATACCTTATTATTTTCTTACATATCTTATTTTTCTCTGTATAATTAACATGAATAATTGGGTAAGCTATGCTTTGCTGTTTTCGTTTCACAGGGTAATTTTCAGCAAACAAAGGAGGGAAGCAAAAACAATTAACCACCTTATTGCATTACCATTGTGTGTTCAGTATTCATCTCTCAGTAATTAGCTTATATAAATAAAAGCTGATATTTATTGACATAATTTGGCGGTATTCTGTAGTTATGAAATGGTGGAACTGAGTTTCATGTTTCATTACTTGGATGGTACCAAAGAACATTCATGAACGCAGAGAAATTTGCTGATCAGGCCGATTTTAATTTAATTTTGGGGAAAGTTGTTCAGGAAAAGCAATTTTTCAGGAAAAGTGCTACAAGTTCACCCAAACAAATGCTGTCAAGGAAACACAAATATCTAAAAATAAATTATTTATATATATATATATATATATATTATTACATTCAATGTTTTGCTTGGTCCATCCCAAAAGCCGTGTAAAAGTTGCCCAAATCCTGCAGTCCTCTTCTACACATGGCTTGCATACCTGATGAGATCCTTTTATGTAATAACAATGACAACAACAGCTTTCTCCAACCTGGTGCCCTCCAGATGTTTTTGACTACAATTCCCATTAGCCCCAGTAAGCATGGCCAATGTTCAGGCATGACAGGAGTTTTAGCCCAAAACATCTGGAAGGGTACCAAGTTGGGGAAAGCTTCCATGGAGATCGGCAGAGTGAATCTGCACATCTCTTTTCATGTACACTGAGAATAACAGCTGTAGTACAGTGAAGATAACTGGTCTGTCCTCTCAGATCAGCTATCAGCATTTTGAGGTAGCTGGCCAGTGTTTATCTGCCCATTACTGGTGATGCTTTGGTGAATACATACTTTGGTGAAAACTAGGGATGTGCGCCAACTACAATATTAAGTTTGTATTCTGTTTTGGTGTTTTGTATAATAGCCCTATTCTGCCGGTCGTTGTCTGACTCACTTTGGATCCAAATCTTGATTTAGGAAAACAAAGCATTGTGCCTTCCCAACTCACTGTTTTGGAGAAGTTGTTTCTTTCCCCCTTTGACAGAAAGGAACTTTCCTCGTTTTGAAAGCATTGGATGAAATTGCAAACACGGTAGCCCCTTCTGATGGGACGAATTGTTAAGTATAATGGTTTAATTGACACAGATTTTTTTAAAAAAATGGCTAAAGGTATAGTGCAGAAGGTTTAACATGGTGTTTTTCCATGGGGCTATATTAAAGCCAAGGAGAGCACTTTGAGCTCTTGCTAAGTCAATGATCAACTAACTGATTGTTGTTTCTCTGTTAGCTAACATGTGAGTGTTGTAACCTTAGATCATGTGAAAGGCACTGAGTTGCAAATCTCCACTTTGAAGGGAGTTGCCTTTGAGGGATTTCCCCCCCTCCCAAACTCAATGGAGTGAAGATGTAAAATGAAGCTCTCCTGAAGGGAGAGCGAACAGCTTGGAGGCTGGAATGCAGGCTGTGGAGGGAGACAGAGATCTTTGCTTTTATGTCAGTATGGATTATTTCATATTTTCTGACAGAAAGCTTAAATTCCACCAGCTGAAGCAGAATACTCCCAAACTCAACTGGGTTGAGGGAGCTACACCAACATAGCCCGGCTCAGCCAGAGCAGCCTATTCCAAACCTACTTGCTCTGTACTCCACAAAATCAGTAGAAGGCAATGAAGGGGATGCTCCTTATGAACAGATATTGAGTCATTGGCATCATGAGGGACATTTGAGAGATACACTGTTACTAGGGGTAACAGGGTTCCTATACTTAGGATTGTTCTGTAACCCCGTTGTATCAGAGAACTGAGGAAGACTGCAATAGAAAATTGGTCCTAAGATTGATGAGCCCTTGGCTAAGAAAATATACTTGTGAAGGTGACATGCTACTCCAGCAAACTTCCTTTAAAAGCAGAGATTTTTCTACATGTTTGCCACACCATTGCCAAACCTCAGCAGCATGCAAATGGTAAAAAAGAAAGGAAAGAAATATTAATAGATGATTATTAGAGCTCCGTCTTCTTTTGTTGTCTTTTTATTGCAAAATCCATTTGAGGTCTATATCTTGAATGAATTTAGACACCCGGAGAATTCTTTGCAACGATTAAAACTAGATTGCATCCACAGCACAGTAATTACCTGTAATTTAATAGGCACTCAAGTAGATGATAGAGATCCATTTCAAAATTGTTAATCAAACATGTTCTTCTTTGCTCAATTCATTTTGTATTAAAATATCAATAGGGTTGTTGTTTTTTTAACATCCTGGAACTTTTGAAAAGCTGACTAAAATTCAACTAAGAAAATACTTCTGCACAGCACATTTCTTTTAAATACATTTTTAATTTTTTTTTTACCAGAAATTAATTGTTGCATGTCAGGTGAAGTTAAGATCAAATATGCCAGAAACATCATCATCATCATCATTATTTTACAGTTATTAGGTATTTCTGACAGAATACACAAATGCAGCTTAAAGCTTATGGGGGGGTTATATAAAGAGCAAGCTTCCTTGAGAACAAAATCAAACATATTATTTAAGATGCCTCTTTTGTAATCTGCATTGACATCCTGTACATCATCAATTCTCAGGAAAAGCTTATTAGCTGTATTTCCTGCTATAGGACCTTTCCTAACAGGGACAAAAACTCAAAAGGCTTTCAGTTGTATATACAAGTTGAATAGAATCGTCTGTGTGTAATGTATAAGTTTAAGAAGGTATAACGGAATTTGATTACTGCCACATTTCCAAATTGTATTTCAAAGAAATGAATGGAAAATCAGGGATTTCCACATTACCTACATAAATGTATAAAACCCAGTTTTCAAGTCCATGTTTCTATTTGTGTACTAGTCATTGGGTCAGGATCAAACATAATTTGGTTCTTATCCTAAATATGACCTCTTAGACTTTCTATTGGCTGCTGCTCATATGGAGATAGCCAGATGTTGGAAAACTGGAGATGGTCTGAACATTGATTCTTGGTATAACAGAGTATGGTCAATAGCATTGGCTGAGGAACTAACATGCCAGATGAGAGCAAAAAAGGGCAAACACAATTCATATTCCTTTTATAACATATGGCAAAAGTTTATTGAATACATAAATTGTTTGGTCTGTGGCAGGAATCCACCCAGCACTCGTGGGAAAATGTGGCGTGATGTTTTAGAGCAGGAGCGGCCAACAGGTCGATCGCGATCTACCTGTCGATCCCGAGGAAGTTCCTGGTCGATCGCGGGTAGATCTTGGGTTCCTTAGTGATCGGCTGCCTAAAAGGGGAATAAAGCTCTCCCCCAATAAAAAAAGCTCTCCAACTCTTATCTTTCTCCCACTCCCAAATTCTCAATAACAATGGGCATTAGAGGGAGAGTCTTTCCTCTCCCGAAACGGAGCTGGAACTCTGTGTGTGAGTGTGTGTGTGTTACGCAGGATGGTCCCGCCTCCCTCTTGCCGGCAAAGGCAAAGAGTTCTTACCCACGTAAACGGCTCCTGTCCCTTTGTGCTTTAAAGCCAGCCACAAAGCCAGCAGCCTCCCCTTTCCCTGCACGCCTGCCAGATGGCTGGCCCCCAGTCTTCCATCCGTGCAGGCAGCATCTCCCTCCCCCACCCCAGTCTTCCATCCGTGCAGGCAGCATCTCCCTCCCCCAGTCTTCCAAGGCAATCTTCCATCTTCGTGCAGGCAGCATCTCCCTCCCCATCTTCCATCCGAAATCTTCCATCTTCTGTGCAAGCATCTCCCTCCCCCAAAAGGCAGCATCTCCCTCCCCCACCCCAGTCTTCCATTTTTTATTTTTAAGTCTTCCATTGCAATAATTTGGTTCTCATTATAAGAATGAGTTCCCTCCCCCACCCCAGGTAGGCAGCATAAGCTTTGGACTTGATCACCCCGAAACCTGTCATCTCTCTTCAAGTCATCCGTGAAATCTCCCTCAAGTCTTCCATGTTT
Source organism: Lacerta viridis (assembly GCA_900245905.1). Taxonomy (NCBI): domain Eukaryota; kingdom Metazoa; phylum Chordata; class Lepidosauria; order Squamata; family Lacertidae; genus Lacerta; species Lacerta viridis. The sequence continues at coordinate 534,442 of OFHU01004166.1, forward strand.
CCAGTTTTAAACTCCAGTTTCACAGTTTCTTGTAATGTCTGAGCTGTGGTGTCTCAAACTATGGTATGGCAACAATGGATCTGAAAACAAAATTTTGTCTTGACTTGTTCTCACTAGCCAAAGAAGCCACAAGAAGCCAGTTCAGACACTGCAGGAAATTGTGGTTAGTTTTCAATCACAGTTTTCATCTTAGTTTGTAAGCTGAATGGGAAAAATATTTTTTTTAAGCTGAATGGGAAAATTGTTGTTTTTTTATTAAAAGTCTGTACAGGGGATTGTACATTTTCTGTACAGGGGATCTTTAGTTTGACTAAATAGTTTGCTAAATAGAGTAGAACTGGCCTCACACTTATCTGATCTCATCCTGAGACAACTTACTCTGCCTATGAAATGCAAAGAATTAACTACTGGCATGATAAAAGTCTGTAATTTTATCAGGACAAGTTACTTGTTGTTTTTACTATTGTAACAAATGTTTTCTCAAAATTTATCTTCTGTGCTATGAAAATAAATAAAAACAGTATTTTTTATTTTTAAAAATAATTTGGTTCTCATTATAAGAATGAGTTGGTATAAGCTTTGGACTTGATCACCCCGAAACCTGTCATCTCTTTCAAATTGAAAGTTTCTGTTTCCAGTTTTAAACTAACCACAGTTTCTTGTAATGTCTGAGCTGTGGTTTATTCAAACTATGGTATGGCAACTCTGAAAACAAAATTTTGTCTTGACTTGTTCTCACTAGCCAAAGAAGCCACATTTTTCAGTTCAGACACTGCAGGAAATTGTGGTTAGTTTTCAATCACAAATCTTAGTTTGTAAGCTGAATGGGAAAAATATTTTTTTTAAAAAGTCTGCATTGTTGTACATTTTCTGTACAGGGGATTATAGACCTTTAGTTTGCTAAATATAAAGTAGAACCTGGCCTCACACTTATCTGATCTCATCCTGAGACAACTTACTCTGCCTATGAAATGCAAAGAATTAACTACTCTAGCATTTCATTGACTTTTAATTTAATGTTGAAATAAAATCAAAGGGGGGGGGAATATCAGCTGTCTGAGGAAAAACCCTAATGGTAGTAAATGAAGTAATTCAGGTGGAAAACATTGTCTTATAAATTAAAACAGGAAAAAAGTGAAGCCAAGTCCTCAGTTTACCTTGTGAATGTTTCGATGTGCAGATTTTAAAAAAGGATTTCCTAGAATTATCTCATTCTTTCCACTGCAAATGTGGTCTGTTTTGTCTAATGGTAACTTTGGGCACCGCTTAGAATACATTGGTTGCTTTCCTTTCCCCTAACCTTTTCATTGTTTGCTTATGAGTCATACAGAAAACACTGTTTGTTCCATAACAAAGGCAAAAAAAGCCCAATGCCTTAAAAAAACATTATGGCATATTTATAATATGTGCCCCATGAAAAATAAAATGCTAGATATTGCAGAGGAACATCAGGTGCAATTATTGCACATTTAGTGTAGTGTGCCATGAGAAAATGGATTCAAAATATCTAGCAATTTAGGCTATGCAAAATTGTTTCAGCATCTTTGCCTAGGATGTATAATTGACAGCAATGGATATCATAACAATGTTAGTTGAACTAAACCAAATGAAAGCGAAATTGGACAGTGTCCCTTTCTTATGGAACATAATTGCATAGTTTTTGTCTGCAAATTGAAGTTTACATCAAAAATATCACTCAGCTACTGAGTCATTTTGCTGGTCTTTGATCACATACTTATATCTGTTCAGTACTTAAGCTTAATTTGTCTTTTTGCAATTTACGTCCACATGCATTTTGAAATAGCAAGATCACTGACAGCTCTTGCCGAACCATTTAATTTATGATAGGTTATGATACAGTCTTTATGTATTAAGAAAATAAGACTCTATACCTTTGGTTGACTTCTCTGCTAGAAGAAGAAGAAGAAGAAGAAGAAGAAGAAGAAGAAGAAGAAGAAGAAGAAGAACTTTATTACGGTCGACGACCAGCACACACACACACAAAAAAAGACACATACAGAATCAATAATAAATGCAATTTAAAATTGATCTGAGATTTGATCTAAAAGGGGTTGGCCGTCTTAAAATTAAAGTACATTAAAATTAATAATTATTGCTTTAAAAGAATAAATTTAGAAATTAATTAAAAAATCAACAATTCAGATTATTATAATACTTAAATCAAAAGAAGGATCAGGAGCCACCTAATTGTGCGGACCGAAGCTTAATAGCGACAGCACAGAACTTTGCCACCGCAGCTGTGACCTTAGGGTTGGCATCTGAGAGGAGCCAATGAGTATAGTGTTCTTCGGGACATCCAGGAGACTCACATAATAGCGGAGAGATAAGTTCATTCCGTAAAGCCCTATAAAAGCAGCAACGGAGAAGTACGTGGTCTGTAGTCTCTACTTCTCCGGAGTCGCATGGACAGAGTCTGTCGCCCAAAGGAACCCCCCTATACCTCCCATCCAATACGGCAGATGGCAGGACATGATTTCGGGCCAGTGTGAACGCCCTTCTGTGGGATGGGACCTCGAGCTGAGTAAAATACCTAGCTGGGAGTTGTAAGTATCTCCGCTCCTCTGGGGTTAAAAAAAGAGGGACTTTACTTAAGTCATTTTGCCTCTCGATAGCCATTAGCCTCTGCTTGACTAATGCCCTTGCTGTGTTGTAACTATGTGAACACAGGTAAGCTGGATGTAGACCTATGCTCGTCATCTTGTTTTCTATGGCTTTGCTCCAAGAGGAGCGATGTTTATCTTTTAATATCAATGGGGCAAGGCCCTGAGGATTAAGATGAACTTTCAGCCAAAGGTTACAGGCCTGTGTCCAGAGTCTCGCCTCGACGCAGGCGATGCCTGTTCCGAGACGAAGAGCAGCATTTGGCACACATGGAGGCACCTGGAGGGCTGCTCTGATAAATTTTGACTGGACCCTTTCAAGAAGGATCAGATTTGGTGGAGGGGCACAAAGTTGAGCCCCATAAACCAATTGAGCTAGTGCTTTAGCCTCAAAGAGTTTTAGAGCCGCAGGTACATAGTGTGCACTGTTGGAACCTAATAAACCTAAGATTGCAGTATGTACTTCTGGGCTGCAGCCACAACGTGTGTTAAGTGGGCTTTCCTCGACCCTCTATCGTGGAAGACTATGCCTAAGTATTTAAAGCAATGGACTTGCTCGATTTTTCGTCCATTGATACTCCAAGGTCGTGTCTTAGGACGCTTAGCAAATGTCATTACTTCTCTGCTAAGTTTCTGCACACACATGCACAGTTTGGGGTTACTGTAAAAAAATAAAATAAAATAATGGCTTCCCAGTGTTTCACAGAAATCGTTTATACACAGCCAGACAATTTGCTCATGTAGCCCAAATGTTTTGTAAAAGTATGTCTGGCAGCAGCTCTCAGGTAGCAACATAGGCTTTCCCATTGGTGCTTTTTACTGAAGATACAAATGGTTAGGGAATGAATGGCTGTGATTTTTTGGAAGAGCATCTGTTTTGCATGCAAAAGTTCCAAAGTTCAGTTCATGTTAGGTTGAGAATATTCTCTGTTTGAAACCCTGGAGAGCTAGTCAATGCCAGTCAGTGTCAACAGTACGGAACTATTGGAACACATGGTTCCAGTACAGTATAAAGCTTCTGTCTATATTTCTATGTTTTGCCTATGAATCTAATATTTTTTTTTGTTGGCAAGCCTGTGAGTAGGACCTCAAAGGCTGATCTTAGGGCCAGGGCAGGCTCATATGGATGCAGGCAATTCTTCAACTAGCTTGGTCCCAAACTGTTTATTGTTTTAATTGTAACCACTACATGAGCTTGGAAATGAACTGGCAACCAATTTAAAATAGGTGCCATGTGTTTCAACATGCACCAACTCAGGTTTCTGAACTATTTCTAAAGATAGATCCACATGGCGCACTGCTAACATATTAACTTGGATCAGAATCTGACCATTCAATAAATCTTGCCAGCAGAGAAATATTTTACTACTTAACCAATGCTAACTGCTGCTTTCTCCTGCTACCTGTTGTGAGAACAAATTGACAAATAGCATTCAACAAGCAAGATAGTATTGACCTCTGACATTGGAATTTGCTCCGCAGCTAATGAAACCTGCTCAAGGTAATTATTTCCTTTGCAGAAACTTTTTCAGCTTTCTGTGTCATTATTGAACAACTAAGCCAAACAACTATTTTGTTTTTCTCTATTCTCCAATAACAGAATTGATTTTCTCAAATAAAACAATCAATCATTCCCCACTTTGCACCAAAGTGGGAAAAACTATTATCCCCAGTGCAATTTCAGGTTCAGAATTGCACAGCTAGTTTCCATTTCTGAGAGCATGAATGTCTCTTTCTTAATATAGAAAGCTTGTTAGAAAAGGGAAGAGGAAATTATTCCCTCAATTTCTACTTTTGATCTGTATGTATCTAATTTATCATTTAATAATAATCCAGTTTGATTTACTTGATTAAATACACGATTAACCCGGATTGATCCAGTTTGCTATTAGTTTTTCAATACAGTACTGCAAAAAATAAAACCACCACCCTAGAAAACCTAAAATAGAATGGATTGTATACAACATTGCATGGGCAATCTCCTGCAACTGATCTTTCTTTCCTCTTATACCCCTCCAAAAAATGTGTTGGAAAGATCAGGGAAACCTCTAAACACTCTAGACTGTGTCATATGGGGCTGCACTGTGTCATATGGGGCTGCAGTGGCGGAGCTTCATGCTCTGGCACTGGGGGCGGGAAGCAGGTGGGGGCAGGGCTGGCCCCCATTCTGGGGGCATGGCGCGCAGACCGCAGGGGCGTGAGGCACGTTCTGGGGGCGGGGCACGCCGCCCACAGGGGCGTGGCATGCGTTCTGGGGGCATGGCGCGTCGAGATAGAACCCTATCAGGATCCCGCTGACCAGGGCACCCAGCCCCCTACGTCCCACGCTTCCTATGCTAGTGATTGGGGGCTCATTTGGGGGCAATTTCCTCCTCCCACTGCAGCCTCATATGACCGGCAAGATCTACTGGTTAAGCTTGTCTTCAGCTAGTATGATGTCATATGCAATTCAATGTCTAGGTAAAGGACCCCTGGATGGTTAGGTCCAATCAAAGGTGACTATGGGGTATATCTCGCTTCAGGCCAAGGGAGCTGGTGTTTGTCTGCAGACAGTTTCCGGGTCATGTGGCCAGCATGACTGAACCGCGTCTGGCTCAACCGAACACCATGACGAAAGCCAGAGCTCACGGAAATGCCGTTTACCTTTCAACTGCAGTGGTACCTATTTATCTACTTGCACTGGTGTGCTTTCGAACTGCTGGGATGGCAGAAGCTGAGACAAAGCAACAGGAGCTCACCTTGTCATGGGGATTCAAACTGCCGATGTTCTGATTGGCAAGCCCAAGAGGTTCAGTGGTTTAGACCACTGTTTTTAACTTAGAGCAAGAACACCTCTCAAATATATTTGACCTAGCAATAAAGTATTAACCACATACCGGTAAGTTTTAGAAAGTTAGTAAGTTTGAATAAGTTAGTAAGTTTGAGTAAGTTAGTAAGTTTGAGTAAGTTAGTAAGTTTGCGTAAGTTAGGTAACTTTGCGTAAGTTAGTAACTTTGCGTAAGTTAGTATGTTTGAGTAAGTTAGTAAGTTTGCGTAAGTTAGTAAGTTTGCGTAAGTTAGTATGTTTGCGTAAGTTAGTAAGTTTGCGTAAGTTAAAACTTTGAGTTGATTCTAAAAAAAACACACATGGGTTTTAGAGGAGGAAAACCAGAAAAAATATTTTTTTTCTTGTTTCCTCCTCTAAAAACAAGGGGCGCCCTATGGACCGGAGCGTCCTATGGAGCGAAAAAGACAATAAGTTTTAGAAACTTAGTAAGTTTGTGAAACTTAGTAAGTTTGAGTAAGTTAGTAAGTTTGAGTAAGTTTGTAACTTTGCGTAAGTTAGTAAGTTTGAGTCAGTTAGTAACTTTGCGTAAGTTAGTAAGTTTGAGTAAGTTAGTAAGTTTGAGTAAGTTAGTAACTGCGTAAGTTAGTAACTTTGCGTAAGTTAGTAAGTTTGTGTAAGTTAGTAAGTTTGCATAAGTTAGTATGTTTGCGTAAGTTAGTAACTTTGCGTAAGATAGTAAGTTTGCGTAAGTTTGTAAGTTTGCGTAAGTTAGTAAATATTTTTTTTCTTCTTTCCTCCTCTAAAAGCAAGGGGCGCCCTCTGGACCGCAGCAGCGAAAAATACACTATGCAGCGAAAAATACAGTAAGTTTTAGAAAGTTAGTAAGTTTGTGTAAGTTAGTAAGTTTGAGTAAGTTAGTAAGTTTGAGTAAGCTTGTAACTTTGCGTAAGTTAGTAAGTTTGAGTAAGTTAGTAAGTTTGCGTAAGTTAGTAAGTTTGAGTAAGTTAGTAAGTTTGAGTAAGTTAGTAAGTTTGCGTAAGTTAGTATGTTTGCGTAAGTTAGTAAGTTTGCGTAAGTTAGTATGTTTGCGTAAGTTAGTATGTAAGTTGCGTAAGTTAGTAAGTTTGCGTAAGTTAGTATGTTTGCGTAAGTTAGTAAGTTTGAGTAAGTTAGTAACTGCGTAAGTTAGTAAGTTTGAGTAAGTTTGCGTAAGTTAGTAAGTTTGCGTAAGTTAGTAAGTTTGCGTAAGTTAGTATGTTTGCGTAAGTTAGTAAGTTTGCGTAAGTTAGTATGTTTGCGTAAGTTAGTAAGTTTGCGTAAGTTAGTATGTTTGCGTAAGTTAGTAAGTTTGCGTAAGTTAGTATGTTTGCGTAAGTTAGTAAGTTTGCGTAAGTTAGTAAGTTTGCGTAAGTTAGTAAGTTTGCGTAAGTTAGTATGTTTGCGTAAGTTAGTAAGTTTGAGTAAGTTAGTAAGTTTGCGTAAGTTAGTAAGTTTGCGTAAGTTAGTATGTTTGCGTAAGTTAGTAAGTTTGCGTAAGTTAGTATGTTTGCGTAAGTTAGTAAGTTTGCGTAAGTTAGCAACTTTGCGTAAGTTAGTATGCATACTGGTTTGTACTGGTTTGTACTGGTGCATACTGGTTTGTACTGGTTCGCTTTCCTCTTGCTTCCTATTACTTGCTGGTGCGTACTGGTTTGTACTGGTGCTTACTGGTCTGTACTGGTTTGTACTGGTGCTTACTGGTTTGAAGCAATGCTTTTCCCCCTTTGCAAAAGCTGCACAAATCTGAACTGATCCTCAAAAAAGCAGGGCTTTTCCCTTTGCAAAAAAAGCTGTAAAACTTTGAGCTGATTCTCAAAAAAACCATGGGTTTTAGAGGAGGAAAACCAGAAATTTTTTTTTTCTTGTTTCCTCCTCTAAAAACGAGGTGCGCCCTATGGTCCGGAGCGTCCTATGGAGCGAAAAATATGGTAAGTTTTAGAAAGTAAGTTAGTAAGTTAGTAAGTTTGAGTAAGTTTTTGCGTAAGTTAGTAAGTTTGAGTAAGTTAGTAAGTTTGAGTAAGTTAGTAAGTTAAGTTAGTAAGTTTGCGTAAGTTAGTAAGTTTGTGTAAGTTAGTAAGTTTGCATAAGTTAGTATGTTTGCGTAAGTTAGTAACTTTGCGTAAGATAGTAAGTTTGCGTAAGTTAGTAAATATTTTTTTTTCTTGTTTCCTCCTCTAAAAACAAGGGGCGCCCTATGGACCGCAGCAGCGAAAAATACACTATGCAGCGAAAAATACAGTAAGTTTTAGAAAGTTAGTAAGTTTGTGTAAGTTAGTAAGTTTGAGTAAGTTAGTAAGTTTGAGTAAGCTAGTAACTTTGCGTAAGTTAGTAAGTTTGAGTAAGTTAGTAAGTTTGAGTAAGTTAGTAAGTTTGCGTAAGTTAGTATGTTTGCGTAAGTTAGTAAGTTTGCGTAAGTTAGTAAGTTTGCGTAAGTTAGTAGTTAGTAAGTTTGCGTAAGTTAGTATGTTTGCGTAAGTTTGTAAGTAGTAGTAAGTTGTAAGTAGTAAGTTTGAGTAAGTTAGTAAGTTTGCGTAAGTTAGTAAGTTTGCGTAAGTTAGTAAGTTTGCGTAAGTTAGTAAGTTTGCGTAAGTTAGTATGTTTGCGTAAGTTAGTAAGTTTGCGTAAGTTAGTATGTTTGCGTAAGTTAGTAAGTTTGCGTAAGTTAGTATGTTTGCGTAAGTTAGTAAGTTTGCGTAAGTTAGTAACTTTGCGTAAGTTAGTAACTTTGCGTAAGTTAGTATGTAAGTTAGTAAGTTAGTAAGTGTTTGCGTAAGTTAGTAAGTTTGCGTTAGTATGTTTGCGTAAGTTAAGTTTGCGTGTATGTTTGCGTTAGTAAGTTTGCGTAAGTTAGTTTGCGTAAGTTAGTAAAGGTTTGTACTGGTTTGTACTGGTGCATACTGGTTTGTACTGGTGCTTACTGGTACTGGTTTGTACTGGTGCTTACTGGTTTGTACTGGTTCCTTTCTTTGCTTCCTATTACTTGCTGGTGCGTACTGGTTTGTACTGGTGCTTACTGGTCTGTACTGCTTTGTACTGGTGCTTACTGGTTTGAGGCAATGCTTTTCCCCCTTTGCAAAAGCTGCACAAATCTGAACTGATCTTCAAAAAAGCAGGGCTTTTCCCTTTGCAAAAAAAGCTGTAAAACTTTGAGTTGATTCTAAAAAACACACATGGGTTTTAGAGGAGGATAACCAGAATTTTTTTTCTTGTTTCCTCCTCTAAAAACGGGTGCGCCCTATGGTCCGGAGCGTCCTATGGAAAAAATACGGTAAGTTTTAGAAAGTTAGTAAGTTTGAGTAAGTTAGTAACTTTGCGTAAGTTAGTAACTGTGTTAGTAACGTAAGTTAGTAACGTTGTGTAAGTTAGTAAGTTTACGTACGTTAGTAAGTGTGAGTAAGTTAGTATGTTTGCGTAAGTTAGTAAGTTTGCGTAAGTTAGTAACTTTGCGTAAGTTAAGTTCGTAAGTTAGTAAGTTTGCGTAAGTTAGTAAGTTTGCGTAAGTTAGTAAGTTTGCGTAAGTTAGTAGTTAGTAAGCTTACTGGTTTGTACTGGTTCGCTTTCCTCTTGCTTCCTATTACTTGCTGGTGCGTACTGGTTTGTACTGGTGCTTACTGGTCTGTACTGCTTTGTACTGGTGCTTACTGGTTTGTAGGCAATGCTTTTCCCCCTTTGCAAAAGCTGCACAAATCTGAACTGATCCTCAAAAAAGCAGGGCTTTTCCCTTTGCAAAAAAAGCTGCAAAACTTTGAGCTGATTCTAAAAAAACACATGGGTTTTAGAGGAGGAAAACCAGAAAAATATTTTTTTTCTTGTTTCCTCCTCTAAAAACGAGGTGCGCCCTATGGTCCGGAGCGTCCTATGGAGCGAAAAATATGGTAAGTTTTACAAAGTTAGTAACTTTGCGTAAGTTAGTAACTTTGCGTAAATTAGTAAGTTTACGTACGTTAGTAAGTTTGAGTAAGTTTGAGTAAGTTTGAATAAATGTTAGTAAGTTTGAGTAAGTGTTAGTAAGTTTGAGTAAGTTTGAGTAAGTTTGAATAAATGTTAGTAAGTTTGAGTAAGTGTTAGTAAGTTTGAGTAAGTTAGTAAGTTTGAGTAAGTTAGTAAGTTTGTGTAAGTTTGCGTAAGTTAGTAAGTTTTCGTAAGTTAGTAAGCTTACTGGTTTGTACTGGTTTGCTTTCCTCTTGCTTCCTATTACCTGCTGGTGCTTACTGGTCTGTACTGGTTTGTACTGGTGCTTACTGGTTTGTAAGCAATGCTTTTCCCCCTTTGCAAAAGCTGCACAAATCTGAACTGATCCTCAAAAAGCAGGGCTTTTCCCTTTGCAAAAAAAGCTGCAAAACTTTGAGCTGATTCTCAAAAAAACCCATGGGTTTTAGAGGAGGAAAACCAGAAAAATATTTTTTCCTTGTTTCCTCCTCTAAAAACGAGGTGCGCCCTATGGTCCGGAGCGTCCTATGGAGCGAAAAATACGGTATTTTCCCTTTAATAATGCAGTAATCCCTCAAGTCACCGGATGGAGAACTGAATAAACACGTAAAGAGAGAGAGACTTCTATAATCTCTGCCTGGCACTCAGAGCAAACACATTTGTAGGAATCAAGTGAGAAAGCACAGCCCTGCCGTATATTGAAAGTGCAAATCAAATAGAATTTCGCCTGATGTTTCTTTGCATTTACTTTTGAATAAACTGGTGTAATCAATGCTGCTATCTCCGTAGTAGATACATTAGAAGCCGAATTAAAATTAGGATCAGAACATTTTTTTAAAAAAAGATCTTGTTGAAAAATAAACTTCAGTACTGTACCTCTGGGCAAGAAACAAACTGAGTTAATTTTGTGGATTTTCATACTACATTTTTATTAGGTATTCATAAAAGAGAGCAAGTTTCAACATAACCCTTTTATCAGGCAATATGTTTACCATATGCCAGCAAGTTTGGAAAACTCAGCAGTGGCGAGAGGATTGCAGAAGATAAATCTACATCCCAATCCCAAAGAAGGGCAGTGCCGAAGAATGCTCCAACTACCGCACAATTGCACTCATTTCACACGCTAGCAAGGTTATGCTTAAAATTCTACAAGGCAGGCTTAAGCAGTATGTGGACCGAGAACTCCCAGAAGTGCAAGCTGGATTTCGAAGGGGCAGAGGAACCAGAGACCAAATTGCAAACATGCGCTGGATTATGGAGAAAGCTAGAGAGTTCCAGAAAAACATCTACTTCTGCTTCATTGACTACGCAAAAGCATTTGACTGTGTCGACCACAGCAAACTATGGCAAGTTCTTAAAGAAATGGGAGTGCCTGATCACCTCATCCGTCTCCTGAGAAATCTCTATGTGGGACAAGAAGCTACAGTTAGAACTGGATATGGAATAACTGATTGGTTCAAAATTGGGAAAGGAGTACGACAAGGCTGTATATTGTCTCCCTGCTTATTTAACTTATATGCAGAATTCATCATGCGAAAGGCTGGACTGGATGAATCCCAAACCGGAATTAAGATTGCCGGAAAAAATATCAACAACCTCAGATATGCTGATGATACAACCTTGATGGCAGAAAGTGAGGAGGAATTAAAGAACCTTTTAATGAGGGTGAAAGAGGAGAGCGCAAAATATGGTCTGAAGCTCAACATCAAAAAAACTAAGATCATGGCCACTGGTCCCATCACCTCCTGGCAAATAGAAGGGGAAGAAATGGAGGCAGTGAGAGATTTCACTTTCTTGGGTTCCATGATCACTGCAGATGGTGACAGCAGTCACAAAATTAGAAGACGCCTGCTTCTTGGGAGAAAAGCAATGACAAACCTAGACAGCATCTTAAAAAGCAAAGACATCACCTTGCCGACAAAGGTCCGTATAGTTAAAGCTATGGTTTTCCCAGTAGTAATGTACGGAAGTGAGAGCTGGACCATAAAGAAGGCTGATCGCCGAAGAATTGATGCTTTTGAATTATGGTGCTGGAGGAGACTCTTGAGAGTCCCATGGACTGCAAGAAGATCAAACCTATCCATTCTAAGGAAATCCCCTGAGTGCTCACTGGAAGGACAGATCCTGAAGTTGAGGCTCCAGTACTTTGGCCACCTCATGAGAAGAGAAGACTCCCTGGAAAAGACCCTGATGTTGGGAAGATGGAGGGCACAAGGAGAAGGGGACGACAGAGATGGTTGGACAGTGTTCTCGAAGCGACTGGCATGAGTTTGGCCAAACTGCGAGGCAGTGAAGGATAGGCGTGCCTGGCGTGCTCTGGTCCATGGGGTCACGAGGGGTCGGACTGGACAACAACATGTTTACCATTTATAACATATCAAAGAAAATTCCGGTGTTTGAGTCCTTTATTAAACATTGCAATTGAATAATTTGCAATATTAATTGTGCTCACAGTAGACCTCTTGAAATCAATGCATTTATGTCCATTGATTTAATGTATGGCTAATGTTAGAGATCACCCAAAATTTGTTTTGCAACCGCTGCTGACATTTTATTTTATCATTAGTTTCCTTTTTCCTAAAACAAGTAATCTCTGCACATACTCGTTATAGCGGAAGAAATTTTGTATCACCTCAATCACAAAATGCTAATTCATTTGTGTCTGTTTATTTTTTGGTAGCCTGTATTTGGACCATGTCTTGGTTACAAATATCTCTATTCAGATTCAATAAGTTTTTTAATGGCATTTCCTAATTTAAAACACTCTAATGTTAAATTTTGGACATGAACCTCCTTTACAATAGATTGCATTAACTTTAGAGTGTGCAGAAGAAAAAATAGTAAGTTGAGATAGCTAAGCAAAGACTACAGTAAAAAAAACCTTTCCATTTGGTAAGCAGGTTGTCTACACTGGGCCGTTACCCATTTACCAAGAGCTAAGTGTCAAGAAACCTGAATACTCCATATAGCTTGCAACCTTTTCCACACATTAGAATGAGTGTCATAAAATGTTAACACGTTTTAGTTAACTTTGGCAACTCAGCCAAAATTTTCCATTTGCCTGTACTGGGTCACAATCATGTCAACAATGCATTGTGGAAATCTAGTTTTGCAGGAAAGAAAATCACTGCATTGCCACTTATTTGAATATGTTGATTGACATTACCATCCATGGGATGGAACATGGATATGATACTGCTGTGGGTAAAAGGTAAAGGTAAAGGACCCCTGGACAGTTAGGCTCAGTCAAAGGCGACTATGGGGTTGCGGCGCTCATCTCGCTTTCAGGCCGAGGGAGCTGGCGTTTGTCCACAGACAGCTTTTGGGTCATGTGGCCAGCATGACTAAACCACTTCTGGTGCAACTGAACACCATGATGGAAACCAGAGCTCATGGAAATGCCGTTTAACTTCCCACCACAGCGGTACCTATTTATCTACTTGCACTAGCATGCTTTCAAACTGCTAGGTGGGCAGGAGCTGGGACAGAGTAACGGGAGCTCACCCTGCCCCCACATCCTGAATAAACAAGCACACAATCACTGAGAGGTGCACCCGCCATTGTGAGGCTCAAAGCAATGAAGATGATGCCTCCCCAGCTGTTGCCATTGGCTGTGGGTTTCTTGTGATGTCACAAAAGCACTTGGCAACTGAGTGGATATAAAGGCAGGCCAAGGGGAAAGCCCTTTTCTTTTCAACAGGACACACCTGGCAATGGATGTGACATTCAGCACTGCCCAGGTTTCTTCCACTTGGAGGAGGCAAAGTGGTGAATGGAAGGAGGCAATCCTCTGGCAGTGGGATGCTAGGGAGCGATAATAAGGCAAGTTTGCTTGCTTGAAGGCTGCTGGTATCCATGGTTGGAAGCTGGTGGACGTCTCATGGTGGACCTAAGAGAAGCTGGCAGATGTTGGTGAAAACATTATCTGGAGAGCTTGTCTCAAACTGCAGCAAGCAGATGAAGGGTGAAGGGTAAAGGTAAAGGACCCTGGATGGTTAAGTCCAGTCAAAGGTGACTATGGGGTTGCGGCTCATCTCACTTTCAGGCCAAGGGAGCCGGCGTTTGTCCACAGACAGCTTTTCAGGTCATCTGGCCAGCAGGACTAAACCCCTTCTGGCACAACAGAACACCGTGATGGAAGCCAGAGTGCACAGAAATGCCCTTTACCTTCCCACCACAGAGGTACCTATTTATCTACTTGCACTGGTGTGCTTTTGAACTGCTAGGTTGGCAGGAGCTGGGACAGAGCAACAGGAGCTCATCCCGTAGCATGGATTCGAAGAGGTGCAGTGGTTTAGACCACAGCACCACCTGCGTCCCACCTCTGCTATGGTACAGTACCATGAATAGTCATTGGTAAGTATATAAAGGATCACATTTAACTTGGTTGTATGCATAAGCAGATCTGCATGTGCTGCACCACTATGGAGCCATATTAATTAATATGTGAACTGCTCAGTTTCTCCTTAATCCAGTCTGGACCTTTGCACCAGGAAGCTTGTTCTTACCCATACTAATCACTGCTTGCGTTCAAATAACTCTATTCTATGTGTGTGCATCCCCTATTAAGGAAGCAAACCAGTTACTAGATTGGAGTCAATGAATTAAGTGATTATTCATTATGACTCAGTGAATAGAGAGTTGGACAACTGGGAAATTTGGGTTCAGATTTCTACTCAGCTTTTGGAAAGCTGCATTTATTGTATCATAATTGAAATAAATGGCATAAGGTAACAAGCACGTTGCAAAGACAGAAAAAGTTATTTCGGTATAAAGTGCTGATGAAGTTTATAAGTGTTGTATAGATAGCCTGCGGAATATATTTGATTTTCTAAAAAGCGAAATAGATGGCATTCATTGCAACTCTGGATTCAGGAAGGATGAAGTCTGTCACAGAAATTTGTAAGGATAATAAATGATAGATAATGTTGAGACATGATAAATAAGCTACTTTTTGAGTTAAGAGCTTTTCATCATCTCAGTCCATCAGTGACTAGAAGATGTTACATTTTTGTTTAAAAAGGAAGTGAAAGTCAAGTTGAGAACATAGGAGATGGAGAAAGTTTTCAGGAATGTGACATATGCCACAAGGGGCATACGAGAAATGTTTTAAATAGTACTCAAAAACACACATGACAGCTTAAGTATTTCCAGTAGCACCTTAGAGACCAACTGAGTTTGTTCTTGGTATGAGCTTTCGTGTGCATGCACACTTCTTCAGATCTCTAAGGTGCTACTGGAAAGAATTTTCTATTTTGTTTCGACTACGGCAGACCAGCACGGCTACCCACCTGTAGCTTAAGTATTATCCTCTGAGCTGAGGCTGTAGAATGCTAGAACACTAGGGGAGGTGAAGTGTTCTCAAGGGGGGATGTGTGTAGGTCAACGAAGTCGGATGGATGCATAAGAAACTACGGAAATGGGGTAGAGGGGGAGTCACCCCATAGTCGCCTTTGACTGGACTTAACCGTCCAGGGGTCCTTTACCTTTTTTAACACACACAACTGCACAGTGGAGACACCACTGAAAAGGCCCTCTCACTCACAGCTATCCAACACTTGGTGAGGGCATTCTAAGAAGGGCCTGAAATGAAGATGTCTTTGTGGATCCTTGTCAAAGAGGGATTCATTCAAGTCCTGAGGTCCCAAGCCACAAAGAGCCTTAAAGGCCAAACCCAACACTTTGAATTGAAACAGAGGCCAATGAAAGATGGAAGAGTACTGGCATAACTTTTTCATAATGTACAGTCCATTGACAATCTTACTGCCATATTCTGTGCCAGCTGCTGCTTCGGGGACACATTCAAAGGCAGCCCCACATCCAATGCATTGCAATAATTCAAGTGGGAGGTCGTTAGGCCACAGATGGTTGAAGCAATGCTATTGCTCTCACGATAGGGTCATAGATGTTAAGTTGGACAAAATTAGTAAAAGGCGCCCTGAGCTCTAGGAGCAGCTTGGTGAGGGTTCACTTTTCTCATCAGAATTATAACATTTGTGAGGTTTTCTAAATGGGTGTTGGACCCCACTTTGCATGAATTTCTTTATTAAAAAGGGATACTTTTAGCTTCGGGGGCTTCCCTTCATTTTCTAGCAGCTAATTTCTCGTTTCACATTACAAACCAATTTGCATCATAGTGCATCTAAATAATGTAAACACCTCGTTAATTCTAATTGCTAAAATTGCAAGACGAATGCAAGCAAGATATGATAACTGATTGTGATACGTTTGGAAAAGTCATGTTTGGGTTTTTCAGATGGAAGGCTACAAAAAAATTTTCTCTAGCCACTCGGATGCCTTTATCAGTGTTGTTAAAACCCTTTTCAAAGTCACTGATGCTTGTCTCTGAAGGCTCATTGCACAATATGACTTGAGTGTATTCTATGATTTGGCATTCTATAGACCACAAAATTTCCCTTATAATATGCCTGCACGATTACAGCTCTCAGATTGGTGCTATGGCATATGTCCAAAAGGGTGACAAGAATGGAGAAATCCTTTCTTTTAGGTTAATCTCCTTCTGAAAGCAGGAAGCCAACGACAGGCAGCAGCCATTTCATGTGGGGGTTCCACCCCCCACCCCCCATATTTCATAGAATCATAGAATCATAGAGTTGGAAGAGACCACAAGGGCCATCCAGTCCAACCCCCTGCCAAGCAGGAAACACCATCAAAGCATTCCTGACAGATGGCTGTCAAGCCTCTGCTTAAAGACCTCCAAAGAAGGAGACTCCACCACACTCCTTGGTAGCAAATTCCACTGCCGAACAGCTCTCACTGTCAGGAAGTTCTTCCTAATGTTTAGGTGGAATCTTCTTTCTTGTAGTTTGAATCCATTGCCCCGTGTCCGCTTCTCTGGAGCAGCAGAAAACAACCTTTCACCCTCCTCTATATGACATCCTTTTATATATTTGAACATGGCTATCATATCACCCCTTAACCTTCTCTTCTCCAGGCTAAACATACCCAGCTCCCTAAGCCGTTCCTCATAAGGCATTGTTTCCAGGCCTTTGACCATTTTGGTTGCCCTCCTTCTGGACACGTTCCAGCTTGTCAGTATCCTTCTTGAACTGTGGTGCCCAGAACTGGACACAGTATTCCAGGTGAGGTCTGACCAGAGCAGAATATAGTGGTACTATTACTCCCTTGATCTAGACGCTATACTCCTATTGATGCAGCCCCGAATTGCATTGGCTTTTTTTCAGTGGTGTGTGCATAAGTGCCCCACCCTGTTATGTCCCAGTTCTGCCCTCTTCCGGGTCCAAAAGGACATGCACGTCACCAATTGCATGTCAATTGGACGTGCCTAAAATTCAGATTGCATAGCCCAGCTTTGTGAATGTATCTCTTTTCTCTATGTATTGTGTTGAGGTGAGGCTATTCCACCAGGATCCCATGAGCTACTTTCGGCATGTCTGAAATGTAGGGATGAAGAGAAATTTGATTCCGTTTGCTTTTAAGGTGAAGTGACCTAATTCTCACTATCCAAAACAATATGTGAACAGAAACACAGTCACCCTTTGAAATTCACTCCTATGAATTTTGCAATGGCACATAGTCTGTACAAAAATGCACATACCAGAGGTTTTCAACCTTTTTGGGTCCACGGCTCCCTTGACCAACTACATTCTTTCTGTGGCACCCCTGTGGGGCTCAGAAGTCCAGTTATTTCACCCCTTGCCTGTAGAGCTGGCAGCCATTCACCTCTTTTGAAATGGGTGATGGGGCCTCCTTTCTTCTCCCCTCTCCTTGGGAGTGCTCTGGGCAGCCACGCCTAGTCTCTGAGCTGCTCCCCCTTCCCCAAAGAGAGGTGCCTCCTTACACCACCCCCTAGGGGCCTGGAAAGCACCTCCTGGCCAGCCCCAGAGGCACCATTCATATGTGGAGCTTATAGCCAGGGCTGCTGCAACAAATAGATGTGCAAGCCTTTGGGAGGCAGTGACAGAAGAGAGGGCATCCGAGGAGGGAGAGAAAGAAAGAGGGACAGAGGCCAGTGTAAACATGTGGAGAACTGAATTTAAGATTGGAAAAATGAGAGACCAAGAGAAACCAAACTTGACAGATTTGCCCCTCTGAATGTCCAGGTCTCTTGGGTAAGGTAAAGGGACCCCTGACTGTTAGGTCCAGGCACGGACGACTCTGGGGTTGTGGTGCTCTTTCGCTTTACGGGCCAAGGGAGCCGGCGTACAGCTTCTGGGTCATGTGGCCAGCATGACTAAGCTGCTTTCTGGCGAACCAGAGCAGCGCACGGAAATCGCCGTTTACCTTCCCGCCAGAGTGGTACCTATTTATCTACTTGCACTTTGACGTGCTTTCGAACTGCTAGGTTGGCAGGAGCTGGGACTGAGCAACGGGAGCTCACCCCGTCGCAGGGATTCGAACCCCCGACGTTACGATTGGCAAGCCCTAGGCTCAGTGGTTTAGACCACAGCGCCACCCACATCCCTGCAATGTGGGAGGGGGCAAAATGGTGGGGTCAAGGATGATCCTTTGGGAGGAGTGAACAATGTCCCTATCTTCATCTGAGGAATATTGGAGGGTCTGCTACTTCTGAGCTATGTGACCCATCTAGTCTGTTGCATGCTATAATCCAGGCCTGAGATGTGGTGGTAGCAGCGGCAGGGATATCCAACCTCCTTCTCCTCTTCCTAAGCATACAATTTTTTTTTTTTTAATGGACAATGCTTGCAGGCCTGGCTACTTGAAAGCAAGCAACAACCCATTTGCACACGGGGTTCCTTCTCAACCCAGGGATATACAAGCAGAGGGATCTCACCCCATTGCAGGGATTCGAACCGCCGACCTTCTGATCGGCAAACCCTGGGCTCTGTGGTTTAACCCACAGCACCACCCGCATCCTTTGGGTATGTAGACCCTTTTCTTTTTGGACAGCAGACATAACGTGCCCTCTCACAAACTGCTTCCAGAAGAGATTTGCAATGTGGTGTACATGTCTGTTTCTGGATATGTGGGTGTTCCTTGACAAATACAAGCCCAAACCTCTCTTGGCTGCATGTGCAACATATGCTTGCTTAAATCCAGTCCTTGGTATGTCACAACCCACACCGTTAATTCGGGCACCAGCTGCCCACGTATTTAAACGATGCACTTTTCCCTGCTGAATTCTGAGGATGCCTATCCCATGTGTCGGACAAGATACTGAAGTCTAGGTGCAGTTGCATGGCACAAAATAATGACCACCAGAAATGGAAGTAATTGGTCCCTTTGCTTGACCATCTCTACAGGCAGCTCATAGATTTCCAGCAGACAGAAACTCGATTGTACTCTGAATCCTAGGGAAGGTGGTTCAAAACCAAACTACAGTGGGGTTACTGATGTCTGAATCTTCCTCAAAGTGCCATAGAAGTTCTGCAGATAGATTAACATTGTATATTCCAGGGCAGCCAACCTTACATTTTCCATTAGCTCTACCTTCCCTTTAAAACTGAACTAAAATGTCAGAGATACAAGAAGGGGGCATCTCATCTATCCTCCTGCAGCCCAAGGGAAATAGGCAGGGCAAATCCAACCTATTCAGTTTCTTTCCTTTTTGGCTTTTGAATTGCAGGAAGAAGTCTGAGCAGTTGGCATTTTGAAAGGGAAGAGGATAACTTGCTCAGTACTGCATGATGAGGAGCCACTGCGATGGCAGACAGCAGGCAGTGCAAAAAAGAGGAGAGGTGGCTGGAGTGATAGAAATCACAGGAGGGTTGGAGGTAACCTGCAAAGCAGGTTCTCCTTCATGGAGAGCATGTGTTGCGGTGGGGGCCAACAGGTCACCCCTCTGTTGCTGGGCGGGTTAGTATGGATGGCCACTACTGTGATTGGGCTCTGGGTGTCATTGGGGAGATTCATATGTTGCAATGTGTTGATGGACAGCCCAGAGCCTATAAATTACCTTGCCCACAGCGTGGGAGCTCTCCTGGCTTCGTGGATCGGATCACCTCCCTCCCTCCCTCCCTGTTATTTAGGCCTCTGCGTATGACCTTGCTATGCCTGTCACGGGGTCGTCTGCTTTTGGGGCAGGGGCCTGGTAGGAATTTTTCCATTTGGCTGATTGGCTGGTGCCATCTGGTTTTCGCCTACTGCGTAGCAATTAGTCACAACTTGTAAGGTTGGCGGTTAGGCATTGGTTATTAATTGGTTGGTGGAGGGGCAGGGTTGGCTGTGGCTGGCCCTCCAATGCTGCGAAGGGGCAGATTGGCTGTGGCTGCCCCTCCAATGCTGCAAAGGGGCAGGTTGGCTGTGGCTGCCCCTCCAATGCTGCAAAGGGGCAGGTTGGCAGTGGCTGCCCCTCCAATGCTGCTGCTACATGGGGAATTCCGTTAAAGGAATCCAGGGGCTCGCCATGCTTGTCAGGGGACAGGGCCCATGCAAGAGCCCCTGGGAGCATTTGGGGAGAACGTGCGCACATTCTCTCCCCAAAGTGTTTTCCCCTTTACTGACTCCACAGGCGGGTGGATGTCAGTTCTGTCCCCAGTGGGACAGATAGTCTTAACCAATGCCTAAGCAACCACTCACATATTTTGTATTTTAATAAAGTTGTGGCCAAAATAATGCCAAAAACCTTAAACTTACATTCTTGTGTGAAGTGTGTTTCATTTGAGGGGTGGATTGGGGACCTCGACACACAAAGGCTAGGATTCAACACAGCCATTTTTGTTTGAATTCAGCATCAAGTCAGATGTCTGCTGAGAATTAAGAAGAGAGGGGAAATCCATTGTGGTCAAACAAAGACAATTGGTTTTCCTTAAAGGAGAGACTGAAACAAAACAGCTGTAGGCAAGAAAGAATGGGAGCATGGAAGGGGGCTCCTGTGGAGCTTGTTCCTTTAATTTTCACATATGAGGATCAAATGAAGCCATGAGTTGACAGAACCGATCCTGGCAAATGTCGATTCTCAGAGTGAAACGTGTTGCTTTGTTTTCCACGAGGAGAGAAACGTCAGATTTCTAATTTGACAGAGAAACAAAAATGAGAGAAGGGATACAGGAAAAGCCTGAGATCTGGCAGGGTTCCATCTCATTCTCCTGTTGCCGCGCGTTAGGTATACACTGTCAGGGTATGTTATGGCATGTCATATTACGCTTGATATGATGTGACAGGACAGTAAAATGGAATGCAAAGAATATTAAAATAACATTGCGGCAAAAGCAATCTCTAGCCAGAGCTCTTTCTGATTGTTTCAAGAAGTATATAGCTCCCATTCTGGTAGATAAGATGCTTTGATAATCTAAACTGAAATAGCTTCCCTGTGGTATCTGTCAAGACCAGAAACCATCACAGAAATTCACAATGACATGATGTTTTTCTCTGAGAAATTGGGGCTTTCTGTGTACTTTTGTTTGTCCCACTCAGTCCAGAGAATTTCTTCTCGCTCTCTCAGTGTAATAAAACCCAAGGAAGGTGAAGGCTATCAGCTTTGGGCACACAAAAGGAAGTTTACTTCATGCATTGCTATGGGATTCACTTCCACAAGCCGTAATGATGAAAGGCTGAAAAGCGGGATTGGACAAATCCATAGGGCAGGGCTTCCCAAACCTGGCTCTTAAGCTCCTTTTGGACTACATCTCCCATCATCCCTAGCTAGCACGAGCTCTGGTCAGGGATGCTGAGACTTGTAGAACAAAAACAACTGGAGACCCAGGTTTGGGAACCCCTGCTATAGTGAATAAGGCTTTCAGATGGCTACCAACAGGCCCATGTAGCCAGAGGGGGCATGTAGGTACAGTTGCCCCAGGCCTCTGAGGGCTAAGGTAGCTGGGGGATAGGGTCTTTCAGGGTCCTTACGGTACACTGTCATGCCAAGAACGCCCTGTGTCTCCCAGCTTCCCTGGGCCTCAGGAAGCTATGTGCAGGCCTGTCTACTAGTGATAATAGCTATTATAATACCTGCAGCACCTGAGGTAATAATAATAATAGTTATATACTTGCCCTGTGGCAGAGGATTGCGGCTCCCTCAACATGGGGGAAGGAGGAGGTGTCTCAGCCCCCTGCCCACAAATACTGAGGGGGCTGAAGCCCCTTCCTTCCCTGTAGTTGGCTCCCCTGGTGCCACCCCCTGGCCAGATGCAAGTAAAAAGTCCAGCAGATAGGGGTCTCATTTGCCCCAAGAGCAGAGCCATAGCCAGGAGATCTTGCGCCCCTAGCAGAACCATCCAGATTGTGCCCCCTACCCATGGACAAATTAGCTCTTCTTTCCACCTCTCCTCCAACACCCCCCCCATTCAATTCACCGTCTATTTCAGGCATAGGCAAACTTGGCCCTCCAGATGTTTTGGGACTACAACTCCCATCATCCCTAGCTAACAGGACCAGTGGTCAGGGATGATGGGAATTGTAGTTCCAAAACATCTGGAGGGCCGAGTTTGCCTATGCCTGCTCTATTTAAAACCGTTTCTTATGAGGCAATAATCAATATTTATATTTATGGACATATTTTTAGCCATTTTTGTGCCCCCCCCATTGCCTGTGCCCCTGGCGGGGGCCCACTTCACCACCTCCCAGCTACGGCCCTGCCCAACAGGGAAGCTTCCACTATCTGCAGACAATGTCATTTTTGAAAGCTCATCAAAATGTGGCTCAGCAAAGAAAGGCTTTCTTTCCCGATGCACTAATTCTCTACATGCAGAGAAGTTTCAAATGACAGAAGGGAGAGGGATCCACTCCCCACCTATTTCAGGTAGTAGAACGCCCCCAGAATAACTCTCATATGATGTTATGGAGATGTAGCTCAGCTTTCTGACAACTTGCCTCGAGAGGAAGTGAAACGAATCTGTCTTGGTGTAAGGAAAGGTATCCACAAAACAGGGCACACCTACATAAACTTTTGCCACCACTGTGATTGATATGCATATTATTTTCTTATGAAAGAGAGGTCTGGCATATGCCTTTGGCATAACACTTTTCAAAAAAATAGCTCAGGAACCTGTTCACAACGAGCAAATCATCTACAGAAATGGGACAAAATGTAAAAGCAACTCAGTTTCCCCCCTTCTAATTAAGTTTGCCATTTACCCCCCCTTTTTAATAGTGAAATACAAATGCACGCCAGAGAACTTTTCAAAATCCAATTCTCCTCGCTAATGATTGTACTGTCAAGATACTCACACCTGTTTGCTGCTCACAAAAGAATGCTTTTATGTTTTGCTTGGAGTCTGGGCTGAATAACTAAAAGCATTGTGCATAAGGGTTGTATAATTACACTAATCACCTGTTTTGATCAAAGAGCCAGGTGAGAGTTTGCTGTTTAGTATACTGTAGCTCTAACTGTGTGAAGTGAAAAGACTGTTTTTAAATGGGACGCGGGTGGCGCTGTGGTCTAAACCAACTGAGCCTCTTGGGGTTGCCAATCAGAAGGTTGGCGGTTGGAATCCCTGCGACAGGGTGAGCTCCCATTGCTCTGCCCCAGCTCCTGCCAACCCAGCAGTTCAAAAGCACACCAGTGCAAGTAGATAAATAGGTACCTCTGCAGCAGGAAGATAAACGATGTTTCCGTGTGCTCTGGTTTCTGTCACGGTGTCCTGTTGTGCCAGAAGCTACTGTTAGGTCCATCACGAGATGTCCACCAGCTTCCAATCACAGATACCAGCAACCTTCAACAACAAACTTCAAACAAGCAAACTGCCAGAGGATTGCCTCCTTCCATTCACCAGTTTGCCTCCTTCAAGTTGAAGAAAATGGACATCCATTGCCAGGCAGTGCTGAATGTCACATCCATTGCCGGGTGTGTCCTGCTGGAAATAGAAAAGGGCTTTCCCCTTGGCCTGCCTGTATATCTACTCAGCTGCCATAGGCTTTTGTGACATCACAAGAAAACCACAGCCAATGGCAACAGCTGGGGAGGCATCATCTTCATTGCTTTGCGCCTCACAATGGTGGGTGCACCTCTCAGTGATTGTGTGCTTGTTTATTCAGGAATGTGGGTGGCACTGTGGTCTAAACCACTGAGCCTCTTGGACTTGTCGATCAGAAGGTCAGCAGTTTGAATCTCCATGATGGGATGAGCTCCTGCTGCTCTGTCCCAGATCCTGCCCACCTAGCAGTTCGAAAGCATGCCAGTGTAAGTAGATAAATAGGTACCACTGTGGTGGGAAGGTGGGAAGGACGGAGTTTCCATGCACTCTGGATTCCATCACGGTTCCATCACGGTGTCCCGTTGTGCCAGAAGTGGTTTAGTCATGCTGGCCCCATGACCCAGAAAGCTGTCTGTGGACAAACGCCGGCTCCCTCAGTCCACATCCCAGAGTCGCCTTTGCCTGGACTTAACCATCCAGGGGTCCTTTACTTACTGATCCATTGTCATGGGGCCCCTAAAGGGCACGGGACCCATAGGCTGGTGCCTGCTCTGCCTATTTGGCAATCCAGCACTGCACCCCAGGTGTCAGGAACTTGCAGGATACTGTCTTAGGTAATTAGCAAGCAGCAGTTGTATTTACAAGATTTATTATACACAGTGATTAACCTCAGAGCCGCTCACACTAGCGACTGTTTTTCAAGATGAAGTTGAGGCATCTGAGCTCAAATTACGTCGCAAAGAGGAAACATGAAAGCACCTCCACCTCTTCTTCTTTGATTGACGCCTTTCTTTAACCTTTGTTCATCTGCGAGCCCTTGGACTTTCTGGGTCATCTCCCACCTCTTCCTCTGACGAAGAAGAGTTCCCCCTCTCCTGTGAGGTGACTAATGGCTGCTCCTCAGAGACTTGGCCTCTGTCCAGCCTGCTCTCACTGTACTGATAAGGTTCATCCTCTCCTCCTTCTGAAAATGTGTGTGTTGGTTTTTTTTAGCCCATTGCCTTCAGCTAGCTGAGAAAAAGGCAAGCCTCTTTCTTCCTCTTCTGACTTCCCACCCCTCACCGCGATCAACTCCTGCCCAGAAACCTATGCCCCCACCGTGGAAGGAAATGTGGATCCAGAACTGACCTCCACAGTCACTTACAGACTCACTGTTAAGTGGACCGTGTACATGGAGAGACACCTCCACAGTCACTTACAGACTCACTGTTAAGACCGTGTACTCGGCAATCTTACTCGGCTACGAGTGATCACCAAAGAAGTACTATACGTACTTATTTTTACTAACCTCAGTGCTTTCTGATCACTACAGATTACTACGCTCTTTACGGAGTCATAAGAACGACCCTCTGAAAAATTCATAAATACCGCAAAGTAGTATCATTACTTTGGTTTGTCTTACATCATTACTTTGGTTTTCATCCTTTGTGAGCTGAATTTAAAGTTAAATTACGTGTTTGGGCATGTTATTCATTGAAGCATTTCTAAATGCCTGTGGCACAGTGCTCCTTAAGATGGAAACATTTGCATTTAAAATTTTCCATTCTGAAAGATGAGCTGTATTACTGTGCAATTTGTATGAATGGTTGTGTAAATATATGGCTACTATTGGTTTATGATATATTTCAAACCTGAATCTCAATCTAAACTTATTATGTCAGGCGTGCTGTTTATGACAGATTTGTACATAAATTATTGTGTTATAAATTGTTTTTTGGGGGCAAATATATCAAGAAACAAATACGAGGCATAGCATAATTGTGCAAGCAATTTCTTAGGCACATGGTACAACGCTATGTGTGCCAAGTAGATGGTACACCCTGCTTGTGTGCCAAGTAGATGACTTGTCAAGCATCAACATCAGATTCTTCATTTGCTATGTGGCGGGGAAGAAGTTTTGCACTGTTACTGCTAAAGTCTCTCACAGTCAGCGGAGAACTGAGAGCCCTGTAGACTCGATGTTTAGGATATGTGTAAACAGCCTAATTTAGCTCAGATCAATCCAGAGGTTTCCTGATTCGGCTTAGGGAGTTGAGTTGCAATATTTCAATTTGAGGAGGTAACGGGTGAAGAGACAGCTCCGTGAAGCACATTGACTGTCTCTTGAAACGTGACTTGCCTGGCTGCTCTTAAGGAAAACTTACCATGGAAATTTTGGGACAGGGCTCACGTAACAGAAAACCTTCCTTATAAGGGGAGCAACTTCACCCTTTTCCCCGTACACTTTGCCATGGAGCCTGTTAATTGTTATTTTAACAATGTGATTGGCACTCCTGTCAAGGTTGCAGTTTAAGCTACTGTCCCGGACATGCTAACAATGGTGAGGTTGGGAGACCTGCAGATTGGTGGTGGAAGCATATAGATCAGTGGATCCCATCCTTTTCTTTTGGCCATGCCCCACCTAAGCATCTCTAAAATCCTGATGCCCCTCCCCCCCGTGACATATAATTCTTATTATTCAAAAAGTGAATTCCTATTCAAGTGGTGGCCATTAACTAAAAGACCATTAACTGTGCTCATTCTCAAATTGCCCCCCCTTAAAAATCAAATTGCCCCTCTGTGGGGCGTGGTTGGGAACCACGGATGTAGATGTTAGGAAAATGCCAGGGAATGGCATCTTTCCCTCCGAAGCGCCCCTCGGGATGATTTATCACTCTTCTGTCCCGAGTCGCTACTGCGACATATATCCGGAGATATATGCACACACAAACATAGCAGAGTTCGAAGCAGAAGCTGGACTTGAGGTGTAAAATACCAAGCTAATTTATTATGTACAAGATCAAGTGTTACAGGACAAAGCAATAATGGCTCCTCTCTCCTCCTCGTCCGAGAGAGAACAGAAAAAACAAAAGCATAACGGAACGGAACAGTGTAATTGAACTTCCGTTCTCATGACTCCAACAGTGTGGAAGAAGAAGAAAAGAAGAAGAGTTTGGATCTGATATCCCACTTTATCACTACCCGAAGGAGTCTCAAAGCGGCTAACATTCTCCTTTCCCTTCCTCCCCCACAACAAACACTCTGTGAGGTGAGTGGGGCTGAGAGACTTCAGAGAAGTGTGACTAGCCCAAGGTCACCCAGCAGCTGCATGTGGAGGAGCGGAGACGCAAACCCGGTTCCCCAGATTACGAGTCTACCACTCTTAACCACTACACCACACTGGAATGTCAACACAGACATGTGATGAAAACAACCACACATCAGCAGTGGGAAGGAATGAAACCCCAACAGTAGATGCAAGCACATCTGCTGGGCTACTGCAGCCAAACTCAAGAAGTGTGCATGCACACGAAAGCTCATACCAAGAACAAACTTAGTTGGTCTCCAAGGTGCTACTGGAAAGAATTTTTTAATTTATTTTGCTTTAACTCAAAATTAATCTGTCTTTGATGCTCCAGCCCATCTCAGTGGCAGGCAGTGTCTCCGGGGGGCAAGGAGACCACCACTCCACCAATTTAGTTACCACTGGTGTCGTTTTCTAGAGAGTACACACATTGAGTGGATATTTGATTTGGTTTCACTTTAATCGTACTTTCAAAATACCATGTAGATCTTGCTGCATGTTTTCTCATAATTAACTTTAAAAGCTAAAACAAAAACAAAAACCACCAACCCAAACCTGTGGAGTTCTTACTTTCTTTCTTCATCCCTGAAGTGTTTTAAAGCAGAATGTAAATGCCTGCAAGGTATTTAGTATTCTTAATGTTTCATACAGTATTCAATAGATTTCATGCTATCTCTTCATGCTGGAATCTAACAGCTACAAAGATCTCCAGAGGGACTGCCACTTCTAGACCTCTGATATTATGAACGTT
Source organism: Lacerta viridis (assembly GCA_900245905.1). Classification (NCBI taxonomy): domain Eukaryota; kingdom Metazoa; phylum Chordata; class Lepidosauria; order Squamata; family Lacertidae; genus Lacerta; species Lacerta viridis. Next base: position 561,410 of record OFHU01004166.1, read on the forward strand.
GGTATCTTTGCTTGGGCTGTTTAGACTCATAAATAGTACAGTCAAATGTCTAAATTGCAACAGCATTGGTGTACTTCTGGAATTACGGAAACCGGAATTGTTTTGTGTGCACCGAAGAGTCTGGGAAAGTCTAATTAATAAATTAGAAGTAAATCCTACTGCATTCAGTGGGGCTTACTCCCAGGTAAGTGAGGTTAGGATTGCAGCATAAAATGTTATATAAATAAAGATTGAAAAAAAGTTGGGTGCGGGGAGAACCACCCAATCTTAATCTGTCCCATTTGGCAGCAAAAGTTTAACAGTAAAATTGATTGCAAGTTGAGCTACAATATATGAATGCAAAAGGCGTTCCCTAACCAAATGGAACTGTCAGAGCTGTCAGCTGTTTTTGCATATATTTATGGTAAGCAGTTTCTATAGGGCTGATCTAAGAATGTATTAATGAAACTTGTGCTGAGTGCAGATGCAATGTATGGTTGATACAAAAACATAAAGTGGAATTCATTTGTAACATTATTTTGCTTTTTTCTGCCTTGTGGTGGATTTCCTGGCTATCTTCCCCCTCAAAGGAATACTTAATGTTTGAAAGGAAAGTCATGAGAACACATGGGAAGGCTGGAATTTAGACTGGTATTACAGTAGGAGTGAATGGGAGAGCAGGATACCTGGTGGTTCCTGCCTAGCCTCGTCAATCAGCCAATCCTGGCTGGGGGGTCATTGCCAAGGGAGTTGGCCAGGTAGGGTTAGACCTGCCCACACTCACAATAGAGGGTGTAACTTACCTGTTGGTCCTCAGTCTACCATGGTGTGGTGCCATCAAACCATCCAGGCTTAGTTACACTGTTGAAAAAAATCAATAGGGCATTACGCTCGGCAACCTCGAGTATCGGGGGACGTGCAGTGAAGCACCCTAGCATCAAAATCTTCAGGAAGGAACTTTTCAGACCTGATGGAGTGCACCTCACTGCCACTGGTAATCAAACAATGGTTGGGCGACATTAGGCATGGCCTTTTGGAATGGTTGTCACAATGCGAAGGTCTGTCTCAGGTGTAGGTAGTCTTGGTGGTCTTTGGAGGCAGTTTGTAGGCCTTGGGCGGAATCTTTTAGTCTACCTTCCCTCAATGTGTGTGTGTGTGCCCCCCCCCCCGCAGCAGCGATCCCAGGGTTCCCTGTTAAAGGAGTTATTTTGAGGGGAGGCACTGGCCATATGCCACAGGGTTGTCTTTGCTCTCTTCTATGATGCGGTGAAATGGGGGGTGGGCTCTATGAATGAACAGACTTTCTCTGGAGTCCCCACTCAGTTTGGATAACCCTGATGTTCCCCAGATCACCGGCTGGGGACTGGGAGGGATAAACGCCCAATGCCTAAGCCAAGGTCCTCCTACATCTGAGAATTTAATAAAGTTGTGGCCAATTTTAATCCCATAACACGTTGTCAGGTGTCATTATTCCTCCTGGGGGTTGCATGGGGCTTGGGGGGGGGTCTTCACCTGTCCACGCAAACAACATCCAACATCCAATAGCAAAAATAACAAGGGGCGTTGCTCGCAGTCATTATCTCCCCAAACCCGGACATTTGCTTAAAATTGTAAAAAAACAACAACCCCGGATGAGCATGTAGGTCCCTCAAAAGAGGACATGTCCGGGATTTCCCAGACATATGGCAACCCTAAGTACACAGTTTCCTCCCTCAGTATTCTCCAAGCAGAAGATATCCTCTGAATTTAGAAAAATAACCCCAACAAAATTGCCAGAACTTTCCGCACTCTTTGGATTATGTGAGACCCTTTACCCAAAAAATTCTTGTTGGACTGCAACAAGTCAGTTTTCATCGTATATTTGGTGCGGTTCCTTTTTCAAAAGGACCAAAGAGAAATGACTGATACCATGTATGACATTTTCCCCCCATACAAGATTCTGCTTAAAAACTGAGAAAAAGCATGAATGGCAGCTTTTCAAACTGTGAAAGGCAGAGGTATTGTTCGGCATATATGAAAAGATGTAAGAACTATGGAACTGGCGAACATATGAATATCTAATGCACTAAAAGGGAACGATAGGAGATGATTGACTAGTAAAGTGAAATACTGAGCGAGTTCAGATTTGTCACTGAACATTTCTGCGCCTGACTGAGTTGCTCTGATTATATGCAACTGTGGTTTGTACAATGGATGGTGGACTCAGAGCTTAAGAGACAGTTTGTGTTGAAGTGTTAGCAGTGAATCGCTTCTGCTTTTGTATTTCCATTACTCCGTAAAACGAGCTTCTTCTAAGTACATTGCTGCGTGAGATTTGGAAGGATGGAGTCCACGAAGGCATCTTATGTTAAAGATGACAGGCTGGGTTGTAGTAAGGAATGACACACTTCTTTGACACAGTCCCTTAGCATATTTGAGCGAGGCTGAAAGCAGCTGGCCTTGTCAAAGAAGAGATTACAAGAGACTCTCATGGCTTCAATGGACTTTTGCCCCAGGGCCTTTAGTCAACCATGATGGGGATATTGGGCATATGCTAAAGCAGTGAAAGTAAAAAGTGGCACGAGACAATTTTCTTATTACATTTTGGCATAGAAAAAGAGTCGGCAGAAGATGACGTCATTTTGCACATTTTGAATATTTCTGAATGTACCCGACACCTGAGAAAAAAAAACAACAGCATACAGCCTGCAGAATTTTTACATCCATGTACTCTTCAGCAAAAAGGGACATGCGTGGCTCTGTGGTGTAAACCACTGAGCATTGGACTTGCTGATTGGAAGGTTGGCGGTTTGAATCCCTGCGACGGGGTGAGCTCCCGTTGCTCGGTCCCAGCTCCTGCCCACCTAGCAGTTTGAAAGCACATCAAAGTGCAAGTAGATAAATAGGTACGCTCCGGCGGGAAGGTAAACGGCATTTCCGTGTGCTGCTCTGGTTCGCCAGAAGTGGCTTAGTCATGCTGGCCACATGACCTGGAACCTGTACGCCTGCTCCCTCGGCCAGTAACAAGAGATGAGCGCCGCAACCCTGGCGAGTCAGACACGACTGGCCCTAACGGTCAGGGGTCCCTTTACCTTTAATACTAAATAAGAGGAACTAATCTTACCATCTCATGAAATGGTACTTTGTCTTTAAAGTCATGATGACTAAGCCTTAATAGGCATGGCCAAGATGGGCCAGGTCCATCTCATATCGTCTTCAGAATCAAGCAACTTTATGGAGGCCTGAGTTTCCACAGATCCGTTAGTAAGTTTTAAATACTTAACAGCAGAAGCAGCTCTGCAAAGCTTAATGAAATTAACGTGCTAATGAGTTTTTAATTTGAACTCTATTTTTCCTCACTTCATTTCACAATATGCTTCTAATTATCTGCCATCAGTGACATCAGGAAATATTGAATGCAGAAATTGTTCATAATGTCTTCTAACCTGGTAGTTAATACAGGCTGACTGACAATGACAACATATGCTCAGGTCATTTTTGGGGGTGCATTCAGATGCGAGGAGCATTGTGTTAGTTTTCCTGATTATATGGGTGATGTAGAAAAATAGCTAAAGAAGCTGAAAACCAAGACCAAATAAACCAAATGAAGACAACCTTTTCCTCAATTTTGTCTTTAGTCTGCTCTCCTTTTAATTTGCTTCTCCCATTATTCCCCTCCCCTCCTTCAAATCTTTTTCCTTTCTGTCAAATAAACCATTTTTCTTTCCTCCCTGCACTGCCCATTGCCCTATTTCCTCAATTTATCCTATCTCTATTTTTATAATTGTAACCAAGTCTTTTTTCATATAATTGTATCCAGGTAATTTGTACCTAGTTTTTGCTTTCCCCCTCTTGTAATTGTGTATTTACAACTTATAAATGTGAATCCTTACTGTGACCCTTATGCAACTGTGACATGTGGCGTCTTTGCAAATGGAATCAATCCCTTTGTATCCTTGTGCCTTATCAGTGTTTGTTCAACTTCTCAGTGATTGTAACTACTTTCAGGAGAATAATAATTGGAACCCATGTATTCACATTGCATCATTTTATTGTAACCATGAAAGTATTAATGTTATTTTTAGCCTCAACCCAATCACTTCCACTCAGCTCCCCTTCCATCTTTCGCAAAGTGCCAGACAACCAGATCCATTTCCTTTGACCCTGCGGGGAGAGGAATTCAGATGTTAGATAAAACTCTTATCCAGGGGTAGGCAACCTAAGGCCTGGGGGCCGGATGCGGCCCAATTGCCTTCTAAATCCGGCCCGTGGACGGTCCGGGAATCAGCGTGTTTTTACATGAGTAGAATGTGTGCTTTTATTTAAAATGCATCATCTGGGTTATTTGTGGAGCATAGGAATTCATTCATTATTATTTTATTTTTTCAAAATACAGTCTGGCCCACCACATGGTCTGAGGGACAGTGGACCGGCCCATGGCTGAAAAAGATTGCTGACCCCTGCTCTTATCCCTATTGTGTGTTACAGCATGGATAGCATCTCTGCCCCATTTCCTAATCTTCCTTCCACACTGCGGTACCTATTGGCTTATGGAACTGTGGCTTCTTATCATGTCACACTAAATTTCATTCATACCAGTGGGTCTGGTATAGCACTATAATGACCACCACTGGACAACGTCACCATTACACCACACTTTCTTCATATGCGTGCTTCTGTTTCTTTATGGTTTCCTCGCGAAAACAGCAGAAAATAACTGTATGCTGGTATACTGACCCAAATTTTGTCACTTTACTCCTGTGATTTTCTGGCACTGCTAATTGATTTTTTTTCTTTCTTTCTAGAATCGGTTAACATTGGACCACTGCAGCAAGAATTTTGTTAGCCTAAATGTGGAAATTACAAGAATTACCAACAATTGAGGAGTGGCAAATGAAGATGATGGACTATGCGGAGCTAGCCAAACTGACTGTGAGGATCTGGAACCAAGGCGACCAGAAATTCCAGGAAGATTGGAGTAAATTTATTGAGTACTTGAGAGACCATTGCAAAAATGTGAGGACACTAGCAGGATTGACACAAATCCTGCAACACAATGTAAAAATAGTATCTGACCATGAATAATAGAAGGATTTGATATGTATTGAAGGACAGAAACTGACAGCAGAAATGCGTATACAATTTATTAGGAAATTGGAAACCAATTGAAGGGAGGGAGGGAAGTCATGAGCTTGGTGGAGCAAATGCTTTTGAATGGCTATTATAATGTTATATTTTATGTTTCTGTTTTATTAATGAAAATAATAAAAAATTATATTTAAAAAGGAATCAACTAACATTGAAATGAGTGCAAAACATGTTGTATACTCCATTTGTTTTCTGGAAGTGGGTTTGTGCCATATGAAATCTCAGATAAAATATTGAAATTACCGTAATTTTCGCTCCATAGGGCGCACCGGACCATAGGTTTTCCTCCTCTAAAAGCCCTGTTTTTTTGAGGATCAGCTAAAAGTTTTGCAGCTTTTTTGCAAAGGGGGAAAAGCAAAGCTCCTTTTGCAAAGGGGGAAAAGCAAAGAGGAAAAGCCCCATTTTTATGGGGTTCAACTCACATTTCTGCAGCTTCTAAAGGAAAGGGAGCCTTTTCTACAGTTTCCAGACAGATAATCTAATCAGCCAGTCACATGTTGCTGGGGAAACAAACAACCTCCCTCTGCAGCACATTCAACAATGGAGGGCGGGGCTGAAAGGGAGCCGGGACTCTTATCTCTCTCCCGATCTCTTGCTGATCAGCTGCTGAGCGGGGTCCTTTCAACACCCCCTTTTCTCTTTGTAAAATAAAAAGCATGATCCTCTTTTGGCCCCTGGGCAATTCAGCTCCAGGGACCACCATTCGCTCCATAAGACGCACAGATATTTCCCCTTACTTTTTAGGAGGAAAAAAGTGTGTCTTATGGAGCGAAAAATACGGTAACAGTTAGGTGAACATTAGGGAAATGGAATAAACCATCATGTGAATGTAGCCTTATTTGGAATCCTTTTACTTAAGATTTTGCTTTCTAACCTCTGAGGGGTTTTAATCTAGGATCCTGAAATATTTTTGGCCTCACTTCTTGAACAAAACCTGTCTTGTAATGTTCCACTTCTTTTAATTTCTGAAGCATAGCAAATGAACTGAAGCGCGGCGCTGAAGCATCATTTGGTAAATGATTTGTTGTTTGAGATGACTGCATGAGGATATTGAACCACAATATGAGCCTGCTGAGTTAACACTGTTAAAGGTTTATTCTTTTTAATGGAGGGCTATAAAAATGAACGTGGTCGCTGTATACACATTTCTTTTTTTAAAGAAAGGGCAAGACTGCTCTTGGATTTAATCAAGAAATAAGTGGTCTCTGAAAAGCTAGCCCTGTTAAGTTTAATCACCAAAGTGTTTTTTCAGCTATAGAAAATTGAGCTACGGGCGTTTGCTCTTTGGCGCGGCGTTAACGTGGTTTGGAATTTTAACTTGTCAAAGAAAAAAAATAATCAAGGGGTGGTAGGTGACATTAGTCAAGAAGGTGACAGACGCAGACTTCATAAAAATGCCACGAAATGCAAGTCCAGGGCACCTGAAATTTATTTGCTGAGCCTCTCAGCAATCATCAGCTATCTTACTTTCAAAGCTGTTATCTTGAGCCTAAAATAGGTATCTGCCCATAACTATCAAGGAGGAGGAGGAGGCTTGACCTTTCACAGGATGAGAGAAAGCCTACACAGTGTGGATGAGTCATTCCCAGATTTAGATACTTTTTTTTTTTTTGGCATATCTTTTCACACCACTGAAGCCTGGCCATTCTATCATTACCTTCATGGCAGCTTTGCAGAGCTCCATTGAAACTGTGCTCAAGAGGTATAATTTATTGCCCCTTACCTACGATTAGAGGGAACTCGGGTGCAAATTAGGGGTAATAAATTAAGAAACATTTCAAAATTTGGTTTTGAAAACTGGTTTGATGAACAACTTGGAAAAGACCCTCCAGATCTTAAGAATAATGGTATATCAGATTGACAAAGTTAAGAATTTTGCACTGCATTTATTATAAGAGCATTGGAAAAACCTCACACTTGGAATAATAATAATAATAATAATAATAATAATAATAATAATAATAATAATATCCAGGAGTTACATGGGCCAGGTTGCACATAGACTCTCACATGCTAGAGTAAATATGGAGTGAGATGAGTGCCGCAACCCCAGAGTTGTCCACAACTGGACTTAACTCTCAGGGGTACCTTTACCTTTACCTTTTAAATATAGTTTACATGACCTGTGATAAAATGTAACTTTAAACTGGTTGATAGGCTCAAAAAGTCGACATTAATTTAATAAAATTTCTCACACAAAAATTCTAATATGATCTCAGGTTGGGGTACAAATACAGGATAAGCAATGAGAAAAGCAGATAAAAATATTACATGTAAAAAAACAACAACCTCATTTTAAAATTAAGAACAGAAAAGGCTGTGTGAATTGGTCCTTGATATATAAGTTTCAAGGAGCTTTATGTTCAGTAAATAATAACCACAAATGAAAATGCTTTGGAATATTTTTTGCCATCCCTTTCTTTACCGTTTACCAGTAATCCCAGGATGAAGACGCTAATAATTCCTTCAAATTCACTTATAATGGAACATCTGGTTTCCCTAAATAACATGTGCTCACAGCTCGTCCTTTGAGATGTTTGTATTGTGTGACTGATGAAAGCTGAGCTGAAGTGTCTTCTGCTGCTCCCACTGCACCCTTTATTCTCATTTAATTGTAGCGCTTATCGTGTAGGACGGACATACATAGAAATTTAGTAATTTTGCATTACAAATGCTGTAAGCCCAAGAGAGTATTGGAAACCCTGGAGACTGAAGCAGGTGGTAATAATGAAGCAATGTGTATGTTCACATATACGCTTGTCGACCCGGTGTGATACAGCTGTGAAAAAGTTGCTAAGGATCATTAGGAAAGGAATTGCATAATTTTTAACAAACAACAACAACACCAACTTATTTATACCCCGCCCATCCGGCTGAGTTTCCCCAGCCACTCTGGGCGGCTTCCAGCAAAAAGATTAAAAATACATTAAAATATCAGTCATTAAAAACTTCCCTAAACAGGGCTGCCTTCAGATGTCTTCTAAACATCAGATGGTTGTTTATTTCCTTGACATCTGATGGGAGGACATTCCACAATGAGGGCGCCACTACCGAGAAGGCCCTCTGCCTGCTTCCCTGTAACTTTGCTTCTCGCATTGAGGGAACTGCCAGAAGGCCCTCAGCACTGGACCTCAAACGACAACTGCCAATGTCATAACTCAATTATACAATTATACCTGTACAACTCTATGGTGAGGCTGCATTTGGAATACTTCAAACCTCAAAAACACATAATTATATATTTCTGCCTTAAAATAGGAACACAGTAGCTTTTAAAGTGTGAGTAATAAGTATTACTTATTACTGGAAGTGAGAGCTGGACCATAAAGAAGGCTGATCGCTGAAGAATTGATGCTTTTGAATTATGGTGCTGGAGGAGACTCTTGAGAGTCCCATGGACTGCAAAAAGATCAAACTTATCCATCCTTAAAGAAATCAGCCCTGAGTGCTCACTGGAAGGACAGATCCTGAAGTTGAGGCTCCAGTACTTTGGCCACCTCATGAGAAGAGAAGACTCCCTAGAAAAGACCCTGATGTTGGGAAAGATGGAGGGCACAAGGAGAAGGGGACGACAGAGGATGAGATGGTTGGACAGTGTTCTCGAAGCGACTGGCATGAGTTTGGCCAAACTGCGGGAGGCAGTGAAGGATAGGCGTGCCTGGCGTGCTCTGGTCCATGGGGTCACGAAGAGTCGGACACGACTGAATGACTGAACAACAACAATAAGTATTTTGCTAATTATTTGATCCTGGAACACAAACTGTGGATCCTGTGGGCCTAACAGAATTTCTCCTCAGGAACGTTTTCTGAAACTATCTCCTCAGGGAGCCACTATAATCTATGCAGATTACCTAAATCATACACTCATCATAAACAAATAAATAAATATCAACTCCCAATAGGATTATCTTGTTGCTTTTGGAGGAGGGGGGAGATGCCAAAAGGATATGAAAGCTTTGCCAGTATTCTCCTACCAGAGAAGAATGGCAGATGAAGTTGATGGACTATGCTGAAATGGCTAAAATGACCGGAAGAGTCAGAAATCAGGAAGACCAAAATTTTAATAAGGAACGGGGAAAATTTATAACTTATCTTAAAGACCATTGTAAACAGTTAAAATCATTAGTAGGATTGGAATATCACTTGTAGTTTAATGGTGAATTCTGGACACAATGGAGATGTAAAAGATTTGGATTATCATAAAAGATGCAGGAGGAAATGATTAATAATAGGACCCACAAAGGGGAGGATGGAAGTCCAGGAGATTCCTTGGAATCTTGTTTTTATGATTTATGTTGGATATCTCTCTCTAAAATTTTAAATTGAAAAACCAAACAAATGCATACATATACAGTCTGTCTCTCTGTGTGTGTGTATACACACACACACATATGCATGCATACATACATACATACCTACATATATACAGGTGAAACTCGGAAAATTAGAATATCATGGAAAGGTTCATTTCTTTCAGTAATTCAACTTAAAAGGTGAAACTAATATATGAGATAGACTCATGACATGCAAAGCGAGATATGTCAAGCCTTTATTTGTTATAATTGTGATGATTATGGCGTACAGCTGATGAGAACCCCAAATTAACAATTTCAACTTTGGGGTTTTCATCAGCTGTACGCCATAATCATCACAATTATAACAAACAAAGGCTTGACATATCTCGCTTTGCATGTCATGAGTCTATCTCATATATTAAACTCCAGTAGCTAATGAAAACAATTGCTTACATAAATGGACTTTTCCACAATATTCTAATTTTTCGAGTTTCACCTGTGTGTGTGTGTATATGCTTTGTCACTACTTTAATGGCTTCATCTAAAGAAATAATGGAAGCATGCTTAGGTGTCTTGGAATTTCAATGGTGTGGTTCCAACTTTGTATCCTGCACTACTGTGATGAAACATCCCACCACGGACGATGTTCAAGGATGATGAGACCTGTAGTGCAAAAATTCTGGGAGCCCCATAGGTTTCCACAACTGTCATGGGAATAGTGTATGCATATTAAGTGATGGTGTTGAGAATATAATGAGGGGTGCCACAACATTTTCCACTGGCTTGGAAGTCCAGTTTCACCAGCTGAGACACGCATTGAAATGTTGTGTCAGAATGAATGGCATGCCACAAACTGCTCTGGTTGTAGAAAATGCTTCCTTCTCTGTGGCCGGTTAACCCTCACCAATCTGCGAGGATGCTAGCCCAATGCGGACGTATGAGAGGGATCGCACGATATATTAAGAAGTACTCCTGGGGATGTAATTCGGTCCAGAAGGGGTTATATTTAACACCTGATGTAGCTCCCAGCCGAAAATGGGCCTTGCAGACACTGCCAATCAAATGACAATCAGGTCCCAATGACAAGAAAAAGAATTTAGACCAAACATTAGGAAGAATTTCTTTGCTGCTAGTAATTGTTCAACAGTGAAAAAGCTGCCTCGTAGGTGATAGACCCTCTTTCATCAGAGGATGTGAAGCAGAGGCCTAACAATGACAGGGGCAAAGGGGGTTAGACTAAATGACTTTTGGGTCACCTTCCAATTATAAGATTCTATTTTTGGTACATGAATCTGTTGAAGTAGGGTCTACTTAGCAGGTTCATATCTAAAAAAAAGTCCATGCCACAAGACTCTTCAGTCTTTTTCTCTTCTTCCTCCCCCATCCCTTTATTTTATCATCCTCCTTTATTTTATTTAGGAAGATGTGACGAAATGCAGTACCATTTCCTGAATGCCATGAGAGTGCCTTTGCTAAATCCACTGTTTCTTTCCCCTCTGTAAATGAACTTGTGATTTACATTATAGCATGCAGTTCTGCATTGGTGTTGAGCGATGAGTTCTAGAAGCTTTAATGAAAAAACAGGGAGGTGGCCATATTGTTTGTTCAATGTTAAGGCCTTCAAAATCCATCCTGTAATATATTTGCTAGATAATTTAAGTAAAAAGAGGTGGTTGAATTTGACCCTAACCTGGCTAAATTTTGTTACAGCTAACAGCACAACCCTTTGCATGTTTCCTCAAATGTAATCCCTATTGAGTTTGGTGGGACTTATTCTCAGGTGTGTACAAGGTTGTTGTTGTTGTTGTTGTTGTTGTTGTTGTTGTATCTCTCACCCTTCCTTCCAAAGCATTGCAACCGTAGTTTCATTAGAGGCCAACAGAACAGGTTAATTGTAAATAACTTGTTTATTTCAGTGCAATTCCATGCACACTTTTGCGAGAGTGAGTCCCATTCAGTTAATGGGACTTCTGAATAAAAATGTGTCAGATCGCACTGATAGCCATGATTAACTTTAACTGAACTGAAGCCTTTTCATCTTGTCTCTAGCAGTGCTAAAATTGCACAGACAACAACAGACTGGGGAAATGTAAAGTAATGGAAAGTAATTGTGTGCATCTGAATTCATACACTTGCACATAAAAAAAAATGGTTTCTGGAACAATATATTTTGTGGATTATCAAGAATGAATACCTTCCCAAATACATGTCTGAAATATTTATTTTTTGTAGATGGAAAAATTCATCATAATCAGTATTCAGAATTACATACTGTGGGCTTTTAGAGAGAGGTACTCGAAATAAATAGCACATTTTCTCTGTTGTTTTAAGGCATACTTCAGAATAATGCAGCCTGATTTTTACTAATAGTTCTAACAAATATTGTGTCTGTTGGAGTTTGTGAATATTTTCAGTGTATCTATCTTAAAAATCAACAGTAGGCTGTAGCTCCACACTGACAATGTCAATGGTGACTTTTTCCCTCATTCACTGTGTTGGCTAAATGCACAAAGCTTGCCTTTAAGAGGCACACAAGGCCTGTAGGTCAGTGAAAGGATGTATGTTGCATGCAGAATATATGTTTATGATGTCAGGCAGCTCCAAGATGAGATGCATTGAACCACTTATGAGATGCATAAATGGGCTATTAGCTGATGACACTCAGCTCTATTTCATAAGAAGAACAAATCGTGTCCTCCCTACAAGAGGGCACTTGTTGCGGTGAGATCTGGAGACTGAACTCTGGTTGTGGGTGGGTCTATTGGATAGCCACAACACCCGATTGGTAGGTCCTTCATTGCTGGGTGTAATCTGGCCAATGGGGTGCAGGAAAAATGGATAGAGGGACCCATATAAACACATGCATGTGTCCCAGTGCTGCTTCTTTCAGCTCGTGCATCAGAACACCCGCCCACCTCTCCCTAATTTTAGGGCATTTTGTGATTGACCTTGCTATGCTGTTGTGTGTCGTCTGTCGTTGGGACAGGGGCATGGCAGGAATTTCCCCCACTTGGCTGATTGGCTGTAGCCATTTGAGTTTCGCCTGCCGCGTAGCAATTCATCACAACTTGTAAGGTTTCGGATAGGCACTGGTTCAGGTGATAGGGATGGGAGAACGGTCTCACCATCCCTATGTGAAGGGTATTCTGTTAAAGGAATCCAGGGACTCAACTTGGTTTGGTCAACCCCCGAAAGGGGGTTGTGCCCGTGCCTGAGTCCAGGGGAGCATCTGGGGAGTGAACAGAGTCTGTTCCCAGGCTTTTCACCTGCCTCAGGTGTTCACCCTTGGCTGACCTATGATAGAGCTCTGGGTCAGTGCTACCTGCAAGGGTGTAGGGAGCTAGTTGAACCAGAGCCTATGCAACCACTCACTTTTCTGTAATCAATAAAGTTTTGGCCTAAATTCTGCCAAAAACCAAAACTAAAACTTGAGTCAAATGTGTCTTTGTTTAGGGGGGAGGTCTCTGGGTCTGAAAACACAACAACTTGTACCCTGTCCATCCTGACTGGGCTGCCCCAGCCACTCTGGGTGGCTTCCAAAAGAATGTAAAGAACACACAATACATTAGACATTAAAAACATCCCGACGCAGGGCTGCCTTCAGATGTCTATGGTAAATCGTATAGATGTTTATCTCTTTGACATCTGAGAGAAGGGCGTTCCACAGGGTGCCACTACCAAGAAGGCCTCCCGCCTGGTTTCCTGTAACTTCACTTCTTGCAAGGAGGGAACCGCCATAAGGCCCTTGAAGCTGGACCTTAGAGTCCAGGCTGAACAACAGCCCAGGTGTCCGAACACTCATCCGCCAAACCACTTTCTGGATACGGCCCAGGAGGAAGGAGTGCAACCATGGCATAAACAGTGCTCCAACTCCTAGGCAGTCCGAAACATCTGCATCCAAAGAGGCCATGCAGGGCTTGGTTGTGAGATGGATGGAGAAAAACGCCCTGAGCCAGAATCCTGGCAAGACGGAGACACTGTGGGTGAGTAGCTCCCGTGTCTGAGAAACTGGTCAATTGCCTACCCTGGATGGAATTGCATTCCGTGTGAAGGAGGAGGTTTGCAGTTTGAGGGTGCTTCTAGATCCAGTTTTGGAGGGTCAAGTCATCTCAGTCTCTTGTTGTTGTTGTTGTTGTTGTTGTTGTTGTTGTTGTTGTTCAGTCGTGTCCGACTCTTCGTGACCCCATGGACCAGAGCACGCCAGGCACGCCTATCCTTCACTGCCTCCCGCAGTTTGGCCAAACTCATGTTAGTAGCTTCGAGAACACTGTCCAACCATCTCATCCTCTGTCGTCCCCTTCTCCTTGTGCCCTCCATCTTTCCCAACATCAGGGTCTTTTCCAGGGAGTCTTCTCTTCTCATGAGGTGGCCAAAGTACTGGAGCCTCAACTTCAGGATCTGTCCTTCTAGTGAGCACTCAGGGCCGATTTCCTTGAGAATGGATAGGTTTGATCTTCTTGCAGTCCATGGGACTCTCAAGAGTCTCCTCCAGCACCATCAGTCTCTAGAAGCACCCATTTCCATCTCCATGGCCTGGATTGGGAGAAATTGGCCTTTGATTCAAAATGCAAATAGCCTTGCAAAGAAGCATTACATTGAGCACTGAGGTGAAGTAAGTACTCCCATGAAAGAAAGAGGGGGAACGTCACCTGCTTTTGCTCGACTATTTTTCCCATTCTTTGACTTCCTTTATACAAATTTGTCACAAACTTGAAAGCTTCATTATCACTCCTCGTCCCCTTGGCAGTGTAAGGAGTGTCCATCAGTTACCCCGGTGTTATGGCACATGACACAGAATCATAGAATTGTAGAGTTGGAAAGGATCACGAGGGTAATCTAGTCCAACCCCCTGTAGTGCAGGAATCTTTTGCCCAACATGGGGCTTGAACCCATGGCCCTGAGATTAAGAGTCTCATGCTCTACTGAGCTATCTGTTGCTTAGAACCACCCCCCCACCCCCCGAAGGAAAAAAAAACCATTCTGGACCTGCAATACTCTGTTACTTCCTTTCCCCTCCTCTATCCTTCCACCTGAGAGATTAAATTCTACTCTCAATTTGGCTTCTTAAAAATCAAGTCTCTTTCTAAATTTCCCAGTTACCAGAAGAGAACAAAGGTCATCAGCAGTTGTTTGATTGAATTCATTGAGATTGCCCAAATATTTTAAGACTTGTTCTGTTTCATGCACATTTGAGCCTCTTTGCCTCCGTGCCTGTCAATATTGCTGGTTGAAACATTGCAGCGAACCTCATTCGCAAAGGTGAAAGCACAGCTGACACAGAATCGTTCTGTTTTCTTGGCATCGCTTGTCACTATCTTTCCCTCTGAGCTAAGCAGCTGACATTGTGTATCCCTCAATGCCCTCCTTGGCTTTGAACACATTTCTAAATCCCCCTCTTATTGTTCTACATCCCATACTCGGTGAGGTTCATACTGCAGTCGTGTTACTTCAGTATGCTTGGCTTAGAAACATGCAATGCCTTCCTTTGGGACTGCTGTCTTATGCAAATAATACGACACATTGGCTTGCTGGCATTGTTTTATGGTAGTATCATTTTGGTATATGCATAGGGTGGTTGTCAATGCAAGCACTACTCAGAGTAGACCCACTGACATTAATGGGCACGATGTACATTAATTTTAATGGCTGTACTCTTAGTAGGACTAAGTTGAACACAACCCATAGACCAATATGTACAACACAAATATACTGCCCATATGACCGGGTTGCCCCAGCCACTCTGGCCTGCTCCCAACAAAATACTAAAAACACAATAAAGCATCAACCATCACAAAGAGGGTTGCCTTCAGATGTCTTCTAAAAGTCAAATATTTACTCATCACCTTGAGATCTGATGGGAGGGTGTTCCACAGAATGGCTGCCACTACTGAGAAGGCCCTCTGCCTGGTTCCCCATAGTTTCATGTCTCGCAGTGAGGGAACCACCAGAAGTCCCTCGGAGCAGATAGCAGAAATACAGGTGAAACTCGAAAAATTAGAATATCGTGGAAAAGTCCATTTATGTAAGCAATTGTTTTCATTAGCTACTGGAGTTTAATATATGAGATAGACTCATGACATGCAAAGCGAGATATGTCAAGCCTTTGCTTGTTATAATTGTGATGATTATGGCGTAAAACCCCAAAGTTGAAATTGTTAATTTGGGGTTCTCATCAGCTGTACGCCATAATCATCACAATTATAACAAATAAAGGCTTGACATATCTCGCTTTGCATGTCATGAGTCTATCTCATATATTAGTTTCACCTTTTAAGTTGAATTACTGAAAGAAATGAACCTTTCCATGATATTCTAATTTTTCGAGTTTCACCTGTATATGCCTTTTACAACCAGATGCATGTTCCTGAGAACCACTGTTTGATTTATACTTCTTTTTAGTTATTTGATTTAACTCCTGCCCTTCCAAAGGAGCCCAGGACAGCAGGTGCAGTGGTAATAAAACAGTAAAAGAACAACAGCAACTAAAATCAGGGTTGTTGTTTTTTTAAAATGCCAAAATGCTGATAGACAGCAGAGCCTAAGACTGAATGTGGAACTCACTTGTGTAACCAGTCCAAAAACTGGGAATACACTATAACACTCCCAGATTTGTACAAGCAGCTACATCTCTACCTGCCCCATGCCTGATGTCACCTATGACTTCAAAGGTGAAACAGGTGGGAATAGTTTAAGGATACTGGCCACATTTGAAGGTTCTCCACCCCTGACGTACGCTGCCCTGAGCCAACTGGAGAAAGGGTGGGATTAAAAAGGCAACAAATAAGATACTGTATGTGATAAGGTGAGTGGTAACTTGCTTTCCCCAATAAATAAATTCAGAGTAGACTCTTCTGATAAGTGAAAAGAAATCTGAGAAATTAGGAAAAACGTCAGATAGGATGAGTTTGCTGAAGTCAGTTGAACCATTCCAGTTATTTCCTTTCAACTGAACCACACTGTCAAATTGTTCAGATGTAATTTTTCCTTCCTTCCTTTCCTTTTCATATCAAATGCCCCCCCTCTCTCTCTCACAAACACACACACACTCCCTCTCTGCATTTTAGGCTTCACAGTGGATTCATTTAATATGTCTTCTTCTTCTTCTTCTTCTTCTTCTTCTTCTTCTTCTTCTTCTTCTTCTTCTTCTTGTCATTTAGTCATGTCCAACTCTTCATGACCCCATGGACCAGAGCACGCCAGGCACTCCTGTCTTCCACTGCCTCCCGCAGTTTGGTCAGACTCATGTTGGTAGCTTCAAGAACACTGTCCAACCATCTCATCCTCTGTCGTCCCCTTCTCCTTGTGCCCTCAATCTTTCCCAACATCAGGGTCTTTTCCAGGGAGTCTTCTCTTCTCATGAGGTGGCCAAAGTATTGGAGCCTCAGCTTCAGGATCTGTCCTTCCAGTGAGCACTCAGGGCTGATTTCTTTAAGGATGGATAAGTTTGATCTTCTTGCAGTCCATGGGACTCTCAAGAGTCTCCTCCAGCACCATAATTCAAAAGCATCAATTCTTCGGCGATCAGCCTTCTTTATGGTCCAGCTCTCACTTCCGTACATTACTACTGGGAAAACCATAGCTTTAACTATACGGACCTTTGTCGGCAAGGTGATGTCTCTGCTTTTCAAGATGCTGTCTAGGTTTGTCATTGCTTTTCTCCCAAGAAGCGTGTTAATATGTATAACTTTACTTTTATTTGCTTATTTGGCTTCAGTGGACCCTATGTTTTTGCACGGCTTTCTAGCAAGGCCAGCTTTCCAGCCCACAAACCATCGCAATTCACATCCTTTTTCTTTTTTTCTTTTGAAAACAATGATTTTTACACACTTTGGGATGTTTTGTCTACTTACCTGACCTTTCCTTTCCCATGTTACCTGCCACTGCGTCTCTCCCTAACTAAAATGAATCTTTTAAAAATGTAAAAGTGAAACTTGAAGCCCTGGGTTCCCATCTAGCTTGCCCTTTCCTTTCTGGCATTTCATTTGAATGTGTTTCTTTTCCCCTCAACCACACCTCTAGGTTAGATTAGGAGCACAGGATGTTAAGGTAGAATGCTCAAATGATGTATCTGTTTTCCTTTCCTAACCTAAGAACCTCCAACCCGTCTCCCTCTCACCCTCACTCCCTGCAAACCCACAACAACCGTATTCTCCCCTTTTAAAAAAAAGACCCGCCTACAGTGAACTCTTCGCGTGCTGGGCAGGATGTGCCTTTTGATGATGTTTCTCTTAAAGGTTTTAAAACAACATGTGCTAATAGTTATATCATGTTACACCTCTCCCTTCAAACATAATCTTCAAACATAATATTTAAATACTTGTTAAATGCTAATAAGCATACTATGAATAAACAATTTATTAATGCACCAACAGTCTTCTTCCGCTGGTCTCGATATGCTCTCAAGGACCCTATATTTTGCCACAAGAAGTCCTACTTTCAAGGATGGGATGCACTTCCCCTGCCGGACGTTCGTGCTCTAAGGGCTTTGTTTCTCTGGGTCGACGATCCACCTCTCCCTCTTTCAGAGGTTTGGAGGGTGTCATCAAAAGCAACTGGTTGTCTGGCTTTTGACAAGAACTGCTTTCAGGGCCTTCTCTGCAGTTCACTTAATGGCTCCCCATCTGTGGAATGCTCTTGAATTATCAGTTCCTACTTCCAACAATTTGAAGACGACTTTTTTATGTCTTTGATGTGGTGGCCACGTTAATGCTGTGTAACCACGTTCATCTTGGGCATTTATTTGTGTTGCATGAGCAGCAGGGTACCCATCTTCCCACCACACAACCTTATGTAGGAAAATCTCTCACTTTCATAGAAAGTTAGGGACACCCGGGCAACTATAACTATCAGTATGTTTTTCTTTCTAATTTCCAACTGATAAATGGTTTATCATAACTTTGAATAGTTGTTCTAACTTTTTAACCAGGCCTTTGGTTGATCTGATTTACATCCTATGCCCCGTTCCTTAAAAATTAAAACTGTGTTTTCGATTTGGGGGGGGCTATTGGGTTGTTGTTTTATCACCTTTTCCCAGCTAGTTGACAGTTCAAACAGGACCTGCATTTTTTGTGTTCTTTCCCATCCGAGGCCAATAAAATTTGCCTGGATTCGATCTCGGGTCTTGTTTATGCCCAAATGAGCCGCGGTAGGTGCATCATGCGCCATCTGAAGTACCTGATCCTGTACTTCATGGGCAACCTAATTGTTTTTGCTCCTCCCACCTAGACTGATTTCCCGTTTGGCACCCTATAAAGCTTGTCCTCATAATTTTAAAAACACAGGGGTTCTATATAATAATTCTTTAAGGGTAACATCCCCTTTCTGCTCCTCTAAGAACTTGGCACTGTGTTCTTGAGCAATGGGTATC
The DNA here is from genome assembly GCA_900245905.1 of Lacerta viridis. Lineage (NCBI taxonomy): Eukaryota > Metazoa > Chordata > Lepidosauria > Squamata > Lacertidae > Lacerta > Lacerta viridis. The sequence goes on from OFHU01004166.1 coordinate 580,178, forward strand.
TCAAATAATGTCACTCTCCTCAGCAATCAAGGTGTCTCAACAGGCAGGTGTTTGAAGCCATTTCCTGAGCTTGTGCTCTTGTATAATAATATTGTTTTCCAAACGCTACACCCACTTTCCACTTGTATCCAACTAAAACCTCTGCACCCCAGGACCCCATATTCCTCTCAGCTGAAAGTTTGTCCTGGTAAGTACTGATGAGGTTCAATAAATTGGGATTTGACGTTTTTCTCAACCCAAACATATCTTTGCTCCTCCAAATAATCTGTGCTTTTCCTGGAGGCGGACTGAAAACCCACTCTAGGCTCTGCCTGCACTTTGGCTTTGCTGTAATCGCGCTTTGGCCAACAAACCCCTCCCTGTTGCAGCATTTTTTTGTTCCCTGTCTTGTCAATTTCTGCAGACTGGTTTATTTTTGCCACTCACTCCAATTTAGTATTTCATTAAAATCAACCTCTAGTTAAACAGTGGATTTTTTCTTGTCCCTCACAAGGAAAAAAAATTGTTCAACAACAACAACAACAAAAGCGCTCGGACATGACACCTTCGGCTTTGTTCGGCCGTTAAATTCACTTTTACCAATTGTTAAACTTCTCATAGAACATGCACCCTCATGTGAACCTGTGCCTAGAAATGAGCCACAAAGGAAGTCTTGATGAGCCCCAAGTCTGTGCAAAGAACCTTTCAGTTTTCTTTATAATAAGCTATATTAGTCAGTATGAAAAGGCATACGTCCTTTGAACTTAATCTGCGGCATTTGAGTGAGATGGCTGCAGAAGATTCAGGCCCCCTATTTTTAACATCCAAAAAGCAATGCCCTCACTCTGATTCGGCTTTATGATTGAGGTAACAAGTGTTAAGGTAGAATGCCATACTATGCTGCTTAGTTACAATCAGAATTTCCTTTCCTAACCTAAGCCTAACCTCCAACCCGCTCTCCCTCTCATGCAACACCAGCAGATTCTCCCCTTTTAAAAGGTGGAAAAGACTATTGTGCTGCCATCAGTAACTCTTCGCGTGCTGGGCAGCTCACACCCAGCTTCTTTCCACAACTCTTTTAAAAATGCTCACTCTGAATGTGTTTCTTTTGGTTATCAAGAGCGGAAGAAAAAATACAGTGAGTTGTGGACCAGGTTTTAAAACAACATGCTAATAGTATGTTACTTCCCTTCAAACATAATCTTCTAATAAGTGAATTTTGCCTCCTATCAAGGCACACGTTTTGCTTCGGAGGGTGGCAACACGAGAACAGGGCCTGAGTGGCTCCCCAAAGCCCCCCAGGGAAGTCTCTTATTATACACCTTTAGAGCTGGCCTTTGGTTGAAAATGTTTGTGGGTTGTTGTTTTAAATATGACATGCAGCTCTAACCTAATTTTAAGCTTCGTCTCTGAAGTGTTACAAGGAAAACAACAACAACAACAAAAGCGCTGTATGTGTTTTGAGCCACAAAGGAAGTACTTTGCCACTTTATAATATGAACTTAATCTGTATCCAAGAATTTTTAACATCCAAAAAGAAGAAGAAGTCCATACTATGGGGGAAACACCAGCAGAAAACTCATTTCTTTCGCTCAAAACCAAGAGTGAGTTGTGGACTCTAAAGCTGACCCTCTCTTAGGAAAATGTTTGTGAAATATGACATGTCTTTGTTGTAGAGTATGTGTTTTGTACAACCAAGAAGAAGAAGGGGGGAAATTAGAGCAACCTTAGAAAGCTGAATGTTTTTACATGGTTTGCTGAGGGTGAAGGTTATTTTTTATGATTTTATGATTTACACTTAGGTATAAGTTAATGTGTGAAGGATAGGCGTGCCTGGCGTGCTCTGGTCCATGGACTGACGACTGAACAACAACAACAATAAGTTAATGTAATTTTAATAGGCTTTTTTGTTTTTTTGTTTTGTTTTTATTACCCGAAGCCTTCAGAATGTAGACTCAAAACACATTTCTTAATAGAGAACAAATTTTTGCATATAGAGCAGCATTCTTTGTGAAGAACAATCAGTAGAATAGTTGCACACGTTTTGCAAGGAGGTGTCTGTCGGCCTGCTTTTTGTTTCTCCTGTTACTCACTCATGCAAAACAAGTCAGGGATCTTCAGGGAGCGAAGTAATTTCCCCTTAACATTCTGGTCTTCAGCATCCATTTTGCCCGCATTCTTCTCTCCTGCCTCAGGGCTATATAACTTAAAAACCGCCTCCTCTCTTTTTAGCAACGTATTTGACACTAAAATGGGGATAAAGATCTGGTTTGAAAAGTGCCGCTGCTTTTAGACCGCTCACGAAATAGCAGAGGTAAACATTCACCAGCACATGCCTCGGAAAAGCCTTCATCCCATGTTTAATGTCTAGGCCCCCCCCGATAGAATGAGGATAACCATCGAGAGAAATACGCAGCCATCCCGAGGGCATACCATTTTCTGCCCACCCTCCGTCTTACTCAAACACATTCAGGTCACAAAGTACAGTTAATTAAGAGGTCTATTTTCCATGCTGGAAGCACAGCTGAATATTCTAGTCATTTTAATTTGTTTCACTTCCAGAGCTCGAAGGGGAGAAAACAATTATATACTGTACAGCGATCCAATTGCTTGGCAATTATCTATGTTATTATCCCATTGGCTCGTTCTGAATGTTGGTAATGGCCAGCAAAGCTGAGATATATTAGCAGGAGACAACTTTTATTCAAATTGATGAGGCTCAACTTCACACGGCATTGTTGCAAAATTTATACCACGTTGTTATCTCGGGGGATTGAATAAATCCGACATTTTAAGGGGCTTATTGGAGGGTCTATCCCATGAAAGGAGATCTCATTGAATCACATCCTTCCCCCACAATAGATCCTGATGCCAATGAGCATGCTATCTTCCATCAAATTCTGTTTGCAGGTGGGGGTGGGGAGGAAGGCCAGATTACAATTTGATTCAGTGTACAGTAGACCTTATAAACACTGAGGTAGAACATTGAGCTTAATAATAATATAATAAAATAATAATTAACAAAATATTATTTATACTCCGCCCATCTGGCTGGGTTTCCCCAGCCACTCTGGGCAGCTCCCAACAGAATATTATTAACAAACATTAAAACACCTCCCCAAACAGGGCTGCCTTCAGATGTCTTCTAAAAGATAGTTGTTTATTTCCTTGACATCTGATGGGAGGGTGTTCCACAGGGTGGGTGCCACCACCGAGAAGGCCCTCTGCCTGGTTCCCTGTAACTTCGCTTCTCGCAGCGAGGGAACCACCAGAAGGCCCTCGGAGCTGGACCCCAGTGTCTGGGCTGAAAGATGGAGGTGGAGATGCTCTTTCAGGTATACTGGGCCAAGGCCACTTCATACGCATCCCTTCCCTTCGATGCATGTTGTAGAAGCAATGCAGGTATAGGCCAAAGCCTGCAGGAATCTGTCTACCAGAAGCACCTGAATGGACAGGTTTTAGGTGCAAGGTGTATGCCCATGTCATGTATGAGTCTACATATGGCAGAAATGGTACATGGAAGCCCAAATGTCATTCTTCTTTCCCCTCACATCTAAAACCTCTATGTTGGGTCAAAATATGACCCTAAGATTTAAGAGGTGGCATTATCATAATGCCAAGGTTGTAGGTTCAATCCCTGTATGGAACAGCTGCATAATCTTGCATTGCAGTGGGTGGGACTAGATGATCCTCAGGGTCCCTTCCTGCTTTACAATTCTATGATCATCACTGTTAAAAACCTGTTCCTCTGGATCAGAGGGGGGAGGGGAGTTTTTCTACCTGTGTGCAAGATGGGGAGGGCTTGATTATTTTTTTGCGGGTGGGGAAGTTGCTACTTGCTTGAGGTTCCTAGCAGATGATTGATTCATACTGTGTGATTTACACTGTTTTTATTCATTCATTATATTTATTGCACTTTTGATGTTCTGATTTATTTACTGCACTTTTTATTGAATTTCTTCCTGTTACGAAGTATTGCTTTTATGTGCAAGTGTTTTATGGGTATGAGACTTGTTGTGCTCAACTTGGTTGTTGGAAAAGCGGCATACAAATATAAAATCAAACAAAAAAAATCAAAATGAAAAGTGAAATTGGCCAAGGGAGCCAGTGTACAGCTTCCAGGCCATGTGGCCAGCATGACTAAGCTGCTTCTGGCAAACAATAGCAGCGCATGGAAACACCGTTTACCTTCCTGCCGGAGTGGTACCTATTTATCTACTTGCACTTTGACGTGCTTTCGAACTGCTAGGTTGGCAGGAGCAGGGACCGAAGCAATGGGAACTCACCCCATTGCGGGGATTTGAACTGCCAACCTTCTGATCGGCAAGCCCTAGGCTATGTGGTTTAGACCACACCGCCACCCACACTCTGTTATAGATTACAGCTCTGTTAATTCCATGTAATATTATCCACAATTGGCAAAGGAATATATATATATATACACACATACACACACACACACACAGGAACAGGAGGAGGAGGTGGGAAACTAATTTTAGGTGTTTGACTAGGTGTGAAGTCTGTTGGACAAAAGGAAAAAAGGTAAAGGACCCCTGGACAGTTAAGTCCAGTCAAAGGCAACTATCAGGTTGGGGCACTCATCTCGCTTTCATGCCGACGGGGCCAGTGTTTGTCCACAGAAAGCTTTCTGGGTCATGTGGCCAGTATGACTAAACTGCTTCTGGCACAATGGGACACCGTGACAGTAATCAGAGTGCACAGAAACACAGTTTATCTTCCCGCCACAGTGGTACCTATTTATCTATTTGCATTGGCGTGCTTTTGAACTGCTAGGTTGGCAGAAGCTGGGACAGAGCAACGGGAGCTCACCCCGTCGCACGGATTCAAACCACCAACCTTCTGATCGGCAAGCCCAAGAGGCTCAGTGGTTTAGACCACAGTGCCACCCGCATCCCCGCCACTGTTGGACAAGCAACTACTGGTACACATGCTTCTCTGTCCCTGTGGTATGTGTTGCAATAGTCCAGCAATATATGAAGGTCCACAGCTGGATGCTGAACAACGATGGGGAAAGGGATAGACTGGGGTATGCAAATACTGTCCCTGTACAATGCCAGAAGTTCTTGCTTGTCCTTACAAAACAGGACTATGTTCCTCTCAATCTGCATATGTACTTACTGGTACAAGGCATAGTGTAGCTTTTTAGATTGGCGCAGGAGGTTTATTTCTATAATATTCTGTACAGGCACTTCAGATTTTGGTGATGGTTCCCATTTCCATGCACGTAGCTGTGGTTTGAATCGCCCTTTCATTGCAATTTGTTTCAAGAATGCCACCCTCCCTTGAATGCCTTGATTTATTCTCTGTCTTCAGAATAGAGAAAGATAATGATGAAGTGTTGTATAGTTCTGAATTCAAAGCATTTGGACATTTTCCAAATGTTTTCAGTAACGCGAAGCCAAAAAGGGACCAATATTGTGAAATGCTCCATTAGAATCAAAATCCTTGCCTTTTGATTATTTTTCCTTGTGGAGGGGCTGAGAAAGTGTTGGATTCTAAATTTATCCCTGATTGCCCATGAGATTCTGTATAGGAAGCACTGTCTCACTCTGAGGGGTTGCATTTCCCCTTAATATCATCACAATATAGCTGAATCCAATTGGCTCATGACGTTCTGACAATGTCCAATCCAGTACATAAACTCTTTTTACTTGAGGAGGAATACAACAGTCAATATTGCAGCTGATTAGTAGCATGGAGGAAAAACAGTGTCAGAAAAACAGTTCAATACGACTGTTCAGCAACTGCAAACAGCCACAGAAAAAGGCTATTGGGAGAGGGAGTGTCAGTTATCCTTGAAATCACTACTTTTGTGGTAAAAAATCAAACCCAGACAGCATTTGGCATGGTGCTAATTTTCAAGCCTTCCTGCTGAATTGCATTCAATACACCACCAGGGCAATGAGCTCACTAAACAGAAGTCTAACAATACTAACACTGATGTTAGAGAAGAGACACTTGGCTAAAACATAATGTAATTGCCAATTTCTTTAATGTGCATTTGTAATGAGTTTTATCAGAAGCCTGATTCACATGAACATGCACAATTAGCTCTGACCAAGGCGAATGCGCCACTCTTGCCACATTAGCCGCAGTTTCATTACCGTTCGGAAGTGTGTTTTCCAATGCGTAACTGGGCTGTGAAGCAACCCTCTCGAGTCTTCCTTAACACACTGTGCAGTCTTGAAGGACACCCGCCTTTCAAGTAGAGATGCTCAGCATGCCCAGTTGGGCAGATAATTACTTGGGGGGGGGAACTGAGTGTGATGTTGCCTCATCACTGCCTGGTTTCAGAAGCAGGTAGCAGGATGAGACATCGCTGTTGAACCAGCCTTCCAGTAGCACCATCACAACCACTAACTGTGATGGTGCAAAGGTGGGACTGGATAAGTGGTGAGATTGCGGAGATAGCTCTAGCACGCTTAACTGTTCATCACAAACCATTTACACTGAAGGAGACTCCTTTGAAATGGGCCCCCAATTGCGCCTTGCAATGAAACCAGATATTCTGCTTAAGGGCCAATAAACTGATTTTTGGTTGTACCAATTTAGCTCCAGACCCTATAAACAGAAAGTTATCTACCAGATCTTGAGCAAAATGAATCTGCTCCATCCCTATTTGCTTCTGTTCTGAACAAAGAAGTAGCCTTTGCTCCAACGGAACCTAATTCATTTGGATTTAAATTTCTAAATTCCTTCCACTCCTCGAGGCTTGGTTGTTTCAGTATTGACAAAGTCGAGGACCTAAGGAGGTGCAGCATCAGCAGTCAGTTCTAAATCAACTACCTTTTTAAGAAAATGAATGACTAGACGGCTCAACTAGGTGAAGTCAGTCCCTGAAGTTGGGAGCTTACTCTCTAGAGTTCATCATCTATGTAAAAATTGCCTTCTGCTGGAGAGGTAGCTAAGGGTTCAAAGCTATGGTAATGTTGTTGTTCAGTCGTTCAGTCGTGTCCGACTCTTCGTAACCCCATTGACCTGAGCACGTCAGGCACACCTATCCTTCACTGCCTCCTCGCAGTTTGGCCAAACTCATGTTAGTAGCTTCGAGAACACTGTCCAACCATCTCATCCTCTGTCATCCCCTTCTCCTTGTGCCCTCCATCTTTCCCAACATCAGGGTCTTTTCCAGGGAGTCTTCTCTTCTCATGAGGTGGCCAAAGTACTGGAGCCTCAACTTCAGGATCTGTCCTTCCAGTGAGCACTCAGGGCTGATTTCTTTAAGAATGGATAGGTTTGATCTTCTTGCAGTCCATGGGACTCTCAAGAGTCTCCTCCAGCACCATAATTCAAAAGCATCAATTCTTCGGCGATCAGCCTTCTTTATGGTCCAGCTCTCACTTCCGTACATTACTACTGGGAAAACCATAGCTTTAACTATACGGACCTTTGTCGGCAAGGTGATGTCTCTGCTTTTTAAGATGCTGTCTAGGTTTGTCATTGCTTTCCTCCCAAGAAGCAGGCGTCTTCTAATTTCGTGACTGCTGTCACCATCTGCAGTGATCATGGAACCCAAGAAAGTAAAATCTCTCACTGCCTCCATTTCTTCCCCTTCTATTTGCCAGGAGGTGATGGGACCAGTGGCCATGATCTTAGTTTTTTTGATGTTGAGCTTCAGACCATATTTTGCGCTCTCCTCTTTCACCCTCATTAAAAGGTTCTTTAATTCCTCCTCACTTTCTGCCATCAAGGTTGTATCATCAGCATATCTGAGGTTGTTGATATTTTTTCCGGCAATCTTAATTCCGGTTTGGGATTCATCCAGTCCAGCCTTTCGCATGATGAATTCTGCATATAAGTTAAATAAGCAGGGAGACAATATACAGCCTTGTTGTACTCCTTTCCCAATTTTGAACCAATCAGTTATTCCATATCCAGTTCTAACTGTAGCTTCTTGTCCCACATAGAGATTTCTCAGGAGACGGATGAGCTATGGTAATACTTTCCAGTATTGCTTATAATTGCCAACTCCAGTTTCAAGCTTGTACAGAGGAGTTTGCTCATCACCAAATGAGAGCTACGATATGTGTGGCACTGTATTGCTGCCCTCCTGACAGGTTTTGAATGATGGGGAATAGTTGCAGGTAGAATCAAAGAAGAAACAGAGCAAGATCTTAAGTAGAAATGAAGGGTTTAAAATGTGATTTTGTAGGAGCACACTGTCCGCTGATTAGATGATTCTCAGGATACCTTCCAACTCTATGATTCTATGATTAAAACAAAATAAAATAAAAAATTCCTTCCAGTAGCACCTTAGAGACCAACTAAGTTTGTTCTTGGTATGAGCTTTCGTGTGCATGCACACTTCTTCAGATACACTGAAACAGAAGTCACCAGACCCTTATATATAGTGAGAGAGTGGGGAGGGGTATTACTCAGAAGGGTGGTGGGAATGGGTGATTGGCTGATAGGTGTGGAAAACCTGTTGACGACTGTTAACGACTGCAATTGGTCTTACAGGAAAAGGCAAGGGGTGAGATGGCTAAAGATAGCTTTGTCATGTATAATGAGATAAGAATCCAATGTCTTTGTTCAGACCAGGTCTCTCCATGGTTTTAAGTTTGGTAATTAGTTGCAATTCAGCAACTTCTCTTTCCAGTCTATTTTTGAAATTCCTTTGTAGTAAGACAGCTACTTTGAGATCTTGTATAGAATGTCCTGGGAGACTGAAGTGTTCTCCTACTGGTTTCTCTGTCTTGTGATTCCTGATATCAGATTTATGTCCATTTATCCTTTGGCGTAGGGTTTGGCCTGTTTGTCCAATATAGAGAGCTGATATACCTGTAACTGATTCTATGATTAGTTAGACTAGTTTTAGTAAGAAAGCAAGGGAAGTGCTTCAGATGGATCAATAGGCTTTAACAAGGCTGTTGCTGAGCTCATGCTCCCAGCTGCAATCTTGCTGTCCACATGGTGAGAACTCTCTTCCTGTTTGCCAGCCTGGTCTGGTCTAGTGCAATGGGGCAGTGTTCTGCCATCTTCCTGAGGATGCTGTTCCCTCTAAAACAAAAAAAAAAAACAAACAAAAAAACAATTTTCTCTGGAGGGACATGGCAGGGGGTTGCAGGGGAGTGAGAGAACTTGAGAAAATTGACACTCTACCCATTCTGCAGATGGATGCCTTCTCTCAGCAGAGGAACACCAGTTGGATCCAACCCAGAATGTTGGTGTATGTGTGTGTTTTACTTCTCTTGTTCTTCTTCCCTTGTCCACTCTCACTAAACCCAATCTGGTTAAAAGCCTAGATTTCTCTCTCTTGGTTTTAATTTTGCACATTGTCCTACATCACAACCTTTATGTTTGTTTGTTTTAAATCACTTTATATACCGCAATTAGTCATATATGGTAAAGTAGCAGATTATCTACAAAACTGTTCTGTAATGGTATATTATACAGTTTCATGTGATGCACTTTTATTTCACAATTTGCTGTCTTGCATCTTATCAACCAAGGAAATATTTTCTCTTTTATCGTCCTCAGAATTTACAGCAAGCCGTATACAGAACTTTGGAAACCCTCAAAGCTGATATCTTTTTTTTGCAATAAGTTATGCTGAAGAAAGTCCCTTTGAAATTCTGATAGAAACTATTTTCCCCTGTTGATAATGAGGAATGAGAATCTATTAACACTGATTATTTTCATGGCGCCAATTCATTACTTTTTGTGGATAATCAAATCAAAATTCATCATACAAATTGACTACCCTTTTTCATCTGGCAATGATCCATTTTTCTTTCTAATTACTGTCTTAATTCTCTCCAAGCTGTGCACCAAACTATTCAGATTCCCTCCCCCACAACTTCCTGACAAGTACTATTAGAACTAAAAGCCTTTCAGAAGAGAGAATTTCAGTGAAAGGGAAAACAGCTCCTCCAAAACAAGCCCAGAGTTATTATGGCAGGCATCAATAAGCAATAATCTATAATCACTGCATTGCCAAATGGATGAAAAAGGAACCTTATTTCTTTCTAAAATAAGCTGTTGCGTGAGCTAGTTAGATTTAATGGTCAATAAGCATATTCAGATTCGGAATATTTATTTGTGCTAAGATGACATCTCTTTGGAAACCTCCATTACGATCAAGGGCAACAGATGGGAAAACAAAGTGTTGATTTTCAGGTTATGTAATATTGCACCAATTTATTGCCAAGCTGTCCTTTTAAAAGCATAGCCCCCCCCCGCCTGCATTAAGACAGAAACATCTGCCCCTCGGATCCGGCGCTTGGGTCCTCCTCGCAAGTTAGCCAGCATAAACCAGCCTCACTTGGCGGTGTTTGCGAGCAGAGAGCAGGGATATGCAGAGCAAATCAATACAGATGACTACCGCCAAAAGAGCAAGATGCAGCCAAGGGACCAAGGTCTTTAGCCAGTAAAATCCAAAATGAATCCCATATATCCCCAGTTGCAGAAGGGGGGAGGGGATGAAACACTGGTGACACGGAGGCTGCATCTAGACACATCACAAAATCATTTCAGTTGAAGGTGTTGCAAATTTAAACAGGGAAAACAGGTAGGGAAAAGAAGGTGGCAAGTGGGGAGAGGGCAGGGGATCATGACTTTGAGCAGAAAAGTTACCGGTATGTCTCTGGTTGCAGAGCTCGGTCGTTGTTACAGGAAAATCAGCCAAGAATAGAGGAGCAAAACAACAGCCTGTAGGCCTCATCTTTATTCAAGGAACTGTTGCAGCAGGACTTCTACCCACCACATGGAAGAAGCCCAGAAGAAAGGATGGCTCCAACTTTTATAAATTTCCCTTTTTTACCCACAACACCCTTAGTGAAGCATCACACACATACATCATTTATACATCACAGCTATGTCATAATCTGGGAGGGAGCTTCTGGCAGAAACAGGAGTATCCGTTTTCACCCCATCCCTCCCTTGACTTCCACCTCACACCCATTAAGTAAAACAAAAGGTGAGTAGTACAGGTTCCTTGTTCTCCCCGTCAAGTTGATCACACCCCTTTGTCTTGACCAATATCCTAATCAACTGAGTTACAGGTAGGTAGCCATGTTGGTCTGCCATAGTCAAACCAATATTAAAAATTAAAAAAAAAAAATCATTCCAGTAGCACCTTAGAGACCAGCTAAGTTTGAATTATGGTGCTGGAGGAGACTCTTGAGAGTCCCATGGACTGCAAAAAGATCAAACTTATCCATCCTTAAAGAAATCAGCCCTGAGTGCTCACTGGAAGGACAGATCCTGAAGTTGAGGCTCCAGTACTTTGGCCACCTCATGAGAAGAGAAGACTCCCTGGAAAAGACCCTGATGTTGGGAAAGATGGAGGGCACAAGGAGAAGGGGACGACAGAGGATGAGATGGTTGGACAGTGTTCTCGAAGCAACTAGCATGAGTTTGGCCAAACTGCAGGAGGCAGTGAAAGATAGGTGTGCCTGGCGTGCTCTGGTCCATGGGGTCACGGAGAGTTGGACACGACTGAACGACTGAACAACAAGAAGTTTGTTCTTGGTATGAGCTTTCGTGTATCTGGAGAAGCTGGGACAGAGCAATGGGAGCTCACCCCATCACAGGGATTTGAACCGCTGACCTTCTGATGGGCAAGCCCAAGAGGCTCTGTGGTTAGACCACAGCTCCACCCATGTCCCAAATAAACAAGCACACAATCACTGATAGGTCCACCCGCCATTGTGAGGCTCAAAGCAATGAAGATGATGCCTCCCCAGCTGTTGCCATTGGCTGTGGGTTTCTTGTGATGTCACAAAAGCACTTGGCAACTGAGTGGATATAAAGGCAGGCCAAGGGGAAAGCCCTTTTCTGTTTCCAGCAGGACACACCTGGCAATGGATGTGACATTCAGCACTGCCCAGGTTTCTTCCACTTGGAGGAGGCAAACTGGTGAATGGAAGGAGGCAATCCTCTGGCAGTGGGATGCTAGGGAGCGATAATAAGGCAAGTTTGCTTGCTTGAAGGCTGCTGGTATCTGTGGTTGGAAGCTGGTGGACGTCTCATGGTGGACCTAAGAGAAGCTGGCAGATGTTGGTGAAAACATTATCTGGAGAGCTCATCTCAAACTGCAGCAAGCAGATGAAGGGTGAAGGGTAAACGTAAAGGACCCTGGATGGTTAAGTCCAGTCAAAGGTGACTATGGGGTTGCGGTGCTCATCTCACTTTCAGGCCAAGGGAGCCGGCGTTTGTCCACAGACAGCTTTCCGGGTCATGTGGCCAGCATGACTAAACCGCTTCTGGCACAACAGAACACCGTGATGGAAGCCAGAGTGCACAGAAACGCCCTTTACCTTCCCACCACAGAGGTACCTATTTATCTACTTGCAATGTGTGCTTTCAAACTGCTAGGTGGGCAGGAGCTGGGACCGAGCAACGGGAGCTCACCCCATCGTGGGGATTCGAACCGCCGACCTTCTGATCAGCAAGCCCTAGGCTCTGTGGTTTAACCCACAGCCCTCCCTTAATAATAATAATAATAAAATAGCATGCTCCAAATAATCCCTGTTACTATCATTTCTCCCTCACAGAGCTACCATTTCCAGTGCTCTTAACAAACTGCAGTTCCCAGGATTATCGTGTGTGCGCGTGTGATTTAAATTTATGTTGTGTATGCAGCCTATAATTCTTTCCCCCAAGTTTGTTTTAGATGAAACATAATGGGGGGGGGGTCCTCAGAAATCTAGAGCAGAGGATCTGCAGGGGGTGGAAAGCCTGTTTAATGTTTTATTTGCTTGCTGCTCATACAATTCACCTCCTGTCCCAGTTGCTTTCCCACCTGTAACTTTGTCCCCACCCCCGGGGCAAACTGCAGCTCAGGTGCACGTGAAGCTGAGCAGTCAAACAGCAGGCTGGGAAACAGTTTTGTTGCCCCTTACCCTCGGGGGGGTTATTCTCCACTCCTGTTTTTAGTCAGGATTTGGGAGGGGAAAAAACCATGGGAATGCTCATCACACAAAGTTTTTGTCTTTGGTGTTAACGCTCGCCTTGGGCACGCTGAACCGCCAAATTGAATTTCTTTCCCCCACTGAGCTCCTGCTAAAGGGGAAGAAAAAAGTTTTCTTAAATTAAGTATTTTACACCTTTGTGCATTATTTGGAATCATAACGACACATGGATTTCCTAAGCCTCTGCCGTTTCCCGGGGGGACTGCAAGAAGACGACCGGTATATTTGCTAGAAGAGAGACCGACTTTTGCTGTTGAGAGTCTGACCACTTTTCAGCCCTCGTGGATCTCTAATTGGTAGTGAATATCTGGTTAAAAGCTGCGGGAGAAGGAATCTGAACGGACTGATTAAAATAACAAAAAAAAAAGTTAATAGCTAATCTATTCTTTCCTGTGACATTACTTTGTTAATCCATTTAATCAGATCCAATAATTAGCCCTTGCTGAAAGAGTGAACATTTCATTTGAGAGCAGTACAAGGCCAGGAGGAGGTAGGATTTAAAAACCTGTCCCTGTGCTCCTGTTCTTCAGTCTTCTCTGTGAGAGATCCATTATTATTATTTCCCTGAGAAAAGCATCCAAGAAGGGGAACAAGCCAGCTTTTCCTTTCTGAACTGAGGAATTAACTCCAAGCAGAAATATATATTAATTAGAGAACCAGCACGGTTAAACAAAAACAACAACAAACCACTTCTCTGAAGTAAATTAAATGGAATCATTGGACCTCTATTAATCTCCAGTAGTTCATTGCGTTGAAAAGTGTTGTGAAATGGGTAACACCGGGAAGAGGATGCTAGAGGAATAAAGTAATAAGGGGGGGAGTGGGGATGCAGCCTGGAAAAGCAATGAAAGTTCATCTAAGGCAGGGATGGTAAACCTGGCGTCCTCCAGATGTTGTTGAACGACCAGTTCCACCAGCTCTAGCTGGTAAGGCCAATGGTCAGCGATAGAATCATAGAATCATAGAATCATAGAATCATAGAGTTGGAAGAGACCACAAGGGCCATCCAGTCCAACCCCCTGCCAAGCAGGAAACACCATCAAAGCATTCCTGACAGATGGCTGTCAAGAAAGACCTCCAAAGAAGGAGACTCCACCACACTCCTTGGCAGCAAATTTTGCAGGAAGTTCTTCCTAATGTAGGTGGAATCTTCTTTCTTGTAGTTTGGTGTCCGCTTCTCTGGACCTTTCTGGTTAATATCACCCCTTAACCTTCTCTTCTCCAGTACATTAATTCCTCATAAGTTCTGGAGTCCGCTTCTTAACCTGGACAACTGTTGTTAACCTGAAGCACTCCTACAGCCCAGAATTTATGCTATCATGTTGAATAATAATAATAATGTACTGCTCTCATGTCAATAATAATTTACTTACATTTCTCCCTGTACCCCCCAGTTCCCATCTGGTGTGATCTGTCCTCTGGTTTCCCCAGCCACTCTGGGTGGCTTGTGGCACAAGTCAGATATTAGAGATACATTACAAATGTGGTAGCATTGTCAGTCCGCATTACCAAAACTGGGGCACCTCAAAGGCCTTGCTGAACAGGGCTGCATTCCCTTCTCTAATGGGACAGATTGGTCTCCCAGCTGCTGCTGCACCGCCAGAGCACTGATCTTCCTGGTTCAGGCTTAATCTTCTCTTTCCCCCTTTTTGAAGGGACAACAGTTCTTCCTTCTCAAAGAACTGCCAGTTAAATTTGCTGGGATTAGTTCATCTGGAGTAATGTAACCTCCTTACTTATTCTGAAGTATTCTTCAGTATTGTAACCCGAGGAGTACACATCTATATGCATCCATCAGCATCTGGAGGGGACATCACTACAGTACCTCTGGTTACGTGTTCCTCAACCTGAAACTTTCTCGATGCTAAGGTGGTACATTGTCACCTTCCCTGAACATGCCTTCCTGAGTACAAGGTAACCTGAAGCGTAGCTGTAACCTGAAGCTTTTCCCTTTTTATAAAGGGAAGGTGCTTTGTCCCAACATTCCCTTATTCCAAATAGGATTCCTCACAAGAAAAGGGAAAAATTGACAGCTATGATAAGGGACCCCTCATTCATTCATTCATTTTAGGCCCTCTTGTCCAGGAAAACTAATAATCTAAATTTATAGTTGTTTTGGGTGGATAGCTCTTGTTTATTATGGAACTGAGCTGATTACTTCAAGCAACAGTAACAACTTTCTGTAGTTACCAATCCCTGAACGTCACTTTTCGCATTTTCATCACAAAACACAGTCACAAATACATAAAATTGAACAAAAGAATTTCTAGTTGTTATTGCTGTTTTCTCCCCCATCTTACAATGTTCTTTAATATGAATAAACTTACAACTAACAACCTTTACCCTCCGGCCAGGGAACTTTCTCTGTCTTTCGCCGGAGCCCCCCAGATATTGCAAGGGGTCCACTCCTCTTTTCTCGGCTCCTCCGCTTCTTTGTACCACATCTTAATTCCTTGCCAGCTGCTGGACAAATTTTACCCTCTGTGTGCTCACCATAAACATTTCTTCTGTTGTGTAGATTTTGGGCCTCCTCTGTGGACCACCACCAGTTTCCGATGCAGTTCCAAAGACAGTAAGCCTTTCTGCACAAAAAACAAGTCATCCAGCATGCAAATTTCAGTTCCTGTCAGTGTTTCCCACGTGGCCAGCTTTTAAACGCAAACTTAATCCCCAAAGTGAACTTTTAAAAATTCAAACACTTTGACAATACTGTTTTCATTTTCTATTTTTCCTCTTCCCCCCGGATTTCAGCTGCACCGAGTAGAACATACCGTTTAGGTAATATACCCCCACTCCCCCTTTACAGCCGGAGCTTGAAATACATTCTGCAGTCCTTATGCCTCATGCATGTTTCTGCAGCAGAATTATATACACACACCCCTAGGGCCTAGGGTCTTACCCTCTTCTCCAATGGAAGTCACAACATAAAATTGGTAGCAAGCTTAATATGTGATTTGAAGGGACTAGACACCCTGTGTGCTCACAGCTATACCGCAGGTATTTTTTGCTCAAACATAGGCTGTGCACATTCGGACCTCATAGGGCTTACCGTCTTCTCCTGGAAGTGGTGCAAGGTGATTCTAGATGAAGCATACCATATTTTTCGCTCCATAGACCGGACCATAGGGCACAATTTTTAGAGGAGGAAACAAGAAAAAAAATATTTTTCTGGTTTTCCTCCTCTAAAAGCCCTGTTTTTGAGGATCAGCTAAAAGTTTTGCAGCTTTTTTGCAAAGGGAAAAGCCCTGTTTTTGAGGATCAGCTAAAAGTTTTGCAGCTTTTTTGCAAAGGGAAAAGCCCTGGTTTTTTGAGGATCAGCTAAAAGTTTTGCAGCTTTTTTGCAAAGGGAGAAAAGCAAAGCTCCTTTTGCAAAGGGGGAAAAGCAAAGAGGAAAAGCCCCATTTTTATGGGGTTCAACTCACATTTCTGCAGCTTCTGAAGGAAAGGGAGCCATTTCTACAGTTTCCAGACAGATAATCTAATCAGCCAGTCACATGTCGCTGGGGAAACAAACAACCTCCCTCTGCAGCACATTCAACAATGGAGGGCGGGGCTGAAAGGGAGCCGGGACTCTTATCTCTCTCCCGATCTCTTGCTGATCAGCTGCTGAGCGGGTCCTTTCAACACCCCTTTTCTCTTTGTAAAATAAAAAGCACTATCTGCTTTTGGCCCCTGGGCAATTCGGCTCCAGGGACCACCATTCGCTCCATAAGATGCACAGGTATTTCCCCTTAATTTTTAGGAGGAAAAAAGTGTGTCTTATGGAGCGAAAAATATGGTAAATCTCGAAATAAAAGTTTTTACACAAGTTTGTCAACTGCAAAATCCAAAAGGCACATTGCATCAACGCCTACCCATGAGTAGCTCTGTGTTAGCTAAAAAGTCTTTGCAGTTAACAGGTAGAGGGCAGAGAAAGGTCCACATTAATACTTTTCACAATTGTTTGCTTTGTTCCAGGATGAATACTGGTGAAATTATACAGATGAAAGAGAACGACTTTCTCCCCAGCATTGATCAAATGGCATGGAAGACAGGAGAACCCAAATTATCACTTGCTGATTTACTGTAAGTGAAATTGAAATGTCACATCGTTTTGAAAGGAATATGCAAACCTTAAAAGCAAACAAGAAACCTATAATCTATGGTTCAGCTGATAGAATATTAAAAATAAGAATTTTTTTGGGGGGGAAGAACTTTATCACAAATTGCAGCCAAAGAGTCAGACACACACACACACACACCCCTTTCCAGCAACTACTCAGAGTTTGTATTTGCTGAATCTGCATTTAAGTAAAAAGCACTTGTGTTGCCCTCATTACGATTCCCATGCTGTGCTTTTCTATATATATGCTGATCTTAATATTTGACAAGCGGTGGTTTTATTTCGGGGTGGGGTTGAGAGAGATCTCAGCAGGGACTTCATTTCTCTTCGGCAGCTCTTCCTCTGAGTAGGAACAATTTCCCCCCTCGGAGACGTGATACTCAGAGCTTTGTTCACGGCGCAAATCCTAAATCAGCAACAGAGTGAATAGCAAAGCATTTCAAGGTACTTCTGTGCTCTGCTTTTTAGGATTAATCGGGGCCTTTCCTTAGTGCCAATTTATAGTGCACTAAATGAACCATGGCTCCTTAAAAATTAAAAATAAAAATAATTTATTATTTGTACCCCGCCCATCTAGCTGGGTTTCCTTATTCTGCAGCAGTACAGTCATACCTCGGGTTGCACTCGCTGCGGGTTGCACGTTTTCGGGATACGGACATGCCGAACCCGGAAGTACCAGAACAGGTTACTTCCGGGTTTGGGCACTCACGCATGCAGAGAAGCACTAAATCGTACTTTGCGCATGCACAGAAGCGCCGAATCACGACCTGTGCGTGCACAGATGCGGCACTGCGGGTTGTGAACATGCCTCCCGCACGGATCACGTTCGCAACCTGAGTGTCCACTATACAATGTTTCATCACATCCTTTCTGTTGCATGCTTTTCCCACCATACTAATCTAAATACAGTGGTACCTCGACTTATGAATTACTCGACATACGAATTTTTCGATTTACGAATGGACATCCATTGGCGGTTTTAGATGGGGTTTACTCGACTTACGAATTTTAGATGCGGTTTACTCGACTTACGAATTTTTCCGAATTTTTCGTTTCCAATGCATTCCTATGGGGAAATCGCTTTTTTCGACTTACGAATTTTTCGACCTACGAATGTGCATTCGGAACGGATTAAATTTGTAAGTCAAGGTACCACTGTACTGTATTTTCACGTCTATAAGACGCCCCCATGTATAAGACAGCCCCTATTTGGGGGGACTCAGATTTAAGAAAATTGGAGGAAATGGCCCCGTGTTATAAGACACCCCCTAATTTTTGACATTATTTTTTAAGGGGGGGAAACTAGTCGGGCTGTGCTTGCTGCGTGTTGTGCATTTTCAGGATATGGACACGCAGAACCTGGAAGTACTGGAATGGGTTACTTCCAGGTTTTGGCGTTCACGCATGCGCAGAAGTGCCAAATTGCGTCATGTGCATGCTTCCAGGTTTTGGCACTCACGCATGCACAGAAGTGCCAAATTGTGTGACGTGCATGCACAGACGCAGTGGCGGAGGTTGCGAATGCTGCGGGTTGCGAATGCGCCTCCAGAATGGATCGTGTTCGCAACCTGAGCATCCACTGTACATGGAAAAATATGGTATTGTATTACCGGGGACATGTAACATTTTCATCAATGATCACATCCCATTCAATATCAAGTCCTGTGTGAATGTCAGAGGCACCAATTGGATCGTGCCAGTAATGTCTCAAATACGTGAACATATATGTACTCAGTGGCTGTATGCTCCCCATAGCATGGCCATAAGATTTGAGTGCTCATGGAAGAACTAGTTTTTATTTGTATTTATTGTGTTTTAAATCTAAAGCTTGGAAAGCAACCAGGGTGTCTTCCTTTCTCCTTGTTAACGTTAACTGTGACCTTCCAAGGAATTTGTAGGGCAGGAACAGGTCAGATCTAGTTTGAGTGCATTTTATTTTGTACACATTTGAAGTGCTGCTTCTTCTTAGGCGATCACTTGTAGCCGAGTAAGATTGTCTTCCATAAACACGTTTTTAACAGAGAGTCCGTAGGGGACCTGTGGAGGCCAATTCTACAGATCCACACGTCCTTCCACAGTGGGGACATAGGTTTCTGGGTGGGAGTTGATCATGGTGAGGGTTTGTCAAGCATGCCTTCCTCTTAGCACGTTTCTCCCTTTTGTCCTGAGTTCGAGCGTCTTCAAAGCCCATGACACCTTTGGTAAAGGCTGTTCTCCAATTGGAGCAATCGCAGGCCAGTGTTTCCCAATTGTCGGTGTTTATACTATATCTTATTAGATTTGCCTTGAGAGAGTCTTTGCACCTCTTTTGTTGACCACCAGTATTACGCTTTCCATTTTCAAGTTCCATTTTGAAGTGCAACAGAATATTGATAAATCTGAAGGAAGAAAACCCGGAATGAGTGAAGTGACATCTCTAACTGGTTACAGCTTTTCAAGCAGGTAGGGTTTTCAACATGCCGGGAACTTTACGTGTTGTATAAAACCTCCTGAGGGGAATTAATTCTCCTTGCCCCTCAAACTATTGTCTTTGATGATTGTAATTTGGTCCTTTCTCTACTATCATAATGATGATCATTTGCTGAGCCTTTTCACAGCTTCGTAGGTATTTAGAATGCAAATACGAGACATTACTGATTATTGCCTGTTTACACCATAGTCTGCATAGCTTGGTTTTAAATCAATATACTATTTCCTTAACAACTTTACTCTATAAAAAATTTAGTGCTGTTTTAACTTAAAATTCAATATCTCCTTTCTTACTTAAAGGCCGAGGTTGACAGACCATTTGACAGTCTCCCCCTCTGTCCAGTCTTTTTCTGTCTTTCACCAGTCTCCAATTATCTTCTTCTGACTGCATTCACAACAAACCTTGCACAAGGGTGTTCAACAGCTCCTCCGTTTCTTTGTGCCAATTTCTTCTTCTTGTAAAAATCTTAATTCCATGCAAATATAGATCATGCCACCCCCAGAAACCGGTTCCTTTTCCCGATCCTGTTTCCAAGGTTTGATTCCATTTCATAAAACTTTTGCCCTTTGGAAAGTAAATTCATTCAGAATTTGGCCCTTTCCTCAAATATTGCAAACACAAAGTGAAGAAGGGAGAGTTCCGTTCCTGTCTCTTCCTTCCTTTGTTTCAACCATTTCCCTAAGCCGAAGTATAAAGACCAAAACTCAAAAGGAGATTTTATAGTTAACCCCCGAGAGGGTAGTTTTAAAATTCCAGATACTTTCTATCGATTATTGTAGCAAATCTTAAACAGTTAATTTCTTTCATCTCCCGAAGGGAGGGAGGCGGGCTTTTCTTCTTTCCCCCAGTTTCCAAGTACAAAGAGTTTTCACAGCCACTTTCTTAAGCTCGTTAAAAAGGTAGAACAGACGCTTAGCTTTGTCGCCGCATCCCCGGTTGGGGCACTATAGCCCGGCTCCGTCGTCCCTTCACCCCCATCCCCCTTTACAGGGGGAGCGGGGGAAGGGTTCGGAGCCACAATGGGCACAGCCGGGGAGCCCAGGGTGCGGGACGCTTTCCCGCACCCCAACCGGAGCCCCGCTATGCGGGGGCAGGGCTCCTAACCCCCGTGGGGGCGCTTCAGAAAGACGACCACCCTTGCGTTGCCGCCGGATGAGCAACATATGTCACTTCAAGCTTGGGTGCTGTGGCCGAGGTTTTTGACTAAAACAAAACAGCAAAGCAAATAGGCGTTTCCACCAGGGGGAGGAACCATTTCCCTATATATCTTTTATAGAGAAGGTTTGTTGTTTTTTTTAAAAGCTTGTTTTGGTTGTGGGTTGTTTTTTCACTTCAAACTAAAATAGGCGGGGGGAGGAGAGAAGGTGTTGTTGTGGGTTGTTTTTTGTGTTGTTGTGAGGGGGAAGCTGCAATTATTAGGGAACACTTGTGTTATTAATTAAATGAGGAACTTTAAAGATGTTTCCTATGAAAAGGACCAAATGAAAGCAATTTTAAAAACAATTATTGCATCCACTTTGAGAGATATAAGCCTCCTAAAAGCCTTAAAAAGATAAATCTGCCAATATCCCTCTTGTTTCAAGCAGCCTAAAATATCACATCTTAAAATTTCATGCTACACAATGAAGAACTTTCTATGGGCTGTTTTGGACATAATGCTAAACCATAGTTTAGGGTTACAAAAATAAACCTAGGTGAGCTTTGAGTTTGTGTGCTCCACTCATCTTCCTTTTCTGGAATGGCTATAAGGAGGATTTTGGAGATTTCCATTTCCATTTTGGATTAACCATAGCTTGCCTTGTCATGTGAGCCTGGGCAAAGGCTGTTTAAACTTCACTATGGTTCAGTGAAATAAAGAAACTCCAAACCACAGTTTATGAAGTGGTTTTGTTTTCACTAACTGTAGTTAAGATTCACCATAGTTTGTGTTTCAGGTGTAGTCCTAAATTGAGATGGAAAGAAGATAAAGTCCCTACCAGGGAAAAATGGCAGATGAAGTTGATGGAGTATGCCGCAATGGCAAAAATGACCAGAAGAATCAGAAATCAGGAAGACCAAAATTTTAATAAAGAATGGGGGGAAATTATAATTTATCTTAAAAGACCATTGCAAACAGTTAAAATTGTTAGAGGGATTGGAATAACACTAGGTGAATTTTGGATATAATGGAGATGTAAAAGATTTGGATTGTTTAAAAAATGTAGGAGGAAATCTAAAAAATGTAGGAGGAAATGGTTAAAAATAGGACCCACAAAGAGGAGGAGGGTAGTCCAGGAGATTCTGAAGAATCTTGTTTTTACGTTGTATGTTGGATATGTGGTTGTAAAACTGTAATTTGAAAAACCAATTTATTTATTTTTAGTGTTGCTAATATAAAATGAAATCAAATCTCCTCCTCACGACCACACTGGAGGGAGTGGCAAGCAAACTCTGTGGGGCTCATCCTCATCAGGCAAAACCATGATTTGCCAATAGATGTGCAGAAAAGACCCATTGTCTTTTTTTAAAAAGGCCCATGTGGTTGTAATCTGAAATTTGTTAGTGCCATGCATAATCCACCACATTCCACTGAAGCAAATTCGTTGACAAAATTCACCGACATTTCAGTGGGCTCTCTTTACATTTCTGATTGAATGTGTGGGCATGCAGCCAAACTTTTCATGGGGAAGTAAGCAGTGACGTAGCAAGGGAGGAGTGCTGGGGGCGGCACGCTCTGGGTTACAGGGGAGGGGGGTGACACTCGGCGGCCCCTCCTG
Organism: Lacerta viridis; assembly: GCA_900245905.1. Classification (NCBI taxonomy): domain Eukaryota; kingdom Metazoa; phylum Chordata; class Lepidosauria; order Squamata; family Lacertidae; genus Lacerta; species Lacerta viridis. The sequence continues at coordinate 602,420 of OFHU01004166.1, forward strand.
TCACTCCCTGCCACCCAGCACCCTGTCCGTGCTGCTCCACGGATGGCTGGGGCAGCCCCACGAGCCGCCACTCGGCTGGCGGCTCCCCTGGTCGCCGCGGGAGCAGCAATGCCGGACCAAATGCACTGCACATGCCCAGAAATTCGAAGTGCTCACAACGTGCGTCACCTTGTGGGGTTGCCCCGTCCAACGTCGCAACGCACGCGTCACGATGCCCTGTCCCCAAGGGGGTGCCTCCGCGCCCCCCAGGGGGGTGCCACCCCGGGCGGCCAAGAGGCTTCCTCTGCCCCTGGAAGTAAGACAGCAGTTGCTGTTTTAAGAAAAGAAAGAAGACCAGCCAAGGCTTTTGATTTTCACTTTTATGAAAGCTGAAGGAGCTCATATGGCAGGACAGTGGTGGAGCACTTCTTCCTGTCATTCGCCAGCAGTGACATTTCCACATAAAATATATTTAACCACATCATGAGCATTCATGAAAATGAATCTCCTTCAGACAGTGGTTAAATCTAATGCAGCTGGAGCAGATGGCGGGGGGGGGGAGAGAGTTGTAGCTGTACAACCATCATCTCTGCATTAGTAGAGAAACAACGATTTGAATGCACTATAAACATGCAACACCAGATGTCACCAGAGAGCAGGAAATTTTTATACGCAATTTTCCATAGGGTTTATTTTTCTTTTGTTATAACGATCTAATTTCTGACTTGTTTCTGGCATTTCCCCCCGGCATGTAGATCCACCCTGGGCTAAACGTAATTGAACACTGATGCTGCCTGATGTGAAACAAAAGTTCATCATGGGAAAATGACAGTGAAAAGGCACAACGGAATGATGTTTTCTTGTAATACACTCACTCTAAGACAAAAAGCTATCTTAAGGGAACCGCTGGACTGAAGTAAGCAGAATATGGTCCAGCTCTCACTTCCACACATCACTACTGGGAAAACCATAATTTTAACTATACGCTGCTGTGCCTTTAATCCTGAGGTGTTGTGTGCTACCAAATGTCTTCATGTAATTCTTTGGCAGAGCCACGCTCCAACACAAACAATCTCACATTGAATGCATAAATAGCAAATGTACTTCAAGTAACGTATTTCCTTCCCTAATGACTTTTGAGTTGTAGAGACATAATTGTTCCCCTACACACAAAGCGAAGCAATTTGGTAATCTAGTAGTGAGCATTTCAGTTCGGAGCTCTTTTGTCATAACTCTGCTTTACCAAATAATGAAAGTATTAAATCCTAAGCACTCAGCAGAGGTTCTATAGATAAATAGCTGTCTCATCAGGTCCTCTTTTCTCAGAAGGGCTGCTTTTCATTTAAAACAAGCAAATGAAGAATTCCTTAATCTCTCTGGCTATGACAAGCAGCATTTCGATATCCTGAGCACAATATGCCCATGGAGCCTGTCTGGTTTCAGGTGCAAACATTTTTTGTCCAATGACTCTGGCATACCCTCCAACATTTATCCTATGAAAATAGGGACGTCCCATTCCATAATGATAATTTGACTATTTATACCCCACACATCTGACTGGGTTGCCCCAGCCACTCTGGGCAGCTTCCAACATATATAAAACAAAATAAAACATTAAACATTTTTTTAAAAAACAACCTTCCCTATACAGTATTGCCTTCAGATAGCTCAGGGGTCAGATAACTCCATACCCTCCAACACTTCTCGAATGAAAATAGGGACATCCTAAGGAAAGATGGGACGTTCTGGGATCAAATCAGAAACCGGGATGGCTTCTCTAAATTAGGGACGTCCCTGGAAAATAGGGACACTTGGAGGGTCTGATCTGGGGTTCAACTGCATCCCAGTTCAGCCCTGGCAATGCATTTGTCACAGTGACCCAATGTCATTAGCATAAAATGGCTGCCTGTATTCCTGCCCCCATCCATTGTAAATAGGATTGTTCCTTTCTGTAGAAAATCTGGTTTATTTATTTTAAAAAAATAACAGCAACACAACAACACTGTTGCCAATGATCCGTTTACAATATCCGAATGACCCATTTGAAGTATTAAATTCTCATTTTGGAAGCACCCTGTGAAAGAGGTGCAGAGAACTTCATGTGTGAACAGCTGATACATGAGTGGTTCTTGCCTGAATGATGCTTCTGAGCCTGTGTTTACAGTTCCTGCCTCTAGAGTGGGAACATCAAATTCATTCCCAGTCAAAAAGGTCTGAGCCCACCCTGACAAAAACAATCTTGTTCAGGGATAGGGCGACTGAATATTCTGATTTGCAGCAGCTCTCCAGCTTCTCAAGCTGAGGACTTTCCTGGCTCCCTGACATCTTTAACTGTACATGCCAATGAATCAGTCTTGGACCTTCTGCATGCCAAGCATGTGTTCTGTCACCAAGCTGTGGTCCCAGGTGCAGATAGGTATGTGCTGGTGTCTGCAACTTTGATGGATTTTGATGGTGAATGAAGTTCTGGTGACTGCCTGTTCCTCAGCAGTTCTTCAGATGATGCTAAACTCCCACTCTCATAAGACTCAGCCAGAGGTTGCTCAGCATTTGGGGATGATGAGAGTTTAAGTCCAACAACACAGGAAGATTCCCTATCCCTGGTGCATGCAAAAGCTATCCTATCCCCCTCCCCCCAGGCTGCTGCATGTGAACAATCCCAGGAAGAGATCCGCAGAGCATTTTATGACATTGTTGAAAACTGAGCAATGAAGCCCTTATTCTGAGGATTTTATTAAAACTATATTGTTATGCTACATTAACTCATTTTTCATTCCAATCATCACAATAATTTTATTTCTTCTTTTTTGGTGATCACTCATAACCAAGTAAGATTGTCTTCCATGAACACAGTCTTAACAGGTAGGTAGCCGTGTTGGTCTGCCATAGTCAAAACAAAATAAAATAAAAAATTCCTTCCAGTAGCACCTTAGAGACCAACTAAGTTTGTTCTTGGTATGAGCTTTCGTGTGCATGTGTATCTGAAGAAGTGTGCATGCACACGAAAGCTCATACCAAGAACAAACTTAGTTGGTCTCTAAGGTGCTACTGGAAGGAATTTTTTATTTTATTTTATTTTTAACAGTGAGTCCATAAGTGACTGTGAAGACCAATTCTGGATCCACACATCCTTCCACACTGGGGACATAGGTTTCTGGATGGGAGTTGATCGTGGTGAGGATTTGCCAAGCGCGCGTTCCTCTTAGCACATTTCTCCCTTTCGTCCTGAGTTCGAGTGTCTTAAAAGCCCATGACCCCTTTGGTAAAGGCTGTTTTCCAATTGGAGCGCACCCAGGCCAGTGTTTCCCAGTTGTCTGTGTTTATACTACATTTTATTAGATTTGCCTTGAGACAGTCCTTAAACCTCTTTTGTTGACCACCAGTATTACGCTTTCCATTTTAAAGTTCAGAATAGAGTAGTTGCTTTGGAAGACGGTAATCAGGCATCCAGACAACATGGCCAGTCCAACAAAATTGATGTTGAAGAATCATTGCTTCAACACTGGTGATCTTTTCTTTTTCTTTATTATTTATACCCTGCCCATCTGGCTGGGTTTCCCTAGCCATTCTGGGTGGCTTATAGCATATAGTACAAATGTTCATTACTATTCCTTTCCGGTCTATAGTTTTATTTTGTTTTTGTTTTGTTTTGTTTTGCTGTGGTGTTTTTTTTTTTTTTAAGACACTGCTCCACTCGTTCCTGACTCCTTTTGTAAGCTGCTTTTAAAAAAATCAGTTTAAAGGCAGAATATATTTGCTTTCAGTAAACAAAGAATGATGATTCCCTATGGGGCATGGATGACTTGATGTGTTTGCAGTTCATTCACCCAAAAGGGCTTACCCCTTCCACTTCAGAGAAAAAGGCAAAGGCAGGCATGGAGCTGCCCTGTCCATTGACATGAATGGGTAAGCCTACTCAGAAGTAAACATCTGAATGGAAACAAAAGGATTTCAATCAGAGGCCATAGTGTATATGACATTTGCTCCTCAGCTAAAATAATATAACCCTTCTAAATCCTTAAGTCCCCGAAGGCTTGAAAGAGCTGGAATTAGTTTAGCCTGGGTTACATCCCTAATTGCCTGATGTCGCAAAACATGTCAAGAAAGAGGCAAAGGCACATTTTAAGAGGACAATAAAAACGGCAGTCATTTTCCTGCCATTGCACCAGCCTCACCCCCTTTTGCTCCCTAATGGAGAAAGATGATCAAAGTTGAAGTCTCCACTGCCCATCACCGGCAATAGAAAGAGCATTTCATCTTGGAACAGGGCATCAATTTCCACCGAGAAGTGACAGCAGCAGTACGGTGGCTTCTCCAGTTGGAAAAGTTTATTCCCTGCTCTGCACAGCCTTCCCACCCCACACCCGCCATGCAAAGCATCCATCTGGAATGAAATAGACTGCAAGCTAGAAATGTTTCTCAAGCATCTCCAAATCCGCAAGAAGGTAATTTAATCTTTGAAAGAGTGGAAACGTTCTGTTTTTGTTTGCTGGACATTACAAGAGGAAAATACTTTCTCTCTCCCCCCCAATAAAGGTCTGTGCAGAGGGGTGAGTTCCAGTTTCTCTCAATTTATCATTTTTACAATCTTACATTCAGTTGTCCACATTTCCACATCAATTTGTGGGTTGTTGTTGGGTTTTTTTTTTTAAGCGCTCATGAAAATTC